>CM076974.1:33396486-33496486 GCA_039105355.1 Benthosema pterotum
AGGTTTTACGACCACTGTGGTAACTAGGCTACACACAACAATAAGATGACTAATAATTATACGATTACAATACAATTAATTATACGATACAATTCAAGTTATAGATGATAAAAATAAAGGTGAAGACAGGTCTAACAAATCTAGGGCTCCATTTTCGTTACCGCTAAAACCCTTAGCCCTTAACTTCTTTGCCTTTTTAAACTATTAAATAAAAAAGTTTACAAGCTCACAACATGTTGAAATATTCCAAAAAAGTTTTTCAAAATGGTAAAAACGAAATAAGGAATTTGGGATAAGGTGTTTAGCATGTAACGAAAATGGAGCCCCTAGTATTAATCATCATCATCATTACATCACTGTATTCTTTGCTGGCTGGTCAGAGTCACACTGCTCATGCAGTCGTCTCAGCAACTACTTGTATGAGAGGAAACTATACTGTATCTCTAGCAGGGGCGGATCTAGACATGGGCATGGGGGGGCAATTCCCCCTTAAACAGGGCTTTGAACCGGTTCAAAGAACGAAAACCGAAAACCGAAACGAACGGAATTCTAGGGGATTTTTCAAGAACCGAAAATGAAAACGGAACCGAAATGGTCTTCAACTGTTCCGGAACGAAACGCTATTCTGAAATCCACAAAACCGGGTTTAATAACGTTTTTTTTTTTTTTCGTTCTCAATCAATGATAAATAAAGGTGTTCTTTGTAACACAGCTATCTGATCTCCGTGGATTAGTTGCGTTAAAGTTGAGTTTATTTTTTATAAACACGCAGATCGTGACTGTTATATTTATAAACAAGTATATGCACTATAAACAAGTATATGCACTATAAACTATAAAATTTATATACATTATAATCCATCTTGCGTCTCGGGGAAGAGCGCCTGTGATCATTCATCTTTCTTCCGTTCATTTCTTTTTTTGGTCGCAATTGCAATCGAATGCACTTCAGGGACGGCTATATATAAGCATATTCACGGGGGCAATCCCCTAACGCCCTTACTACAACGACAATTGTCGGCATCCAGTTTTCATCCCCCCCCCCCCCCCCCCCCCCCCCCCCCCCCCCCGGGGCCTGCCCTGAACTAACTAACGGCGATAGAAAGCGAAAAAACATCTTCCAAGTTTGAACGCACGCCCGCTCCAAAGACTCGAGCTTCTAGCAGATATTCTGTGTAACACGAGTGGATTATGTAGGCCTACCTGCTCCTCGACAATATAGACGGCACATTTAATGACCAAACAGCTCTCTGTGGTGAGTCCAACTCCATATAGCCATGCATGTACGCTGTGTGCCGTGATGCAGACACAGACAGCGCATGCAATGGCCTTATGACATTCATAAATAAAACTATAGGCTTAAATAGGCCTACATACAAAGATAGTTATTTGACCAAAGTTGTGAAAGCTCAGTAGCTGCTGCAGTGAACACACTCTGCTCCCCTGGCTAGTAGGGTAATAACATGGATGAAATTGGAATAGGCTAATCCAGGCAGCGTGCCCCGACAGCCACGTGCGCTTTTATTGTAAACTCAAAGTGCTGTGGACAAGCCTGATGTTTGTAAACAACTGTACACATGTATCCGCCAAACATTACCGGAACGATAAGAACGAACGCTATTTTTAGTTCCGAACCGGTTCGAACCGGTTCAGTTTGGTGCTGGAACGATTGCCGGAACGAAAACGTTAAATATAGATCGACCCGAACCGGTTTTGAACCGTTCCTGAAAAATAATTTCGTTTCCAAGCCCTGCCCCTAAAAGCCATGACTGCCCCACCAAACATAGTGGCACTGCCAACCCAAATTTCAAAGATATTTGGGTTGACTAATTGTAATTAAAATGATTTGAAACACTACTACTGCTACTAACTAACTACAATTGTGGCACCACTAAACCAACAGCATTTCATCATTGAAAACAGAAAACTCTCTGAGTCAGACCTTTAGCTTTATGCATGCTGCGTGTCTGTTGCAACTTCAACAACAACTGATTTTTTTTTTTCGAAAATAATTTATATATAGACGATTACGCCGCGGACAACAAAGCCAACTCGGGTCGTGACGAATCATGATGACACACACAAACTTTTTAGACAATCAAATAATTTCTAAGATGAAAAACGTCACAAAAAGTGTTGTATCCTGCCGTTTTCTACGTCTTGCTAATTAGATATTGGATGATCATATTGTGTGTGTTGTCATATTTGTCACGACCCAAGTTGGTTTTGTCCGCGGCGCAATTGTGTCTTTATTAAGCACACTGTGCAGGTCTATAGCACTGATTCACACTTAGTCAACTACAGTTTAATTCTTAATGAGGACACGCTACATATATGACCGTCTCCAACTCTCCATATACTATGTCCAGTGTTGTAGTGGGACTTTTAGAAGTGGGGGAATTCCAGCCATTTTCATTTTTTTTCCTGAGAGTGTACAAATGTGAACCAAATGGACCCTAGCGGGTCCATTTGGTTCCATTTGTACACTCTCAGAAAAAAAGGAAACTCATTAACATGTCATCAAGATGCATTTCACCATGGTAATGTTTTTTTTCAGACCTCCATTTCTAGAAAACACAGAATGGGGAGGAAGTTTTTTTTAACCATATCCACACAACATCTCTAAGGTGTATTAATGACATAGTAAAATATTGAAAACGAGTGGAATTCCCCTTTAAGACACGTGCATATGCAATTTGCGTGCACCTGCGCAACACACACAGACACGCTATTAAAACAAGTATAGCATATTGAGAAAGATTGTTTACAATGCCTAATTGTATCCATAAAAGTAAATGACAAGACAAAAAACATAGGCCTACTTTTGCCCCAAAAATATTTTAGATGTGAGAAGTGGAGGGACGCCGTCCCCCCACGTCCCCCTGACACTACACCCCTGTATATAAAATATTTTAGATGTGAGAAGTGGAGGGATGCCGTCCCCCGGCGTCCCCCCTCCACTACACCCCTGTATATAAAATATTTTAGATGTGAGAAGTGGAGGGATGCAGTCCCCCCGGGTCCCCCTGACACTACACCCCTGTATATAAAATATTTTAGATGTGAGAAGTGAGGGGACACCGTCCCCCTGCGTCCCCCTGTCACTACACCCCTGACTAAGTCCATTTGGGGTTGAATCCCTGAAAAACTCCATATCTTGTCTTCGGCACACACTCCTCTAAATAACCTTGAACATCACTCCCCCTCCCCCCTACAGCACTCTGAGCCTTTTACACAATGTTCCCTTTTGTAAGGGAAAAAAGATAACAGAGGGTTGGGGGGGGGGGGGGGGGCATTATCTCAACCACTTAACAGATATATTTCTTACAAGCACATTTCCGTTGGGAGTAAACAGAATGTTTATTCTCTTGGGACATACTGTAGTTCTCCTCTCTCTCCACCGTTAAAACGGCCTGCATGCCATGTCTGGTCTCACAATGTTGTGAGCTTATAGATTGATGGAAATATTGGAAATATTTAATATTTCAGAATTGTATTGTGAATGATTTACATATGTCATCAATGGATTCATTTTACCACCTTGTAGATCTGCTGTTTTCAGGGTCGTTCAAGATGCACATTCATTTCAGCCTGCTCTTTGACACATTACTTATTAGAGCAAAGAGTGTTGTTTGCCATTTGTTGATATTAACAGATCGCAAGGTCCCAAGTTTGTTATGGTTAATTCGTTTTGTCTCCCAGACTGTTATCTATGCATTGACCTTGCTGGGATTTTCCCCTCACAGGCTCTGTCTCTCTCTTTCCATCGAGAACGTTCTAAAGTGAAGTGTTGCATCATATTATTTCTGTACTTCATTGTATTTTAAAACTTCATTTCCCGTAAGCCTTTGCAGTAAACGTCATGCCGGAAGTTTTCACTTGTAATGCCACGTTGAGGATTTTCTGATAAGGATTTTCATATAATGCTGTGAACCGCCATGTTAAACCAGAGAGGAAACTTATTACGGACTGCGTGTGGATGATATTTCCTTACCTCTCCCATATAGAAAGGAATATAATAAATCATTTTTAAATATAATTGCTGCTGACGTGTGGACATCTTTTCTTCCCTTGTTTTTGAGGGAAAATGTTTAATGTGGTGTGCAGTAAGTATTAATTGTGTTTTATTACAGGTTGATTCCATTTGGGTACACTAAAGGGTTTTTCTCAATGCTCTTAAAGTTCTGAGTACATATTTGGCTAAAGTACTATTTACTCTGAATACCTTTTGCTATCGAAGTAATTACATTTTGCCCCTTCTGAGATCTTTTCTAATGGTCCTCCTAAAGGTAAGATTAGAACCCCAAAATGGTCTCCTAACATTGTTGGACAAATCAGATTATACAGTCCTTTTCCTATTATCACCCCATTGATGGATTATTATTATTAAAAATATCTATCATAGATCCATTCATTGTCAATGCCATTTGCAAAGTTACATTGTAAAAGAAAGTCTAATAAAACTACTTTGGGCCAAACTAGGGATGACAGGGTTAACGTATTTGTTAATGTATTTATTATTGTATTAATACTAGTAGTTCCCAAAAGGCAAATACATGTATTTAATGGGGTATTCCACTTCCACCAAAAAAAAAAAAAAAAAAAAAAAAAAAACACGTTACTACATTCAGTATTTAGATATTTGATGTTCATTTTAGCGCCTCAGCTCCTTCCTATACAGTTTTTATTTATTTTTAAAATATTGAAATTCCACAGTCCTCTCACGTATTCCGAGGACAATATCAGTCACCAGAAAAAAGATTGGTTGTTTTTGAATAATCTGTCATGGTTAAAATGGAGTTTAAAGTTGTAATGGGTTTGTATAGGAAGGAGCTGGAGGCACTAAAATGAACATCAAATATCTAAATACTGAAAGGAGTAACTTATAAACTGCCTGGTGTGTTCACATGAGGCTGAGTAGACCATACATTGACAAAAAGTTTTTTTGAAAGTGGAATACTCCTTTAATTTGTCCGACCAGAAGTAGAGGTAGTGGATAGTGGAGCAGATATCTGTTCCACTATCCCTCCTCTCCCCTGCCTTGAACAGTCTTTATCTCTTCATCGATTCTCTCTCTCCCGCTGCAGCTCCTACCCCTGGCCTTCAAAACAAACAAAAAAAAGGCTCAATCAAAGAAAAAAATCCATTCACAACACACTAAGTCTACACTTGTGAATTCCCTGTGCTCAGGGTGTCATCCTAACCACTGACGGTGATGGACAACCTACTGTGTTTTTATCAGAGGCCGAGCCTGAAGAGAATATGGTGCCTTTTTGTATTTTTACTTCTTATTTCTTCCACCACCTATTGCAGTTCTGGTTGAACTGCAATAGACCTGCGCAGTGACGTCACCGCCCCTGTTCCAGAAGTGTTTTCCCCATTCATTTTTCTCATAGACTTTTCGAAAACAATTTATAAAAAGACGATTACGCTGCGGACAAAGCCAACTCGGGTCGAGACGAATCATGATGGCACACACAAACTTTTGGGACAATCAAATAATTTCTAAGATGAAAAACAAAACAAAAAGTCTCGTATCATTCCGTTTTTTACTTCTTGCTAATTATACATTACTAGGGCCTTACCCGTTGTGAATATATGAACACCAAATGATGTACTCACTGTGTGGGTAATGTGAATCCTTCATCACAATATGTGATGAAGGATTTGATGAAGGATTGCTTTAATGCACACGCACAGACACTGCAATGGCCAGTCATAAAGTGTGTGTGTGTGTGTGTGTGTGTGTGTGTGTGTGTGTGTGTGTGTGTGTGTGTGTGTGTGTGTGTGTGTCTCTCTCTCCTCTGTGTCTCTTCCTAATGTTATGGTCAATGACTGTGTGAAAAATCATAGTGATCGGTGCAGCCAGTGATGAGTTATGCTCGCTTCAGACATTCAGACATTCAGACAGACAACTCCTTAATTATAGTATTGATTGATTGATTGATTGATTGATTGATTGATTGATTGATTGATTGATTGATTGATTGATATGACGATATTGTGTTTGTTGTCATTATTTGTCACGACCCGAGTTGGCTTTGGCCGCGGCGCATGCTGTAGATGTACCAAAACCAGTAGGCACAGCCAGATTATGTATTTTATTTTAAAGCCTCACCAAGTTTTCAATTTGTTTTGACATGTTAGTGTACTTTTGAGTAGTTGTTAGTTACCATTTATAGTGGTTGTAGTTAAAACGAAAACTTCACTTTGAGGTTAATCGGATCCACCTCAAATGTACTAAAATACCTCAACAATACAGGTATATACCTTACTTATGAAGTCCTTCCTGCTGCTGTCCGGGGGTTGATTCCAACATCAGGCTCTTTGGTGCATGTCATCTCCTCTCCCATGCCTTCCGTATCCCCTCAACTATTAAAACAAAGCAGAGGTTGCAAAAATATGTTCAGGTCAAGTCCACTCCATAGTTTCATTGCAAATGTATATGTTCGTTATGTTAAAAATAAAAACATAACTACTAGGTTCAAGGTTTTTTATTTGTCACTCCAGTGTATGTCAGGACATATAAAGGGATGAAATTACGTTTCCATTTTCCACTTTCCAATAAGGCAATACAGAGCAATAAGACAAAGTCAAGACAAAATATAGACGAGACAAACTACAACGTTTCTCTTCTACTTCTGTCCGTGTGTCTATCAGAGATGTGGTCTGTCCGTGTGTCTGTCTGTCAGAGATGTGGTCCTCATACACCTCTGTCCGTGTGTCTGTCAGAGCTGTGGTCCGTGTGAATGCAAAGTGCTGCAGATCCAGTCTGTCCTGACAGAGCAGACAGGGTGCACAGGCCAGTGTTTTAGCAGCCATTATGGGGATAGGTGTTGACAGCTTCGGATGTCCAATGCACTACCTCTTTCTCACACCCAGACACTTGCTTTTCTCGCGCTCTGCGGGAAACAGGAAGGCCAGGGGCATGGTGCCAAGTAGGGCACAATGGAGGAGAGAGGAGAGAGGATGAACACTGGGACTTAGACAGTGAGTGACCAACAGACAGAGAGACGCTGGTGTTTGTTAGCAGTGTGTAGAGACACTACTGGCCCTGACCACTGTCAGTGTGTGTGTGTGTGTGTGTGTGTGTGTGTGTGTGTGTGTGTGTGTGTGGTGTGTGTGTGTGTGTGTGTGTGTGTGTGTGTGTGTGTGTGTGTGTGTGTGTGTGTGTGTGTGTGTGTGTGTGTGTGTGTGTGTGTGTGTGTGTGTGTGCGCGCGCTTTCACACGCATTGTTTTTTTTTTTTATCTGGACTCCTTGAATGCTGACCATACTATACAGTTTGGGATGGAGTGGAGTCTGACTTGGTTGCTGGTTAACACTGTTGGGCAATATCACTTAGGAGAGTTTACATATGGACCCTTAGAAAAAACTTGTAATGAATGTCATGTGTGCAAAATGAGTGACAAACTATTGCACATCTCTGTTATCCGTTGATGAATGGATTCCAACAAGTAATGAGCTGTGTTTTGGTACTATATATTACCCATTTTGAGTAATATTGTTACACTACTCTTCCTGGAAAAGTATACAGTATATAACGGACAGAAATATGTAATGTGTTACTGCCCAACACTGGGCAGTAAGGAATCAGTAGCAAATAATAGCAAATATGGTCAGTATGGTCAGTATGCAGTGATGGGCAGTAACTTGTTACAAGTAGCTAAGCTACATAGCTTAACTACATTTTTACGTAGCTTGTAGTGTAGCTTACTACATTTGTTCTGGGAATAGCTTAGTGAAGTGTAGTGAAGCTACACTAGTTGTTTCAAGTAACAAGGAGTGTAGCTTACAACATTTTCCCACACACATTTTCGAATTACGCCCATTTTAATGGGTAGAAAACCTCTAATATACATCCTAAAATATGCCACCATCCTAGGTTCAAACCCGCCCCTAGATTATTATTATCATTATGATATTATATTATTGTATTATTATTATTTAGAAAGTTGTACATTACGTTGAGATATACAGTATATTTGTAGTATTGATGTAGCAAACTACTTTTGTCGTGTAGCTTGCTACAATTTTCTGGGGATAGCTTGTAGTGTAGCTTAGGTACATGTTTTCGAAAGTACATTCATTTTCCCAGTAACTAGCCCATCACTGTCAGCATGCATAGTGATATCTAACACAGACACATACACGCACGCACACACAATAAAAAAGCTTACACTACTATGCTGGTGTTCTCTTCCTTGGTCTCAATCAAGCTTATCTCTTTGCTTTAATTATCCAGGACTACGAGGCAGCCAGCCTGTGGCGTGGTTTTGTCTGTCTGTGATAAAAACCTACAGAATGCAACCAGTCATCGCCACAAACAATCGGCACAACGAGATAAAAGCCAAATCCAGAGTAATTACTGCACCTTAAACCAAGAGGGTTTTACGTCGCAATCTCCCTCCTTTGTTTTAATTTGGGGAACAGCTGCAGAACAGGCACAACAGACAGACAGCCGTAATTATGGGGAGCTTGCAATATGGGATTATTGGATAATGCTCTAGACGGAATCGCCATCCCCACCGTTACAAAAGCAGGCATTTCCACAATGCCAAGAACCAGCAGGAAGAGAGAAGTGCAGCATGCGAGGGACTATATCTCTGCAAACACAGACTTGATCGCTATTCATTTTTTGCCTGATACGTTACTGGCACCGTTTGTTTCTTTTCCCAGTTTACCTTCATCAGTATTGCACACAGCATGCAGGGAGATGATTTGTTCAAGTAAACAAGTTTTCTTTCCAAGGTTTTGAGCATGGCAGGAACAGAATGTTTACTCCCGTTGGACATAGTTCTCCTCCCTGCAGTTAAAAAAGACCTGGCGTGTCTGTGGTCTTACAGGCAAACCCGACTAACGCGTCTCTGTTTTTGTTTTTCTTTGTTTTCAGCTTGAAACAACACCAGCAGTAAAAGAAACTAGGACATTGACGCCCTGGAAAGAAGAAGATGGAAGACGCACGCAGACACAGACTAAATGGAAAACAATGTCAAGACAGGAGTTGTGTTGCGACAACTCAGCAACGGTTGGATCAGAGACTGAGGAGCAGCTGGGGGAACTTTGGTGTGCGTGCGTGTATGTGTGCACGTGTAGAACCGTGCACGCATCCAGTGTGGCAGGTGTTTGTTGTCGTTGTGAGTCGTGTTTATTTTCTATCTTTGATCTAAAATATATTTGGAGTTCAACTCACCACCTGTGTGTTGAACATGTTTTCTCCAAGCCAACCATCATTGAAGCTGCAGGTCTCGTCGTATAAATATATATATTTACCACGGTATGACGTGACATGTGCGCGAGCCCCGGCGGCATACATACTCTAACATGTGTGACCCCTAAACTGATGTCGGTGCGTTTTGCCCCCCACAAAGCGGTGTAAACCGCTAACAATGATCGTCACAGCGTATATATTGTATATAAAATATAAATATATGTACTGTAGCAGCAACAACATGCCAGCGGCTGGGACACTTTGATCAGTCATCAATCGAAAATCAATATCCTGCTCAGACATTAACATCATCTACTACTACGGCTGTTACATGAGCTCAGGCCACGCAGCCACGCACGTGCCCCAAGATGTCAAATGAGAGGAACAGCAAATCGCCAGCCATTGCGGATGAGATGTTATTTATTTTTTATTTCCCCTGCAAAAGCCGGTGGTCACATACACTGGAGATGGTGTTTGGATTTTGTGATGTGTGAGAGAACACATTCCTGTTATTATTGCAAATCACAGGATTTTAAAGTGTGTGTGGGGGTTGGGGGACGCCAGGGGGCAAGCAGAAAGGAGGGGGGGGGGGATTTATAAATAAATATAGAGCATATTATACATAATTTATGGAACCAAATGCTATTCTATGAAATGAGTGTGCCAGTTCAACCTCTTTCAACCAGACTGGCATCCCTATTTTGGGCATGTCATTATTGTCAAATGTAAAAGAAAAGAAAATCTAAAAAAAAAAAAAAAAAAAAAAAAAAACACAGCCGAGTTACAAGCTCACAAGACATGGCGATGCGATGTGAGCTTGTAGATCTACGATTTTTGATTTATAACAAAAAATGCTTTACATGACTGAAGACATGACATGTCAAACGCAATATGTAAATATCTATAATGAGTAATGACCCGGTTTTGCATTGTTGGTGGCATAACACAATAGTTTGACACACACACACACACACACACACACACACACACACACACACACACACACACACACACACACACACACACACACACACACACACACACACACACACACACACACACACACACACACACACACACACACACACACACACACACAACCCTCATGTAGCAGCAGATCTCGAGCGCAATCTATCGAGACATTAAATGCATGCGAAAACATAGCACTGCCAGTTGCCTCTTGGAAATGTGTGTATTTTTTGACAGCAGCGGCACCGCTTTCTAGTTACAGCTTCCGCTAGTGATTCAATGCACTATGCTTCCACATGAATAATGACTTCACCCTTTAAACGTTGAACTGGATTTACTTTACTTTTTTTTGCCATCTGGTGTATCAGTCAGGCGGGAAATTACTGATTTTAATAGATGATAGTTCAGTTGGTGATACGAGCATGAAATTACCGGAGATTACCTTCATATGACACTAATTGATGATCAACCTCGGGCCACGTAGAATTCCAACATTTTCAAGATGGTTCCACCAGCTTTTAAAATGAATGCAACTGGGCCTACGTTTTGGACTATATACTGTATCACTTTTCTCGCTGTACATGTTTGATTTCCCCCTCATTTTCATATAAGATAATGTTCTGGAGATATTTCAAGTACGTAAGAAATAACAAAGTTCCAATATGGTGGCATGTTTTGAAATATGGCCGTGGTTAAACCACACTTGAAGCACAAAAGTTTTAGATGTTCCAGTTTTATAATGACCGCAACTGGCGGCCATCTTGAAAATGGCAGAACTCTGCCTGGTCCGATTCTCAAATATGGTCATATGAAGTTTGTCTGTGCCAAATTTCACATTCCGTTTCTCTCACTAGCTGAACTATCGTGTCATTTTCCCGCCTGACTATATTGGTATGGAAATTAGGAGGTGCACATGCCGTACATTCTAGGAGAGAGAAAAAACAAAACAAAACAAAAAACAGTTGTTGTGTTATCTATTTTTAATGTCTTGGCAGGGTTGGAGCGTGAGTCAGCCTACAGGGTATGTACTGTACTGTACTGTACCACCTTGGGACGATCAGAGAGGAGAAGCCTTCCTCCTCCTCCTCGCGGTGCTGGCATTGGGATCAGCCCCAGGCAATGTTACTGTGCAAACCAAACCTACGAAGGCTGGGTGGAAAAACCTGCCCTTCAAAGAATAAAAAGAGGAAGAAAATACAACAGTGCTATTACAGACCTCCGTTTGCTCTTTCAATTCAATTCAATTCAATGAAGGAAAAAAAGCATCGCGAGGGGATTTTTTTTATACACTCATAGTAAAAAGAACATAAGAACATGGAAAGAAAATACATCATAGACAATCAGTGACCATACATTACAGTCCACAGAAGTGACAACTGCGACAAACAGCACTGACTGTCCTTGAGGAATAAGGTGTGAGACAGGAGTGGATCGCAAATGGGTGAGCGGGTCAGTGGGAGATACTGTATATACTGGATATGAATACTATATATTCTAATGAAGGAACTTGAGTTTAGTTTCTTGAGGTATTACTTGTTTCAAAGCGCAGTGTGTCATCTATGTCAGTATAGTAAACAGTCTCCACTTGTTCACCATGAATTATAGTGCTCCCCAATACTAGGGCCCGACCGATGCCATATTTTTGGGCCGATACCGATATTTGGACAGTCTCGTAGCAATTCCGATGGAGGTTTACTACAATTGCCTATATACATTATTAACCTTCAGGTTGAAAGCCAGTGGATGTGTTATCAGGGATCAGTGAGGCTATTTTAGACCTTTTTCGATTGTATTTATTCTCCAGGAGGTCCATGATCAGGAATCCAAGGTGGAAGCAGTTCAGGTTCAGGGGGTTGTGGAGGTCTCTGCAAATGACGGTTCCAGGGATTTTCATAACGAAATTATGTGTAACCTTGCTTGTTGTTTAGAACTAAAGAGATTTTTCCAGCTCCCCGAAGTTTAACCACTTCCAACCAAAACATTGCTGTTTTGGACTGTGTGCTAAATTGTATTCTTGTTGATCAGCTATTTTAAATATTTCTGAAGTGGGTAATATCTTTTAGGCTAATATCCAGGCTAGTGGCCAAGGCTGGCATGAGAGTGACAAGCAGTAGCCCTATAAACCCAATAATACATTTGCGGTGCATCCATGCAGTAAAGGGTTGAGATAATGGTTATAAAAGTATTCGGGGTGTTGAGGTTAATAACTTGGACACATGCTGTACATACCAACCCCAAGATCTCTCCTGCCTTGGCTTCCACTCACTGTCATTTAGGTGTGGGCAAAACAATCAACATATCCATATATATCAGGATTCTTATTTCCACAATATCAATATCGAATCACCAGGCTGGTGGAGTAGGTCATCTCAACATAAAATCAGCAGGCCCCATAAAAACCCAGCATACTCCTGCAATTTACCAACAAGCAGAGCTTATATAATGTTTACTAAAATAGGAATGTCTGAGGAGAATGTTCCACACTGCGCTGGACAATGATCCGGCATGTTCTCAAAACAGAGCACATGAAAGAGCGTGCCACACAGGCACAGACGTGCACCTGCACCTGTCATTCATTAGTACCCTAATCGACGGAGGACCTTTTTCCTCATTCCTCACAACGGATTACCTGCCCTATACTTTTCCCTGTGTGTGTCTGCTGCGTTACATGGTCACTCAGCAAAGAACGTGAAACAGAACACAAGACAAGTACAAATACTAGGCTTGTCCTAGCGACCACCACCAGCAGCACAGCTCTCTCTCTCTCCCTCCCTCCCTCCCCCCCCCCCCCCCCCCCCCCCATGCAGGGCTCTACAACAAAGTGATTGGACTTTTCATGGTCTATGTTGTTACAAATTGCTTTAAAAAGTTCTAGTTGAACGAGCTTCCCATGGTTCAAGGTGTTTAGAATTGTTTTAAAATGTTCTAGTATAATAAAAGCAAAGTAATTTGTGAAAAAAAAGATCGCAATACATCGAGTCTCAACACAATTAAGAGTCATAATATACATTGATCAGCACCATAAATATCAATGTCGTATTGTATTGTGAGGTCAGTGAATCGTCCAACCCCTACTGTCACCGTCATAAAGCATACATTTTGAACAGACACAAGAAGAACGCAAAACACAGAAATAATTGCCATGAGTTCTTCCAGAACCAGCCAGTCACCACGCGAGCAGCCAACCACATTCCATCAAGTCATTTTCTATGGAACGTCTTTTTGCTCCGTGAAGTGGTAAACACGTTAAGGAATATTTTTAGCTTGTACTGATTTCAGGGGTTACGAAGTGTGAAATGAAAGGCACCTAATTAGGAATTATTTTTCCTTCTCCGGAAATGTGGAGGAGTAATGTTTTTATGCAATCATGCTGTAATATTACAACCATGTCAATGTGATTTTAAGGTTAAAAAAAAAACATTAATGAAGCAAAAAAGAAAAAGATCGAGAAAAAAAGGGTTTCTGTAAATATGCTGTAGCAGCAGGTAATGTTTCTTTGGGTTGATTTTTTCCTAGAATTTTATGAATTTTGTATTACTTTGTTCTGATCTGTACTGAGTTACACAGTCTAATCCTCATTTAATGAGTAAAATTAACACTGAAAGTTTTACTGTGCACAGGGCGACTCGTGTCAAAATGTTTGATCCTTAAGGATAAAAATATATATGTATACATTATGTCGAATCATGCAAAATGAAATAATGTCATGTTGTTTTCTCAAAGGACTTGTCCAAATAAACAGAATCTCAGTTGAACAGAAGCGATGCACTGTATGGGACATTGATCTGGACACTAAACACACAATGACAAGAATGCAATCTGTGGATCTCATATTTCCTTTTTGTGAGGACCACCACTCCTGGTGGAAAAGTGCACTGTTTTCTCAAAGAACTTGACTTTCAATATCACCTCTCAAATAAACCATCTTCTGTCTGTTTCCCGATGCCAGTAAAAGTCATTCAAGCCATTTCGACCTTTTACACAGAAATCTTCCTTCTAGCACCAGGCTCTAAGGCCACATGCTTCTCAACCAGGGGGTCCACATCATTTTGAACAGGTCCCTCAGTATGTATGTAATGACATTCAAGAGCTTTTTAATAGCTACAGATAATATAATGAAATTAATTGCCAGATGTTGCTACCTGTATTAATTAATGGCCTCATCTGGTATTTGGATGTACAGAAATCAGCATGCATTGAAAACTGGCCAAACATTGGCCAGTTTTTATTTTGCGGTATTAATACTGAAAATCTGGCATTCCATTTCATTAAAGGAACATGTATCTTAATATAATAATAGGTCCTCACTAATGTACATGCACTTTTCTACTCAGTCTGTGTCTCACAGGAGGGCTGTGGGCAGTTCAGAAAACCATCCTCAGCTAACATCATCGACGCTGGCATCCAAGCAATGCAAAAGCAGCCATCTTTCTCCTGATCAAAAAACATTTCAAAAACATATTAAGAAAAATCTGCAGAATGATGTCATTGGAGGACGGGTTTCTGAACTGCTCACAGCCCTCCTGCAAGACTTCACTGACTACTGACATCAGTTACAGTCAGTTTTATTTGCTAATATCAACATTGATCAGTAATAGCAAATGACGGCCAAACCGATACGTCGGTGCATCACATCACCTGCTTATAAGGGTGGAAGTCCCCAGTTCAAATATGATTCTCTTTGGGGTTTAATTCGCCCAGGTCTGAAGAGGTTCGCTGCAAAAACTCTGAACTAACTAACTAAGCAAGTCTTGTAATCTTAAATCTAGACTTTAAGTATGATTGCTCTTGTTTTAAGGAGGATATAATAACCAAGAGCAAGTTGTATAAGATTAACAACCTTGTTTTTTTTAGAACATATTTCTTATTACAAGAATTCTAACCAAGTACAATTCACTTACCCCACAGACAGATTATTTTGCTTGTTTATACTTGAAACAAGCTGTCCGTGGGGTAAGTGATAAGAATGGTAAGAATTCTTGTAATAAGAATTCTTGTAATAAGGAATATGTTCTAAAAACAAGGTTGATAATCTTATACAACTTTCTCTTGGTTAGTACAGTATATCCTTCATAAAACAAGAGCAAGCATACTTAAAGTCTAGATTTAAGATTACCAGACTTGCTTAGTTCAGAGTTTTTTGCAGTGTTGGGGACCATTCCTGCGTTGGCTCTACAGTCCAGAGAAGAACAGTATCTGCACTCACTGTGCCACATGCACAGTGGTGTGAGAGGACCTGCAGTGCTATGGAGTGTGGTAACAGATACAGGGGCGGATTGGCCATGTGGAGTACAGGGAGTTTTCCCGGTGGCCTGCGCCACCTAGTGGCCTGAACAGTTTTTTTTTTGTTGTTGTTTTTTTTTTTTTTTTTAATGTCCAGGGCAGGCCAGGGCACCAGGCCCAGGCCAGGCAAACTAGTGTTTCTATCCTTCAAAAAGGAGAGTTCTCATATTCCCGTTCACTCCTGTGCGCCAGGGCACTGCCTTGCGCTGCTGGAGGCAGTGTTGCCAACTACCAAGATCCAAAATGCACTAGTGGCACTTCCAAAATGCACTAGAATGTGCTAGATGCTCACCTGGAACATACAGATCAAAATGACCATTAATCTTCTACATTCTCTAGTTGTGTAGACTAAGTTGGGCTAATTCACATGATGAATATTATAACTCTTGAGGGTGTAAAAATAAAACGTAAATAGAGCGTAAAAATAAAACCAAATGGACCCTTGCGGGTCCATTTGGTTTTATTTTTACGCTCTCAACGAGTTACATCTGGTTAACCAGCTGCCCCCACCAGGGTGGCCTGGGAAAGGCAAAATTGTCCCGGTGGGAAAATATGTGCCAATCCGCCCCTGAACAGATATGTTGCATAATATATGACAGAGCCATCTCCACCAGTAGGAAGTATGTGATACACTGCTGGTGCTGGTGGGCGTACTGTAATGCATTGTACTGTCTGTATGTGAGTGAAAACTGCACCGGGGGGAGCTGACAGACACTTGTTTGTTGTTGAGATTGTACCACGATCACATTTTGTAAAACACACCTTGTTGATGAAGAAGGTAGTAGTGATGTCGACGACAATTATAATAATAATAATAATGATATCTATTTTCTCTTGCAAACTTGTTGGGTCTCATTTTGTTTCTGCTACAGTGTGAGTACATGTCAGGTGAAACGGGAGTATTTAGGACGCAAAACCAGCAGTGGAAGAATAAGTACTTGTTTTGTTTTGTTTGTTTTACCTTGGGTGAAAGTATGAATTCCACCATGTAGCCTACAAATACTCCACTCCACTACCACTAAGTAAAAGTAAAAATATTCAAAACACACTAATTGGCATCAAAATGTACAGTATGTGTGAGAAACACTGCAGTAAGGGCAGCAGTGACAGGAATAATACACAGTGCGAATACAATTCAGGAAGTGGCAAATAATGGCCTAATTGGAGGGAAAAAAAGGAAACACATGAACTGTCTGTAGAATAAATAAATAAAGAATAAATAAATAAGTAAATACATACAGGTGAAACACAACATCAGCACAGTGGAGGTGGACACATACACTTTCGGACAGCAAAAGCACAGTGCTGTGAAATCACAGGAGACTTTGTCCCCGTCACATCAGAGCCTTATAGTGGGGGAGTTAGGATATTCCCGTTCACTCCTAGGCGCCAGGTCGCTACGCGCTGCTGAAGGAGCATAGAGCCAACAGCACCCCATTCACACACTGTTAACAACTGACAATCTGCTGGAGGAGCATAGAGCCAACAGCACCCCATTCACACACTGTTAACAACTGACAATCTGCTGGAGGAGCATAGAGCCAACAGCACCCCATTCATACACTGTTTAGCAACTGACAATCTGCTGGAGGAGCATAGAGCCAACAGCACCCCATTCACACACTGTTAACAACTGACAATCTCTCGCTACGGAGCGAGATTGTCACAAGACTGTCTGTGAGGCTGCTCTGAGTCCAATGTAGCAGTAGGAGTATGCAGAAATCTGCTGGACTCATATTTAATCCAGCTTTAATGACTTTAAAACCCTTGTTCTTTAATAATAGTACAACATAAACATTACAGAGAATGTAGTCGTGCCTGAACGTTACTTTAAAACAGTTGTCGTTTTGCATAGTATCTAAAATAGCTCTTATTTGTGCTGTTCTCATTGAAAACAATGTATTCCCAACTGCAGTTAAGACTCAGAGAGGCTCTGTATAGTCACTTGCTCCACTCTGGTTTCTGACCCCTCAATATCCTAACTCTCCTACTAGAAGCCTCTGCGTCCTCTGTGTCCATCAAAGACACAATAATTGTGCTTCATTTTCGGCTGCTGCCTTGCAGCTGCGTCCATATCAACCCAGCGGGTGTCAGCTCACAGAGCACCGCGCCTGAACCGCCTGTCACACACAACGCAATTACTCCAATACACTGTACTATTCGGAGCTATTGTTTACTTTACTGGAGCGTTTCCAAGTTATAGGAGCTTTTACCTACTTCTGTACATCTCTACCTAGTTTTACTCCAAATATGGAGTCACAGACACACAGACACATTTCTGCAGTATATTGTGGTATTATTATCATTATTTTTACTTAATTAAATTTCTAAGAGGTTTTAGCACCACCACAGCTGTCACAAGTCCTCTCCCACATGCTTGCCACATAAATAACAACAGAGGTTCAGCACAGGTTCAGTTTAACGTGACAACTCATTAGTAATTCATACACAATAGCAGGAGGTAGTGCAGGATGCCAGAGGTGTTGGTAGAGCTGTCGGCGGTGAAGGGTGTTTTTATCTGAACAACTCTCCATATATTCAGGAAATTGTGGCAAATAAGTGTGAGAGTGTGTTTGAAAAATCTGCCTGTCAAAAAAAACTGGGGAAAAAAGAGAGAGAAAACTGCCGGAAAATAAGATGGAGTGCACGCTGGTTTATTAACTTATGATCAAGAAACAGGCTTCAAAGACTTGTTCTCTTGGAAAAAAAAAGTTTCCATGGTTAAGCAAGTTCAGCTGTGCGGGTAAATAGTAAAGGGAGGTTGAAGACACACACACACACACACACACCACACACACACACACACACACACACACACAACACACACACACACACACACACACACACACACACACACACACAGCGTGCATGTGTGTGTGCGTGGGTGCGAGCGCTGTGATGTTTGCCCCCCTGCGAATGCAGAATCTTGTAGGAATAAATGAGTATAATAAACCCAGCAACTTTCACAGTGAGGCCCATTAGCGGGAAGCGACTGAACAGACCTTGACACACTGGAAGGTTGTGTGTTGACTAGCATAATGTTTATAGCCATTATTCCCTATATCCCCCCTGAATAAAGGATACTGTGGATTTACATGCTGATCAGTACAGAGGGAGAGAGAGACAGTGTTGCCAACTTGATATATATGATATGTGATATGATATATTACTTCAGTGTCAGTTTGCACTGAAATTTGTCTTGCGACACATATGATATGTGATATGATATATTACTTCAGTGTCAGTTTGCACTGAAATTTGTCTTGCGACACATTTCAGTGCAAACTTGGCACGTTTGTCACTATATTTAGCTTTTTTCCAGGCCCTCCTAACACCAAAATTAGTGAAAAGCTCCTGGTGGAAAATCTAGTGCTTTTTTGCTGGTGAGTTGGGGCAAAATCGTCTAACAGGCGCCAGAGATAAAACTAGATGTAACTCTTTGAGAGCGTAGAAATGAAACCAAATGGACCCTTGCGGGTCCATTTGGTTTCATTTTTACGCTCTCAAGAGTTAAAAATGTTCATCATGTGAATTATCCCAAGTCTACACACCGTCCAGGCAAGCATCTAACGCATTCTAGTGCATTTTGGAAGTGCCACTAGTGCATTTTAGATTTTGGCAGTTGGCAACACTGGAGAGAGAGTGGGGCGGAGAACAGTGCAAAGTCCATTTACTTACTATTTGCTAATCTTGACTGCTGTCTTGGTTGTCGTGACCTGCAGGTCGAGACCACTTGCTTACTGGTCGTGTGACCAGGTCTTCTGGTCGTGTTTAGGGACCAGGTGTAGGCTTATGGTTCGAGATTAGTGTTAGGGTTAGCAATGGGATGATTAGAAGAACCTACATCAATCACCAATCAATCACTACTGTACAAGTTCACAACCTGTCAGCTTGTAGATGTGCTATTTCAAAAGCGTTTAAGATATTTTCAATAAAATAATGGCATAAGCCTTGTTACTGTATGTAGCACTTTCACTAGAGCAGGGGTGCCCAAACTTTGAGTTTGAGTTGATAGTTCTGTGATGTTGAATTTAGTCTCTTGCGCCCAAAGCTGATAATTTTTCACGTTTTTGTCCACAATTGGGAACGAGAACTGGCAAAACGATGGCCAAAATAACAATTATTCTGCATTTTCTAATTGTGTGCACTCTTGAAATTACGTAATTCAGATGTTTAAATATAATTTAACTCTTGAGTGCAAAATGAAACCAAATGGACCCGTAAGGGTCCATTTTAATGCTACAGATCTATACATTTTAGGGGACTGTCATGTGATCTACCTGCATGGCCTGTGTGATCTACTGGTAGATCACAATCTAGCTTTTGGGCAGCCCGGCACTAGAGTATAATGTACAGGTATATGTTGGTGTGAGAAACATGGTATTTTTTTACTCACACAGAAGTTTGACTACACAACCTTTTACCTATCAGTATTTCTGCGTACTACGCTGTGGCGTTGCTGCTTTTGCTTTAAGTGAAAAATCAAAAGTACTTCTTCCAACCCAGAGAGAGAGGATGAGAGGTGAGGGGGAAGGTAAAAAGGGGCATCAGGGGAGATATAGCAGAGAGTGAGAGCGGCGTAATGGCCTTGCATACCCAACAGATAGTTGGAGTGGTGCATTAAATAAAACATTAGAACCAGCAATATCCGCCTTCCACTGCACGAGCCAACCTCTACGAGTGGCCGTGTAACGGTAAGTCAGTGGGTGTGAGAGCGGCCACTTAGCCCCGTAGTAGCAGGGCCATGTTATCATGGCTCATGTATGATTCAGTAGCCTATCAAACCACCCGTTGCCCACGGTGTGCTGGGAGAGCGTGGCGCTCTCAAAGCAACCACACGGCCAACAGGTACGGGTGCCGTTTGAGAATCATGCTTTATTTAACACCGCATTAACACATGCTATTTCTTCTATAGGTCTTTGATGGGGTAGGTTAATTGGCAGGGATAATTAATTTCATATAATTTATAATTAATTTACATAATTCATGTTTAATTGTATTTTGTTTATTACCAGTAAGACGCCTAAGTGGCGAGGTCGTGTGCACGCATCTTTCTCATTGATGGCTGCTGGGCGAACACGGGGGGGGGGGGGTCAACATATGGAATGAATTCTGTACTGGTAGCATGTATAGACCTGCGCAGTGACGTCACCCTACCTGTTCCAGAAATGGATTCCGCATTGATTTTTCTCATAAGCTTTTCGAAAATAATGTACAGTACAGTATATAAAGACGATTACAACGCGGACAAAGCCAACTCGGGTCGTGGCAAATCAGGATGACACACACAATCTTTTGGGACAATAAAATAATTTCTAAGATGAAAAACGAAACAAAAAGTCTTGTATCATGCCGTTTTCTGCTTCTTGCTAATTAGATAATTAGATGAAGATATTGTGTTTGTGGTCATGATTTGTCACGGCCCGAGTTGGCTTTGGCCGCGGCGCAATCGTGTTTTTATTAACCATTTTTGAAAAGTTTATGAGGAAAATGAATGAGGAATCCACTAGCGGAACAGGGCTGGTGACGTCACTGCGCAGGTCTATTGAGTGTACAAGCTTTTGGTGAAGTCGGATCAATTATATGGAATCTCAGCTTCCTATTTGGATAATCTGAGAATGGTAGCAGAGACATTCTCTTAAGGTACAAAGCCGGACCTTCACAGGTAGTGCCAGCGATTTTCATCTAAAAGTCATATTTCATATTTCGGTCCATGTTTCCCGTTGGATAAGTTAGTCTCTCATGTGGGTCCCTCTGCTAGCAGGAGGCGATCGCTGCCCACTGCCATTATCATTGGGATCGTATCAAACCAGCGACGTTGAGCAACGTAGCGTGACGTGGATCAATCAAACGGCACCGGTCATAACTATTATTTGATAATGATAAGCGTGACGTAGCTCTACTGCAAAGGCACGCGGAGTGTTAATAAGCTGTTGATAACTCTTGTGTTTTTGCCAGGTGCGGATGCATTTTGAAAATCACTGAAGATCTCTCTACCTGGAATTGCTTGTTCAATCTAGGGACACCAGTGGTTAAGTGGTACTATTAAATATTTAGCCTTTATGTTATCGACTGAACATTCTCCAAGCCATACCACCTCCTGTGAGGATGGCAACTTTAATTAAGCCTCCACCACACTCCAATCAGACACCATGTGTTCTGGAAGGGCACAACACAATGACACATCAAAAAGAATTCTAACAATCCGTTTGATTCGTCCAGAGTCAGACACCAACCCAGGCAGACATCGTTTTCAGAATCTTAAATGTTCACGATTTATATTGCTTTATTTCCACCATCTATCAGCAACGTACCAACATGTACCATTGTGAAATTAATGGTTGGCTGAGAATAATCCCTCTTGGAGTGACTACCAACACAGCCAGATGGCTGTGCATTAATGGAGAGAGAGGGAGAGAATACACTTTGTCCACTGATTTTGTCACCAGAAATGAAATGGTCCTGGAGACAAATGGTGTCAAATAACCACATTGGAGGAAAATAAACAGCACAGGATCCAGGCGGCAAAGTGCTCCACTCCAGTTGGGGGGACCAGGTGTCCACAATAAAAGTAGTTAACCACCATCACAATAATTTCAAAAAACTTTATCCATTTGGACCAGAGGTGGGCAATTATTTTTTCCCAAGGGGCCAAATGAGATACATAAAATGTTGTGGAGGGCCAAGACCAAAGGCTGAACTAAAGTATTAATTTAATTTCAAGATAAAAGTAAGAGTAAGTCCAACTATTTTGACACCAGGGCCCTCAATTTATTCAGAATTTGAGCCACAGATGACCATTATTTGATGACGTTTTAGCCCCACAGAGCCAAAACTAAAGATTTCTTTTGCTTTTGTTAACAATTCCAGGCTGGGTTTCACAAACAAAACAGGAAAACATAGATCAAAAATTTACATTCTCTGGCTAATTCAGATGGTGAATATGTTAACTCTTGAGAGTGTAATTTTGGTTTCATTTGGTTTCATTTTGACACTCTCAAAAGAGTGTCTAAAAGTGGTTAACCAACTTTCCATATTTAACTGGAACTCTCTCAAGAACCTCTGGTGGTCCTCGGACCACAGTACCCTTTCATGGGCCGATCAGAGTCAGCCAAAGGGCCGCATTTGGCCCCCCTGGCCGCAATAATGCCCAGGTATGATTTGGACTATTCGAAAACAGCAGCGTCAAAAAGTCACACTGTGCTGCAAGCTTCTACATCTGCTACTTTTTGCATAATCTATACACATCCATTGCCAACATGGACAATAACCACATTAACCCTGGTGCAACTATTCTTGGCATGTACGGCAAACATTTCCAAAAACTGAAAACAACAGGCAGCAAGTTTCATTCTGTTTCCATGAAGGACACGTTGCGTGTTTGTCCTCCAAAATCCAATGGCTACGGTTTGACAGTGTGACAGTCGCAGTAGATCGGCTACTGCTGGCTAGTTGTTTGTGTTGGGGTTGGATATAGGCTCCTAGGGAATTCCTGGGATTAAATGGGTAAAACTAACCGTTAGAGACGGAATTTATGGTAGCAATTCATGGTTTATAATCATTCCAGAACACATGAACCAGCAGCGAGTCAAGTGGTCCATTGTGTCTCATTACATTAATGAACACGGCCCTTAACTCTGTTGTTTTTTTCATCCCTGAGTGAAATCATGCGCAACCACATTATTAACAGACGCTAGTGAGGTGTGCTGCACAGTAATGTCCTCTCATTACATCCAACTGTCTAATGAGGGCACATTACTGTGCGTGACACCACTTTTTCCCCCCCCCTTTTTTTTAGCAATATAAGCTATTAATGAAAACATGGCAATGAAAACCGGTGAATGATTACATAAGAAATTTCACATCACATCATATTGTGGAAACTGTGGTTGCAATCAGTGAAATTAAGGGTCAGCAGACAGAATCTGTGGACTAATTGTATTAATTTGCAAAAGAAATGTAGAACAGTGTGCTACTGAGGGCAGAGGCTGTTCCAAATGGCCTCCTCGGAGTGTACATGCATTTTTTTTTTGCACCGATCAGTCCCCATTGGTCGAGGCTATACCAGGGGCGGATTTAACATTTCCCCATTGGGGGGGCATTGGAGGCGACTTCATCGCGATGAAGTTGCACCCATACCATTTTCAGTTACAGGACTTTTATTAGACAAGTAAAGCATCAATAATAACATCAGTTGTTGTTTAAGTTGCAACAGACACGCAGCATGCATAAAGCTAAAGGTCTGACTCAGAGAGTTTTCTGTTTTCAATGATGAAATGCTGTTGGTTTAGTGGTGACACAGCTGTAGTTAGTAGCAGTAGTAGTGTTTCAAATCATTTAAATATAAGCAATTTAATTTGAAATATCTTGGGTTGTTTTGCTGGGCAGCCTGGCCATTTAGGGGGGCATTGCCCTCCAACCCCCATGCCCATGCCTAGATCCGCCCCTGGGCTATACACCACAGATATTCACTGGAGGCCCCGCCCTCCAGTGACCTTCTAGTATCGCCCGTAGGCTGTGTTGTTTTGGTAGGTATGAGCCAAACCTCTCCCCCTGAAAGGGTTCAGACAGAGGACAATGCCAGACTCAAGCTCCAGTCTGAGAATCAGGCTACTGCAGGGCTGCCCAAAAGGTAGACGGTGATCTACCAGTAGATCACGCAGACCATGCAGGTAGATCACGACAGTCCCCATAGATCTGTAACTCTTGAGAGCGTTAAAACGTCCATTTGGTTTCATTTTACACTCTCAAGAGTTACACTCTCAAGAGTCCACGCAATTAGAAAATGGAGAATAATTGTTATTTTGACCAATGTTTTGCCAGTTCTCTTTCCCAATTGTGGACTGAAAGTTCTTAGTTTTGGTTACAAAAGACTAAACTCAACATTACAAACTGTCAACTCAAACCCCAAATACTGTTTTCAAACGTCAGTAGTAGCATATACAAGAAAACCTTCCAATTCTCCCCTTCCATTTTTCATTTTAAGTGCATTATTCTTAAATTCTTAAATGCTATAGCAGTAAGTAACACCATCACAACTATTTCAAAGCTCAAACTTTCTAGAGGGTCTTGAAATGGATTTTCAGTAATGGAACAATCACATTTTTGATGTGTAGATCTTGTTGAGCTGGAACTTTGAAAGTAGCTCTCAAGTCAAAAAGTGTGGACACCTCTGGGCTACTGTATAGTGTAGTGTATAGCAAAAAAGAAAGGATAGGTTTAGAATGAAAGCAAGCACTCTACTATCTGCTTTACTTTCCTTACATTCCTTTTCCCTCTCACATCTCATGTGTGGAAAACTCAAACAGTGTCTAAAAATCTTACTTTTACAAATTCAAATTCCGAAGCAGCGAAGGAGGCCGACCGATAAGCTTAGAACGAGTTACAGTCTGCGCCACATTTCAAGCTTACAGATCTGCTACTTTTTGAGTGATGCTGTGTTAGAAGCATTTTGGAAAAACACAAAAAGTTAAAATGAAGATAAGAGTTTTGCCCTATGGCAATGAAATGTGTCACACACGCACACGCACACGCACACACACACACACACACACACACATACTTGAGCTGCCATTTTTGTGTTATGCAAGTTTCAACTGGAGATAATAACTCTGTGGCAGCAGATATAGCTGAGCTCCCACATCCTTGCCAAAGTCACTGTCGGCATTAGAATATTCAGCTCAGACCTCCTGCTGGCATTTGAGATTGTGGATCAAATCGTGTTGTACGACACAGGAAACCCAGCTGAGTCTCTCACTGCGGCGTACGTTCACCCTAGCAGCATGCCACGTTAACTCATCAACCGCGATCGCGTGTTTGTCGTTTTCTGCTATATGCCACGGCTCAAGCCAGCACATTCGGTAAAAAACTCTTATTTTGATGTGCCTGATCTCCTAAACAGGATGTGCGATGACATCATGCTGTTTCTGGTGTCTTGACTAACCTGTCCTCTCACAATCTGAGCAAAAAGGCAGGAAGTGACGTCTAGCCATAGTTGATCTACCCGTGCGCTCCAGGACATTCAGGGGCAGATTCCAGGAAGGGCTTTTGAATGCATTGGATTGAATGGGTGCGAATGGGACAAAAAAATTGTCCCATTCGCCCATTCTGTCCCAAATGAAAGTCAGCCACGCGATCTTTATCAGACGATGCGCTGGGACTAATAGATGGATTAAAGAATGAAATCTACATTGGTACCACAGCACCTCAAAAACCTTAAAAACAAGGTTACAGACCTCCCAAAACAAACTTGTCAGACTGTTACTTGGCCTCACACCCCGAACTCACCTCACCCCTGCCCACTTCGACAGCCTGGGTTGGCTTAGGGTGGAGTACAACATCTCGCAATGGGTTTGGTCCACAAGATACGATACTCTACCAAAATACCCTTGTACCTGTCCAAATACTTCCAATTCCACGTCAATGAGGTCCACTCCCACACCACCAGAGGGAGTGAATCCCTTGACTCCTTGCGGGTCCATTTGGTTTCATTTTTACACCCTCAAGACTTAAAATATTCATCATGTGAATTAGCCCAACTTAGTCTACACAACTAGCGAATGTAGAAGATTAATGGTCATTTTGATCTGTATGTTCCAGGCGAGCATCTAGCATATTCTAGTGCATTTTGGAAGTGCCACTAGTGCATTTTGGATCTTGTCCAGGCCACTAGGTGGCGCAGGCCACCGGGAAAACTCCCTGTACTCCAGATGGCCAATCCACCCCTGCCAGCGCCTAACACTGCAAACTGCAACCAGGCCAACAGGCCTCCGCCCTGGACTACAAGACAGGCTTTAAACAAGGCATGCATAGCCAAAAAAAGCATTTGAGGGCCGCTGTGTTCAAGGACATGTAACTGAAATAAATAAATAAAATTATTATTTTAGCCCATGGATTAATAATCCCATCAAGTTATTCTAAACCAGGGCTGGGCAATTATTTTTCCCATTGGGCCAAATGAGATACATAAAATATTGTGTATGACCAAGACTAAAGGCTGAACTAAAGTCTGTGTAATATTAATTTAATTTCAAGATAAAAGTAAGAGTAAGACCAACCATTTTTTCACCAGGGCCCTCTATTTATTCAATATTTGAGCCACAGAGGACCACCATTTGATGACATTTTAGCCCCACAGACCCCAAACTTAAGATTTCATTTGTTTTTGTCCACAATACCAGCCTGGATTTCACAGACATACCAGGCAAACACATATATATATAAAAGATGACTATTCTTTTACATTCTCTGATTGTGTACACTTTAGGTAATTCAGATGATGGATATTTTAACTCTTGAGTGTAAACATGAAACCAAATGGACCCGCAAGGGTCAAGAACCACCGGTGGTCCCCGGACCACTGGTTGAAAACCACTGTACCCTTTCACGGGCCAATCAGAGTCAGACAAAGGGCCGCATTTGGTCCCCGGGGCCGCATGATGCCCAGGTATGGTCTAAAACGATATGCATTTCATTAAATTATGTCCACGTTCTCTAATTTCCTCAAATTTACCAGCATTAGACAACCAACCTGTGTGGACTGTGACTGTGTGTTGACTTATCTCAGTAAGAGTGCTCTCGACCACAAGTGTTATAATTGGTTCTAAATCTTACATAAGAGAAAATGTAGGAAGACTTTGCTGAGTCCTGGATAAAAACACACACGCACACACAAAAAAAGTCTGTTAACAGACCATCTGTTCTTACTTCGCTTCCTGAATCAAATTCAGCCCAATGTTTCAGAAAATAAAGACCTCACCATGCCAGTTCTTACAGTACTTTTGCAGTGCTGCTAGTAGGAACACTGTACAAAAAGTGTACAGTGTTTGTTAAACTGTCATTTTTATGATTCCACCCTACCAGATCATTAAGTATGCCTGGTGTGCCTGGTGGGTGGTGATGGGTGGAGATCCACCTGAACTGAAGCCACACCCACAGCTTTAGTTGATGGTAAAGGGGGAGGAGTTAGGGGAGGGGCTGAGCACATGATGTCACTATATTGAAGTTTTTTTCATTGGCACGTTTGACTGGAAAGGTTCAGCCCCCAGGAAGAAACCCTAAATACAAAGGGAAGACATCATTGCACATAAAAACACACCAAGGGGTCTATTTACATACTGTCACCACTTAAACATGTACAAAATTGGAAAAAATACAAAAAGCACGGCACCCCCTCTTTAAGTCCTCTGAAGCTCTGCTGTGGCTTTATGTACAAACCATAGAGTAATAAAATATAGAGAGTGGACTAGAGCGATAGCCCCGCCCCCTTGCCGTTCATTTCAATACAAGTTGCTCAGTGGCGCTTTGAAGCACCCGGAAGACCGCCAATAGGGCGCCTATTTCCGCATTTGGACACCAAAATTTGGTGCCCAGATGCGGAAGTATTTCCTCCATGAACGCGCCTGAAGCAAGGGATTATGGGAACGGAAAGGATTCATGAACGAGCGCTGTCGAGAACGAGCAAAGGAAAAAAAACTAAACAGCATCAAAAAACAAGCTTGTGGGTTTGCTGTGAGCTTATTATCTGTCATATAATACATCCGTTGTGTTTTGAGAGGTAGTATATGACGTGAGGACCGGTGGTTCATCCAGAAAACAACTTAAACACAAACTGCCCTGTCCGCGTGCACAAAGCAAACCAGCGTGCGTGCTCTCGGGGTGCTCTGTGTGAATTCCACTCGCCTGCAGCACCAAACTTGGCCAACAGGGCCTGCAGCTTCAAGCCTGGAGGCGCTGTCTGGGTGTGGTACAAACCTCTATCCATTTCTGCTCCACAGCTGGACACAGAAGCTTTAATTAACACTCTGACCCAGGGGCGGATTGGCCATCTGGAGTACAGGGAGTTTTCCCGGTGGCCTGTGCCACCTAGTGGCCTGGACAGTTTTTTTTGTTTTGTTTTTTTAAGTCCAGGGCAGGCCAGGGTGCCAGGCCCAGGCCAGGCAAACTAGTGTGCTCGCACTGCTGGAGGCAGTGTTGCCAACTGCCAAGATCCAAAATGCACTAGTGGCACTTCCAAAATGCACTAGAATGCGCTAAATGCTTTCCTGGAACATACAGATCAAAATGACCAATAATCTTCTACATTCTCTAGTTGTGTAGACTAAGTTGGGCTAATTCACATGATGAATATTTTAACTCTTGAGGGCGTAAAAATGAAACCAAATGGTTTGCCAGGCCACCCCCCCAGGGTGGCAAAGGCAAAATTGTCCCGGTGGGAAAATATGTGCCAATCCACCCCTGCTCTGACCTGAACCGTTCAGTGTGTGAACCTGGTGTACACAACACACAGCTGGGGACAAACAGGGACGGATTTAGCCAGCTCTACTAGGGTGGGCTGGAAGAATGGCAGGGTGTGCAACTCACCAAAATTAGGTGGGTCGCACGACACCAGGGTGTGCAACTCCAAAGTTTTTTCATATGAAGCAGTGGTTTTCAACCGTTGTCAGACCAGGGCCCACTATTTATTCAGCATTTGATCCACGGACCACCATTTGAGGACATTTTAGCCTCCCCAAAACTAAATATTTCATTTGTTTTTGTACACAATACCAGGCTGGATTTGGGAAACAAAACAGTCAAACATACAGATCAAAATGTACGTTTAATGTATAATGTGATTGTGTGAAAGTTTTATTTTATTATTATTATTTTTTTATTGCAGCAGATGTCTCAGTGCGTGTGTATGGCTTAGCCACTGCGTGTGTGCGTGCGCGTACGCCGTACGTGCACCCGAATGCGACTGCGTGAGGGACCAGGGGCCGCGCGTGTGTGCCGATGCTCTGGCAGATAATGTACACAGTGTGCAGAACCCTGAAAAATTCATTACAGCATTACAGCATGCACGCTACATCTAAATTCTATTTTGCCATCTGGAGATTTTCACAACAAATCAATCCTGGTTCTCTGAGAAGAAAATACATTCAGTTTGGTGATACAGAGTAGAGCCGTTTTCACCGCCGGAACACACCAGGACCCTCTCAACCCCTCACAGTTACACATTTAAAAGGCTTTTTTTCTTTTGGTTCTTGTTATTTAACTTAGCAGACCCAAGACAGCCATTTTAATGTGCTGCTGCCGGGCGGAAAAATTCCAAAATGTTCCATTTTGTATTATTATTATAATTATTATTGTTACCCTTATTATTATTATTATTGTTGTGAATTTAGGTGATGTAAAAGCTCACAATATGTAGCAAGAATTTAGGATTATGTAGATCTCTCTATTTCCACTACGTTTTGTAGAGGTTTTCATATGAGTATGGCATTATTATATATATATATATATATATATATATATATATATATATATATATATATATATATATATATATATATATATATATATATATATATATATATATATATGTATATACTGTATATACTGTATATACAGTATATGAAATCAAAATGAACAGGTCTTGTCACGTTCTTGTTAATTCTATGTACATTTTCAACCATTATGTGGCATCAACCAACTCTGTCTTTAACTATGGATATAATATTCTCCTTTTTTTACTGGTGTAAGGACACTGATGACGCAGAGGAGGACCCACTCCTCCAGCACCCACAGCGTCCCCAGTGGCCACCATGCCACCATGATGCTGTACTGTAACAAATTAAAGAAGGAGTGCTGTGATTGTTGTATTTTTTCCTGTTTCTCTCATGTTTATGAGGTGACATTGAGGTCTGCAGGCCAACTGAACCTCAAGGTGAAGAAAAAGTCGCGCCTCAAGACCAGAGGTGATCGGGCTTTCGCCAGTGTCGACCCCAAACTGTGGAATGATCTTCCGTCCCACATTAAATTGACCTCCACCATTGAGATCTTTAAATCGCGTCTCAAGACTCACCTTTATTCCTTGGCTTTTGACTCCTCCTGAGAGTCTGTGTGTTTTTTGTTTTGTTTGATCCTGTTGTGTGTTTCTGCTTGTCCTTGTTGGTGTGTTTGGTTGTTTCTGCTGTCTATTGTTTACCCTTGTCTTGTTTTTGCTGTTTTATGCGTATTTGTTACATGTTTTTCTACTTTAGCTTTTAGTGTATCTGTTTTGTAACTTTTTCTACAGCACTTTGGATACCTTGCGTTGTGAAATGTGCTATATAAATAAAGTGGAAGTGGAAGACAACATGGTGTAGTCATGTACAATGAAGCCTCTTTCCTGGAGGCTTCATTGAACAATGACAGTCAACAATGTCAGTAACACTGAAAATAAACAGTGACATTAACACTCTATCTTTAAAGTATTAAATAGATCTATATCCCCTCTTCTCTCCTACGTTTTAATGAACAGAAAATGTTTTTTTAAGGTCAGGAGACCCATTTTATCCAAGGGGGATAGACTAAGAACAACACAGCATACAGATCAAACAAGAGATGGCACCAAGAAATTATGAGCAGACGAAATGGGAGCTGGAGCAGCATAACATTTAGCTTGATAAATGTTAGAGTCGTTTGAAAAATTAAACAGCCAGAGATACACGGACGGCAGCCCCGGTTAATGAACAAACACCCTAGTGGTATTATACCTTTAGGATATGAAAAAATAAACGCTTTAACAAAAAAAAACATTGCTAACTCCACCATTATCTGTGCCAAGTTGAAATATTTAGTAGAGCTGCACAATAATATTTGGCCAGTCGTCTCCTCAACATTACCCAGGGACTAACCTGAACAATGTAAGAGCGGTATGCCCAGTGGTGTCGATAGGTAGGGAAGAGTTAGACAATTTTAAGGCCAAAGCCAGGGGGGGGGGGGGGGGGGGCCCACTAAAAGCTTGGATTAATAAGGTTTTATTTGTATTGATTATTATAAAAAATATGATCTCAAAGTGCACCAGATTGAAGCATTTTAAAGGGGAATTCCACCCATTTTCAACATTCTAATATGTCATTATACTGTATACCCTAGAGGTGCTGGGTGAACATGATGAAAACGTTTCCCCATTCTGTGTTCCCAAGAAATGGAGGTCTGAAGAAAACCACGAACATGGTGAAACATCTTGATGACATCATCAAGATGTATTTCATCATGTTAATGATTTCTTTAGGCGCTTTTTTTTTTCTGAGAGCGTACAAATGGAACCAAATGAACCCGTTAGGGTTCAATCGGTTCCCCTTTAACTACTCTTTTTCAAAAATCACCTCCACCCAGCGCCGCTGGGAAAGGGGGGCCCATGTGGAAAAGCTTTGCAGTGGGCCCAGAATTGCTAGCTACACCTCTGCATATGCCCATGGGATTTTACTGTGGTTCAGAGAGACAATATAATCATAGTAGACAAATACCTTTGAAATACCAATGCAGGGCTCATCTGAGGACACTGTATGTAGAGTTAAATTATGTGAGGGAATTTCCAGTTGCAGAACACATGAAAGATTACAAATCCGTGCCTCAGCAGCATATAAGCTTTTATATTCAGACCCCTCCATTCTTATGCTAAACACCTTGAGATAAAAAGAAATACAATATATTATATTTAATAATAATATCATTATGAAAACAGATAAGAAAAGGTTAGGGTTAGTAATTGACTATGATACTCCAATCCAATCCAGTTTTTGCATATCAAATGTAAAATCCAATGATACTTTTCGCTTACATTTTCAGGACTATAAGCCGCTACTTTTTTCTTGTGCTTTGGACCCTGCGGCTTATTCAGCGGTGCGGCCAATGTATGGATGTTTACGGCTAAAACACTATAGGGCCCGGCGTTCTAAGTCTAAATGCACGGTATGCACACCATCTTTAAGCCGTCCGAGCAGGAAATGTAGGGAACAGGTCACAGGCAGTTCGCTAAGACAGACACTAAATGCATCATGGAAAGCAAACGAAGAAGTGCATATAACGCAGCTAAAGGCAGTCGAGCTGGTTGAAAAATAAGGAAATCGATCTGCTGCACGTAGCCTTGGGATCAATGAATCAATGGTTAGACGGCGGACCAACGCGAGGAACGCCGGCGCTGAAAGCAACTTTTTCTCAAGTCTGCCAGTGGATCCTGACTGCGTGGAAAAGTGTCAAAACATCCACGAACGGGTTTAGAAAGGCTGGCGGCAGCAGCCGCCGCCGCGCGAGGAGGAGGAGGAGGAGGAGGAGGGGTCCGTGGAGGCGGCAATAAAGACGCCTCGTCGAGCGTCTTAAACATTGAGAGGATTCCTGGTGGTCCCCAGCTAAATGGTGGACAGTTGGTTAACCAGATGTACGGTAGGCTACCTTTTTTCATGAACCAAATGAACCCGCAAGCGCTCATTTGGTTTCATGAAGTGATCGGAGTTGCGTATCTCCGGCTACACTCTATGGCCAGTACAGGCCCGGATGTAATATTTCTCAATCGGGCGCGATTGAGAATGGCAGTTGGTTTAGTGGTGGCACAAATGTAGTTAGTCAATGTTCAACTCCCGCTATAAGCATTTGAAATATCTTTGAAGTTTTCATTGTTTGCATTCCGTCATGTTTGGTGGGGCAGTCAGGGCGTTTAGAGGGCATTGCCCCCCCCCCCCCCCCCCCATGTCTATGCCTAGATCCGTCCCTGGTCTATGGCTCTAGCGTTCATTACATACAGCACGTGCAGTTCTGTAGTCGTTTAAATAATACAAAGGATGCTTCTCAAACAGCATTTCGTTGCCGACAACTCATCTGTGCAAGAACCCTTACATATGGTAATTAAGCATTAAAACACCCGCGGCTAATAGGCCAGTGCGTCCTGTATGTGTACACAATTGATTTTTTCGCTAAATTTGGCCGCTGCGGCCTATTTTCAGGTGCGCTTTATAACCCGGAAAATACGGTACATTTTTAGCATATGAAAGTAAAATGTGAAAGCCTGGGTGCTGCAGCCGTGCATGGTCTAGCTAATTATTCAGCTGTATATGTAAAGATCAGAATTGACATCATGAGGATTGTTTTGGGCAGAGCCATTGAAAGGAGTTTTGCCATTGAAAGAGGTGAAAGAACAACCCTGGCGTCACATGGTTCAGGTAACTAGCTGGTAACTAGACTACAACGCATTCTGCAAACTTCTGTTTCAGGACTTGTCACTCTTCGCCAATGTGTCTGCATGTACAGGTCTATGTAGAAGTGCTAGTCTCATGAAGTTAACAGAGTTGTCGTAAATGTCTCATACATGACTCTAGACCAGGGGTGCCCACATTTTTTTTTACTTGAGAGCTACTTTCAAAATGACCAGCTCAACAAGATCTACACATCAAAAAGTGATTGTTCCATTACTGAAAATCCATTTCAAAGCCCCCTAGAAAGTATGAGCTTTGAAATAGAAGTGATTAGTGTTATAGTTTTAAGACTAATGCACTTATAATGAAAAATAGAAGGGGAGAATTGGAAGGTTTTCCTGTATGCTATTAATGGCGTTTGAATACAGTATTTGAGGTTTGATTTGACAGTTCGTGAACTAAGAACTTTCACGTTTTTGTCCGCAATTGGGAAAGAGAACTGACAAAACTGTCAAAATAACAGGTATTCTCCATCTTCTAATTGTGTGGACTCTTGAACACGTAATTCAGATGTTAATATAATCTAACTCGTGAGAGTGTAAAATTAAACCAAATGGACTGTTACAAGTCCATTTGGTTTCATTTTAACACTCAAGAGTTACAGATCTATAAGGGTCCAAGTGTCATGCGTGATCTACCTGCACAGCCTGTGTGACCTTTTGAGCAGTCCTGCTCTAGACTCTGATTCCATGCAACAGCAGCCGAGTACAATGATGAACTCTCACACTACCCTTGAATCGGTAAGGCACTCCAAGGTTAAGAATATAGCCTCTATATCATAGCATGGACCGACTCGCAACCAACACAGCTATAGTATGCCAGGAGCAGAAATGTTTTTTGTCCCAGACTGCTGCCAGTCACTTCTCAATCTTTGCTCCCCTACTTTCAGTTATACAACCCTCGGCCTCTTGAGAATCCCATTTATTTTCTGCCTCGTGGGTTTACAGGAGTAAAGAAATGAGTGAAAAATGTTGTTCGTGGCCCATCACTGTGTGAAGTGAGAACAGAAGGGAAAGCGATAGAAACAGCAAATTTATAATTGTTTTATTCTGTGACATGAGCATCCTCTCTCTCTCGGATTGAAACCTCATCAATATGTCTCAAACTGTCTAAAGCAGGGGTTTTCAACAGGTGGTCCGGGGACCACCAGTGGTCCTTGAGAAGGATCCAGGTGGTCCCCAGGCTAAATGATAGTTTAGCCTGATAGAAAGTTGACTAACCAGATGTAACTCTTGAGAATGTAAAAATGAAACCAAATGGACCCTTTTACACTTTCAAGAGTTAAAATATTCATCATCTGAATTAGCACTATTTAATTAAGAAGTTTACACTGTTTTGTTGGCAAAATCCAGCATGGAATTGTGGACAAAACCAAAATAATTCTTTAATCTTATGACTTTGGTGTGAAAATGTAATCAAATGGTGAATAAATGATGGTCCCTGGAGTCAAAAAGGTTGAAAACCCCTGGTCTAAAGGTAAAAGATCCACAATCTCACAACACTCAGAGCTTCAGGTCACTCAATGCTAGCCACCCAACAGCGCCACCCAGGTCACAGAGCGCTACTGCAGCTACATGTACCTGTGCTCAGATGAACAGGGACGGACGGACACACACAGCTTCAGATTGGAGCCGCTAGGTCAGTGGTTTTCAACCTTTTTCATACCAGGACCCACTATTTATTCAGAATTTGAGCCACGGACCATCATTTGATGACATTTTAACCCCACAGACCCCAAAACTAAAAAAAATATTTACTACTCAGTTTAAACCAGATCATTCCAGAATCATCTCGAGTCTAGGCGTCTTGTAAACTGAGTTCTTGTCACAGGTGTCCATGGCAACCATGGCAATATGCAACAACCATGGCAACAATTCGTCAGTGATAATGAATTGTAATACATACTGTGTATTCATAGAGAGACAAACCTTGTTATGATCTCCATCAATTCTAACCTGCTTTTTTTCCCTTTTTGTAAATACATGAATTTTTCCAACACTGGGCACCACTCAAGTGAAAAAGAATAATTACTATTAGTTACACAATATTGTTTTTGTTAGTTGTTTGTTCTTTGCTATTGTTTTTTTCTTATTCCCTTTTACAAATCAAACCCTGTCAGTGTCAATTATGGTGACATGTAGTCGTCGTCCCAGAAAAAAAAATTGGGTCAGAGATGCAGTGTTTGATCTAATACAGTAACTAATGCATATCTGGGTCTAGACTCAGAGGAGGGACAGACAGACAGACAGACAGACAGACAGACAGACAGACAGACAGACAGACAGACAGACAGACAGACAGACAGACAGACAGACAGACAGTGTAATGAGTGTGTCTGTAGTCTGTACTGTCTGTCAACTGACAGCTTCCCCCTGTGACTGCTGTCATTTCAACATGCTGCTCTCCAGTCTGGAGAACACAGCGCTAACCAAGGACATACATAGCCCTCGGAAAGCAGGGGCGGATCTAGGCATGGGCATGGGGGGGCAATGCCCCCCTAAATGCCCAGTCTGCCCCACCAAACACGATGGCATGCAAAACAAGTGCTTATATTTACAATGATTTGAAACACTACTACTGCTACTAACTAACTACAGCCGTGTCACCACTAAACCAACAGCATTTCATCATTGAAAACAGAAAAAAAAAAGAGTCAGACCTTTAGCTTTATGCATGCTGCGTGTCTGTTGCAACTTCAACAACTAATGTTATTATTGATGCTTTACTTGACTAATAAAAGTCCTGTAACAGAAAATGGGTACGGCTTCATTTTCTCCTGCCCCTCCAACATGTTCTCTTGCCCCCCAAATGGGACATGTTACATCCGCCCCTGACACACAGGCAAGCGCACGAGAAGCACAACATGTGTCCTGTACGCGTGTGTGCGCCGCGGACGTGTCAGATGAAATAAAGATGTCAGCGGTGACAGGTACCAAAGCAGGTTCTCTGTGTCCCTGTCAATAGCATTTTTCTTCTTTTTTTGCCAGAACCCCCCCAAGCCGTCTCACTGACAAACAACATTTGAGCTGTATAACTGCACTAACAATAACACCCTGTCCCCAGAGAGCCGTGTCCACGCACAAACGCACGCAGTCCAACTAAATCAGGCCAGCCACTCTGTGAGCCACGCAGCCGCCCTCGTCTACGTATGGATCACATGAAAGCCTTAAAAGTTGCATGAAGTGAATAATTGAACACTGGGGATAAGGCGCACATGGCTTCCAGCGACACGCCACCCGTCACCACTTAAAAAAGGGAGCAATATTAATGTCTGTCGGCCTTAATCAGGCGACGTTGTGTAAGTGAAGCCTTACGAGTCGGGGTAATGCGGCGGAGCCATTAGTGCACTAAAACGCACTTAACTTTCATTAGGGAGCAAATTGGGGAAGTGCCTGCAAATCCAGCAGACTCATCTTTTGTGCTGGTAATTGTAAGTCGTGGGGGGAATTAATAACCGTCGGTCTGAACTTTTCGCTGTGTGGGAAACGCACGTTTTTGGACGTTTTTTTTTGGGCCACAGGTTTTTTTCAAAGCACAAGGTCACGATGGGGCACCAAGGGGGAACTTGGGAAAAACAAAATGCTGGACAATATTTGGAAATAATAAAGAAAAAACACTTTCATCCTGGCATGCCATTGCAAACACATTTATTATAGGCTAATTTTTCTTTTCTTTTCTTTTTTTTTCTTTTTTATAAGCCATGTTTCATAGAGGGACTGCAGCCAGTGGCTATTGCCATGTGAGAGTCCTTGGCACCAGTAAACTTTATTTCTTTGTGACGCACATAATCTCTCGAGAAAAATACCAAAATAAATAGAAACTGTGTGTGGGAGGGCGCGCATGCATGCTGAATGCGTCCCCAGATTGGTTCACACAAGTCATCTCATTCATGTGTCCCTAATGGGGATCCTATAATAAAACAAACATAAGCACTAGGGATGTCAACGGGTGTCCGGGTAACCGGATATTCAGCCGTTGAGAATCAGCCGAATATTGTTATCGGTTTTACGGTTGATTTGCATAACAATAAATGCGTATTCTGATCTTAAATCCCTTTATTTTTTTTTAACATAACCATTACAGAGTCTTTGGTCGCTACGGTACAATACTTATTAAACAGTTTAAAATAGTTCTTATTTGCGGTGTGACAAAGAGATGACGATTCCAGTTTGTCCCTCTTTCAGGCACTCGAGTGCTTCACTTTATGACCCCGCAATGTCGCAGCTCTTCTACTAGATGGCTCTTGTGTTAACGCAGCAGCTACTGTCAGTACAGTCAGCTACCCCACACTGCGCAAGAAAGTAAAACCGAGTGCACTGCCGTCTCGGACGCTACAATAGTGTGGCAACGGAAGAGATTAACAGAACATATCGATTGTGTTGGCGTATAAAAAGTAAGGTCACAACGTGTTGTTTATTAATTATGAGTGCAGTATTGATTTATATCAGGGGTTTTCAACGTTTTTGACACCAGGGACCGCCATTTATTCAGCATTTGAGCCACGGACCACCATTTGATGACATTTCAGCCCCAAAGACCTAAAACTAAAGAATTATTTTGGTTTTGTTCACAATTCCAGGCTGGATTTTTGCCAACAAAACAGTGTAAACGAATGCTGGTCGAGTGGGCACACTGGAGATGTAGGCACACACATTTCTAGCCAAGTGGGCAAAAAGCCAACTGGGCATACAGGCAGTTAGGCACACAGGTTATCTGGGCAAATGGACCAGAGGGCATACAGGCTATATGGGCATATGGACAATTGGGCAAACCGGATACTTAGGCATATGACTTTGATCTTGAAGTACCCCCCGGCCCCCCATTGTGTGAGAGAGACAGTGAGAGACGGTCATGGCGTGAAATGGTTGAGAGAACCACTGCTCTGTCTGTCTGCCTGCCTGTCTCTCTCTCTCTCTCTCACACACACTCTCTCTCTCACACTCTCTCTCTCACATAATAAAGACACAACTTGAAAAATAAAGGACCAAAGTTAGTTCCTAAAATTAAATAAAACTGACCGAAGTTCGTTTTTCAAATATAATGGACCAAAGTTAGTTCTCCAAATTAGAAAAATTAAGTAAGTGTCCAAAGTACATTTTTCAAATATAATGGACCAAAGGTAGTTTTTCAAATCCTATGTGTGAAGGGCCCTTGGATGATTATTTTTAGAAGTAATAAGAGAGAAAAACTTTAGCTAATAATCTAGAACCTTGTTAAAAAGGGAAAATGTTCTCCTTTAAAAAGGATAGTTTCCCCCTATAAGTGATGCATGTCCACAGTTAAATGTATCTTTAAGTAAGACCCCCCCCTCTCTCTCACACACACACACACACACACACACACACACACACACACACACACACACACACACACACACACACACACACACACACACACACACACACACACACACACACACACACACACACACACACACACACACACACACACACACACACACACACACAGTGTGTGTGTGTGTGTGTGTTAAAAAGTGGCACCTTTTTAACACCTCCTCCTCCCAACACCCCCCTGGACATTCAAAAGGTTTCAGTGTGTGTAGTGATTCCCTAGTCCCTTTCAGAGACTCCAAAAAGTCCAGATACATTTAGACCTTAAAACAGAACAACAACAACAAGGTCATGGTACAATGGTTTATTTGTCAAAATAGTACTGTGATCAAAGTACATTATAGTTACAAGACGTAGTAAATAAGCAAAAAATGGGAAACATAGTAGCCTGTTAAAAATCAGCAGAAAAATATTTTAAAAAAGAAAAGAAAAATAGCATACTGTTCAAAATAATAATAAAAACATAGCAGGCTACTGTAAAAAATACAGGGGAAAAATAGGCTCAAACATAACTTGTTGCACCGCAAGATGATTCAAAAAGAACAGAGACTATGTATGCACCGGCCCGGTCAATGCACTAGTCTGCTTAAGCAGCTGCCAGGCAGTCAGCTCTTTGCTCTCATAGGCAGACCACAGCTTGGCCACTTTGCCCTGGAAGAGTCTAGTTTGCGCCCGCTGGTAGCGGCGTAGCTTTTCTTCTGCAACAAGCTGGCGCTGAATGGGGACATCACAGCCTGCAGCATCTTCAAGGAAGGCGTGAAAGCTGAACAGCTGGTAGAATGGCTCTTTCACAACTTTGAAAGTACCATCCATGAAGATCTCCTTTGCATTCCTTAGTAGCTCCAATTGTTCAGGAGTTGCAAAGATGAGATGCCGTTGCTTATCCACCTTGATGTCATCCTGGAGGAATCTCTCTGGCAGATGTGTTTCATCAAGCACAAAGTCCAAGTCCTTGGGCTCTGCAGGCCTTTCCTTCTGCCGCCGCCGATTGGAAGATCTAATTAGATTGGCAGGGTTGACAATCGCTGGTGTGTCTGGAGCCAAATCCGTTCTGAGCACATCTTCCACTATGCATTGCGCTGGCTTGAAAACGTTGTCCTTGGCCAGTGAGTGCACCTTTTTGGTGAGCCGCACCTGTAAAATAGAAGTAGAAATTAATATAAATATCTATGGCATGATTGTATCCACAATATCAGCATTGTGTTGTTTTGATTTGTTTACAAATTATATATACACACAGACAATCACACTAGTTCATTTACCTTAGTGGCAATGCCAGGCGTTCCTCCGTGACTGTGGTCAATTGTTCGAACGAAAGCCTCCCCAACTTGCTTAACTGTGGCTCTGCAAGCTGTTCCATTTTGAGCCCGCACACGTATAGAGCAACGCCACAGAGTGTATGCAGTGTTTTTCCGCATGCTCTTCTTCGTGTACGTGTACCCACAGTTGTCAACCAAAAACATATATAACAAAATGCTTTATTGCTTTAAGTTATTCAATGCATACTGCAGATATGTGAACATGATTCTCCACTTCTCAACATTCAATGCAAATGCAATAAAGCATTTTGTTATATACTCTATTGTAGTAGTAGTAGTATTTTCATTTTCATCTCTTTTCTTTTACTAACATATAACATATATAACAAAATGCTTTATTGCTTTAAGTTAATGCATACTGCAGATATGTGAACATGATTCTCCACTTCTCAACATTCCTGACTGGAAATGTCTAATGTTAGTAAAAGACACACAGTAAAAGTCACCTTTTAATCATTTCAATTCATGATAGTTTTAGTCTAGTTTATCTAATGACCTAGAACTTTGTTAAACCTTAAATACATGTTTTCATTTACATGCCCCCCCCCCCCCCCCATTAACACATTCCCTTGAAGTGAGGCATTTTCATGCAAATGTGTTAGTCTGTGGAAACCCAAAACCTTTAGTAAGAAGAAGAAGGTGCCACTTTCAAAAGAGTGTGTGTGTGTGTGTGTGTGTGTGTGTGTGTGTGTGTGTGTGTGTGTGTGTGTGTGTGTGTGTGTGTGTGTGTGTGTGTGTGAGTGTGAGAGAGAGAGAGGGGGGGGGATCTTACTTAAAGATACATTTAACTGTGGACATGCATCACTTATAGGGGGAAACTATCCTGTTTAAAGGAGAACATTTTCCCTTTTGGTTCTAGATTATTAGCTAAAGTTTGTCTAAAAGTATACCTTGACAACAACAACTGGGTTGTTTAGGAGGGGTTTGAAGGTGGACTTTTTGGAGTCGCTGAAAGGGATCATTTCACCTTTTTTTGAACACCACTGGGAATCACTACACACACTTTCAAACATTTTGAAAACACAATGTTCATAGAATGTTCTTTTCACATACAGGGGGGAGGGGGGAAGTGTTAAAAGGTGCCACTTTAGAGAGAGAGAGAGAGAGAGAGAGAGAGAGAGAGAGAGAGAGAGAGAGAGAGAGAGAGAGAGAGAGAGAGAGAGAGAGAGAGAGAGAGAGATCTCCCCAAAATAAAAGAATCATCCAAGGGCCCTTCACACATAGGATTTGAAAAACTACCTTTGGTCCATTATATTTGAAAAATTAACTTTGAACACTTATTTAATTTTTTCTAATTTGGAGAACTGTGTGTGTGTGTGTGTGTGTGTGTGTGTGTGTGTGTGTGTGTGTGTGTGTGTGTGTGTGTGTGTGTGTGTGTGTGTGTGTGTGTGTGTGTGTGTGTGTGTGTGTGTGTGTGTGTGTGTGAGGGGGGGGGGGGTAGAGAGACAGACAGGTACTGGTGTCAGCAGGCAGACAGCAGACTGCTCACAGACGGTTCACAGCAGGGATCAGAAAGGGGGGCACATCAAAGCAATGTGTCCAGCTGTCTTGTGTGTCCAGTTTGATGTATGCCCTGATGTATTGCCTGCCCAGTTGGCCCTATGCCCAGATGTATTTTTTGCCCAGTTGGCCCTATGCCCAGATGTATTTTTGCCCAGTTGTCTGGTGTGCCCCCTTGGTTTTTGTGCCCACCTGACCGGTTACCGTGTAAACTTCTTAATGAGTAAAAAAGTGTTGCTAATTCACATGATGAATATTTTAACTCTTGAGAGTGTGAAAATGAAACCAAATGGACCCGCAAGGGTCCATTTGGTTTCATTTTTACATTCTCTAGAGTTACATCCGGTTAACTAACTTTCCATCATTTAGCCTGGGGACCACCTGGAACCTTTTCAAGGACCACTGGTGGTCCCCGGACCACCTGATGAAAACCCCTGTACTAGTAGAAAGGAGTTAAAGGGGAATTCCACCCATTTTCAACAATTTACTTAAAGGGGGGGGGGGGGAAAGAATTGTTTTGATTTTGTCCACGATTCCAAGCTGGATTTTGCCAACAAAACAGTGTAAACTTCTTAATTAAGTGTTGCTAATTCACATGATGAATATTTTTAACTCTTGAGAGCGTGAAAATGAAACCAAATGGACCCGCAAGGGTCCATTTGGTTTCATTTTTACGCTCTCAAGAGTTACATCTGGTTAACCAACTTTCCATCTTTTAGCCTGGGGACCTCCTGGAACGTTCTCAAGGACCACTGGTGGTCCCCGGACCACCTGTTGAAAACCCCTGATTTATATTATTAAATATTGCCTTTCTGTCTTTTAAAAGGAGCCAACATAATGTATAGGCTACCATCTAAATAACAAACAAATAAATACTAAAAAATGTACCAAAAAAATGACAACTATCCAACCGGATAGTTGTGTTTTTTTCCTCCGGTCAGTCCTGTTGGCTAGTCGACAAGGAAATTAACCGTTAGTGAAATCCCTAATAAGCACATAATGTTGTCTATTTTCACATGAGCAAAATGCAAGCAATAGTTCATGGCTACCAGAACCAAGGTGTCATTTTCTCATGGGCTCCTTTAAAGACACAAGATAAAATTAAATATAAATCAATGAAGAGGATCTTTGTGAAGTGAAAGTTGGAAGATATTAGTAATGCGTGTCTTTCCAAGGCTATGCATGCAATGATTCCTATGATCATTGCTCATGCATGCACGCACGCACGCAGGCAGGCAGGCGTTCTGTTTGAAGCTGTGAGACGCTCAGAGATTTAGTCACCCAGCTTAGCAACTTTGAACATAACAGCATGTGCAGCTCCAGCTTAGTGTGCTACTGTAGGCTATATCAAGATCACTCTGTCCTTCTTCCAAAATACATCTCAGGCAATCTAATGCAATGTTGTTTTTGGAGGGTTTGGTTGGTGCAAATCGTGGTACAGTATCAATAACAATGAATAAAGGCCAGCAATAAAAATATCTCAACTCACATGAACCCTGTCATCCCTATTCTGGGCAAGTATGGTGAACCCAAGCAAATGTACAAGTTCACACTTCACAGTGGGCCAAAAACAGGAGATCAGGCAATATAGGTGACTCTGGTCAATGACTTATAATAAACGTTGTATAAGCTACTCTAGGATTAATGGTTAAAGAGGGGGTGCCGTGATTTTTGTATTTTTTCCAATTTTGTACACTTTACTTACACTTTACTTTTCATATAACATTAATACCGGATGATCATGTTTTAGGGTAGCAAAATCCATGGCACTCTATCTTTAATCCATAGCTGAAAATTTGGACTTCACAGACTTGTTATTAGACCAGGCTCCAGGCATACAAACAAGGTTAATTGCAAACATCTGTTGCAAACCACATTTTTTCATTAAATGTCTGTTTGCCGACAAGCAGCAAGCAGATGTGTGATATGTTGATTTAATGTCGTACGGGTAGCAGCCTCATTACCCAGGCTCTGCAAATGTCTCTCGATTCAATGATCCCCACGCCAGCAACAGCATCAAAAACACTGTAAAGCGTGGGTCATGATTGAAAAAAAAAAAAAAAACACATTCATTGACACAAACAGACAAAATGAGTTTTTTCAGACGCGTGGCCAGGCTTTCACTTAGAGCATACCTGGGCATTATGCGGCCCGGGAGCCAAATGCAGCCCTATGGACCCACAAGGGTCCATTTGGTTTCATTTTTACGCTCTCAAGAGTTAAAATATTCATCATCTGAATTAGCCCAAAGTCTGCACATTCAATCAGAGAATGTAAGAGAATGGTCATTTTTGTTATCCTGTTTTGTTTCCCAAATCCAGCCTGGAATTGTGGACAAAAACAAAAGAAATCTTGAAGAAAGTTTTGGGATCTGTGGGGCTAAAATGTCATCAAATGGTGGTCCTCCGTGGCTCAAATACTGAATAAATAGTGGGCCCTGGTGTCAAAATGGTTGGTCTTACTCTTACTTTTATCTTGAAATGAAATTAATATCACACAGACTTTAGTTCAGCCTCTAGTCCCTCCACAATATTTTATGTATCTCATTTGGCCCCTTGGGGAAAATAATTGCCCAGCCCTGACTTAGAGGGTGAGAGGTTCAGTGGTCTGCGAGAGACTCCGAGTAGAACGGCTGCTCTTTCACATGGAAAGGAGACGGCGTAGGAGGTTTCCCTGGGGACCTCCTAGCTGCACTCCGCATCTGGGATACTGAGGACCAGATGGGGAGGAATTCTCTCTCTCGACAATCAACAGTGGCCTTGGAACGCCTGGGGATCTCCCAGGAAGAAAGTTGCTAATATTGCTCTAGAATGGGAAATCTGGAGCTACGTATCTGCAGAAACTGTGACCAGGGTCATTATAGTTTTCATTTTAGTTTAGTTCTAATTAGTTTTTACTCTCTCTTTTTTAATCTTGTTAGTTTTATTTAGTTTTTAGGGTGCATTTGCTAGTTTATATTTAGTTTTTATTGTTGTAAAAAGTTTTAGTTAGTTTAGTTTACTTTTAGTTTCAGTTCTTTCATGTCATACTTTTTTGTACTTTGGTATTGTGTGGTACCATGGTGCTGAAAACTGCCATAAAAAAAGTTTATAAAAAGTTTATATTATAAAAGTCTGAAGGTCATATATATATATATTGATATATATATATATATATATATAATATATATATATATATATATATATATATATATATATATATATATATATATATATTGATGAAAAAATGAATACTAAGGGTATTTTGAGTCAGTTTTGTAAACACACAATGCAGTTACAGTTTAGTAATATATATATATATATATATATATATATATATATATATATATATATATATATATATATATATATATATATATATATATATATATATATATATATATATATATATATATATATATATATAAATATGACCCATATATATGTGACCCATCGTCCCGATCCGGATGGATGGATGGATTTATGGAAGGTACTAATACAGCTATAACTGCCACAAATCAACTTCTCTTTCAAGCAGTTTCAAGAGTCTGAAGTGTGTTCATGGTACATGGAAGTGGGTCCTGGGAGAACTGTTGGAAAGGTTATTACGTACTAACTAACTAAACTAGCATTGTAGAGGTGGAACCAAAAGAACGATTTAGGTTAGACTTTACACCTAGACAGTAATGTGTGTACTTTAACTCTCTTTTAATGCTCTTTTTAATATACTAGAAAATGAGGCCGCAATGTCTACTCTACATCTTCCCCCAGACAAATAAACCTTATTACAAACATAAATATGTAAGTACATACTGAGACAGGAAAAAAAAAATCACCCAACCCTTTTCAACTAAAATGGACAAACATTCCCTGGAAACTAGAGATGTCCCGATACCCATACAAAAGTATCGGATCGGCTCTTTTTGTCCCTTGTTTATCATATCGGTATCGGCAAATACTGTATGGGTATCGGAAAAGTATCAGTACTGGCCCTTATTTGTCATTATCGGGTCACATATTGGCAAATATGCCTAACCAGTGATCAGAAACAGGTGTAAGGGGTTGACACCATGGTAAGTAAGTAAAATGTTGGATCATGTGGAGTTTGCTTTGGAGTTTCCCAAATGCACATTTGAGAGAGGAGTATGTTATTTCCTGTTGGTGACTTAATATAAAGGTATTTTTTTTCTTCTGTATGTTATTATACAGTATATATATATTGTTCTCTGGTATCGGTATTTGGTATCGGTATCGACTAACACAAAAATTGTGGTATTGGGATCAGTTCGGAAATGAAAAAGTGGCATCGGGACATCCCTACTGGAAACTTAAACTAAAGTGAAGTGAAGCTCCAGAGTGTGTGTCAGTGACAGGGTGAAGCTGTCCTTCCATAGGGGAGGAATAGAAGACATACTAGCATGAGAGAGCAAGGGAACGGAACAGGGAGATATTTTTACACCTTTCAGTCTTTGGCCACATACAGAGTTTCTGTTAGACAGTCCAGATCCTGAATGTGACCACAATAGCTGATCCAAAAGCTTACGACGGGTTGCATCACAAGTTGTCTTGCTTGTCTTGTAGATCAGCTATTTTCGCTCTGCGAAACTGGCGTACAGTGACACGATGAGACAGGTTATGTTCCCAGATGTTCAAAAACTGTGATGGACGAAATTAACCATTACATTAACTGGTTATGTAATGAAAAGAAATGTCTTGTCTTGTCTCATCTGTAAGTGAGTGAGTGTCTGTTGTGTTTTGTAATGTCTTTAATGTTCCTTCAAATTAATATTGTAATGCAGTTAAAATAATGGGTCATTGTGTTGTCCATCCATCAATGCTAATTAACCTCTGCGAGGAGGAAAGGTGATGAAGGAGCAAAAAGGAGACAAATAGTTTGCACACCGTATAGTAGCTCCCAGGACAATTCATTGGAGGAGAGTAGGAGTCATGCCTGACGAAGACCCATGTAGGGTCGAAACGTTGTGTCTCCTACTCTCCTCCAATAAATTGTCCTGGGAGCTACTATATGGTGTGCCAACTATTTTTCTCCTTTTTGCACGTTCGACTTTTTTAGTTCAGCACCTGTAAATTTTATTAGAGATGTGCGTACTCCACCTTTGTTTCAGTTTCTAAGGTGACGAAGGAGCACATCTCTCCTTATGATAATTAACAGCCAAAGGTCAGTGAAATGCTGTAACAGTTTATAGTCATCAATGTCCACCTGCGGTATACGAATCCAAACATTCTTTGTTGGAGTTTGTTTGGCCTTGAATGAAGGTGCATTCAAATTGGATGAATGTGGCCTAAGCAAATAAAATGTGGCCTCATACTAGCCCTCATGAAGACTCCCAGTGGGTCAGAACACGGTGGCTGATATTATTATTATTCAATAAAGTACCAGTTTGTATACTCCCTGTCCTCATTTTTAAATTTTGAGTGCTCACATCGGCGCCTCTCTTCAAACGTGGCCTGCATACATGACAAAACTCACATAAGCTGCTGTAATGACCAACCAAGAACAATAAAGCTCTCATTTACTTATTATAGGCCTGCGAATAGGCAAAGACAGGTGCATGCACACTTGCATTTGCGTGCACCTGAGCAACACACACAGACATGCTATTCAAACAAGTATAGCATATTGAGAAATATTGTTTATAATGCCTAATTTTATCCATAAAAGTAAATAAGACAAGAACATACAGTAGGTAGGCCTACTTTTGCCCCAAAAATATTTTAGATGTGAGAAGTGGAGGGACACCGTCCCCCTGCGTCCCCCTGACACTACACCCCTGTATGTTAGTACTTGTATATTCTTTGTCTTGTGCTCCTCATGGGGGGGTGGCTCACTGCAGGGGAGGGTCTCAATCAAAGGGGAACTGATTTAAGTGCAGTATCATGTGTGGATCTACGGATGTACGGACCTGATGAAGATCTAGTGAGATCGAAACCTTTTTTCACTAAAGTAATTCTTTGCCGTAAGACTGGTGTGCGGGCCCTACTAACTCAAAACAATTGTGAATAACTCAAAATCAAATACAAGCTTGCATCAAGTAAGTGAACCAATGACAAAACCAGTGAGACCAACCCAACTAACTCACCGCTGAGTGGAGTAAGATTTAGTAGAGTTGTTGTGGTGGAGAGGAGAGGAGCTGCTGTGCTGTGTTTGGGGACAAACAATTCGGCCATCTTGACCTGGAGGGTGAAGATGGGAGTGGAGTGAGTGGGAACTGTCATAAGTGTGAGAGGGGTTGCCAGGTTTGTGAGAGGTAAGCGGGTTGGCAGGTTGGTGAGAGGTAAGCGGTTTGCCAGGTTGGCTGGGTTACACTACTCTGCTACCATGTTTGCCACATTGTGTAGATCATTGTGTACATTGTGTAGATCGTGCAAATATAGTTTAGTTTTGAAGGAAAACAGGGGGGTACCTGCCTGGGCAATTCCAATCAACTAAGTAAACACGTGTGTAGAAGGTCAAATCTCTCCACGCATGTTGGTTCCTTTACTCTTAAATGATGCTATGCGTGGCATGTGCCATCGGTTGCTTATATTTATATTCTTATAATGAAGATGAATAAGACGCCGTCACAGGTCAAGTGTGAAATTATATAATTAGTCTGAGCATGCAGGTGAACACACCGTTCAGGCTCATAATTGCAAACCGCCGCGATCCGTAGCAGCTGTAATAAACTTTCTCCCCATGCATTACTGTTGGTCAGAACATGTGGGCGTTTGCAAAACAAAATGCTTTCTTCTTCTCTCTCTCCGCCAGTGGTGGACTGGGCGAAAAAAAAATTGGCCCGGACATTATTAGCGTGATTTGGTCTAGACCGGCCCACCACAACCAGTGTGTGATGGACCTATTCTACCTGGTATAGATGGTTAACCAGATGTAACTCTTTGAGAGTGTAAACATGAAACCAAATGGACCCTTGCGGGTCCATTTGGTTTCATGTTAACACTCTCAAGAGTTAAAATATTCAGCTAAATTGGCCCAAGTCTAATTCGAAAATGTAGAAGATTAATGCTCTGCTTTTGAACTGCATGTTTGACTGTTTTGTTTCCCAAATCCAGCCTGGAATTGTGGACCAAAAAGCAAAAATAAATATTTAGTTTTGGAGTCTGTTGGGGCTAAAATGTCATCAAATTGTGGTCCTACTCCATGGCTCAAAATTCTGAATTAGTGGGCCCTGGGATCAAAAAGATTGAAAACCAGTGCTTTTAATCATAGCGTGATACCACTGGCCCCCTAAGGTTATATTCTATGGGTTTGGGGTTCAAGCATTGGCAGAGTCATTGCATGGTGAATATAGGTTCTCACACCTCTCATGGTGGAGACAAAATATATAGCAAAAAATTGCATTTTGGAGCCATGTATATAGGTGAACATGAACAACACCCCTTAGCCCCATTATAAGCTTATTTTGGGGTAGGGGAAACAGCCATAATGGAGTGTTTTCACAACATAACACCTGGACCACTAAAAAAAAAAAAAAAGCTAATTGAATTGTCAACAGCAAGCAACGTGGAACAACTTTCAAAAAGTTCCCAGATAATTTCACATTAATTGAACCAGCAGCTGCTGCCTCCCAGCATGCGCAGATGCCTGTGGTGTGCGCGTGCGTGTGCATGCGTGCCTGTGGTGTGTGCACGTCCGCACTAGTTGCATTGTGCGGCATTTGGCAGAAATGTTCCCTAATCATATTTAAAAGTGCACGTCCCTCTGGATGTGCCGTGAGCACAAAGACGGGATGGAATTAGGATTGAGTTTCCTCCCATTATCTATCCACTCAACATCAAGTTATAGTCAGGCAGCCTACAGTGTTGACACAGGACACTCTTGTGTCTCCTTTATAAGAACAATACCATCTTGAAGTTTTGTGTTTGTTACAATAAAGACGGGTCCAGTCTTTAATAGCTACAAATCCATCAGGTCATCTGCTTCATATAAGGTTATTGACAATGGGTGCAATTCCCGATCGCTGTGGTGTAGCCAGGTATGGTGTAAGTCTTCTCATTTGCTGCATGGCAGCAAATGAGATCAGGTTTGGGGCCGTGCTCATTGCCTGCATGGCAGCGAAACAGGTCTGGGGCCTTGAGGTAGGCCCGAAAGCCTATACCACCAGGCCTGGGCCTGGGCCTACCAAATCCATAATAATTAAAACCAGTCATCAAGAGCTTCAACTCATGATGAACAAAGCCGGGGAGTACAGTAACATTTTTAATTGGGGGGGTCAGGTGATTTCTGGACCTTTTGACTTGCAGGTTTTAATTATTCTGGGTAATTATTTGGTAAGCTCAGGCCCAGGGCTGGTGGTATAGGCTTTCGGCCTACCCCAAGGCCCCAGACCAGATTCGCTGCCATGCAGCCAATGAGAAGACACCATACCTGGCTACACCACAGCGATTGAAAATTGCACCCATTGTCTGTCAAGCGGTAGGGTAGGCGTTAGTATACCCGACACATGGACGAAAAAAAAAAAAAACACATCCTGGCTGTCGTTTTCCCAAGTATACCGTCCAGAAAAATCCAAATATATCAGTCCATGTGTCACCTTGTCACCAGGGGGGGCTGTCAGTAATCCTGCAAACCCAAGAGGGGCTAGGTGAGACATGCCTCCCCGCCTGCAGGCTCCATTCCTTGCTATAAAGAGGGTGCGTGTTGCCCCGGGGAACAAGGCGACACATTACAGTCATTCATCAGCAGCCGCCACTTTGACACTGCATACCGATGGCTCACACGGGGCCTTCACCTCATGGCCTTGGTGCTCAGGGTGTGTGTGTGTGTGTGTGTGTGTGTGTGTGTGTGTGTGTGTGTGTGTGTGTGTGTGTGTGTGTGTGTGTGTGTGTGTGTGTGTGTGTGTGTGTGTGTGTAAAGCGTGCACACCAGGGGCGGATGTAACATTTACCAATTGGGGAGGGGGGGGGGGGGGTGGAGAAAATGGCATTGGGGGGCGGCTTCATCACCCGTGCCACGGGTAGAAGTTGCACCCATAGGATTTTTGGTCAGGACTTTTATTGGGCAATTAAGTAAGGGATAACACCCGACAAGCTGGTGGTTTGTTTCCTAATAACTGACCGAGGCGCAGCCGAGGTCAGTTAGTTAGGAAACAAATCACCAGTTCGAAGGGTGTTATCCCGCTTATTACATGGCTTACGTCAGTGGTTTTCAACCTTTGTCCGAGGACCACCAGTGGTCCTTGAGAGGGTTCCAGGTGGTCCCCAGGCTAAATTCAGGCTGAATGGCAACGGCATGCAAACAACCAAATACGTAGCTAACCAAATGGACCCGCTAACGGCGTGCTGGAACTAAATGCGGAAGCGCACCGCGGATTGATATGAACACAGCTGTTTGGACTTTGGAGACCTTGATTATGCAGCGGTCCAATATAGAGTGGAGCGGTGAATTATAGTGTAATATGTCACTGCTCACGTGACCAGAACGCTGGCTTCTGATTGGAGCATTCATTCAAGCCATGTAATAAGCTGTTGAAGTTGCAACAGACACGCAGCATGCATAAAGTGAAAGGTCTGACTCAGAGAGTTTTCTGTTTTCAATGATGAAATGCTGTTGGTTTAGTGGTGACACAGCTGTAGTTAATAGCAGTAGTAGTGTTTAAAATCATTTTAAATATAAGCACTTTAATTTGAAATATCTTGGGTTGTTTTGCATGCCATCATGTTTGATGGGGCAGACTGGGCATTTAGGGGGGCATTGCCCCCCCATGCCCATGCCTAGATCCGCCCCTGGTGCACACGAGTGGCAGTGCTCCACACCGTATAGCGAACTACGCTGCCCCATTTTTCTTCCCCAAAGTCCATCCATATTTATACCTCTTCCGACGGTGACCTCACTGAGCTGTCAGCACACTGTCGCCACCTCCTACGTCTAAATGCCACCGCTGTCAATCAGCCGGCCCGCCAGGCCCTCCCTCGCCACCCAGGCTACCTTGGGCACCGTTCTAATGAGGCACGCACAGAGGCCCCCCCTCCCCCCCTGAGGGATTATATCATCCTCCAGCCACGGTCTTTTGTCATGCAGCGAGCGTTCAAGGGTGTGTCACTGTGCAAACAGTGTTGTAGTGGGACTTTTAGAAGTGGGGGGACGCCTCTTAAATTGGAATTCCACCCATTTTCATTTTTTTTTCTAAGAGGGTACAAATGTGAACCATTTCTATGGTCTCAGACCTCCATTTTTTCAGACCTCCATTTCTAGGAAACACAGAATGGGGGAAATTTTTCACCATGTCCACACAACATGCGGCAGGTTGCGACCATTACTATCGGCCGGGACTCATTCGCTATCGGTCACAACTCACTATCATCCACGGATGTCTCCCTCAGTCACCAGTTGATTCTGCCCCTCTTCCATGTGGTTGCGTGTGTGAGCAGGACAAGGGGGTGGAGCCAGACGGAACAGAACCGGCTCCATATATGAAATATTCTGTGTACAGCAGCTAGCCTATCAAAATGGTAAAAGAACATTTTGTCCACCAGCTGCAGGAGCACCAAGGAGGTAAACACAGACTGCTCAGGCTATATGCTATTGGTCTCCCAGGTACTATGAGCTTCCTGCCAGATTGTGTGTGTATGTTGTGTGTGTGTGTGTGTGTGTGTGTGTGTGTGTGTGTGTGTGTGTGTGTGTGTGTGTGTGTGTGTGTGTGTGTGTGTGTGTGTGCGCGCGCGCGCACAGCGCGCATGGGCGTGGGTGAACTGTAACAGTGGCAAGTGTAACAGTACGTTTTAACAGTGGGCGATGGACAAACAACATTGGCCAACATCCATTATTTGTCTATGCATATCTATCTGTCTATAGCAGCATATCGGGCGACAGTCGAAAAAATGGGCGTGGCAATGTCCACGGTCGAAAAAATACAAAGGTCAAGGTGATAAAATTACAAAGGTCAAGGTGAAAGAAATGTTTTCCTGCCCTATAATGAATGAGTGAATGATGATGATATGTTCAAAGTATGGAAACAAGGTTGCGTGTGGAACCAGCAGTGCATGCTTTACTAGGGATGATACATTGTGTATCAAAATATCTTAGGAATGCAACAAAAATAAAACAATAAAAGATCCATTGATTCAACTCTGGGCGAGTCATTGAACTCGTCATCTATTTAAGTCATTGAACTCGTCATCTATTTAAGTCATTGAACTCGTCATCTATTTAAGTGCAATCTGAAATGCTCTCGTTCCAGTTGTATCCTACTCAAGGCAGCAACTCCTGTTTAATGACCTCTGAAGATGCAGCTTTAAGTTGTGCATGTGAGGTTATGGGAGCGCAGCGGCAAGGTCCCTGCACCGTGCCTTTGGTCCAGACTGCCCGCGCCCCGGGGCACAAGTGTAACAGTACGTTTGAACAGCGGGCAATGGACAAACAACGTTGGCCGACATCCATTATTTGTCTATGGGAGCCGCCGATTCGGCCGACACAGTATATCGGGCACGGTCAAAAACGTGGGCGTGGCAACGTCGTCCGAAAAGATAAAAAATTCTGAGCTTTTGGGCCAAATTGGCCGATGCTTGGCCGGGGATAGCCCCCCCCCCGGACCCCGAACCATTCGCCGCAGTTTGGTTCCTAGTTCCGTCCCACTACCTCCTCCACCACACTTTTTTTCCAGTGCACCACAACATCGTCATTTACGGTACTCATTTGCATGCCATTCTAAGCGAGAATTCATCATCATGAATGAATCACCATGTGAATTAGTCCTAATCTACACAACTAGAGGATTAATGGTCATGGACAGAAGCAAAAGAAATCTTTGGTTTTGGGATCTGTGGGGCTAAAATGTCATCAAATGGTGGTCCGTGGCTCAAAAGCCGAATAAATGGTGGGCCCTGAGATGAAAAAGTTGAAAACCCCTGATCTAACACACACAGTCACACGCCCATGCATGCACGCACATGCAGTCACAACATCCGCTCACAGCAACTAGACTGACGCAAACAGCAATAAGCAAAACGTATTCTTGCCTGTGCTCACAATCAAGCCAGCATTTCATTTCCATTCCACTGCCCATGCAGCTTCTCATTCAGTTCTCTTTTCAGACTCGGGTCGATCGGACATTTAATTTTCCTGCGCTGCTGACAAAGGCTTCTCATCAATGAGCAGACACGGGGCGATGTTCTATCGACTGCAGGTCTACAGAGCCTGGGCAGCTATTACCACCAGACCCAGTCAATAGACATTCTATTAGTAGACTGATCCCTTAGCCACACATCACACACGTCTCTGCACGCACACACACACATTGCTATTTGTATACTAGTGTATACTTGTTTTCCTCTTGTTTTTAGTGTACTTGTTTTCCTAACTGAGGCCGTACTGTAACTCTAGAAAGTTTGTTAAGCATGATGGCACCGTCCGGTATAGTAACCTAGCACACGGCTGTGGCTCAGGAGGTAGAGCAGGTCGCCCAATACGGGGATTTCACAGCGAGAACGCGCACGATTGCTCCGCCCCCTTTTTGTCTCTAGTGGGGATAACAAGACTGTGGCACCACTGACTGTCATTGCACAAACGTTGTTATTCACCGGCAAATAAAACATTGTTTTGCAAAGCTATGGTTCATTCTACTTATTCAAGCTGTTTTGCCATTGGCATTCTTCATATTAATGTTTTGACATTTTAACATTTGGAAATGGCTTTAGATTGCCTATACAAAACGGGTGGTAATGCATTAGCACTTGTGGCTGCATTAGCATTTGTGGCTGCAGTTGTGGAGGCACTGACTGTAGCAACCGGCTGCATGCGTACGGGTGTGTTTGTGTGGACATGAGGTGAGGTAAATAATAGATCATAAAGAAATGCTTTCCTGCCCTATAATGAACGAGTGAATGATGAAAGTATGGAAACAAGGTTGCGTGTGGAACCAGCAGTGCATGCTTTACTAGGGATGACACATTGTGTATCTAAATATCTAAATATGCAAAAAAAAAAAAAAAAATCAACTTCAGGGCGAGTCATTTAACTCATCATCTATTTAAGTGCATTCTGAAAGAATGCTCACGTTCCAGTTGCACCCTACAAAAACTAAAGGCAGCAACTCCTCCTGTTTAATGACCTCTGAAGATGCGAGCGAGGCAGCTTTAAGTTGTGCACGTGAGTTTATGGGAGCGCAGCGGTTATGGGAGCGCACCGTGCCTTTGGTCCAGACTGCACCGTGCCCCGGGGCACATTTTACCCCTCCGACGTCAATGATCTGTGAAGAGACTTCTTCTATACCTCACGGCAGCGCTCCAACAGAGGAGGTAATAGCCAAGACAAACACGCCGCCATCCTCCACGCTTCTCACGGAATCAGGGCCCGGATCTAGAGGGGGGGGGGGGGGGGGCAGGGGTGGGCAGAGCCCACCCAAACGTGCATCCGGCCCACCCAATGAATGGTAATATCAGTGGTTTTTCAACCAGTGGTCCTTGAGAGAGTCCCAGGTGGTCCCCAGCTAAATGGTGGAAAAAGTTGGTTAACCAGATGTAACCCTTTGAGAGCGTAAAAATGAAACCAAATGGACCCTTGCGGGTCCATTTGGTTTCATTTTTACGCTCTCAAGAGTTAAAATATTCATCATCTTTATAAGTCCAAGTCTACACAACTACAGAATTGACTGCCCCCCCCCCCCCCCCCCCCCCCCCCCCCCCCGAAATCCAGCCTGGAATTGTGGGGGTCTGTGGGGCTAAAATGTCATCAAATGGTGGCCTGTGGCTCAAATGTTGAATAAACAGTGAGCCCTGGTATTAAAAAGGTTAAAAACCGCTGCTTCATATAAAAACCTTGAAATTGCCCGCCCTGCCATTCTTCCAGCCCACCCTAGTAGGGCTGGCTAAATCCGGCCCTGCACGGAATAGCCACCATTACGGATGACATTACAATACAGACAGAGATTAATCTGACACAGATATAGAGGAGTTGGGCCAGCACTGTGTCATTCAATCACATGAACAGCTGAACCATTCATAAGGAAGGCAGTGACATATCGCATGGCTAGGGGGAAAGAAGGTCCCCTGCAAAAGCTAGAGTTTTGATAGATCTCGGAGAGCGCAAAATGGACACTTAAAGGTCCATCTTTACATTATGAAAAGGGTTACATTAAAGGGGAACTCCACCCATTTTCAACATTTTTTTTTTCTGAGAGCGTACAAATGCAACCAAATGAACCCTAACGGGTTCATTTGGTTCCATTTGTACGCTGTCAGAAAAAAGAAGCGTCTAAAGAAATCCATTAACATCAGGGGTTGACACTAAGGTCTCGGAGGCACTTGCCCATCGGGCAAGTGCAAGTCAGGTTCTACTTGCCCTCAGCTCATGGTCACTTGCCCCCTAAAATATATAGGGGGCAAGTAAATATACATTTCAGTAAATATACATGTCAGCACCATGGACAGAGTCACTACAGCTACCATAACAGAAAGCTCATTTCAGCACCACGGACAGAGTAACAGAAAGCTCATTTCAGCACCACGGACAGAGTAACAGAAAGCTCATTTCAGCACCACGGACAGAGTAACAGAAAGCTCATTTCAGTACCACGGACAGAGTCACTACAGCTACCATAACAGAAAGCTCATTTCAGCACCACGGACAGAGTCACTACCAGCTACCATAACAGAAAGCTCATTTCAGCACCACGGACAGAGTCACTACCAGCTACCATAACAGAAAGCTCATTTCAGCACCACGGACAGAGTCTCTGCAGTCAGGTTCTACTTTCCCTCAGCTCATGGTCACTTGCCCCCTAAAATATATTGTAAATTTTGCAGATGTAACTCTTGAGAACGTAAAAATGAAACCAAATGGACCCTTGCGGGTCCATTTGGTTTCATTTTTAGGCTCTCAAGAGTAGGCCTATGTTTTTTTTTGTCTTGTCATTTACTTTTATGGATACAATTAGGCATTGTAAACATTTTTTTCTCGATATGCTATGCTTGTTTTAACACTAGAATGCCTAAGAGGTCATTTCGATCGTTTTTGAGATTTTGAAGTGGATTTTCTCTGCCTGTGATGGTCTGAAAAGGTCCCCCTTGCATGACTTTTCCTAAATATGCAATTCAAGTCATCTCTGTTTTTCTTTTCGTCTGTAATAATTTCTAAATATGAATTTAGAGGCGTAACTACCTAAAAAGACGGGACATTCGCCGCCAATTTGACCGTCCTCACCCTCCTCCCCCCTCTAATCCTCACAGAAGGATTTTCGCACCAGTCTAATGGGTCATTTACATTTCAATTGTTGTCGCGTGTCGGGTGGGCCTCTCTCTCTCTGTCTCTCTCTCAGCACTAAGCTAACTAAACTTCGTCTTTGTAACTTTTCCACATTTTCAACTGTTTTTATTAGACCCGCAAAAGGTTTTTAGTCCATTTAGTCATTAGTTTATCACGTGCAGCTGCGATGCGGCAACGCGGCAAGTAGCGCAACTATCTGATCTCCGTCGGATAGTCTCTCTCTCCTGTGTTTGTGCCTCATTTTGAACTGTTTTTTATATTGTTTTTTTGTGCTACCGCAAAAAACTTGATTTGCCAATGTAAATGTCTGTTTTCTCATACAAATAAATCATTTCCGTGGAAATGGAAATTAAAAACGAAACGATGTGCCGTGTGCTTGTATTCACAGATTGATTTAGAATATAATGTGTGGGTGGTAATAATAATAATATTGGTAATAATAAGAAGGGTGATTGTAATTCATCTTTCATACTAAAAACTATAAATCTGTATAACATGTATAAATCAGATTGACTTTTGTGCAAGTTCTTATTTTGTTGTATTGTATGTTTTTACTTTTGTACATATTTCGTTACTTGTATTTTTGCCACCACTAAACCAACAGCATTTCATCATTGCAAACAGCAAACTCTCTGAGTCAGATCTTTAGCTTTATGCATGCTGCGTGTCTGTTGCAGATTAATTCAGAATATAATGTGTGGGTGGTAATAATAATAATAATATTGGTAATAATAAGAAGGGTCCCCCCTCCACTACACCCCTGACGGTAAAACAATAGAAGGGAATGTACATCGAAACCACGGGCGGAATGTGTGAACAATTCGTGATTGGCACATGGAATGCATGGAATGCACGTCTATTGTCACAACAGCAAGAAATATCAAGCATAAATTCTAATTGAATAAGGAATTCTTTCCATTATTCAACTCTGGTAAAGAGTGAAAATATTGAAACAGAACATAAACGGCATGTTTTTAGTAAAAAAAAAGTAATCGCGACCCTCCCTCAACGCCTTGCATTGCCTGCTCTGCTGCTCCGTCAATGAAGAAAATAAAACATAACCTACTACTCGCCTACTCGCAACGTTGACTCTGCATGCCCTTGAATGGCCAGAGTGTTACAGACAGCAGACAGAGTTGCAACAACTCCATAGACATGTACAGGCAGTTCGCCATCATGGCCATCATCGTTTCTTTTTTCTATGCGTGTGTGTGTGCGCGCACGTGTCGACTCTACACTAACACCGTGGTTTTCTTTTTTTGCGTATTTGCAGAGCCGGCTAAAGGCTGTGCACAGGGGGGGAATGCCCCCCTAAACGCCCTAAATACGTTGTATAACGCATAAGGTTTTCGCCCCCCCAATTGTGAAACTTTATATCGGGGCCTGACAAAAGCCGCCAGGGAGAGAGAGAGAGAGAGAGAGAGAGAGAGAGAGGCATCTTCGTGTCGGGGATTCGGTGGACCATTTCCACCGAAATCCCGACACTTAAATTTTGCTCGATCCCGCATCGTAGGGAACACCTACCCACATATTCTATACAGCATCTGAAGAAGAAGCTTTTTCCCATCACGCTGTATTTTGAAATGTAAAAAATGGTCCAGAATTGACCGAGAAATGAATGATCAAATTCCCCGCAAATTCCCGACTTTTTTGCCATTTACTTTATAACATTTCACAGACTTGGGATAAATGCACGCCACATACAGCAAAAAAAAACAAGGAACATTTTTTTCAACATAACATGTTGAATGGTAAGAAATGATTGAGAATTGACCGCGCTATAATTGTTTGAAAATAAGAGCTACAATATATAGACTTGTAAAAATCTGGTCTGTGTGCACTAAATAACAGATGAAATAAAAAATAAAACTTAGTTACTTACTAAAAGTAAAAAAGTAAAAGTCAAAAGACAATGAGACAAGTCTTGGGCTCTTCAATTGGAATGTAAATGAGCCATTAGCTGGAACAATAGAGCTCTTCTTGGCATGGAGGTGTGAACTTTCAAGAAGGGAGAAAGGGTGAGGATTCCAGAGATCAAAATGACCTTCTACTGAGCTTCAGGCATTCTAGGTATAACTCCTACCCTAGTCATTCTTGTGTTAATAGCGTGTCTGTGTGTGTTGCGCAGGTGAACGCAAATGCAAGTGTGCATGCACATGTCTTAAAGGGGAATTCCACTCTTTTTCAATATTTTACTAATTCGTTAATATACCTTAGAGATGTTGTGCGGACATGGTAAAAAAGTTCCCCCATTCTGTGTTTCCTAGAAATGGAGGTCTGAAAAAAAAAACATTAGCATGGTGAAATACATCTTGATGACATCATCAAGATGTACAAATGGACCCGCTAGGGTCCATTTGGTTCACATTTGTACACTCTCAGAAAAAAATAAATAAAATGGATGGAATTCCCCTTTAAGAGGCGCCCCCCCCCCACTTCTAAAAGTACGACAACACTGTTTAGAACAGTTGAACTTTTGAACAGTTCATCTCATCTCAGTTCAATTCAAGGTGGTGATTACAGCTCAGAGCTGTAAGCCTCGTTCGACTGGCAGATGGAGATGCAACCGGGTTGAGGGTGGGAGTTTGTGAGGAGACAGACGCTCTCTTCTCCCCAACCAAATCTGTATGCATTTTAGACATGCCCTCTAGCTAAATCCATACTGGGCCTACATTTTCAGAATACTGTCCAGGTTTACGCAGACAGCCTTGACCTCTAAATGCAATATTTGGCGTTCCAAGAGACTTTAGCTGCAACCCGGAACCAAGCCGACATTATTTGCTTGTACTTATACTGTGAGTCACTCTTGCATTTAGAGTGTCTGCTAAATTACTAAATTGTGCTTCACTTCCTGGCTGGTGTAGAATACAGAGGAAATCTGGATGGGTGACAGGGTGTGAGGCAGCGGTGTCCACACTTTTTTGACTTGAGAGCTACTTTCAAAATGACCGTCTCAACAACATCTACACATAAAAAAAAGAAAAATCAATTTTAAGGCCCCCTACAAAGTCTGAGATTTGAAACAGTGGCGATAGTGTTACTTACTGTTATAGTGTTTAAGAATTATGCATTTATAATGAAAACTAGAGAATTGACAGGCTTTCTTGTATATGCTACTTTTGTCCACAATTGGGAAACAGAACTGGGAAAACGTTGGTCAAAAATAATTATTCTCCATTTTCTAATTGTGACTCTTGCAAATTATGTAATTCAGATGTTTAAATGTAATTTAACTCTCGAGAGTGGTAAAATGAAACCAAATGGACCCTTATGGGTCCATTTGGTTTCATTTTAACGCTCTCAAGAGTTCCAGATCTATAAGATCTATAAAATCTTCTATGTTCTATATTTTAGGGGACTGTCATGTGATCTACCTGCATGGTCCTGTTTATATGGTGGGAAGTTGGTTTCATTTTAAAGAGTTAAATATTCATATTGTTCATATTCACCATCTGAATCAAGTCTACACAACTAGAGAATGTAGAAGATTAATGGTCATTTGGATCTGTAAGTTTGCCTGTTCTATTCTGTTTTTTGTTTTGTTTTGTTTTGTTTTGTTTTTCCCTGGATTCTGTTAGAGGTATGCGAAGTGATTTCACTTTTGTCAGATATCCCCCAAAAACATTTTTTTCTGTTAAAATGCTCTATTATAAGGTGTGCAGACCATATATGGAGTTTCCCCCTCCTCCACGTTAGCAGAGGAGCTAATTAAAGTTCCCCAGGTGGAGGGTGAATTCTCCTCCAATCAGGATCGAGCAGCAGGTTCACATAGTGTAGCTACTCTTGGGCGCCCCTAGTGCACCAGGCTGGTACAACACCATGAATTTCAAATCACTTCCCTTAGCTTTAAAGAAACCCAGGAGCACCAGAGCCAGTGAACATTTCTGTTTGCTGGGTCTCACCACCTTCATACCTTTGCTAAGGAACCTCATATAAATTTATGTGCAGACTGGACAGTTCACAAAATGGAATAATTGTCCAAATGTCAGATCCTGGACGTAGTACTGTTACGTATACATCCACCATTCGAGGCCACTGGCATAAGTGCCTCTCCTAACTCCTAACTGTATGCCATGAGCCTGTAATAAAGTTATATATAATGTCTTGTACACTACTGTATATAAAGGTCTCACCTGGGTTAACGGAGTGTAAATAACATTACTGGGAGCTCCGTGCAATTTCTTTGGTCAGCTAATCCCCAAACAGTGGCAGACCATCATCCACTGTTCTCAGAGGCAGGGCCTTGCATGGAGGACATGGGCAGCAGAGACACTGTGGGAGAAGGATAGAGATAAACGGCTCAGTAAAAACACAGTTTATATTTCACTATGCAGCAGGGGCAGATCTAGACATGGGCATGGGGGGGGGGGGGGGGGGGGGGGGGGGGGGGGGGGGGGGGGGGGGGGGGGGGGGGGGGGCCCACCAACATGATGGCATGCAAAACAACCCAAGATATTTCAAATTAAAGTGTTTATATTTAAAAATGATTTGAACTTACTACTACTGCTACTAACTAACTACAGCTGTGTCACCACTAAACCAACAGCATTTCATCATTGAAAAAAGAAAACTCTCTGAGTCAGACCTTTAGCTTTATGCATGCTGCGTGTCTGTTGCAACTTCAATAACTGATGTTATTATTTATTTTTTACTTGCTTAATGAAAGTCCTGTAACTGAAAATGGTATGGGGGCGGCTTCATCGCCTGTGGCGGGAAGCGTCACGGGTGATGAAGTCACTCCCTTACCATTTTCTCATGCCCCCCCAATTGGGAAATGTTACATCCGCCCCTGCTGTGCAGCGGGCGGACAGGGTGTCGCTCTCTGGGAAACAGATGGATCTTGGCGACGCGTCGGTTTTCGAGGAGCAACGCGGTGAAGGTGGTAGAGACGTTACACCATACATCAAACCGTAGGATCTTGATAAAACACACTCGTTCGCACACACAACCACAACCACACACACACACACCCTCTACTGATAAACATACGACTCACCGATCTACACAATGCAGAGTAAACAGAGATGTATTGAGGACACAGAATGCAATCCGTCATGGACAGACAATGGTGTACAGCTCTGTCTCTGTCTCTCTCTCTCTGTGTATAGTGTGTACAGCAGCTCTGTGGCATTTAGAATTACGCACACATGTGCACACACTTACACAATACACTGACTACACTTTGCCAGTGACACACACAGGCGCACACAACACAGGCGTGCGCGCGCGCACGCACGCACGCACGCACGCACGCACGCACGCACGCACGCACGCACGCAGCACGCACACAACACATATGCATTCCAGAAATGTCGCCCGTTTGCAGACTGCAATCCAAGAAGTGACCTTTTGACAGGCTCATCATTATAAATACAGTGCTGAAAATTGATAAAGGAGTAAAAGGAGAAAGACATTGTTATATCTGAAGAATCCATATTATCCATATTTCTGTATATTATCCTGCAATGTCAAAACACAGGTCACATTTGAATCAACAAGTAACAGACAACATGTCTACATTCTGTCTGCTAGCACTCCAGTCGGGGTTTTAGGCATTTACATTACCATAGGTATTGTCTTAAGAACCTTTGAAGCTAGCCCAGGTGAGAGCGTCAACACTTACTATTGTCCAGTGGAAGCCACAGAGACATGGGGCAAAAGGTATAGCCATGTGTCTTCAAATTACTGTCTGTGTTTCTGGGAGCGTCCATGGCCAGGCAGGTCGAGTCCCACGGCTCTGTGGGGCCTTAATGGCCTTCACAGGGAATCCATTTTCAACTTCAATAAACTACGACGGGAAGACCAACTCTTCAACTCTGCTTTTTCCATTCATCTATTTTTCACTGTTGTCTGGTTTAACTTGGGAACATTTCTCAGTTCTCATTTTGGGTGATTATTTTTCACTATTTTGTGGGAAAATACACCACAACATTCTACAGGAGTAGAGGAGGGCAGTGTTCACAGACAGTAGTGACCGTTCGTTGTTCGTTCCAACAGCACCTAATCCCTCTGACTGCAGTGTCAGTTCCTGTGCGTATGTGTGACCTGAATGAAGGATTTATTCTAGGTGTGTGTGTGTCTGCACGCGTGAATACAGTAGCGCCTCAGATAAGGAACCATTTTGGTCCGACAGCCGTCAGATTGCTGAAGCATAGCAGTGGTTCTGTCGACAGGTTGCTGAGCAGGGCATAAGCCCTCGCCCAGCCAGGTGAAAGGCTGGGTGAGGTGATGATGCCCTGCTCAGCGGCCTGATGACAGCCAAAGCCGTTACAGGCCGAGGTTAGAGAAGTTAATTCTTTCCGTGGCTCTTCCTGAACCTATACTGCGGATTTTAACAGGGACAGTACTTGACTTAGACTTTAGCTCTTCCTTGAACAACCCACGGACTATAGGCACCTTGAATAACGTCCAGCACCTTGAATAAAGGCAGTTGTGGAGAAGACAGCCATCGCGTGTACTGTATGTCTGTCCAGCCTTTAAATACGATGAGACAGCAGTTTGTGAAACAAGTTTCTGACTGGTCTGACTGAAACCCATTACTTGTACTTTCTGTACAGTAAAGTAAACTCAAACTTTCTTGTGGACTCTCCCTCTTCTTACCTTTCTTGTAACTCTGGGAATTGTTCGTGTACATCTTAGTAAGTCTATGTACTTGAACTTGAGATACAGAGTACTTAATGAGACAGTAGATATCATCGTATCTCCTATCTATTGTACTTATAGGCAAAAAGAGACATCCTCAGGTTAACAACAGTAAGGCCAGCCTTGCTGCCCTGTCATTACGGACTTTAAGCCTCTAGTACGGCAACCGGCAACTCGATCTATGCTCGACAGATAAACCTGCTTGCCGTAGCAGCTGTTCCTACTACGGCAGAACCTACATTTTAACATAGTGTACATAACACCTGTTTGTCACACGCTGCATAGCCGTGTCATCATGGTAACCCGTCGCCGTTGCTCATGGCCGTGTGCTTAATGATTTTGACAGCTACGCTGATTGCGTCATAGCAACTGTACTTCCTGTACAGGTTGACGTTCTAAAATGCAGTCAGCTTAAAGTCCCTATTATCTTGTCATGTTTCTCGGTCTCAACAATATCTTGTTGTCACGTCACTGTGATCTGGGCACCATAAATATTCATTATATGTGTAATTGTGTATTAAAACTTCTGAATGTATGTCATACTGCCTCTGTGTCTCATTATTGTTCTCCCATGGGCATGTCGTCGTACCAAAGGAATACTAAGATTATACCAATACGCCTGCACATACCAGCACTGGCACTCTTCTCGCTGTACATTGTAGCTGCGTGTCAATACATCTCACCCTCATCTTGGAGTGAGTATGAGATACCGGACGGTGTTTGTTTTTTGTTTTTTTCAACCTGCGTTGTATGAAGCAGTGTTGTTTTTTTGAGAATATTTTGATTTAGTCTTAGTCTTTTCAATAATATTTAGTCTTTTAGTCCCATTTAGTCTTCTGAAATTCATTTTTTTAGTCTAGTCTTAGTCGATGAAATGTCAAAAAAGATTTAGTCTAGTCTTAGTTTTTTAGTCTTAGTCTTGGTAGTTTAGTCTTACATACAAATACATTGTAGGTTTATATATGTTATACAGATTTATAGTTTTTAGTATGAAACATGTCTCGTTTTATTTCTTGTAAAAAAAAATACTGCAATAGTAATACGTTCCTTTCCCGAAAAGGTATGCAATGTATCCAGAACAGATATGTTCAGATTGTTCACATACTTGAAACGAATGAAAAAAGGAAGATGAAAATGTTTTCTATTTCCATTAGTCTTAGGTCTTCATCTTAGTCTTTAGAAAACACACATCTTTCAGTCTTTTGAAATTCATTTTTGTTATAGTCTTAGTTGACTAAATATCAAAAACCTTAGTCGACTTAGTCTTTAGTCGTCAAAAACAACACTGGTCTGAAGACGCGTTCTAAAGACCACCGAGACGAACATCTAAGAACTCCAGTATGCTGACGACATCTGCGCCCCAGCCTACACCCCTGCTGAACTACAGGAGAGTACCGATGTCTTTGTGGAGGCATATGAGAGTACAGGACTGGAGGTCAATGTTGGAGGGACAAAGTTCCTGGCACATTCCTACACATCCTACGCATCCTCTCCAGCAGGGGTTTTCAACCTTTTTCATCTCAGGGACCACCATTTATTCAGGATTTGAGCCACGGACCACCATTTGAGGACATTAAGCACCACAGACCCCAAAACTAAAGATTTATTTTGCTTTTGTCCACAATTCCAGGCTGGGATTTGGGAAACAAAACAGTCAAACATACAGATCAACATGATGATGAATATTTTAACTCTTGAGAGTGTAAAAATGAAACCAAATGGACCCTTGCGGGTCCATTTGGTTTCATTTTTACGTTCTCAAGAGTTACATCTGGTTAAGCAACTTAGCTGGGGACCACCAGGAACCCTCTCAGGGACCACTGGTGGTCCCCGGACCACCTGTTGAAAACCCCTGCTCTCCAGCCTTTTGACATGTCCATCCATATGTTCAACAATACCAATGACCCTAGTGAAGACATAAATAACAGAATTCACACTGCCCATCAAGCTCTACCATCGTGTCTTTTCACAACATGGCTTGTCAGCACAAATCAAGATCAGTGTTTACAGAGCGGTTGTGATTCCGAACCTTCTGTATCGGTCAGAGAGAAAAATAAAAACAACAACATGGCGATGTGGCCATTGTGATGCATGAAGAATGCATCACAATCTTCTATCCTGTACTGTAACCACAATGTTGTCGGTTCGATCCCTGGGCTCCCACAGAAGTACTGTCGAAGTGTCCTTGAGCAAGACACTGAACCCCTAATTGCTCCTTATGTGGTAGTAGGTACCTAGTAGGTACCTTGGTTTCCACTGCCATAGGTGTATGAATGCGTGTGTGAATGGGTGCATGCACAAGCTATGTAAATCTCCTTGGATAAAGGCACTATATGAATTCACCATTTACCATTTACAAGCAGCAGAGAGGAAGTGCCAGCTGAGGTATCAACGTCTTGTGTTAACTGTTACTGTACCTTGTCCACTTCAAACACTTCCAATTTCACCCACTTTTCTGTAGCAATAAAGTTGATTCTGATTCTGATAACTGCTTAAAAAAAGAAATGCATCTGTGTCATTTTAGATGAGAAAACCACCTCATTATGGCCAATAACAAGTTGCGTCCTCACGTTTCCACGTCTTCAGTTATTTGTGCTCACACAAACAAACACTGAAAGCTGGGTATACATATGAGGGCATATGAAGTGTGAGAACTACCGGTTTGGAAGGCCTTTGTAGAATCGGGCCTGGAGTCTTATCGGGATAAAAAAGTGTGACTGTCCGCACTGGCCTTGGGTATGAAGTTTACAGTGGTAACCACAGCACAGCAGCAACACGACCCCACCGGGCCTCGCCGGCCGCCACTCTGCCAAACACAAGCTAACCGCCGCTAATCCCGCGGCCCACCGCGGAGGCTCAGCACCGCCGCCCCTCACCAGGGTTGCCAACCTGCCAAAATCCAAAATGCACCAGTGCAGGGGTTTTCAACCTTTTTCATCCCAGGGCCCACCATTTATTCAGCATTTGAGCCAAGGACCAGCAAACTAAAGATATCTTTTGCTTTTGTCCACAATTCCAGGCTGGAATTGGGAAACAAAACAGGCAAAACAAAATGACCATTAATATTCTAGTTGTGTAGACTTGGGCTAATGAAGATGATGAATAACTCTTGAGAGTGTAAAAATGAAACCAAATGGACCCGCAAGGGTCCATTTGGTTTCATTTTTACGTTCTCAAGAGTTACATCTGGTTAACCAACTTAGCTGGGGACCACCTGGAACCCTCTCAGGGACCAATGGTGGTCCCCGGACCACCGGTTGAAAAGCCCTGCACTAGTGGCACGTCCAAAATGCATTAGAATGCGCTAGATGCTTGCCTGTAAGGTGTGTAGACTTGGGATAATTCACATGATGAGTATTCTTAACTCTTGAGAGTGGTAAAAATGAAAGCAAATGGACCCGCAAGGGTCCATTTGGTTTCATTTTTTACGCTCTCAAAGAGTTACATCTAGTTAACCGAACTGACCACTGGTTGAAAACCACTGTCATAGGAGAAAAAAAAATGGTGAAAAACGAGGGTTTTATCTCTGGCGCCTGTCAACCAATCTCGCCACCAAATCACCAGCAAAAAAGCACTAGATTTTCCACCCGGAGCTTTTCACTAATTTTGTCACTGGTGGGTCTGAAAAAAGCTAAATATAGTGACAAATGTGACAAGTTGGCAACACTGCCCCTCCTCACATGCGGTGACTTTTCGCGGCCAAGCTCAGAAAGAAGTGGGGAGACTATAAGGGATATATAATCCCTGTTCGTTTTTGTAACCCGTTTTTTTTTTCCCAAAGCCCCTGATTGCCTTGGCAGAACGACGTGTGGAGATGCTGCAGTCGGGGGGATTATGGGAGAAATGCTGCGTGCGAGAGAGAGAGAGAGAAAGAGGGGAAAACCAGGGGAGAAAGAGAGAGTGTAAAAACGACACGAGAGCAGAGAACGAGAGAAAGGGGAGTGATAGAGGCTGCACACATATGAGAGGCATGTTTGTCTCTGTGTGTGTGTGTGTGTGTGTGTGTGTGTGTGTGTGTGTGTGTGTGTGTGTGTGTGTGTGTGTGTGTGTGTGTGTGTGTGTGTGTGTGTGTGTGTGTGTGTGTACCCGGGTTAAGCCTGCCTCTCTGCGGATTAGGAGGACAGCTTCAATGCACATTTCACAGGCTTTAAAAGCAGTCCCAGGCCACTATGAAGCATGCAGCATACTCCTAGCTGCAGATGAAGGCATCACCGTCTCACTCCCTTTCTCTTTCCAACGCACGTGTGGAAACACACACACACACACACACACACACACACACACACACACACACACACACACACACACACACACACACACACACACACACACACACACACACACACACACACACACACACACACACACACACACGCACACGGGTACTATAGAGGAAGAACGTACTTATACTGTGATTTAAACAATGTTGAGAACGAGTTCCATTTCGTTTTCTACTGCCCACTGTACCATGTTTTACGTCAGAAGTTATTTAGTAGATGTAAAAACATTGAGCTAATGTGGTTAAGTGATGCAGAACGCCTTCGATGGCTCTTTGAACACAAGATATTTGCATTAGCAGAATTTATAGAGAAAGCCTGGTATATACGCTCAAAGAAAACCTATACCTGATTTATGTCATATTTTATTTCGTATTTATTTCTGTTCTGTTTACGTTTGGTTTGTCTTAGCAAATAATTCTTCACGTAGGTTATGTGCGAAGTGTTACTGTTTGTTTATGTTTTTGGTGTCTTAAAACACACACACACACACACACACACACACACACACACACACACACACACACACACACACACACACACACGCTCGCCAGTTTCACTGGCATTTTAAAAGCAGCCTTGTTTACCCAACTTGACCCATTTACGGATGAACGAGAGAGAGACTGTCGGACAAAGTGTCTTCCTGCGCCTGCCCCAAAGGTGTGTGGAAATTGCACCATTTTGTCACACTGTGCGACGCGCAGGGGGAAAAAAAAGGTACAATCTTGATTATCCTGCACACCATGCACAGGTTGAAGAGAGTCAGGGGCGGATGCAACATGTCCCATTTGGGGGGGGGGGGGGGGGCAAGAGAACATGTTGGAGGGGCAAGAGAAGGCTTCATCGCGCCACGGGTGATGAAGCTGCCCCCATACCATTTTCGGTTACAGGACTTTTATTAGTCAAGTAAAGCATCAATAATAACATCAGTTGTTGTTGAAGTTGCAACAGACACGCAGCATGCATAAAGCTAAAGGTCTGACTCAGAGAGTTTTCTGTTTTAAATGATGAAATGCTGTTGGTTTAGTGGTGACACAGCTGTAGTTAGTTAGTAGCAGTAGTAGTGTTTCAAATCATTTTAAATAAAAGCACTTTAATTCGAAATATCTCGGGTTGCTTTGCATGGCATCTTGTTTGGGGGGGGGGGGGGGGGGGGGGGGGGCTGGGTATTTAGGAGGGGCATTGCCCCCCCATGGCCATGCCTAGATCCACCCCTGAAAAGAGTCCTGTCACGGTGTGCAATGAGACGGCAAACTCCAGATGAAGTATATACTGTGTTCTCGGTCAATGCTTCACTTCCCAGAAATGAAACCACTCACTCCACCAAAAAGACCTCGTCGTTTTGGTCCTCGTCGTCTTTGCTTGGCAAACGAGAATAAAGTAACGGTGGCAATTCTTCAAAGGGCGCCGGCTATGTCTACATGCCATTTTTAATGAAAAGTGTCTGCTTTGCAGAAAGACGGATAGAAGAACAGTGATTTATTCTGCCCAGACACATGAAGCCATGAGGTTGTTCTGCTAAAAGGAAGTCATTTATGTTAACCATTAGAGGCCTAGAGCTCATTATACAACCACAGGTATGGCAGTTGCCCATCAGGGGCGGATGTAACATTTCCCAGTTGGAGTGGGGTGGGGGGGGGGGGCAGGAGAAAATGGTAAGGGGGCGGCTTCATCGCCCGTGACGCTTCACGCCACGGGCGATGAAGCTGCACCCATATAGTTTTCAATTACGGGACTTATATTAGGCAAGTATAAGCATCAATAATAAAATCAGTTGTCGTTGAAGTTGCAACAGACACGCAGCATGCATAAAGCTAAAGGGCTGACTCAGAGAGTTTTTCGGTTTTCAATGATGAAATGCTGTTGGTTTAGTGGTGACACAGCGAAATCCTCAGCAACTGTAGACCACGTCGCAACCAGGTTACATCCACTAGCACGCAGGTGACAAATCCACTAACGACCAAGTCACAAATGCAATAGCGACCAGGTTGCATCCACTAGTGGCCAGGTCGCATCAAGGGACCTGGGCTTGAGACGAGGGAATGGTTCGACAGAACAGGCCTGCGAGAGCAGGAGGGGGACAAGGGAACTCTGCCCTGCACCTCCTGGGCTCTGTGGGATGACCAGGTTAGTGAGCATGCACTGCTGTGCACTGCACTGTGCTTGTGGTCATGTTTAGGCCTAGGCTTAGAGATAGGGTTAGTAATTCGGCACAGCTGTTCAGGTGCTTGGAGTTTTGTTTGGGGCCTAGTGTTAGAGATGGGGTTATGTTTAGGCTTAGGCTGTCAACCGACCTATAAACTAGTCGGAACCGAGCTATCTTCATCTCTACCCTCACCTATGGTCATTAAGTGTGGGTCATGACCGAAAGAACGAGGTCTCCCTTAGAGATTGGGTGAGAAGTTCAGTCACTCGGGAGAGACTCGGAGTAGAGCTGCTGCTCCTTCGCCTGGAAAGGAGCCAGCTGAGGTGGTTCGGGCATCTGGTTAGGATGCCCCTCGAGTGTCTCCCTAGGGAGGTCCTCGAGGCACGTCCCACTGGGAGGAGACCCCGGGGCAAACAAAGGACCAGATGGAGAGATTACATCAACTCTCTGGCCTTGGATTGTCTTGGGATCCCCCAGGAGGAGGTCGCCAATGTTGCTCGGGACAGGGAAGTCTGGAGCTCTCTGGTGGAGCTGTTGCCCCCGCGACCCGACCTCGGATAAGCGGAAGAAGATGGATGGATGGATGGATGGATGGATGGATGGATGGATGGATGGATGAAACCATAGGCAAGTGGTCGCAGCAAGTTTCTTACTGGTCGCGATCGCCAGGGTTGTGACCATGTAGGTCTCTAGTCGCTGCCTGGTGGATTTCGCCGTCTCTCCCTAATTGTTTCACCTGAAGCTTCAGGTCATGCGAAACACACAGCGGCTCTATCTGGAGTGGTAGCAAAGCTCTCTGTCAGGAGGGTTTATTAGAACGATAAAAAATGAACGAATTGAGACAGAGCTGCTACACAAAATATGCTTTAATATATATGAATAAATTTATGCGCAATAAATCTATTTATTGAATCCAACAGTAATCTAACTGAACTGCTATGTTTGGCTATAATGTTCCCCCAAGAATATGGATGGTAGAGCTCAATTTGTTTAAATAAACAGCTGGCTGACGGCCAAAATGATTCAATCAGCAGCGGTAGAGAGGCAGCGTAAGCCTCATATACAACATCAGAGGCGAGGGGAGTTTAGGTTTGCTTTCTGGGCATCAGGTAATATTTTCTATAATTGCTTTCTGCCACCCGCTATCTTAGGGCTAGAGTGGCAGAAAAAAGGGAAAAACGGTTTGATCAAATTTATTGTTATTTATTTCCATTTTCATATTTCAAAGTCATCCAGAGTTTAAAGCTGAACATCATAGAATTCCAGCTGGGATTTAGAAGTGACAATACTATTACAGCTCCAAGCCCATCTGAACCAACTGCCTGAGACAAACAGTGTAAACCCACAAAGACAATGCCTTTCATTATCTGTGGAACTGCAGACAATTTCACAACATTATTAGTATATCACACACTGGAATATTGGCTCTCTGTTCTCAGGCTTTGAAAAGTTTGTCCTTTATTAAACAGCCAATAGTAATATACTGTTAGCTTCGTACAAATAAAATAACCTGCAGTCTTTGAGTTATCTTAAAATCAACGCCTTCTCTAATCAGCTAAGTATTAATATTACATAAGCCCACAGAAGTATAAAAATGTGAAATATACTAACAACTCTTTATTATTTTGATTTATTAATTCAAACCACAGCTTTCAATTCCCATCCCTTCAATTTTCACCATTTTAGCTTTGATGTAGCGATGCCTCATCACACTTTTTCCATTCCGATCTGATTTCGATTAATCAGTGTCGATTCGATCTTAGATTTAATTTCAATTTCGATGCGATCCGATACAGATCCAATAAAGCAAATATGTTGAAATATGCTGTTGAAAATCTGGCAAATGGCACACTTTTTTATCTTTACCTTTTGTTACCGCTTTTTATACAGGCAGTCTGAAATGTTAAATCAGGATTAATCAAGTTATATTACTCAACACAGAACATAACCATAATTCAAGGCCAGAGAGTTGATGTAATCCCTCCATCTGGTCCTTGGTCTCCTCCCAGTGGGACATGCATTGAAAACCTCCCTAGGGAGGCGCTCGAGAGTCATCTTAACCAGATGCCCGAACCACCTAAGCTGGCTCCTTTCCAGGCGGAGAAGCAGCGACTCTACTGCAAGTCTCTCCTGTGTGACCGGCCGTCTAATCTTATCTCTAAGGGAGATGCTAGCCACCTATAGAAGAAAACTCATTTCAGACACTCGTATTGGCAAACCTTTTTTTTTTTAGAGTATGGCCACAGAAAACTGTGGCCATACTCTAGTGCAAGGGTTTTCAACAGGTGGTCCGTGGACCACCTGTTAAAAATTAAAAATGAAACCAAATGGACCCGCAAGGGTTCATTTTTACACTCTCAAGACTTTAAATATTCGTCATCTGAATTAGCCCAAGTCTACACAACTAGAGAATGTAGAAGATTAATGGTCATTTTGATCTGTATGTTTGACTGTTTCTATCCTTGAATTGTGGACAAAAGCAAAAGAAATCTTTAGTTTTGGGGTCTGTGGGAGTAAAATGTCATCAAATGGTGATCCGTGGCTCAAATGCTGAATAAGTGGTGGTCCCTGGTATGAAAAAGGTTGAAAACCACTGCTCTAGTGGGAGGTTTTAGTTGTGAGCATGAGAAAAATAAATCCTATTTGTTTTTTTGGCCATGTCCATGCAGAGCAGCTGGTGCCATGACGATAGTTAACATGAGACATGAGTTATATAACACCAACCACATGCACAATATATTTGACATTCAGTGTTTCTGTTAAAAGAAACTTCTAGCTTTTTTTCTGGGAAAAAAATGACTGCTGCAATTCCGGCAGTTTTATGTGGAGAATCAATCACTGTCTGTGTGCAGACACCTTTTTGAAAAATGGCATGTAGTTGTTATCGTCTCCCTTTGGAGAATTGCAGGAATTGTGCAACACCTTTAGCTGAAGTAATCAGAGGAAATTGGCTTTTTAAAGACGAAAGAAAGAAAGAAAGAAAGAAAGAAAGAAAGAAAGAAAGAAAGAAAAAGAAAGAAAGAAAGAAAGAAAGAAAAGAAAGAAAGAAAGAAAGAAAGAAAGAAAGAAAGAAAAAAAGAAAGAAAGAAAGAAAGAAAGAAAGAAAGAAAGAAAGAAAGAAAGAAAGAGGCAGACACAGACAGATAAATTAATCAGAGACGAATGTCTCTGATCTATATTTCAGTGAAAAAACAAACACTGGCCTCATACTGGATTTCTCCCTTGAGCAGCATGTTATAATTTCAGTTGTACTCACAGAACAGCATTCATACAAAAAAGTCAATTAAAAACAATATAAATAACGATATAAACAATAAAAACAAGAAATATATATGGCTGGCATTTCATCATAAGGACCAGAGACTGCAGGGAATACCAATTTCAGAGAACAGTTTTAGAAGTTTTATCTGAGTTAGACTCTCAAGGTCGACGTAGATCATGATTATGAAATATAGATGTCTACCAATACCTCTTTAAGAGTGAATTCGAAAGTGGGGGTGACAACCTTTTGTGATAAAGGATTCTGTCTATTTCAGCTTAAATCCCAAGCTTGTATTATGCCTTCCATCTCAGTCCCCGGTTTCATCAACATACATCAAGTTAATGCCAGTGCACTGAGCTTAAAGGGGAATTCCACCCATTTTCAATGTTTTTTCTGAGAGCGTTTAAATGCAACCAAATGAACCCTACCCTAAATCCAGCCTGGAATTGTGGACAAAAGCAAAATAAATCTTTAGATTTGGGGTCTGTGGGGCTAAAATATCCTCAAATGGTGGTCTGTGGCTCAAATGCTGAATAAATAGTGGTCCCTGAGATGAAAAAGGTTGAAAACCACTGCAATAACAGGTCGATCCAATGATGGAGAGGAGGAGGGGCAGTGAGTTATCTAGCTTTTTGTATCTGCATTATGATTCTAGGCTTTTACAAAACAGAATATTTACGTAACTTAGATTGCATTTTATGTAGAGATGGCACTACATAGTTTAATTAGATATACAGTATATCCAGGGTTGGGGGTAACGAGTAACGAGTAATATTACTACTTTTTCAGGTAACGAGTAGTGTAACAACACTACCTCCTAGAAAACAGTAATAATATTACAGTTACTTCTACTAATATTATTTAGTTACTTTTGTCATGCTGCTGTGTTCAACAGTATTGCGTTGGTGAAGGGAGATGAGCTAATGCCACTTTAGTTTGATCGGGAAAAAAAGAGCAGCAGTATTATTATTAGGCAGACGTAAGACATCTAGTGTCAAAGCTGCGACATTGAGGCGTCAGAAACGGAGCGATCGAGAGCCGTTTGTGCAGCATGTTGTCCCTATTTATTGTCTCGATCCTCAATAGAAGTCTATGCAGATGTTGAGATTCCAATCTAAAAACTCTCAGGCCATGCTCACCCGATTGCAATAATTCCAACTGTGGTCCAAGTATATCCAAGGATATTTTCATTTGCTATATAAGGCATGCGTTTATAATATGCGTTTATCACACAATAGATGGTGGAAATGTCATATATTGTTAACCGCGGCACACACGACACACGCTGTCTGGGGATTTCCCATACACAGCTGTTCTGATTATGCGATGCCAGTCTGTTTGCACAGTATCATCAATTAAGCCACTGGAACTATGAGCCCTCATATACTCAATATTAAATCAAAAATAATTTATGCTTATGTATGTTTATCATACCTTTTAATGTTGCATTGAAACCTAGTTGACAGACAGGAACTGTAACCAAATAACAATCCACTGACTGAAATAACAGCCTACTGCCACTATGTAATCTATGGTAGGCTATGTTAATCATGTGTGCCATATAAATGTTAATATATGTTAATATATTTTTCTAGGGCGGGATGTCTGTATTCGTCTATCTAAATACATTTATCTAAATACATCCATCGATCTTCACCTGCTTATCCGTAGTAGGGTGGTGGGGGCAACAACTCCACCAGAGAGCTACAGTCACCCAATTGACACAGCATGGTTGGCTGATTGGTTGTTTTGAATATTATTCTTCATATTCCAAACAATTACATTCAGCTCTAAAAGAAGCTGACAGATTGTGTAGTTGTACAGTAGCTACTTTCCTTTTTTCAGGGATCTGGGTGCAAAAGTGATATAAAAAAGTAATATGTAATACACTACATATTACTTTTGCATCCAAGTAATAAGTAGTGTAATGTTATTACTTTTCTAAAGGGGTAATAAGTAATAAGTAATGCATTACTTTCCTAAGTAATATTCCCCAACACTGAGTATATCCCACTTTTAGTTTCTTAGCTTACGTATGATGCATGACTATTTTTATGAAGGCTAATATGATTACTTTTTTTGTTTCGTTTTGATTTGTTTTTTTGCTTACTCTAAGTCTGGCATCTGTATAATAGCATGCCTATCTAAATATTTTACCCTTTGTATATGATTGAAGAGGTGAGTCTTCAGACCAATGCAAGGGAACGCATTGTGAATTTGTGGATGTATTTTGGCAAATGTTTGCCTCCACAAAAGGCAAAACCTTTGGGTTCAAAGGGTTAATGTCTGCATAGTCTTCATGTTCCGCTCGCAGCCATAGGAAGCCTCAGTAAAATACTCCTGCCATTCCCATTTAGCGCTGCCATTATTCCATGACTTTCAGCGAAGGTCGCTCGGCTCCAAATGAGATTGAGCCGACCGAACAAAGACACAAAGTTATGGTTATCTATTTTTTTGGGTCAGCGTTTTTTCTTTTTTCCTTCGTGTGGCCAGGTTTCAGGAGGCAGAACAAAAGAACGGGGAAGGGGGAACGAATAGAAGCCCTGAATAATTTAATTTGGAGAGCGGAAATGTCATCTCAATTAGACCGTGAGATGAACTCCCCACACCCCACCCACCTAGGCACACACACATGCAAGCATGCACGCACGCTTGCACGCCCGCACACACACACACACACACACACACACACACACACACACACACACACACACACACACACACACACACACATGCAAGCACACGAACGGACGGACCTACGGACGGAACAAAGCAAAGCCTCATCCATCCTGTGTAGTACATTAGAAACAAACTCCAAGGGAACAGAGAGCTTTGAGATAAAAACAAATCTCCAAATAACCACCTCATCACTCTACAATGATAAAGATGAATAACCGAGGCTCTTATCACTCGCACGCACACGCACGCAGCACCAAACAAAATAGCTGCGACAAGCCGTGTGATAAGCCTTTATTTTTACAGCCCAGAAACCACATTCACACCCTAGAACACCCTTCCTTTCCACCACACCATCAGGCCAAAAAACACCCCCATCCCAGGTCATGAAACCAAATGGACCCTTGCGGGTCCATTTGGTTTCATGTTTACACTCTCAAGAGTTAAAATATTCACCATGTGAATTAGCCCAAGTCTACACAACTAGAGAATGTAGAAGATTAATGGTCATTTTGATCTAGTATGTTTGTTTCGTGTTTTGTTTCCCAAATCCAGCCTGGAATTGTGGACAAACTCAAAATAAAATCTTTAGTTTTTGGGGTCTGTGGGGCTGCAATGTTCTCAAATGGTGGTCCGTGGCTTAAATGCCGGATAAGCAGTGGGCCCTGGTGTCAAAAAGGTGCAGAACCACTGCTTCATATGAAAAACTTGGTGCCCATACACCCTGGCAACCTTCCAGCCCACCCTAGTAGGGCTGGCTGAATCCGGCCTTGCTGGTGGTATGAACCGGAGGCGGTGAATCCTTCTGAGCACCTGTCAGAACAGGAGCTCTCACATGGCACTCAGAAAAAGATATGTTAAACCATGCACGCACGCACGCGCGCACACACACATACATACACGCATGCACGCACGCACGCACACACACACTAATCCTTAATTCAACTCTTGACCCTCACAGGGCAGTTTTTACGTGATTCCACTGAGCAAGCATGCATGGGAAAAATACATCTAATCTTCATATGAGAATAAAGTTAATATAAGATCCGTAGTATTTTTTTCTAATGTGAAACCGTGTATAAAACACATATAGAGCTGGGCCTCTGGAATATTGCACAATTAATGCAACTAATTGTTTTGCTTTCTCAACTGAACTAATTTACTTTCTCATTACTATGAAGGCAGTGTTTGATGAGGGTCATAGAACAACTGTGTTTTAAAACACAGCCATGGTTTACGAAGATGTTCCAGGAAAACATCATAAACGTTATTTTCCCTCCATAGCAAGATACTGTAAATGCAAAATGAAACTGCATGAATTAAACCTGAAAATCCATTATTAAAGTGCAAGAAGTCGCCGTGCCAAACGTCGCAAAGTTCGCTTTGCCAACTCAGCCTTATTCAAAAAGGAATAGTAGCCTAAATCCTCATCCCCACGAGTCCAACAAGTAGGTAACGTGGCGATTTAAGTAAGTAAGTAAGTAGCCTTGCCAGGCCGTGGTGTCATGAGGCCTAGCTGAGCCATAGAGGCCCATATAGGTCAGGATACTATCCCCCGTTTCTGTAGCATGAGGCAGCTTGATGTACAAGTTACACCCCCTGGACATGATGCTAGTATGTCGCAGGGTCTTACCCCCAATCCAACCCTTGATGCCGAGTGCTAAGCATGGAGGCATTGGGTCCCATTTTTAGAGTCTTTGGTATGACCCAGCCAGGAATCGAACCCCGGCCTCCCAGTCTCAGGGCGGACACACTAACCACAAGGCCACTGAGCTGGCGGCGACTTACTCAAACAGTAAGGTGTATCAGCACTTGCTGATAGGGCACTGTAGACTGACTGGGGAGTGACACATAGGAAAGGTCATTGGGATTCAAAGCCGCAACAATGGACTGCTATGCACACCAGCGAGCAGTGGCACGCACACACACACACACACACACACGCGCGCGCGCGCGCACACGCGCACACGCGCACACGCACACACAGATGTCAACTTCCATGGAGGCTCCATCATTGTGAGCCAAAGCGGGAGGTTTAGTTTGAAGCGAGAAGGTTTAGGTGACGGGGATTCACACCTCACAAAACTCATCCATGTTGTGCTCACAACAGCTCCCATGCAGCGCTATGTGTGTGTGTTTGTGAGGAATCAACTCCGACAGCTGTCTAGGGGCGGATGTAACTTTCCCAATTGGGAGGGCAGGAGAAAACGGTAAGGGGGCAGCTTCATCACCCGTGTCGCTTCGTGCCACGGGCGATGAAGCTGCACCCATACCATTTTCAGTTACAGGACTTTTATAGGACAAGTGAAGCATCAATAACAACATCAGTTGTTGAAGTTGCAACAGACACACAGCATGCATAAAGCTAAAGGTCTGACTCAGAGAGATTTCTGTTTTCAATGATGAAATGCTGTTGGTTTAGTGGTGAGATGATTGTAGTTAGCTAGTACTGTAGCAGTAGCAGTGTTTCAAATAGTTTTAAATACAAGCACTGAAATATCTTGGGTTGTTTTGCATGGCATCATGTTTGGTGGGGCAGTCTTGGCATTTAGGGGGGATCGCCCCCCCATGCCCATGCCTAGATCCGCCCCTGCAGCTGTCTCTGTCCAGTGTGGACCTAAAAAGGCCGGACTATAGGTTTTAATCCTCCGGCTCCAGGCAGATTCGTCGTGGAGTAGAAGGAGAAGAAAAAATAAATAAACAAGCAAAAACGGGGTGGGATGTGGGGGTAGTTGGGTGTTAGTTGGGGGATTGGCACCTCACTGGAACGGCTACGGTAAAGCTCGTGGCATTCGCAGGGCCAGCTGGCGACGTGTATAATTCATACCACGATACGATAGCGTCATTCCTGGCAGGCGATTCATTCGGTCTATCAGCCGCGAGTGATTCACAGGCCTGGCATCAGTGCGGCGTGGTGGCAAAGACAGGGACGTAAGAGAGTGTTGTAGTGGGACTTTTAGAAGTGGGGGGACGCCTCTTAAAGGGGAATTCCACCCATTTTCATTTTTTTTTCTGAGAGTGTACAAATGTGAACCAAATGGACCCAAGCGGGTCCATTTGGTTCCATTTGTACACTCTCAGAAAAAAGGAAACTCATTAACATGGTGAAACACATCTTGATGATGTCATCAAGATGTATTTCACCATGCTAATGATTTTTCTTCAGACCTCCATTTCTAGGATACACAGAATGGGGAGAACGTTTTTACCATGTCCACACAACATCTCTAATGGAATTCCCCTTTAAGACACGTGCATGCACACTTGCATTTGCATGCACATTTGCGTGCACCTGCGCAACACACACGCTATTAAAACATGTAGAGCATATCGAGAAAGATTGTTTACAATGCATAATTGTATCCATAAAAGTAAATGACAAGACAATCTTCAGATCCTCCATTTGGCGAGGGATAAGGGGTGGCCGAAGGGTTCGTTTGGCGAGGGATAAGGGGTGGCTGAAGGGTTCGTTTGGCGAGGGATAAGGGGTGGCCGAAGGGTTCTTTTGGCGAGGGATAAGGGGTGGTCGAAGGGTTCGTTGGGATGGGCGAGAAGGCAAGAGTTGACCAGTAAAACTTTAACACATAAAAAGCGGGGAAAGCAACTGTGGCATTTCCAATTTCCAGGTTAATTGTAAGAATTTTGTAAGGAATTCCTTTTTGCAAATGCATTGACAGAGCAAAATTACTATGTAAGCCAGGCTGAAATGTCATCCGTCATACACTCTTGACATGAAACTGTTTGAGAACAACCAATTTAGAAACACTATAGAAGCCGTAAGGAGTTATCTGCCTCAGATTCTTCGTGGGACAGACGGCTGGAAGACTTCTTCAGCAATCCCATGTATAATCTATGATCTAGAACAGATGGCAGACTGGAACATTCTCATACACCAAAAGAATATGATGGATATTGCTGTGGCTTCTGCTTATAGACATACTGTAGATAAATAGTTTTAATAAGAAACACGTATCATTTATTTTTTTAGTAATAAATGTCTGAAATATTGACTGAAAAGTAGTAACCTGCTCTTCCGAAAAGGTTTGTAGATCCATTCAATCCAAGCTGATCTACAATGTTCTTTTAAAACGGATCCACAGAACAGCATTAGGCTACACATTACACCTATTATACTCAAAATGTAATTAGTCTTAGTTCATGATGTAGTTTGAAAACACTCATTTTAGTCCGATTTAAACTTGTAAAATTCTTTGTTAGTCTAGTCTTAGTTGACTATCCTCTCTTGCACATGTACAGTAATACCACTACAGTAATACCCCTACTCTGTCATAGTTGTCATAGCTTAGCCGTTAGTATAGTAGTGCTTAGTTGTAGTATGTTTTAGTATGTTAGCTGTATAATTTAGTTGTAGCATTTATGTCCTGTCTAGTTCCTGTCTAGCTGTCTAACTGTCACTACTTGCCACTTTAGAATTATAATTATACCTAGTTGTAGCTTAGCACCTTCACCTCATTGTATGGTGTTACAGTTGCACTTTACTGCTCTAGTCTGTTGCACTATGTCACTTACGTTTCTTGTATTGTTTGTATTTGTCCTTTTTCTTATTGCACTGTCTATTGTGTCATTGCACTGTGGAACAATGGAAACGTTATTTCATCCCTGTATATGTCCGGAATGACAAATAAAGAACCTTGAACCTAAATATCCAAACCCTTAGCCGACTGTCTGTCACACACAGCCCGCTGTTGTAATGGTTGTGCGACAGACACCCACATGCAAGTGGTGTATGGAGAGAGGAGGTGCGACAGACACCCACATGCAAGTGGTGTATGGAGAGAGGAGGGTGAACGAAGCTTCATGACTAAAACAAACCCTGGGGCGACCTACAGATGCCTCATCTGAATAAATGAGTCCTTTTAATCAATAAGTCATCTCTCCCCTCCGTGAGAAGACGACCGAAGCTTCCAACAGGAATCTTATGTGCGAATTGCGCCCGGCTGCAGCGCCCGCCCGGCTGCGCACAAACGTTATACACAAACACAGCAAGAGTGATTCACACCAGCCATATGCATGCATAGGCAACTGTTTCATCACCTCAATAGCTCTGGAAGATAAAGACCCCATTGCACACGCACACATTTGTGGAAATCGAGAGATGAAACCTGGGGTTATTTTTTTTCCCCCAACGTAATAACTTCCCCAGAAAAATATTACATGGACGATTTCCCGCTTCGATCAAAAGCCTGTGAGCCGTAAAATGATTGGTAACAATAACACACTATAGATGTTCCTATACTTCGGAATTTCCAGGAGATTCTTTTGCTTATATGTACATCATTTTCAACTGGGTATAGCGATGTAGACCTGTTATTATATTATATATTTCTTTTATTTACCGGCATATGGAAATATTATACGAGTGGTTCCCAAAAGGTAGATCGTGTTCTACTCGTGTTCACAAAAGTCCCCATAGATCTGTAACTCTTGAGAGCATTAAAACGAAACCAAATAGACCCTTGCGAGTCCATTTGGTTTCATTTTACAGTCTCAAGAATTCACGCAATTAGAAAATGGGAATAATTGTTATTTTGATCAATGTTTTGCAAGTTCTCTTTCCCAATTGTGGACAAAAGCATGAAAGTTCTTAGTTTTGGGTGGAAGGAAGTAAACTCAATATCACAAACTGTCAACTCAAACCCCAAATACTGTTTTCAAACATCAGTAGTAGCATATACAAGAAAACATTCCAATTCTCTCCCTCTATTTTTAAGTGCATTATTCTTAAGCACTATAACAGTAAGTATAACACCATCACCACTATTTCAAAGCGCAAACTTTCTAGGGGCCTTGAAATTGATTTCCAGTAATGGAATAATCACATTTTTGATGTGTAGATCCTGTTGAGCCGCTCATTTTTAAATTAGCTCTCAAGTTAAAAAAAAGTGTGGGCACCTCTGCTGTATACTGTATATACTGAATATGTTTATTTTCTTCAAACCTCTCTGAAAATAGTCTACAAGCTCACAATGTGCTGTGGAGTTTGTCTCTACATACAGTGAAGTATATGAAGATGAATTGGTTATTCAGCATAAAAGGTTGGCATTTGGCATTTTGCAAAAATCCATCAGACAGTTTCTGGCTTCCTGAACAGTCAATTAATGTCTGCTTTAATTGCCTTTCCAAAACGTGGGCCATCTTTCATTTTGACTTTGAAAGCACACGCACGCACACGCACACGCACACGCACACACACACACACACACGCACACACACACAGCTTCATCTCCGTGGGTTCGACGTGTCAAAAAGGCACTTGAAGTTACAGTAGCTTTGTAGTGTGTGATTAGTGCTGCAGTCCATGGGACTTCAAAGCATACTGACATGTCATTCAACCATGGCTCTGTCAGCTGGGATGGATGCAACACCAGCCTCTCTATCCACACACAGCAGTGGTTTTCAACCTTTTTCATACCAGGGCTGACTATTTATTCAGCATCTGAGCCACAGACCACCATTTGAGGACATTTTAGCCCCCGCAGACCCCAGGTTCCCCTGACCAGGACTAATGGATGCTAAACCATAACGGTGGGTCCCTGAGATCACTGGACAACAAAAAAAAAGGAGTTGGAACAACAGATGTTCCAACTCCATTCGAACTATGTTCAAATTATGACTGTACATGGACAAAAAACAATCAGTGAAAAAAAAAACATTTATCGTTTAAATATTTATCGAAATAGGCGATCTACAAGCACCCAATGCTTGTAAATCCTTCGGGTTATGCTCTATGGCTCTGGTTACAGGGTGACACAGCTACTGTAATGTCTCCGTAAAATCCATAAATCTCCGTAAATGCTCAGTGGGTTGAGACAATGTGCACAAGTTAATTGCGTAAAAGAATAATCACATTAATCAACAAAATTAATTTAATCCCATTAACTTGTTATTTTCAACAAACGTAATACTTACAGTATATATATCGATGTACAACGTATGTCATATTGTGACCTCTGTATCGTGATACATATCTAGACATGAACATTGCAGGCAATATTGTTCACTAATCACTACTCCATGCCAATCGACCCATTTCTATGTTTCCCCTACCTCACTGCATTCAACCACTAGCACACTTTTCTACAGGTTTTTCACATCCCACCTACACCCAATTCACCTTCATACTAGCTTTCCTCTGCTCTCTTCAAAGGAGATTGCTGGAATCACTGGAAATGCATATAGCTAAAGTGGAACAAAGGATGTACATAGGGTTGCCAACCGTTCCGTATAATACGGAATCGTTCCTTAATTGAACACTAAATGATGCGTTCCGTATTGAATCGATACGGAACGCGGTTTGTTCCGTATTTCCCTAAATGCCTCCTGACTGTGCGATCCGTCGCACAAACATCAACAATGAATTTAACAGTAGTGAACAAAATAAAGCAGGAGATATATTTAAGACAGCACAATTGCTCTGTGGCGAGTGCACACAGGACTCCTCACGAGCAGAAACCAACAACAACCAAACAACAAACCAAAGCCTCCCCGTGGCTGCAGATCTGCATGTGTGTGTGCGCGGTGCGCTGGTAGCGCTGCTGCTCTGTGTGCCAATCCTGCCGTGCCCAGAGCCATAGAGTAAGAGAGTTCCGCAAACTCCCAGAGCCATAGAGTAAGAGAGTTCCGCAAACTCCCACAGCCATAGTATGAGAGTTATGCAAATCCCCCACAACAACTGTCATAGACTCAGTCTTTTTAAAATAATAATAATTAAAGCTGCTGATGTGGGTATATGCCTATAGCCAAGATATTTCAGTAGGCTAATATGGTTGACGGTTTATTAGTAGGCTAGTTATTAATAAATGTGTGCGTATTCAATACAAATTTTGCCCTTTAAAAAGGCAAAAAAACTTCTTTAAAATCGGGATTCTTAATGTTATAAAGACAATGGACTACTTGTTCATAATTAATTAACATTTATACAGCACAATAGGCCTACCGGCCTATTCTTCCTTACTGACCACAGTAAACAGGCCTTAACTGATCCCAAAGGTTAATATGGTATGTGAAATCATCCCTCCACCTTCATCCGCTTATCCATAGTTGGGTCACAGGGGCAACGGCTCCACCAGAAAACCGCAGACTTAACTAACCTAATAACCGCGCTGCTTCGCCGCGTGGTCGTAGAAGTGTTCCTTATTCCAAGATCTCAGAGTTGGCAACCAAGGATGTACAACAAACAAACAACCTCCTCCCCAAAGACTATAGGTTTGGCAATAAGTCAGTGTTCATTCTACGCTTCCTTTTGCATGTATGCTGGTTTGTTGCTGTGCAGCGTTTGCTCCAACCACCACCACCACCCCAGCACCACCATTACAGTTATGTTCCGGCTCCGCTATTAGTTGTGTATATGCAGAGTTGTAGTGGTACTTTTAGAAGTGGGGGACGCCTCTTAAAGGGGAATTCCACCCATTTTCTTTTTTTTTTTTCTGAGTGTACAAATGTGAACCAAATGGACCCTAGCGGGTCCATTTGGTTCCATTTGTACACTCTCAGATAAAAAGAAAAATCATTAACATGGTGAAACACATCTTGATGATGTCATCATGATGTATTTCACCATGCTAATGAGTTTTTTTCCAGACCTCCATTTCTAGGAAACACAGAATGGGGGAACTTTTTACCATGTCCACACAACATCTCGAAGGTATATTTATGACAGTAAAATGAGTGGAATTCCGCTTTAAGACACGTGCACACTCGCATTTGTGTGCACTTGCGCAACACACACATACACGCTATTAAAACAAGTATAGCATACTGAGAAAGATTGTTTACAATGCATTGTTTACAATTGTGTCCATGAAGTCAATAACATGACAAAAACATAGGCCTACTTTTGCCCCAAAAATATCTTAGATGTGAGAAGTGGGGGGACGCCCCCCCTGGGGGGAAAACTACAGATTTATTTTGCTTTTGTCCATCTTCTAGTTGTGTAGACTTGGGCTAATTCAGATGATGAATATTTTAACTCTTGAGAGTGTAAAAATGAAACCAAATGGACCCGCAAGGGTCCATTTGGTTTACGTTCTCAAGAGTTACATCTGATTAACCAACTTAGCTGGGGACAATCTGAAATCCTCTCAAGGACCACTGGTGGTCCCCGGACCACTGGTTGAAAACCCCTGCACTAGGCTAATCACAGACAAGGCAGGTAACAGTAACACAACAACAGACAGGAAACAATGCTACACAATAAAAGCATGCAGCCAAACAATAAGAAGCACATGACACAAGAGCGCAGATTGTACAGAAATAACAAGAGGTCATTTAGATCAAGTCCGAAATAGTAAAAGTTTATGGTCCTGGCAGCAGACCGTGACACATGGCATTTCTTTCTATTTCAGCTCCAGGACTTGTCCCCATTTGTTGTCCCTATTCTCAATAGAAGTCTATGTAGAAGAGTCTCCATTGGACTGACCACATGAAGGGAACGGAGTTGGCGTAACTCTGTCTGTACTCTATGGCTATGGCGGTGCAAACTGACAAGGAGAGACTTCTCTCCCAAATCTTACCAGGTCTCCGTCCCGGGGGTCCGGGGGGTCCCGGCCCACTATCAACACTGTGTATATGACACATTCTACAAACAGCATTCGTAAGCTCGATCCTCCTGAACCGCTCGGTTCTCCGATATACTTCTGTAGCATTTCTTGTAAAACCTCTGCCAAAAAACATGTGTTCTAAAGATTTATATTCAAAGATTAAATTCCTGTCAACAACAAATGGGGAACTGAAGTGATAATGTGGCTCAGCGAATGGACAGGTTAGGTCATGATGATGGATGATGATGATACATGTTTGATCTATGTTTGGGTCTATGTTTGGGTACTTAGAAAAACTCCCTGGCTCTGCTTTGCGTCTCCCAGGGGCGGATCTAGGCATGGGCAAGGGGGGGGGGGTGGCAATGCCCCCCTAAATACCCAGTCTGCCCCCCCAAACACGATGCCATGCAAAACAACCCAAGATATTTCAAATTAAAGTGCTTATATTTAAAATGATTTGAAACACTACTACTGCGACTAACTACAGCTGTGTCACCAATAAACCAACAGCATTTCATCATTGAAAACAGAAAACTCTCTGAGTCAGACCTTTAGCTTTATGCATGCTGCGTGTTTGTTGCAACTTCAACAACTACTGGTGTCATTATTGATGCTTTACTTGACTAATAAAAGTCCTGTAACCGAAAATGGTATGGGTGCGGCTTCATCGCCCGTGGCGCGAAGCGCCGCGGGCGATGAAGCCGCCCCCATACCATTTTCTCCAGCCCCTCCAACATGTTCTCTTGCACCCCCCCCCCCCCCCCCATGGGACATGTTACATCCGCCCCTGGCATCTCCAAGACCTCACCAACAGGTGGGGGTTTGCAGCTGATAGAACTGATGCAGGATGAAGGAAAGAGACGAGTGCAACGGCGCGGGGGCGGGATAGATAGACGATGCCATCCATGTCGGTTTTTCCAAACTGGTGTGGAGATGAGAAGATCTTCTTCTTCTTCTTCTCCTCCTTCTCATCCTCCTCTCCCTTCCCTCCCTCCCTCCTCCAGAGACGACGCTCTGTAGTCATGAATATTTCATTTTCCGACTTCTGAAAAAAGAGAAGTGTGCCGTTTGTACTTCTGCCGCTCTGCATACTAACTAGAACCCTCCCCACCCACCCACCCCTCCTTTTTTGGGGAAACATCATCTTGTGAAGTGAATGGATTTGATGAGGATGAAGGAGGCGAGGCTACGAGGAGAGAGAGAGAGAGTGGAGAGAGAGCAGGAAGAGATAAAACGAAGCAGTGAGAAGAGAAGGAAAGCGCGTGTGCGCATGCATGTACGTGCATGTACTGTACGTGCATGTGCAGGGTGCACATCATCAGTGAGATGATATTTGGCCTGCGGGTTCTGACTCAACAACTTTGGAGCAACAACGTATACAGTAACCTTACAGTGACCTTCACAGTCAAGGGCTTTGCCACAATGGAAGCCGCCTGGTGACAGCTTAAAGCGAACAGTAAGGAGCTTCAGGTTAAATCAGCAGACACGTCTTTCACAGGGGAGGATGAAACATGTCCCATTCGGGGGGGGGGGGGGGGGGGGGGGGGGGGGGGGGGCAAGAGAACATGTTGGAGGGGCAAGAGAAAATGGTATGGGGACGCTTCGCGCCACGGGCGATGAAGCCGCACCCATACCATTTCCGTTACAGGACTTTTATTAGTCAAGTAAAGCATCAATAATAACATCAGTTGTTGTTGAAGTTGCAACAGACACGCAGCATGCATAAAGCTAAAGGTCTGACTCAGAGAGTTTTCTGTTTTCAATGATATATTCAATGCTTCAAAACCGCTCTCAAAGGGCACCTACAGATGGCTGCAATTCGAAACTGGCCTCTGTAAAACAAAAATGTATATAAAATCCCCCCACCCACCCCACCTCTCCTCATTGTACATTTCTCTTTTCCCTTTTTACCTCCACTATGATTTTACCTCCATGACTTGCTGCTTCTGATTTTACTGAAGTAGTTGTTATGTATGTACGGTATTTGAATGCCTTAATGAAATGAACAAGTTGGCCACTATTGTAAACAAGTGTATGCTTAACTAGTGTGTCCAATCAGCTTTTTCAGATTTGATGCAGTTGTACTTGAATTGTACTGTAATTCTCCAAGCTGTTATCAGTTTTGTAGCAGTGTGTACTTGACTTGTACTGTAACTCTCATCTCTGTTAATAAAAAATTCATTCATTCATTCATTCATTCATTCATTCATTCATTCATTCATTCATTCATTCATTCATTCATTGCTGTTGGTTTAGTGGTGACACAGCTGTAGTTAGCTAGTAGCAGTAGTAGTGTTTCAAATCATTTTAAATACAAGCACTTTGGGTGCTTGTTTGCATGACAACATGTTTGGTGGGGCAGTCAGGGCATTTAGGGGGGCATTGCCCCCCCCCCATACCCATGCCTAGATCCGCCCCTGGAGCACCACCCTATACAGTAACCTTACAGTGACCTTCACAGCCAAGGGCTTTGGCACAATGGAAGCCGCCTGGTGACAGCTTAAAGCGAATGGTAAGGAGCTTCAGGTTAAATCAGCAGACACGTCTTTCAGCTATACGGAGCGCTGATTCTCAACCCATTCTCTCATTTCCACGACTCTCCCGGTTTGACATTGTTGTTGCCGGCAGGCGGAAACCTGCTACACTCAAAGCTGTTCCGTTTTTCATTGTTATGTTAAATACGGGTTTTACAATAGGGAAATAGTCTATCTACAAGCTCACAACACACCTCACCTCCGTCAAGAAAATAAAATAAAAAATAGAACGCAATTATTATTACTCACATTCTGTGCAGTGCATGCACAGAATAATAATGTAGATATTTCCGGGCACATCTTTATCACTCGACAAAAAACAATCTGGTGTGTACTTTCTCTCCCGGGAGTTAGTGACAGAATTATCTTTTGGCCATAAGTTTGAGTTACGAACCGATAGCGTAACGGTACGGTAAATGCACTGCATTTATACAGTAGGTCGTCTTTCTTCCAAGCGCTTGGCGCTACCATTTTGTTAGAGCTCCACAGTGACATTAGAGCGCCCGTTTCAGGACGTGAATTCCCCGTTCATTTTTCTCATCGACTTTTCAAAAAAGCATTTACACAATGACGTTATGTCGAGGACAAAGTCAACTTGGGTCGTGACAAATCATGACAACAAACACAATGTTTTGGACCGATTAAATAAACACTTTTTGTTTAGTTTTTCCTTCTTACAAATTTGAACTTTGATAGGCTCAAAACATTAGAATTATTGTCATGATTTGTTACGACCCAAGTTAGCTTTGTCTGTGGTGTATTCGTCTATATGTAAATTATATTTGAAAAGACTATGAGGAAAATGAATTCTCTTCAGAAATCAGCCAGAGGGTGGCGCTCTATTCACATTCAGCCATTCTCACACCAATAGGGACTTTAAGAAAGCCGTCTCTAGGACATTGGCACGAGGATGAGGGCGTGCTCCGTAGCAGTTGCCACAGAAGTCCAACCTAGTTATGACAGACAGTGACGACCCCCTTTCCGCTGGCGTCTCTGGTTTCCATGGTGACACTCCTCCACAGTGTTCCTCTCATCCACGTCGTGGATGAGAGGAATTCCACCCATTTTCAACATTCTAATATGTCATGAATATACTTTTGAGGTGTTGGGTGGACATGATAAAAAAAAGTTCCCCATTCTGTGTTTCCTAGAAATGGAGGTCTAAAGAAAACCATTGCCCCCCCCCCCCCCCCCCCCCCCCCCCCATGCCTATGCCTAGATCCACCCCTGAACCGTCACATTCCAAGACAGCGGCTCTGCCGCCTGAAGCTCTACAGTGACATGTTGCATGCTGTTCCCCTTTCATCAGAAGTCTGCTTGCCTCAAACAATACAGTATGATCAAACCCTTCAGCAGTGGCGACACATAAAAGCTTCTTTACTGGTGAATTCTGACAAGCTCACAACAACATTAAGATGTATTATCAACATGTAATACATTTTATGTATTACATGCTGATTACACTATTGAGATTTCACAATGAGGGGAAACACTGGACCTGTAGAGCTCTGGGTGACCCTGGTCCACTTTGTGTATACAGTATATAGGGTTTAAGCGCATAGTCACACAATTTCAGTAAAGCAAGAACAAAATCAGCTTTACAGATCTTAGCAATGTCCTTATTTTCCACTCTTAAGTTTACTGCTACAAAACTGTTAACATCAAAAAGTAAGATCAATAAAAGCAGGTAGGTCCTGAGGGTTTCATAGGCTCTTTATGCACGGAGAATGTCATGAAATGAAAAATACTGACCAATTTACACTGCAACAGCAGCGCAGAGGCACTTCACAGGCGCAGACTGAACCAAGTCAAACACACAGCCTAGGAGACAGTTCAATATCCCCATATTTTCCCCGAGAACAACAGAATCAATCTTAAGGTACGGCTGGGGTTTAGCTCAACGAAAGCGATTTATTTAATATTCTGATGTGGCTTTTCCTGATAAAAGAGTGGTGCGTTTTCCTTCGTCAGTCACTGGAAGAACTTGTTGTCCTTACCTTACCCCTAGCAAAGTTGTGCCCAATATTACGATTCCTCCTTAGTCCAGCCTTTAAATTTTCCATTTTAATTACGTGACATGGCCCGCAATCAAGTATAACCAAGTTTTAAACCAGGGGTTTTTGACTCCAGGGACCACCACTTATTCCGCATTTGGGCCACGTACCACCATTTGATTACATTTTCACACCAAATACCCAAAAATAAAGATTTGTTTTTGAGACGTGCCCATCTCTTTTGTTTTGTTCACAATTCCAGGCTGGATTTTGCCGACAAAACAGTGTAAATTTCTTAATTAAGTGGTGCTAATTCAGATGATGAATATTTTAACTCTTGAGAGTGTAAAAATGAAACCAAATGGACCCGCAAGGGTCCATTTGGTTTCATTTTTACACTCTCAAGAGTTACATCTGGTTAACCAACTTTCCATCATTTAGCCTGGGGACCACCTGGAACCCTCTCAGGGACCACTGGTGGTCCCTGGACCACCTGTTGAAAACCCCTGCTATACTGAGACCGCCGTGTCTATGTGGATGTGTTGCAGCATTGTGCAATCCGTCGGATCATAGTTTTGTATTCAGGCTACATTTTAAAAACGATAGGAAAAAAAAAAGACTCGCGACTCGACTCGCGAGTCGAGGTCAGAGACTCGCGACTCGACTCGGACTCCGAAGCCAAAGACTCGGACTCGACTCGGACTCCGAAGCCAAAGACTCGGACTTGACTCGGACTCGACCGACGAGACTCGTGCCCATCTCTGAGCATCAGTGATATATTGGACCGTGTAGACAAGATTGTTTCACTGAAACAGAGCACCCAGGAGACCAGCTTACATTACACAAAGAGATTGCGGTGGGAAGAATCAGCATAATATTACGTAACTATATAGTTTTGAGCAGCTACAGCTCTCACACGTACAGAACAGGCCGATATGTATCCCTCAACTGCCAATCCGACCAGTCAAAGGGCGGTCTCAGAGTCACATCCGTGGTTCTCAACAAACACTTTTCCAAACAACTGGATGCCTCATGCTGGGCAACTAAAGGACTGTAGTTATGCGTAGCCAAATTCTACACAGCCTGGAACTACATCAACCGAAATCAACTCCTTTTAAAAAATAGGTTGCCCTCCTGTATTTGGCACACATGGCACTTTGTTACTAAGCCAGCTTTCACTTAAAAGGGGAATTCCACCCATTTTCATTTTTTTCTGAGAGTGTACAAAAGCAACCAAATGAACCCTAACGGGTTCATTTGGTTCCATTTGTACGCTCTCAGAAAAAAGAAGCGTCTAAAGAAATCCATTAACATGGTGAAAATACATCTTGATGATGTCATCAAGATGTTTCATCATGTTAGTGGCTTTCTTCAGACCTCCATTTCTTGGGAACACAGCATGGGGGAACTTTTTATCATGTCCACCCAGCACCTCGAAGGTACATCAATGACATAGTAAAATGTAGAAAATGGGTGGAATTCCCTTTAAGATATACGGGGGGGGGGGTCGAACCAGGGTCGATCCCTGCCCCTATAACGACAAATCGGACAAAAGATTCCGCTGGCGACCTTCTTCTGACCTTTTACAGTACATTGTGTTCTCACATTGACTTTTGGTTACGATAACGGTCATTGTAAACCAGAAGAGAGATGTTTTCACTGGACTATTCATCTACAAGTATGCATTGATGGAGCAGCTTTGGTGCTACAGGAGAAGCTGTGCTGCGTTGGAGGAGACGATCATGTCGATGTTCATCGATCACTGCATGATCCATCACTGCAGGGGTCTTGACCCCTGCAGTGACCCCTGGAAAAAGGACCCCACCTAGAGGTTACACCCAGTCGCCCCTGCAAATCATGTTGCGGGCATTGGACTCCCCCTGGCCCAAACGCGGCCCCCGGATCACACCCCTTCATCTTTTTAACATTGTTAACATGAACATTGTTATATTCATTTGGGAACAATATTTTAAAAATAAATGAAAACAGTAAATGAAATTCCACGGCCCTCTCACATATTAGGAGGACAATATCAGTTACCAGAAAAAAAATGATTGGTTGTTTTCAAATAATCTGTCATAGTTAAAATGAAGTTTTAATTTATAGTGGGTTTGTATAGGAAGGGGGCCGGGCAGCTAAAATGAACAACAAATATCTAAATACTAAAAGGAGTAACTTATACACTGTCTGGTGTGTTCACGAGACTGAGTAGACCAGAAAATGAAAGTAGAATATCCCTTTAAAATGTTAAGTGTTATGACCAGGATTGAGTTAAATCAACCAGCCGTTAACCTAAGCATTTCCTGCAGGTGTGCAGAAACACCTCCATGAAAAAACACACAATTAACGTGTCATTATCTTCAGCTATGTTTACCCATCAAACTGCCCCAGGGGTAAACAACAGCTTCCCCGCCTACTGTGAAAAGACTCTATTGGGATACATAATAGCTGAGGCGGATCTAACATTACCCATTTGGGGGGGCAGGAGAAAATAACCATTTTCAGTTTCAGGACTTTTATTAGTCAAGTAAAGCATCAATAACAACATCAGTTGTTGTTGAAGTTGCAACAGACACGCAGCATGGATAAAGCTAAAGGTCTGACTCAGAGAGTTTTCTGTTTTCAATGATGAAATGCTGTTGGTTTAGTGGTGACACAGCTGTAGTTATAGTTAGTAGCAGTAGTAGTGTTTCAAATCACTTTAAATATAAGCGCTTTCATTTGAAATATCTTGCATGCCATCGTGTTTGGTGGGGCAGACTGGGCATTTAGGGGGGCATTGCCCCCCCATGCCCATGCCTAGATCCGCCCCTGCATAAGAGTGATAAAAAAGACAACAAAGAACAATTATGGTTCCGCTGAAAAGATTACAAGTTGCTCTTGATTCTTCTGCCAGGATATACTGTATGCCCATTATGAGCTTTTAACAAACAGGGATGTACAGAGGGTGATGTAGAACAAAGTCACCCACACCCCAGGTCAGGTTGCTCTGAACATTTACATAGTGTTTGTTATGATTTTCGGTGGAACGCAATCAAGCATAAAACGTTGATGAATAGAGTCTGCCAAAGCACAGCTTATATACCACACGGACCTTTATAATCTCCTGGAAGGGCTGTGTGTTTATTATTGGCATAAAACCTTGATTAAACGCCATGATTTTTACATTTTTCAATTTTTTAAACCATCGCCAGTGTATTTTTACTTTTTTTTTTAAACACACCTATATTAAGATATCTGTGACTTTCTGTCTGTGTGTCTGAATGTGGGCGCATGAATGGCCACTCCACTTTAAGTCAGAGGTGTCCACACTTTTTGGACTTGAGAGCTACTTTGAAAAAAAAAAAAACTGGCTCAACAAGATCTACAAATCAAAAAACAAGAAAGTTTGACTTTGAAATAGTGGTGATCGTGTTACCTACTGTTATAGTGTTTAAGAATAAGGCACTTACAATGAAAAATGGTGGGAGAGAATTGGAATGTTTTCTTGCATATGCTACTACTGACGTTTGAAAACAGTATTTGGGGTTTGAGTTGACAGTTTGTGATGTTGTTGAATTTAGTCTCTTACACCCAAACTTATACTTATAACTTTCACGTTTTTGTCCACAATTGGGAAAGAGAACTGGCAAAATGTTGGTCAAAGTAAATTGAAATTATATAATTCATATGTTTAAATAAAATGTAACTCTTGAGAGTGTAAATTTGGTTTCATTTTAACACTCTCGAGAGTTACAGATCTATACATTTTAGGGGACTATCATGTGATCTACCTGCATGGCCTGTGTGATCTACCAGTAGATCACCATCTACCTGCTTTAAGTCATTGGTACTGTATGTAATGGGATCCACGCCGCCTCTCAAAGAAGCCCAATGACACCGACTGAAACCAACCAGGCAGATCACGCTTATTCTAATGAGACAGGGAATGACAATGAGGTGGGTGGGGGAAGCAGTGAGGAGGGACGAGGGGGTGTTTTTGTGGACATTTCTGGTACTGCACCCAAAGAGCATGCAGAGAAAAAATATGAATTGATCATAAATAAACAGTGTATAAAAAGGTGTTAAAAGGTCAACATTTATATGATACGTTTGATTTCAAAGTCATGGACAATACACATTTAAAATAAATGTCCATAAACAAAGTCAGGGGCGGCATGAAGCTAACTGTTGGGGAGCATGCACATAAAAGGAGCTTTATAACTGTAGATATCGGTGACCTCTCAGGTGAGAAGACCTCAGAGACCCCTTAGCTCAGCAACTTCCTCTTTGTTTACGATGACGGCCGCGCAGACGGGACGTGTTTTTTAGTGCGGGTGGCGCCTCATTCCGCTTTGAACTATTACTGACACAACAGAAATGTCTGCTGCTTTATGGACGATGCCTCCCTCCACGGACAAAACGCCCATGATTTACGAATGACTAATGTATTGACTTGTCTACTTTATCACCAGGGGCGGGTGTGAGTGTGCATGCATGAGTGTGAGTGTGTGCGAGACAGATACAGAAAAAAGATAAGGTGTATGGATTTGTTTCTGCCAAATTCTATGTGAAATGTGAGTAAAGGTTGTGTTGCATCAGAAAATTAAAACTTTATATATATCTTTATATATCTTCCGTTTCTCCTCCGTTATCAGTAGTTACTGTAATTATTTGAGATATGGGTGATTTGCAAATCAGTCAAAGACTGAGAGAAGACTGGAGATTTTTTTTTTACTACCACTTTTTTACAAAGTGTACTTAAAGGGGCATGAACCCCCCCTCGACGTGGATTTTAGCAAAATTGATTCTGGGAAACACATGCCCATGGCTTTATCAGAACCTAATTAATATTCATGAGGTCCTCATGAATATTAATTCGATTGATGACATCACGCTGCACTGTAGTTCAGGGTGAGCTAATATGTACATATGTAATGAGTGGCGCCAAAGAAAACTTTTTCACCCGGGAAAGGGAAACGTACAAAAATCGCCCCAAAAACGCCCAAAAGCTCTAAAAATACAGCCCCTGGGCAAAATGTAACATGTCATTCCTCTATAGGACATGTATCCAATTTATAATGATTAAAATCTAAGAAAAAGTGCTTTTGGGGTTTTCCCTTTGAGTTCCTTACTTGAGTACTCATTTACTTTACAAAGTAGGTTAGTAAAGCTGGAATTCATTAGTAGAATAGGCCGCTTTGCTTGTTTAATCTTTGAAATCTATACCACAAAGCAGAAAAAAACATCAAAATAATATATTGTGATGATGCTTACCAAAAAGTAAAACGTGTATTCGCATAATGTGCTATTTCACACATTTCAATAATAAATAGGCCTATATATAAAAGCCTTTGAAGGTAGCCAAAGCATCAGCATCATCATTTTTCGAACACATAGATTCCACAGGGCCGCAAGAGGCTTTCCGGTGATCCGGTCCTTCATTGGGTTCTTGGTTCTTGCTCACTGATGCGCGTGTCCCTAGCGATAACACCAGGGAACATGTCGTGGAAATCTGTTGATAAACATTTTAAAACATCCCTACTAGTGTTTGTTATTCCAGTTGGGTATATTTGCTCCATTCCTGTTAGGGATGGGGGTTCCATTTTGTGACTATCTGTTGACCTCTGTCTAAAGTTGGATTGTCACCTCCTGTTACCATGGGGGGTTGGTTATACAGTAAGTTAACCAGCTTCACCCACATCTTTGTGTTGCTTTGACTAAGGGATGTTTTCCCATACATGAGATGTAAGTCATTGTCAAACCTTATGATATCATAAATAGAATCACTCATACTTAAGCACTGGTGTGTTGTCTCATTATTAATGTGTCTATTTCTCCTTTTCCGAGCACTATGCCAAATCTGCATCCACAAACAACAATCGTCTTTGAGACAGGACTCAAGAGAAGGGAAACAAACTGTGTTCTTCTAGATCGGACTAGTGAAGAATCAGAGGGAAGGTTGCCGTATAATAGATTAGTCGACATGTGGCTCTTCCAAGAGAGATTTTTCACTCTCATTAGAAGGCGGGTATTACTATCCAAAACATTTCTCTAATGTCTTTGAAAGTGCCCATGTCTCAGATCCATAGTGGATAATCAGCTCGCTCAGCGCTTGCCCTAAATATTTTTTACTTTGAACACTTACTAAGCTAAGAAAATATATGCGGCTGAAATAAGTTGAAATAACTTTCATATTTTGCCTGGGTTAGATGTATTTAAATCCACAACGTATTGAAGCATAGAATTCCAGTAAATGCACTTAGTTGCCACATGGTGAAGAAGCTGCATGGTCTCTGTCGGTGCTGGCCCACCTGTCGCTGGAATCCCTATCATGTGCACTAGTCTGCCCAATGGGATCGCCCCTAGAGAAAGACCTCCTGAAACCCAACAGATGGAGCCGCAGTCTGAATGGAACACATCTCCCCATGAGGCGCTGGGCCAAATATCACAGAGAATGTCTTTACTTATTCCATCTGTACAGACTACAGAGAGGTGGTGGGCAGCGAATGACACAGAATTCAAGGAAATCTCTATAATGTACAGTACCAAACAGCCCAAGTGCATGGGGCTTCAGGACACTCTCGGGAAATGTGCAGTCGACAGCACGTTTATTTTCACCAAGGTGCGCTTTGTTGCCGTTGCTTGCCCGACTTCCACGCTGGAGTCAATCACTTACAGTGTGTAGTTTGCTATGCGAATGCCTACTTTTCTCAATGGGGCAGTTGCTGCTTCTGTTGTACTCTTGAAAACTTGGAGCTCAGGGAGAGAACAAACAGCAGGAGCGTGTTCGTATATTTCACCTTGGTATAGAAACTTTAGAAACTTCCTGTGAGGGCGTAGATCGGAATGTGAAAAATGCATCCTTTATAGGAGCCTTGATGTGAACCAATTGCTTCGGTGCACCATCCATAATAATGTCGTTTGTCAGCATTCTGAGTAGCCGAGTTTAATTCTATGTGAATTCTGTGCCGGCTAAATCGAATCTCACAGACTGTGGCTTGCTAGGTGGGCACAACTGCATGGCCTCCCCTTTTGTTATTCTATTGAAAATGTATTTGTATGGTGGCAAAGAGTTCCCACTCATCAATGCCCTCATCTGGGGTATTAATAGCCTGGCCTAACCTGAAATGATTTTGGCCTGTGAGATTGTGAGATTTCCATGGCAGATGAGCTGATCTGATTTGATCTCCCCAACGTGTCGTCATCCCTGGCCCCTCCTCTGGCCCTCCACTGCTGTGATAAGTCACTCCCCCCTCTATGCCACTGTGGCTAACAAATTAGTCCAGGCTTTCCGTTTTCGTGCAATGCGGACAAAAATGAAAGCCTATAGGTGTCGAGGCTAGGGTGTTAACGTTTCTGAAATTCCACACAGGCAACAGACAGGAGGGGCCCAAATCTAGACTTAACTGGGTGTTACACTTTCAAAAAAACTTTTGGTCATTTTATGGTCTACTCAGCCTCATGTGAACACACCAGACAGTTTATAAGTTACTCCTTTCAGTATTTAGATATTTGATGTTCATTTTAGCGCCTCCAGCTCCTTCCCATAGAAACCCATTATAACTTAAAACTCCATTTTAACCATGACAGATTATTCGAAAACAACCAATTTTTTTTTCTGGTGACTGATATTGTACTCGGAATACGTGAGAGGGCCGTGGAATTTCATTTACAGTTTTTATTGATTTTTAAAATATTGTTTAATTCATTTTGGTAGGCCTCCCCAAATATGGAGGCGGCTACATTTTCCAAAACAATATTTAAAAAATAAATAAAAACTGTAAATGAAATTCCACGGTCCTCTCACGTATTCCGAGGACAATATGAGTCACCAGAAAAAAGATTGGTTGTTTTCGAATAATCTGGCATGGTTAAAATGGAGTTTTAGGTTATAATGGGTTTCTATGGGAAGAAGCTGAGGCGCTAAAATGAACATCAAATATCTAAATACTGAAAGGAGTAACTTATAAACTGTCTGGTGTGTTCACATGAGACTGAGTAGACCATAAAATGACCAAAAGTTTTTTTGAAAGTGTAACACCCAAATCTTTAACTGTTGATCTTGTGTTATGAAGGCACTTGTTAGTGATGAGACACTGTTGTTCCTACGACTCGGCAGCAGGTGTTTTCACCTTATCGGTGTGGCCATCTTCACTCATCGAGTTGGAGAGGACTGCATCTTGCTCAACGTCCATCGCTTGTCTTTGGCACATGAATTTGCCTAGCGGGATCAATAAAGGTCTTATCTTACGGAGGTACCAGCTACAGGCAACAGCTATTACTGTGTTTGCTAAGCTCACTCAGAGTGTAAACTCTTATGAAGAGATTAGGATGTCTAACCAACCGTCGCGGTGAGCGCACGGTGACCAAGGGATTAGCTCGCTCTGTTGGGTTGTGAAGCAAGGCATGTAAATTGGCACAGAGAGAGCGGTTGCTTTCCGAGTAAAGCCAGAAGAGGTATTTGAAAGGACAAGCTACGCTGACGCAGGCATCACGACTGCCAGCTAATACTGGCTTGGATAATGATATACTGTAGCTTCTGAGGGTAACTCGGAGAGCATTCCCTGTAGTAGGATACTAAAAACAAATGTTTGAAAGAGAAGTGACAGATTGCCAAGGCACATTTATTTCTGGCCCCATCACGCGATCACTGCCTTCGATACTCTGTGCCATGCAGGGTTTCTAAAACTGTGGTCCATAAAGTATGGGGGGCCTTGACAGGGGCGTTTTTGCCATTAGGCAGACTAGGCAGTTGCCTAGGGCGCCAGGAGGGGAGGGGGGCGACCACCAGACATGCTTTAAAAGGATCCCAGGGTAATAAGACTAATATAGATAAATACATTATACTTGTCCTCTTGTAACTAGAATTGAACATTTAAAACACATAGAATATGTTCTTTAGTTTAAAAATAGTTCATTTTATCCCTTGGGGGCACCATATTTACAGGAGATTATCCCTGGAGCTCTCCCTTACCAAATGGACCCGTAAGGGTCCATTTGGTAAGGGGGCTCCAGGGAAAATCTTGCTTAGGGGTCCAAATTGCTGAGAAACGCCACTGGGCCTTGACATGAAAAGGGTCACTGGCATTCTTTTACTGCAAAATCCTGTAAAATGCTGTTGTAATGTCTCTATTGTAGCTGCATGTCTCTGAGTGCGATGACATTCTGTCATCATGTGCCATAGAGGCAGCAGGGGTAGAGTCACAAACACAAGAAGGTTGCCGGTTCTACCCCGGGCTCCACCAAAGTTAGTGTTGAAGTGTCCTTGAGCAAGACACTATGTGCACAAGTTATGTGAAACACCTTGGATAAAGGCACTATATAAATGCACCATTTATCATTTGCCATAATCATATTAAACCTTTCTTTTTTATAATTTTCAATCAAATACAACAAGACTTAAGGCTCCAGAGTGAAGTGAGTTTGGATGAAGGGATGGATCAGGGTTGTGAGTTTAGGTGAAGGGCCTTTTGAAGGCTTTACCCTGGAGGGTGAAGCCTTTTGAAAAAGCCTTCAAAACACTGCAGTGAAAACCCTTCACCCAAACTCACTTCACCCTGGAATATGTTTGAGCCTTTATAGTTACCAGGCTGTGGTGCATCAGCTAGGTCTGAAGGTAACAATGTGTATACAGATGCTGCAGCAGTCTACGCCTATTGATATTCAACATCTTTTTTTAACACAACAGACCTAGGGATCATTGGAGATACCGCTGTAAGGCTGGGCATGCACCAAAGTCTAGCTGAAAATGCAAAAGGCGCTCACTAAAACACCTCTAGACAAAAATGTGAATGCGCAGCATAGATGCTCAGGTTATGTCTTCTGTTTCTAGTAGTGATAATACTTGATACTTCAATTCACAGAATTCAAAACCAGTGTTGGGAATATTACTTTACCTTGTTAATGTATTACTTATTAATTATTACCTTCATTTTAAAGCAATATATTATATTACAATATTACTGTCTGAGCAACTGTAATATATTAATATTACTATTACATATTACAGAAGAAAACTTTTACAAAATATATAATTAAATGTTAAGTATCACTATTAATCAAATATTGCATAGACCAGTACAATACAGCAAGCTCACTTGG
>CM076974.1:33501486-33591486 GCA_039105355.1 Benthosema pterotum
CCAACAGTGCTACTGAAAAATCTATTTTCTCCGTATTGAACGTATGTGGTTTCATAACTTTGATTTAACAAAAAGAGATGATTTTTCAATTCTCGATCTGGCATACGGTTTAGCTCAAAGTAACAATATACCGCGTTTCACCTCAATTCACTGAGGCAGCAGAATGCCCCAGGCAGGTGCTATAGACTATATAGATTTTTTTTGGTCTGCACACATTTCAAATATCTTCTTTTCACCATTTGACACCATCACTCGCTAAAAAATACATGCGTCATCGTGCACAGGTTTAGTTTGTTCCGGAACTGAATCCTATTTGATGGATTAAATGAATGTTTCATCCTCTATGGTTTCCTGCTTCAGTATAGCTATTGCGACCGGCTACTATGAACGCACAACATCTCTGTCGTCAGTGTGCGTGCACGACATGTGTGTCTGTGGCAGTGTTGTTTATTTTGATTTAGTCTTACTCTTTACTTAGTCTTTTCAATGAGACATGTTTAGTCTTTTAGTCCCATTTAGTCTTTTGAAATTCATTTTAGTCTAGTCTTTGTCAACGAAATGTCAAAAAATGATTTAGTCTTAGTCTTGGTAGTTTAGTCTTGCATACAAATACATTGCAGGTTTATATATCTTATCCAGATTTATAGTTTTTAGTATGAAACATGTCTTGTTTTATTTCCGTGTATGTTGTATTTAAGAAAAAAACAAGAGAGCCAGCGAAATCCAAAAGCGACCTCGCCCGCGGGCGCCCGGTTTCAAAAGCGGGCGCCCGCTTTCACAAAAACGGGCGCCCGGTTTCACAAAAACGGGCGCCCGTTTCACAAAAACGGGCGCCCGTTTTCAAAAGCGGGCGCCCGTTTTCACAAACTAGGCTATGCCTAAACCTAACTCTAACCCTAAACTTAACCTCAGTAAACCTATGCCTAAACCTAACCTAACCCTAACCATAACCTTTTGAAAAGGGCGCCCGTTTGTGAAAACGGGCGCCCTTTTTCACAAAAACGGGCGCCCGCTTTTGAAAACGGGCGCCCGTTTTTGTGAAAGCGGCCCGCGGGCGAGGTCGCTTTTGGATTTCGCCCCTGCTGAAAAACAATGTAGAAATATTTCTTATTTCCATTCATCTTAGTCTTTTGAAAATCATTTGTTAGTCTAGTCTTAGTCCACTAAATATCAAAAACCTTAGTCGACTTAGTCTTTAGTCTTAGTCAACAAAAACAACACTGGTCTGTGGCTCCATCTTGAGCCATCTGTCCAACTTTGAATTGGCGTGCAAAATGCCACACCAAATTCCAATTCCACAGGCCTCTAGTCTGTGGGCCACACAGTTATCCAGAAACACCACAAAAGGCTCTGCTCAGGCTCTGCCAGTGGGCCTAGTCGGCAAAAAGCCCCCTCACCTGGGTAATGTCCAGGCTCTGCCTCAGCCAATCAGTTGCCATGGAAACCCTACATCCCAATTGGCTACTCCAATAGACATAGAGCAGAGAATCACAATATGCCTATGTTTAGCCCTCCCACACACTCATATGCCACCAAACTTCACACCACACTTGCTTACTACTAGCGCAATGTTCTTAGCCACTCATTGCGATCCAACTCTACCCACATCGGCTAATATAAAAGAAAATAAAACATACGCATTTGGTCCGCTCTGGCTATCGTGACGTCAAATCTATACGGTTCAGACCCTGACAGAACCGTGGCACAACTTTCCTGTGTGGCTCTGCTAAATCAACCACAGAGTTACGACATCTCCGTTCACTTCTATGGAAAGGACTAATGGCTGCTGCTTTACTTTACTTATCGACCATAGGGACAGCTATTGACAAGTCCTCGAACTGCAGCCCAGCTTTAAAGTTCTTAAATCACTTTACTTTAAATCGCTTTGTAGTATAGGCCTAATACTATCCATGTTGTCAGTTGTGCAATTCAAAGCTGCTGTAAATCACTTTAGTGGGCCGCTGTTTTCTATCCCGTCTCACTATTCAAAGCTGCACGACCGCTATAAATCGCTTACTTTAGTAGGCCGCTTTTCTACCCCCTCAATGTCGCAACTCTTCTACTACTTGCTCTGGCTGTAACCCCTCCCCTCCTCCTCTCATTCTCACTGATCGCATTGCAAACAAGTGTTGCACAGTTGCCAGCACTTCTTCATAAGAAAGCGACCATCACTTTCACTCGCCCAGGACGCGAGATTTCTTTTCACTCGCCCAGGACGCGACATTTCTTTTCCTGCTATGGATGCGGGATAGCCCCCCGTGCTCACCGCGAGACAGCGACAGAGCCGCCCTCGATCTCCAGGCTTACATCCGCGCTGAAAACCACACCGGGCACGGCGGCACCGTCACCTTCGGCAATGCGCCAAGGATTTCTTTCCAGCTGTTGGCCGTTGCGGAGCGGTGAAAGCGTGTTTTCCTTTTTTTGTCTACAAAAGGTGTGTGCACTGTGCACGGACACAAATCTGAAATCTCCCATCACATAATGTATGCGTGCGGTTTTGAAAACGTGACTGCATGTATCCTTACGACAATTCACATAAAGTGCAATCACGCTTCGCTGTGTGCTTGCCTGGAAATATCAAAACTTTATGCATGGAGGGCTGAGGGTCCCCCTGCAGTGTGTCACATTGCAAGCATACAAGTCACCGTTTGCAAAAACACAAGCCCAACACAAGGACAAAGAAGCTTCTGTCGAGTTCAACAAATTAGACATTAGGCTAACTAGCTACTACTACTTTGCTGTTGAAACTGAACTACCGGTATTATACACCTTCGGTCAGCAGCCTATACAAATCACATTTAACACTAAAATCACACTACATTGTCAATATGCTAACTAAAACAATAGCCCACATATAACTTCTTTATAGGCTACTTTACACAGATTACACAGCCAGTAGCATTTTAACACATTAGACTAAATTGGCCATGGTAACTACAAAAACACAGCCTATAGGAGTATATTTATTTTTCATTTTTATTTTTTGCCATAGGATCTACATATAACATATGGGATCTAATAGGAAATGTACACATGGTCCATGTGGTCCAAAAGTAATGCAATAAATAGATGTTCCATCAATGCTTATTGTACCATGATCGTAGCCTACCCCTTGGTGCATGTGCAGTGTGACAGAATAACAGATACAGTTGGCTATATACCTTACAACAGACCACATCATGAGTCGCTGGCACTGGTGTGCTATATATATATATATATATATATATATATATATATATATATATATATATATATATATATATATATTCCTTTTCTTTTTATCCCCATGATTTTGTAACCCATTCCACCCAGTGCCAATTATCTAATGTGATCCTGGGCTCTACACACAGTAATAGTGTAGGCTACTGTATATTCTTATACCTTTACTTTACCAAAACTTATCCTGCCATTACCTATGCTACAATTTCACGACCCACACGCAAATCATTTGGCCAGCAATATGTTTGTAATTGCTCTATTGGTTGATGGCCCAGGCAGGATATTTCATCCAGCGCTGGCCCTATCCAAAATGATGCCCCAGGCAGGATACGGTATTTCAACCAGTGCCGGCCCTATTCAAAATGATGCCATAGACAGGCTATTTCATCCGGCCACTGATGTGGGCACCCCTGACTGTTTTTAAAGGGACTTTATGCCACTTAAAAACACACAAACAATAAAGGGTCATTTTATTGTCTTCTCAGGCTCCTGTGACTACCCACATGAGCAGTTTACAAGTTAATCTATTCATTATTTAGCCATTTGATGTTCATTTTAGCTGCCCCACCCCCTTTCTATACAAACCCATTATCTATCTACTATATACAAATGTAGCCTGTCGTCATCCTCCGGCAGCAATGTAGAGCCCAGGATCACATTAGGTAATTGGCACTGGGTGGAATGGCTTACAAAATCATGGGGATAAAAAGAAAAGGAATATATCCAAAAACACCAGGGCACCACTCATGATGTGGTCTGGAAGCGTATACTGTATATGGAGTTTGGACACATGAGTCACACTGCACATTCACCAGGGGTTAGGCTACAATCATGGGTACAATAAGCATTGATGGAATATATATTTATTGCATTACTTTTTGACCACATGGACCATGTGTACATTTCCTATTACATCCCATATGTTGATCCAGCAGAAAAATAAAAATGAAAAATAAAATTACTCCTATAGGTTGTTTTGTAGTTACCACGGTCAATTTAGTCTAATGTCTTAATATTCTACTGGCTGTGTATTGTTCTGTGTAAAGTAGCCTATCAAAAGTTCTATGTAGGCTATTCTTTTAGTTAGCACTACTATTACAATTGCTCTTATGTTCAAAAATGAAGTCTCCTACGACGAAAGATGCAGTGTGCAAAGCGTACTAAAATACTTGACTTAACATTTTCCACATTGGAGTGAGCGCAAATCGCCTGTCGCCACAACGGCGCGGACTCTAGGCGTGAGGCCCGCTGCGCGGCCTCATGTCTAGTCCTGCCAATTGATTACTTAACCAGTCCACTTTTCACAGTCACAGTTTGCTCCACTCTCCAGACACAGGCAGGCAAACAGACACAGACACAACAGCAGAGAGATAAAGAGATCTCCATGTGGGAATCACAGGGACACAGACTAACTGTTAATATGGGTGCTATGAAAGATCTCCATATAGAGCAAGGGTTTTCAACCAGTGGTCCGGGGACCACCGGTGATCCCTGAGAGGGTTCCAGGTGGTCCCCAGGCTAAATAATGGAAAGTTGTTAACTTGGTGGGTTAACAGATGTAACTCTTTGTGAGCATAAACATGAAACCAAATGGACCCTTGCGGGTCCATTTGGTTTCATGTTTACACTCTCAAGAGTTAAAATATTCATCATCAGCACTACCCCAAGTCTACACAACTACAGAATGTAGAAGATTAATGGTCATTTTGATCTGTATGTTTGCCTGTTCCCCAAATCCAGCCTGGTATTGTGGACAAAAGCAAAAACATATCTTTAGTTTTGGGGTCTGTGGGGTGAAAATGTCCCCAAATGGTGGTCCGTAGATCGAATTCTGAATAAATAGTGGGCCCTGGTATCAAAAAGGTTGAAAACCCCTGATATAGAGTATTTGCACAAAAAAGGGACACAGACGGATAGTTAAAACGGGGTTATTGCAAGTTCAGAATGGGTAGAGTAGTCATTGGATATGACAGCATGCTTTCACAGAAAACACCCTGGCTTTACTCCAAATTATGCTCAATACTTAGATGATTTTTGCTAATACTATAATTATTGCTGACATACAGTCTATCTGCTTGACCGTTATTGTTTGTTTTCTTTTTCTTTTTCCAAGTCATACTGATACACTTGTCGCCATGGCCATCAAGCATCAGATGGATTGACAGTTGTGCACAACGATGCGAGATGCATCTGTTGTAACACTATACTCATCCTGTCCTTTTATGTTTCTCATGCATTCTGGTGACGCCATGTGTCCAGCACTGAATTCTGTGTCTAAACTTCAGTACTACTCACCCTGGTTACACGTTGCGCTTTTGAGACCGAGAACGTTAGTTGCGGAAGTGACTGTATTTACAGTCCCCAGAGAAACAACCCTGTTCAGCCCTCACTAGCGACTTGACGTGTTCAATGTTATTTTCAAGAAAAAAAAAAACAATTCCAACAAAGCAGTTTTAAAAGGCCGCAAAGTGCACAATTCCATCTCTTAAACATTTACAACAGCTTTGCGAGCACAAAGGGAGAAATAAAATGTTTCCGTGGGGTATTCATTTTTGGGAGCACCGCATCGTAACTAATGGCAACTTCCGGCGGAAGTCGCGGATGAGAGCCTGGAGATTGAGGCCAAGTACTACTAGTCATGTGACACTGCCTGAGTGTCTGGTGTCATCTTGTTTGCTTAGCTTGCCATCAACAACTTAAATAAAAAGGGAGAATGTTATGGCTCTATTTGTGTAGTAAGCTCAGAGAGTGCGAACAGAGACTACCCATCTATACCACATTAATATCAAAGGGACATAATAATACTGCTGGAACTTATTCCTGCTGGATTTATCCCCGCTGGGATGCCCCAATAGTGTGGGGAGGCAGATGATTGAAAACACAGCAAGTGTAGCTGCAGAGCAACACTTGCCTGCTTGCCCAGAGCAAGTAAAAAAAATGGTGGGGCAAGTGAAGACTGCTACCTGGTTGCTCGATCGCAAGGGTCCATTTGGTTTCATTTTTTACGTTCTCAAGAGTTACATCTGGTTAAACTTAAATGCAAAATTTACAATATATTTTTGGGGGGCAAGTGACCATGACCTGAGGGCAAGTAGAACCTGACTTGCACTTGCCCGATGGGCAAGAGCCTCGGAGACCTTAGTGTCAACCCCTGTAGTAGCTATAGGTGAGATTCACCCAATTCACAGTTGTCTGCTCTGATTTGGCTCCTTTGCGCCTGGATAAACTCCAGCGTTTGGATCTTTTTTTTGCCCCCATCTCTGTCTGGCATCCACTCTGAAATCTGCAGTGTTTAACGCTATGTACAAATGGAAGCAAATAGTGAATTTAGACCACTAGAGTGGAAACTATGTCGAGAAACAGTGTTGTATAGTACAACGCAGAACGCAAAACATCAACAGTGTTAAATAACTGAAGATCTAGATCAGAGCAAAGATTCAACACGACACTAGGATAGCACTGCTCTCTGTGACGAGTTGAACCACTTGCAACAGAATACCGCACACACACACACACACACACACACACACACACACACACACACACACACACACACACACACACACACACACACACACACACACACACACACACGCACACGCACACACACCCACACACACACACAAGAATTGTGAATTTTATTATCAGTGAATGCATTTGCTATGCTTGCTCAGACAGAGATGAGAGAGCAGTACCAGTGCCACATGTTATTTTAAATTGAATGTTGTCCTTGAATGTTGCAAATGCAAACACACTGTCAATGGGCATCGCGCGCCTATGTGTGCGTGCTATATTTGACACGTTTTTTTGTGGCTGTACAATTTCTGGACTTAGCAGGGGTTGACACAAAGGTCCCGGAGGCACTTGCCCATCGGGCAAGTGCAAGTCAGGTTCTACTTGCCCTCAGCTCATGGTCACTTGCCCCCCAAAAATATATTGTAAATTTTGCCGATCTAACTCTTGAGAACGTAAAAATTAAACCAAATGGACCCTTGCGCATTTGGTTTCATTTTTACACTCTCAAGAGTTAAAATTCATTATCTTAATTAGCCCAGGTCTACACAACTAGAGAATGTAGAAGATTAGGTCATTTTGATGTGTATGTTAATTTGCCTGTTTTGTTTCCCAAATCCAGCCTGGAAGGCACAAAGGTAGAGTGCAATGACTGCCTTCAAGACAAATTTATCTTGTGTTGTGTTATAGTGCACTAAGTTGCACACTTGCCCCAGGCAAGGCATTTCACTAACACGTCTCCAGGGCCATAGGGTCCATTTGCTTCCATTTGTTAGTTCTAGGGCCCATTTCGGTCCCATCACAAATTCAGGTACCCCCTGAAACTCCCTCAACTACAGGACACATAGTACACAATGCCAACATTGATGTGTGTGATTGTGTACATCAACTTATATACATTTGTATGTTTGGCCTGCACAGACACTCTGCCCTCTGCCTTATATTGGTGTTTCCAATATTCACATGAGTAGGCTACACTGCTGTGCAAACAGTTGCTACTATGTATCATTCTTTGTTATGGTTTATTATGCACACACCTTTTACTATATAGATATTACCAATGTTATTCACTACTACTACAATTCCTCTTATGTCCAAAGATTAACTGGCCTATGACAAAATGCAGTGTTGCAAAGTGTACAAAAAATCTACTACTCACGATTTTCTAAATTGAACTGAGCGCACGTTACCTGTCGCCTGTTGCCACAGCGGCGCGGACTCTAGGCGTGAGGCCCGTGCAGCGGGCCTCATGTCTAGTAGTGAATAATTGCTATACAGTATCTGTAGGATTGGAATGTTTCAAATGGGATAGATTTCTCCCCAATATGAACGTGACCAGACTGACAGAATCTATTTTGTTGCCTTTGACCCACTTTACTCTCAGTAATTAGGTTAGATAATCAACTTTTCACTAGTTTTTCACTAGTTTTCACTAGTTCTTAGTAGATTGGATGATTGCACTTTCCCACAAGATTTTTACCCCCAGTGTTATGGAACTCAGTAGTATTTTAGTTTTCGTTTTTTAGTTAGTTTTAGTTAACTGTTATAACCCTGGTGTGTGTACACAGTATATATAGTATGTTGACATGACAAAGTGGTATTCGACCGTAGGTGGCATACAGCCATATTCGTGACATCTGATGCTGAGGACTGCCCAGATTAACACACTCAGACTGAAACAAACTACTCAAAAACAGGGAAAACGGTAATAACAGCGTGAAATCGTGATGCAATTCCGTGAAAGCTTGTGGTTGTCGTCAATCATGTTATGAGTGTGACAGTGTGAGAAAGAGAAAAACAAGACATATGGAGAGCTAGAGAGAAATGGAGACATGTGAGTCTACAATCAGCAGAACAGATGGAAGGAGGAGTGGGAAGAAAAACGAACAGGAGAAACAATGCTTTACTGGCGACTTAGATATAGTATTTACAGTGAGTGATGGAAGAGAAGTACTCATATTTGTTACCTCCCTCCAAGGCCCAGACTAGGGATGTGAAAAAAAAGTCGGAAATCGACACGATTGTCGACACGTGTTCACGGCGACACGAAAAAGTACAAGTCAACAAATCGCCTCTTTTTTCTTTTTTTATATTAATGATTTTTATTTTGTATTCTTTGTAATTTCTTGTTCAAAACGTTATAACGTTACTGTTTTCAAGGGAAGAGAATTGCTTATTTCGGGTATTACTATCACTGTACCGAGGACATGTCTGTGCTGTGCGCATCTGTGCTGCGTCGTTGTCGTCCTCCTCCTCCTCCTCCTCCTCCTTCCCCCCGCAGTCTGTCTCAAAGAAACTGCTATGATCGCTTATTTGCTTATTTGCTAATCTCTAGCTCCAAAGCTCGAGTCTTTGGAGCGGGGCGTGCGCTCAAACTTGATGTTTCTCTCTCTCTCTCTCTCTCTCTCTCTCTCTTTGCCGGCTTTTGTCAGGCCCGGATATAAAGTTTCACAATTGGGGGGGGCAGGCGAAAACTTCATGCGACAACTGCGTTATATTTAGGGCGTTTAGGGGGGCATTCCCCCCCTGTGCACAGCATTTATCCGGCTCTGCAAATGCGACCTAAAAAAAGAAAAGAAAGGCGATCGCAGACGCCCTTTCCCCTCCGCGTTATGAATTATATCTTTGATAAAATACTGCAAAAGGTACAGTGACAGTAGCCTAATTCAACATAGATTCTCTCAGAACACATGCACACAGCTGCGTTGTGGGCCGTAGGGCAACATTTTGCGTTGGGTCCCGCGGGCTCAAAAAAATAAAATAAAAAATAGCCGCGGGCTAAAGAAAATAAAAAAAATCGACAGTATTTCGACAATGGGCGACACATCAACGTTCCAAATATGTGTCGATTAACATCCCTAGTGTTGCTAAAAAGCAACACTGGGCCTTCTAGGGTTAAAAGTATCAGCACTATGATGCATAGTCTGTTACATGTAAAAGTCCGGATTTTGCAGAAAGATCCTTTTTTGTATGTTGTTTGAGTGGTGCTAAACCACTCCAATGGCTACGTCCGTCTGTCTGTCTGTAGTGACCCCCCTGTAACACCCCTCTTTAATGTGGAGCGAAGTAGACGCTACAAACAAAAGCAACATAACTCCCACAACAAGCAACCGGTTCAAAAGAGGATAATGTAATTAAGCTCCGTAGTGTGGGCGAGTTACTGCCCATCATTGGAAATACTATCCTACGCAGTGAACGTTTGAAATGAGGCAACAGGGCCTGATGTAATGCAATCACACATCAGTGGAAGCAACCTGCCAGGCTAGGGCCTGGCTAGTGTTAGACACTTCAACGCCTGAGGACAATGGTTCAATATCCTACGGCATTATGCTTACTGTCATCACAACTAGTATGTTGAAGCTGTGTCCATGTGTATGCGCGCGGAATCGCCCTTGCATGGTAACTGACAAACAATGAGTAGTGGTGGGGGATTTGGAGAGCTATACATGACAATGGCATGTTTCCAAAGGTGTTAGACTTCATTAACTTCCTTTTGTTATCAAATGGCTCAAAACCTGTTTAACTGGTCCTGGAGACTGGAGGTGTTGATGGTCCCCAAAACAGCAGGATGGCTAACTAATGGCCCATTACTATTTCCCCTAACCAGCCTCTCTCTCCACTGTGTGGAGAGGCTGGGGGATAAAAGATTGCCCCAAAACAAACAAATAAACACATATGCAATACATTGAATATACTTGCATTACGTATTCTATTCACGTTTTATTCACAGTTCCCTTTCTTGCATTACCAATTACAATGTTACAATTAATGGCACACACACACTCTGAGCGGCCCGTGAAAGGGTACTGTAGTTTTCAACCAGTGGTTCTTGAGAGTTCCAGTTAAATATGGAAAGTTGGTTAACCAGATGTAACTCTTTGAGAGTGTAAACTACACTCTTAAGAGTTAAAATATTCATCTGCATGGGAAGGGGGGGGGGGGGGGGGTTCACAGCCTACATGAGGACGGACACAAGATGACGCCTCTGATATACAGTAAGTATTCCAACAATATAATCACACACAGAGACATAAGTGCACACACGCATACATAAATACACAAAGTATGTTGACTAATCCAAATATTACTTTACCGCCACAATGATTAGCTCCTGTGTACATTTGCAGTAATTCTCCTGCACGAATGGCAATACATACTTAAATTAATTAAATCTCACCTGAACAGTACTGCATATGGTAAGATTATCTTTGCCAATCACCAATGAGAAATTACAATATAATTCTCATTCCGAGGGGTAGCTACTGATCACTCATTTTGGTCCATTTTTAGAGCATCAAGATTCTAATTTCTGGCATGACGGTGTCACATACCTCCCAAAAAAACAACAGATCTGCAAGCCAACAACATTAGCTTGTAGATTTGCTCTTTAGTTTGCTTTTTGTAAAGCGGCACTCTCCAGCGGTACTCTCTAGGCCATACCAGGGCATCGGCCTGGGGGCCAAATGCGGCCCTTTGGCTGACTCTGAGCGGCCCGTGAAAGGGTACTGTGGTTTTCAACCAGTGATCCAGGGACCACCACATTGTTAAGAGTTAAAATATTCATCTGCATTAGCCAGAGAATGTAAAAGAATGGTCATTTTGATCTATGTTTGCCTGTTTTGTTTGTGAAACCAAGCCTGGAATTGTGGACAAAAGCAAAATAAAGCTTTAGTTTTGGGGTCTGTGGGGCTAAAATGTCACCAAATGGTGGTCCTCTGTGGCTCAAATGCTGAATAAATTGAGGGCCCTGGTGTCAAAATGCTTGGTCTTCCTCTTACTTTTATCTTGAATGTTAAATTATTATTACACAGACTTTAGTTCAGCCTTTAGTCTTGGCCCTCCACAATATTTTACGTATCTCATTTGGCCCCTTGGGAAAAAGTAATTGCCCACCACTGCTCTAGGCTATACTGCAACAGAGTAGCGTAGAAATGGAGCTTAAATCACACGGAGAGCCCCGCTGGTTGGCCACTGTGTTACACATCACAGCAATAATCACAGATCAGCAGAAAGCATCCCACTGGGACTGGCAGAATGTAGCAGCGATGGTCATTAAACACTTCGAATGAACTGAATTTCATTGGAAAACACATTGAAAATGCAGTTCCAAATTGTGAGAAATGCCAGTGGGAGATCAGTGTTTTTTAAAGCGGTCATGTTTGATAAAATACCCATGGTGACATGCGTCCGTCGTCCATCATTGATGACATCAGAGCCAAGCAGCAGATGGCAACACATCCAGGGATTTCTGCTTCCCCAAAGAACTTCCCAGAAGCCCTGGAGATTTAATTAATCTTCATTTCACTCCTGCTGGGTTCAACTCCCTCTCATCCATCTCTCCCTATCTCTTTCCCTTTCTGTGTTGTAACTCAAAAATGAACAACTTTCCAAGTAAAAACTTCTTTCCATTAACTTGTGTAGAGTTCTGTGTCTATATGCATGTGCAAGAACAGCCAAAAATCTGAACGTACATTTGTACACACACACCCACACACTCATTTAAATGCACACGCACCTGCATTTACGCGTCACATCATGCCTCCACATTTGGTCACGCCTCGTGACATGGCACCTTGTGACATGTCACGCCGCCATCATATATGGCCATCTCCACATTATGAATTCACACTGACCTCATCTGACCTTGAAAAACAATACATGGAGAAGGCTGGACCATCGCCTAGATTAGAACCACACATATAAGCTGACCAGCAAGTGTGGAGCTGTGGAGCTGACCAGCAACTCCACATTAGGGGTGGGCAAAAAAAAAAATCGATATGCCAATATATCGCAATTCTTAATCCCATGATATCAATATCGAATCACAAGGTTCAAAATATATATTTTTTAATACTTATATAGGGCCTATTCATGAATTTGTTCATGTCAGAAAGACTGACTGACGTTATCAGGCTGCATTGATGTGTATGATTGAACTTTTCGTTGTTTATATTGTTTAAAATGTACAAATGGAACCAAATGGACCCGTCAGGGTCCATTTGGTTCCATTTGTACGCTCTCAGAACAAGTCTCGAAAATGGTTGGAATCCACCTTGTTCTAGTATAATTTGTGGAAAAAATGTGATATATCGATATATCAATTCGAATCGCAGCATAACTAAGAATCGCAATATAAATCGATTCGGAACCCTAAATATCAATATTGTATTGTATGGTGAGGTGAGTGAATTGTCCCACTCTTACTCTACATCTGACCGATATCTGACCGATATCCCAAATATGGCATGATCTGTTCTGACATTTCATACGTTGATCAAACCTCATCAAACCCTGTACACTCAAGACACACAGCATGTCTTGAGTAAGAGGAGTTTAATAACAACATGATGAGCAATATCAGGCATATATGGTCAAATTATAACACCCTCATATAATTCATTACATAGGTTGATCGCCCAACAGTCGCTTTTCGCACTCAGTGCTGTACGAGTCACCCTGTATTACTGTGTTAGACTCCTTAAATTAGCATTAATGCGCGTAAGAAAATAACTTACTTCACATTTTCTCATTTTAGTTGTGTACACGTTCATATAAAAGGTCACGTCATATACCTGTAGTGTCTCTAAATGAGCGTTCAACTGAAATCAACCGTTTCATGCATACGCATGGCGGCATGTCGCCTGTCAATCAATGCACATCAACGTCCCACTGGATATACCGCTATATGCATCACAACCCACTAAAGCTGACAGCATCAGTGCCACCGCTGTAGAAGTTAGAACAGAGCCCTGGGCTATATTATATTCCTTGCAGGCATAACTGCAGTTAGATTGAACCTTGAAGGACTTAACAGTGACATTAATATGCATTGGAATGGATGGAGGTCTCACTGGTTCCTTGTCCAACACCATCAATGAGTGGTGTGGTAGCAGGAGTTAGTGAGGGGAACTGAGGCAAAACTACAAGATGGAGAGAGAAAGAGAGGTGTGTGTGTGTGTGTGTGTGTGTGTGTGTGTGTGTGTGTGTGTGTGTGTGTGTGTGTGTGTGTGTGTGTGTGTGTGTGTGTGTGTGTGTGTGTGTGTGTGTGTGTGTGTGTGTGTGTTTGCGCGCGTGCGTGCGTGTGTCAGGGGCGGATGTAACATTTCCCAATGCATGAGAAAATGGTATGGGGGCCGCCCCCAAACCATTTTCATTTACAGGACTTTTATTAGTCAAGTAAAGCATCAATAATAACATCAGTTGTTGTTGAAGTTGCAACAGACACGCAGCATGCATAAAGCTAAAGGTCTGACTCAGAGAGTTTTCTGTTTTCAATGATGAAATGCTGTTGGTTTAGTGGTGGCACAACTGCAGTAGTAGTGTTGCAAATCATTTTAAATATAAGCACTTTAATTTGAAATATCTTGGGTTGTTTTGCATGCCATCGTGATTGGTGGGGCAGACTGGGCATTGCCCCCCCATGCCCATGACTAGATCCGCCCTGTGTGTGTGTGTGTGAGTGACTGTATCACCTGCGGTGCGCGGTATATTGTGGGCTGTCTCTCTGCATCTGTCTCTCCGTGTCGTCCCCATGCCTGTCGCTGCTGTCTCCAGTGTGGAAAGGCCTGAATAATTGAACAGAGAGCAAAGAAGAGATTCATGAAAAGCGTGGCTGCTGGAGCGCTCCGGGCCGTTCGTCCTCAACACAAATCAGCAGCCGCTCCAAGAAGTGCAACAAACGCAACAAACTCATCCATATGTAGGCGTCTCTGGTCTCACCACTGTCCACTGAGAGGGGCTAAGAGAGAGGAAAAGTTACTGCACACAAACTAGTTACGCATTCCAATGCCTTCGTCCACATTAAAGGGGTATTCCACTTTCAAAAAAACTTTTGGTCATTTTATGGTCTACTCAGCCTCATGTGAACACACCAGACAGTTTATAAGTTACTCCTTTCACTATTTGGATATTTGATGTTCACTTTAGGTTTCCATGGGAAGGCGCCTCCAGCTCCTTCCCATAGAAACCCATTATAACTTAAAACTCCATTTTTAACCATGACAGATTATTCGAAAACAACCAATCTTTTTTCTGGTGACTGATATTGTCCTCGGAATACATGGTAGGACCGTGGAATTTCATTTACAGTTGTTATTTGTTTTTAAAATATTGTTTTGGAAAATGTAGCCACCTTCATATTTAGGTAAGCCTACCCAAATGAATAAAACAAAAAATCGATATTTCTGTGTCAGTGATGCTCAAATTATTTCATGCCAAGGACCCCTAGAATTGTCTGTGTTTGGCAGGCTGCGGAGGGAGGGACCCACCCAGAAACAAAGATTGGAGTTAGTAACGTTCGCTCTGACAGAAAATAATATTCAAAGATTTGCACCATGTTTTAAGTTTTTTTTTTTTCCCAAAATAGCAGACCTACAAGCTCATATCGCGCCACTCGGTGGCACGATATGAGCTTGTGGATCTGCTATTTTTCAATAGTTAAAGCAAGTTGATGCTTGAAACACCCAAATGCGTACATTACAGTATGGGTTAAAGGAGTTTAGAGGAGACGCGTGGAACTATCAGTAGACTAGACGACCGCATGACATCTGGGATAACAGCTGGGGTAGTTTCTAACCACATTTTATTTTATTAATGTCGTTTTGCTGCTGTTAATCTTGGCCTCAATTTTACTTCAATTGATCAGGTGTTTCCTTCATTTTTGGATCCTACATTCACGGTAAACAAAAAATACTTTCAAACAAAAATACTCCAGGCTGTATTGAAGGACAATTTTCTTTTCCAAAGATATATGTTTGGGCTTTTAATTTATGGCTTCAGTGGATAGTGTGTACAACATGTAGGGGGTACACCAGGAAATAGGGAGAGAAACCTTGCGGGTCCATTTGGTTTCATGTCTACACTTTCAAGAGTTAAAATATTCCTCTGAATTAGCCAGAGAATGTAAAAGAATGGTCATTTTTTAATCTATGTTTGCCTGTTTTGTTTGCTAAATCCAGCCTGGAATTGTGACGAAAGCAAAAAAAAAATCCTTAGTTTTGGGTCTGTGGGGCTAAAATGTCATCAAATGGTGGTCGGTGGCTCAAATACTGAATAAATTGAGGGCCCTGGTGTTAAAATGGTTGGTCTTACTCTTACTTTTATCTTGAAATTAAATTAATATTACGCAGACTTTAGTTCAGCCTTGGCCTTCCACAATATATATATCTCATAGGCCCCTTCGGAAAAATAATTGCCCACCCCTGGTCTAGACTATAGGCAGGGGCGGATTGGCACATATTTTCCCACCGGGACAATTTTGCCTTTGCCAGGCCATCCCCAGGGAGGCCTGGCAAAGGCAAAATTGTGACCAGACAACGTCATCCATGCTGAAAGAACTGGTCGCGTTTTGAGTGGCTTCATACACTGAATGTTAGCCCCTCTCCGTCTGTCCATTGAATATTGTTAGCAATATTGTTAGCATAAAGCTTGCAGCCTGTGCATTCTGTTAGTTCTGTTAGCTAACAGGCTAACTATCCTTGTGTATTTAAAACGCAGAGGCTACTCTCTCTCTCTGTGTGTGTGTGTGTGTGTGTGTGTGTGTGTGTGTGTGTGTGTGTGTGTGTGTGTGTGTGTGTGTGTGTGTGTGTGTGTGTGTGTGTGTGTGTGTGTGTCGCGATGAAAACGACCCGCTTTGTTTGAAGGGTGACCAGATGTCCCCGCTTCTGTGGGACAGTCCCAGGGTGACCATATGTCATTCTTTGCTTGGGACAGTCCCTCATTTCAAAGACTTTTAAGTCATCCCACAAATGGAGACCCTGTCCCACATTGTGACTGACAGACTACCGTGGTCAATTTCGTAATAGCCCCTATGATTGGCTTTCTGTTGTAGTTCTCTCACTATCCGTTTTCATGCCAGATATGTTTCTTCGTTATTTTAACAGGCTTAAAACATAAGGACCAGCATGAATAAATAACAAAATGATGGGCAATATTAGGAATATGTATGGACAAATATGGAATGAGGGATTTTTCTTAAGTAATATGTTGCTACCCCCAATTAACTGTCCCACTTTACCCTCACATAGTAATAGGCTACTTCTGTCCCTCAAATTAACAGTTTCAGTCACCCTAAGTCTGATTAATCAGTCCAATGTGAAAGAAAAAATATCTACCAGTCTGCCTGTTCTGATAAGAAATAAAATATGGCCTAAGCATGACGTATAACTGCAGAATGGCCATTAAGATATGTGAAAACGTTGAAAATGCGCTATTTATTGACTATGGAAATTTATTGTTATTTTTTACTGTAGCACTCGGAGTGTCAAGGAAAAGAAAATCATGGCACTTTGTGTCAAAAAGGTTGCCTACCCCTGCACTAGTGGATTCCTCATTTATTTTCCTCATAGACTTTTCGAAAATGGTTAATAAAAACATGATTGTGCCGCGGCCAAAGCCAACTCGGGTCGTGACAAATCATGACAAACACAATATCGTCATATAATATATAACTAGCAAGAAGTAGAAAACAGCAGGATACAATACTTTTTGGTTTGTTTTTCATCTTAGAAATTATTTGATTGATTAATCGTCTTTATATAAATTATTTTCAAAAAGTATATAAGAAAAATGAATGGGGAATCCGTTTTTGGAACAAGGGTGGTGACGTCACTGCGCAGGTCTATAGCGCCACCATGATCAAAGAGATCGTCACCCTCACATCATTCACAACATCTAATCATTATGTTTTATGTATGTAAACATACAGTATATTCATTGTTTTAGAGTTTATACTTTTACTGAGAGACTGATGAAACATGAGTACTTGTGGTCTGTTCGCGCTGAGCATGCTACTTGTGTGCCAATATAGGACACCATTATGCTGACCAGAGCAGTGGCACTGCATGGGTCAAAGTGTTTGAAACACGGGAGGAACACTGCTGCAGCACCTCATGTGCGCAATTTAGGATTTTTAGTGTGACTATGTTTGGCCCCTGGAGGCAAAACATGTTGGGACTATAATCATGGCAGACCCCTGAAAATGTATGTGTGGCAAGTTCCGGTGCAGATTGGAACAACGTTGTTGTTTGTTGGCCCCAGGGCCAAGAGCCCCCCCTGGCATACTGTCACAGCGGATCCCCCTGAAAAGCAATCCTGTTTCCTGCCCCAGGGAAGTACTGTAGCACCACAGTTTCTGATTGGGTGAGATCGGACATGGGGTTTTGGAGCGCTCGACTGTGTCGCGCTCGATATTGGTCTAAAACAGGGGTTTTCAACCTTTTTTGACACCAGGGCCCACCAATTATTCAACATTTGAGCCACGGACCACCATTGGAGGACATTTTAGCCCCACAGACCCCCAAAACTAAAGATTTATTTTGCTTTTGTCCGCAATTCCAGGCTGGATTTGTGGAAACAAAACAGGCAAAACATACAGATGAAAATGGCCGTTATTCTTCTTGTTGTGTAGACTTGGGGCTAATTCAGATGAACATTTTAACTCTTGAGAGTGTAAAAATGATTCATTTTACACTCTCAAGAGTTACATGTGGCTAGCCAACTTTCCATAATTTAGCGTGGAGACCACCTGGAACTCTCTCAAGGACAACTGGTGGTCCCCGGACCACCGGTTGAAACCCATGGTCTAAAAATTTAGGACTAAAGACGCACCCACCAGGGGGCATATATTTTGCCCCTGGCCTGAACAGTGCTTGTGTTCATATTTAGGGTACTAAATATAATGGATTTGGAAAGGCAGTAGGCACAGCATCAGCATCATATAATTTTGCATTGGGCTTATTCTTTCTATTAGATATTACTGCACAGTTGCGAGTCGTTTCATCATGGACAAGGCCATAAACATACTGTACACTTCCTTTTCAGGGTACGTGGTTTTGGCAACCGTACAAAAGGCCATATGTAACCTATAACGACGAAACTACAATGAAATGAAACTACAGGCGCAAGATAGTGGCAGAAGGTTTTCCAGTTTGTAAATGCTCTTTAAATTCTCTGCCCATCATTTTTCACCACAATGAATGATGAGCAATGAAAGATGAGCACCACAATGCTATACTATTTTTGCATCGCACCACTAATATTCTTCTCGATCGACGACAGCCATAATTTGTTATTGCGGTGAAAAGACTAAAAAAAATCTCCAGTGAATGACTATCCCACATCCAAATTATCCAATCAGTGCACCATATAATTGCAGCAGACAGTTGTGTGTTTTTATCGACCACCTCCTTTTGATTGCATGAATGTAGCCATCAATCTTGCTCTGAGCAGTCATCATTCAACTCCATTGTGTTGCATGGAGCAATTCAAAACCATTCAACAAGAAACACAAAAGGAGCATTTTTCCCCCCTAAAGCTTGGCCGGCGAAATGGAACATGACTGGATTTTATTGGGCGTTTTGTGAAAGTCGGCATCCTGTTTTGCAACCTGAGCCGAGCTGAATTCTTCTAAAATAAAAGGTGGGTGAGAGAAAATGAGGAAAACAACGTGGCAGAGCTTTGTCAATTAATCACCGTTATAATACAGTATATACCGTATATACACACATGTATATACACACACACTGTGGGGTTTTCTCGGGTTAAAGTAAGTGTATACTCGACGGACAACAGCTGACCTAAAAAGAACTGTGCAAATATATGCGTCTCTCTCTCCAAAATGACGTGTAATATTGATGAAGCAAAGAGCTACAGAATGATAAGTAGTAATAGTCATAATTAATGCATGCATCCATTAGGGCCTGTCTAAATGTGCCATAACAGTTGGAGGCAGGCAAAATGGAGACCTACTGTATATCATGTGCTGCCCCATACCAGTGGCTCTCAAACTGTGTCCAGGTGCTCCCCGCTCACAAATTATTATTGCTATTATGTGCAAAAAAAAAAAATAAAAATCAAAATACTGTAATCTAGTCAAATGGATGTCCATTTTACTAGATTACAGTATTTTGAATGAGATGATTTTCTAATACAGATGCCAGTTCTGTGACTTAAATATATTTTAACCACTTTCTCAATGTTCCTTCCTTTTATGAGAAGAAATGTACAATCTCACGTTTTCTCTGTGAACAGAGGATGATCATTTTGATTTGCTCACTGCTGCGCCTTGGAAATACAGAGAGAGAGAGAGAGAGAGAGAGAGAGAGAGAGAGAGAGAGAGAGAGAGAGAGAGAGAGAGAGAGAGAGAGAGAGAGAGAGAGAGAGAGAGAGAGAGAGAGAAACACTGCCCTATACACACTGAAAAGTGACTAGGCAAACCCTGGCAACTGGGTCTGAACCCGGACTTCTTATTAGTGATGTCCCGATGCCACTTTTTCATTTTCGATCCGATCCCACAATTTTTGTGTTAGCCGATACCGATACCAAATACTGATACCAGAGAAGAATATATGTGATCAGATCTGGTGAACTGATCACATACAAAAGAACATACAAAAGAAAAAATACCTTTATATGAAGTCACCAACAGGGAATAACATATTCCTCTCTCAAATGTGCACTTGGGAAACTCCAAAGCAAACTCCACATGACCCAACATTTTACTTAACTGCCATGGTGCCAATATGGGACCCGATAATGCCAAATATGGGCCAGTCTGGGCCAATGCTGATACTTTTCCGATACCCATACAGTATTTGCCTATACCAATATGATAAAAAAGGGACAAAAACAGCCGATCCGATACTCTTGTATCGGTATCGGGACATCCCTACTTCTTATTGAAGTCGAACCACTGCCCTAATTCATATTCCAGAGCCTGAACGTAGCAGGGTGTTTCCTCAAACTCCATATGTGCTGTCTTTCCCAACTAGTTCTTGGTCACGACATGTGCAGTGCACGTCATGACAACGCAGCCACCATCCATCCATCCTCTCATTATGCATCATGCCGAGGCGAGGCATGCAGACACGACTCCACACAAACCACATCCCTTGACGAAATAGTCTGCGTGACAAAGTGCAAAACGATGCCTTTAATGCCGTGAAAACATTTTTTTTTTCTTTTTGCAGCCCGTCACGGGAGCTTAACTGGCTTGCCGCTCATTCCTCCTCGTCTCAAGTTTTTTTGCTCGTCTCAGGCTGACATCGCCTCGGGGGAATTGTGTTCAGACACATTTGCATTTTAGTGCCACTGGAATCATGTCCTTTGAAGGAGGGTTATGGGAATGCAAAGTGACACGGGAAGAGAAAGGTTTTGGGTTGTAAATGTTGTTCTTTTTACAGTATCTGGCCCACAACGTTTATGCTGCTACGTCTTGGTACCTGAGAGTTGGGGGAGGGTAACGTTACGCGGCTTCGGGGGTCTTTTTCCATTAGGGAACGCAATCCAACACACCCTGATGCCAAGCAGCCTCTGCCTGACATCAAAGGTGTTAGTGGAAAACGGTGTTAACAAGGAGCACACACACACACTCTGAGACACACACACACGCATGCATGCACGGACGCACGCACACACACACACACACACACACACTCTCTCTCACTCACACACTCACTCTCCATCTTTCTCTTTCTAAAATAGCAATTTACATATAACACATTTGTAAATCGTCTATTTCCGGTGACACAGCATGCAACCAAGTACAAATCAGGCGCACGCAAAACGCGCACGCGCACACGCGCACACACACACACACACACACACACACACACACACACACACACACACACACACACACACACACACACACACACACACAAATCTTTCACTTTCTCTTCCAGAAGTATCCTCTGTAGTCACTAAGTCAAGAACTGTTTGTGGGTTGAAAATGCATTCACCAACCTGTGCATAATGTGATATAAAAGTAATGAGATGCTAAACACAGATAGGGAAAAACTTTCAGCTCACACTGGCTAGTGCCGGTGCATTCCTAAACTTTATTCCACGTTCCTTACTGAATAAAACATCTTAACCAATCTGTATGGTAGAGAATGTCTCATCAGGTCAGGTAGTACTGCCATGATTGCATAAGCAATCACAGCTCTCTATCAGGTCTGATGGCATGTACAACAGCAGGGTCGGATTGACCACTGGGTGTACAGGGAGGTCTCCCGGTGGGCCACGACCCGTAGGGGGGCAGTGGTATCACTGTATGATTAACAGCACTGGTTTTCAACCTTTTTTATCCCAGGCCCCACTTTTCATTCAGAATTTTGAGCCACGGAGGACCACCATTTGATGACATTTTAGCCCCAACAGACCCCCAAGACTAAAGATTTATTTTGCTTTTTGGTCCACAATTCCAGGCTGGATTTGGGGAAACAAAACAGTTAAGCATACAGATCAAAATGACCATTAATCTTCTACATTTTTTAACTAGACTTGAGCCAATTTAGATGAATATTTTAACTCTTGAGAGTGTTAACATGAAACCAAATGGACCCGCAAGGGTCCATTTGGTTTCATGTTTATGCTCTCAAACAGTTACATCTGGTTAACCAACTATACCAGGTAGATTTGTGGTGGGCCGGTCTAGGGCAAATCATGCTAAAAATGTCTGGGACGATTGTTTCGCCCAGTCCACCACTGTACAAGAGTGAAAAAGGTAAAAAAAAAGAAATAGCTGCACATGAAGGCGAAATTATGAATGCAGGGCTTGACACTAACACTTGCCCGCTTGCCCGAGGCAAGTAAAAAAAAATGGTGGGGCAAGTGAAGGCTGCTACCTGGATGCCCGATCGGGCAAGACCTCTGTGTCTTTCCCTGCTTTCTAGCTATCCACAATTCCACAATTCCAGGCTGGATTTGGGAAACAAAACAGGCAAATTAACATACACATCAAAATGACCATTAATCTTCTACATTCTCTAGTTGTGTAGACTTGGGCTAATTAAGATGATGAATTTTAACTCTTGAGAGTGTAAAAATGAAACCAAATGGGCCCGCAAGGGTCCATGTGGTTTCATTTTTACGTTCTCAAGAGTTAAATCTGGTTAACCAACTTAACTGGGGACCACCCGGAACCCTCTCAGGGACCACTTGTTGAAAACCCCTGGTTTAAAGTACCCAAGTAGGAAGTAAACTTAAATGCAAATTTTACAATATATTTTTCGGGGGCAAGTGACCATGACCTGAGGGCAAGTAGAACCTGACTTGCACTTGCCCGATGGGCAAGTGTCTCAGAAACCTTAGTGTCAACCCCTGAAATCAGCAGTGCAAAATTAGAAATGAACTGAAGAGTATTGAAGATGACAACATTGCCCCATCCCACCCCAAAAAAGGATATTTTCAATCAAATATACCGGTACATCACACAAACTGTTATGTGCTCCGCTGTGAATATCATGCAGAGCTCAAACCACAGGACCATCTTTAGAGAGGCCAGGAGACTCTGGCATTTGATTCTTTACTCAGAGACAGTGTTGCCAACTTGGCGCATTTGTCGCTATATTTTGCTTTTTTCCAGACCCCCCAGTGCCAAAATTAGTGAGAAACTACTGGCGGAAAATCTGGTGCTTTTTTGCTGGTCAGTTTGCTGGTCGCAAAATTGGTTGACAGGCACCAGAGATAAAACCCTCGTTTTTCACCATTTTTCCTCCTATGATTTCGTTCCTAGAAAGGACCATGGGTAACCAAATGAACCCTTTTAGATCTGTAACCCTTGAATCGTAAAATGAAACCAAACGGACCCTTTTGGGTCTGTTTGGTTTCATTTTACGCTCTCAAGAGTTAAATCATATTTAACAATCTGAATTACCTAATTTTCAAGAATCTACGCATTTAGAAAATGTAGAACAATTGCTATTTTGACCAACATTGTGAGTTATTTCTAAATTAAATTAAATTAAATTAGGCTGAGAGACTAATCTCAACATCAAACGGTGGTCCTCCGTGGCTAAAATGCAGAATAAACAGTGGGCCCTGGTATGAAAATGGTTGAAAACCCACTGCTCTAGCGCATTCTAGTGCATTTTGGAAGTGCCACTAGTGCATTTTGGATTTTGGCAGTTGGAAACACTGCTCAGATGACGGGGTTACAGTGGCATGTTGTGCATGAGGGTGTGTGTGTGTGTGTGCATGTGTGTGTGCATGCATGCATGCATGCATGCATGCATGCAACTTTCTTCATTAAACCAGGGGTTTCTCAGCATGCGTGTGCTCCAACTTAATTATTCAGATGTTCTTTGCCTCTTAGTTCCGGCCCACTGGCACATGTTAATGTGAAATTAGTCTAACGTTTAGCGCTCCGATCATTGTGTGTGCAGCGCATGCCGTTGCCATTCCAACCACACAACAAACTAAAAAAAACTGAATAAATCAATGACGTGTTCCGTCAACTTGTCTAAGAGTGATGTTCATTCATTCCTAAATAAGGTATGAACATTGTTTATTGTTGTCATGCAATCTTAATGATTGTGTTGCTGTGGCGTTATTATCTGTACATATACTGTACATACACTGGAGTGGATTAACTATTCTTCTTATACAGTACATGTATGAACATCAAGCAGCCAACATAAGCTAAATTCTAGCAGTGAAGTACCGTAGTTACTTCCACAAAGATTGTCTTAAGTGGTACATATGGCTAAAAAAAATAAATGGTCTTTTTATCACATTTCTAGTTGTCCAACCTCTCAAACTGCTTTACATACATTCCATCACAACTATATGCTATAGGCACGAGGCACCAACCTGCTTAGGATGTCGGGTACAGTGTCTTGCTCAAGGGTAATTGATGTGATGTCACACACCCACACACACACACACACACACACACACACACACACACACACACACACACACACACACACACACACACACACACACACACACACACACACACACACACACACACACACATTGAGCCCCATAAGTGAAAAAAAAAATGTATGTACATGTCAAAATGAGTTTCGAGAAAATATCACATATCACTAAAGGGGCTTCCAGACGGCAACGATAAACGCCGGCGTTATCGCCGGGCGAGTTTTTTTTGCCGACATAAGGAAAATCGCGCCGTCGATAAACGCCAAGCATTTTATGTCAGGAGGGGAGGGGAGGGGGGCTGGCTCCGGTGAAGCAGGCTACCTGATCATGACCACGCTGAATTTACAATTCATTTACAATGAATTAATGACTCACCTATAATGATGGCTAGAGGTTGATATTTGAACGTAGACTATAATTATTCCAAGGTGTGTAGGCTAAAATAAGATGGGCAGCATCCAGCACGGTTTAAATATGTTGTATAATAAACTCTGCAGGCTAAAAGCATGTAAACAACATCAACATGCTTCACTTTGTCATATAGCGTGGCCGTGACAAACTCACAACACGTCGGGCAAAATGCGTTGTAAACATTAGAACGTTAGAGCAGAATTGCCACAACTCAAGTCATGGCTCGGCACAGGGCCGGATCTAGAGGTGGCATGGGTGGGCAGGGGTTTAGCTTTGGGGTCTGTGGGGCTAAAATATCCTCAAATGGTGTTCCGTGACTCAAAGGCTGAATAAATAGTGGGCCCTGGTATCAAAAATGTTCAAAAGCACTGCTCCTTATGAAAAACTTTAGAGTTGCCCACCCTGCCATTCTTCCAGCCCACCCTAGTAGGGCTGGCTATATCTGGCCCTGGCTCGGCTCATAGGCTCGGCTGCGCCAAATGATTAGGGAATCCACTCCTTCCTGGAACAGAAACGGCACTGTGCAGGTCTACTGGTAGCCTCGACACCCAGGCTTTCATTTTCGTCCGCCTTGCGCGAAAACGGAAAGCCTGGACTAACGCGCGTTGGAAAGTGGCCTTGAGGGGCGTGTCAACCTTCCGGGGTGGGCGTCGCTCTAAATAATGTGACGTAGAACAGCAGTGGACGGGCGTGGGAGGGGCCGGAGATGACGACACGTTAGTGAGATCAAATCAGAGCGCAGCACTTCCGCCGTGGGTATCCCACGACACCCCCGCCCCCCAAGGCCAAAATCATTGAGGGCTAGACCAGGCTAGTCTACTGGTAGAGGGTCCTCACTCCTCAATGTTTGTTTGCTATAAATCGCCAAGCGTTTTACAAAAAGTTCACTGGAATTGAACTTGAATTGAACTCGCGCGCGCGTGCTCGTTTCGTGCACGCGTGCGCGGCCAAAATCAGTGACGCCGGGCGGAAAACGACCGACGATAAACGCTCTCTTGAACGCGGGTCGATTTTTGAACTTTTGTGCTAAAAAACGCTAGCCCCATTGAGAATGAATTAGAGTGGGCGATTTATTCCTCGCCGTCTGTAAGCCCCTTAACAGTATCACTACATAGCAAGTACAATCTCTGCCTATCTGCCGATCAGGGACTTCTAAGCAATCCCCAGAACCCACCTCCCCAAGAGAGGGGGTCCCTGCCCTGTGTTTCTCTAGAACCATCTGCAGCCCTTGCCAGTGTTTTTTATTTACTGTATCTTTCAAGACCCACAGAATGCAAACTCTAATTACAAATACTATACTAAACATATCTTGGATTTGTTTTGATCACTTTATTATTTTGTCCTCTGACTGTAAATCTGTAGATTAACTCATAGCATTGCAGGAGAACACCCTTGCACTGAAAGCACCAAAGTATACAGCAAATACGACATCTCTCTATGGTGCACTGCAAGCTTCTACTATATCACTTTCTGAAATTTAGAAATAAAACAAAAGTGGGTGTCCCCTGCACTAAACATTTTCAAATGTTAAAATTTTCAAGTTATAATAAAAGTAGGACGGGTACAAAATGAGGCTACTTTATTCAGCATACTTTATGTCACTGCAGCCCCGACATGAAGGGCCGCGCAAAACACTTTTGCAATTGCAATGTAGTTTTAGAGAAGTATTTAATCTGACGTATGAGACTAATATCAAGTTAACATGCAAACTCCTTAGTCATACAGTCCCTGCATTGGTCCAAACGGGTAGAGTGCACTCAACTGCAGTGAGATGTAACAACCGTTCTCATAGCTTATGAAGTCAGCCAGTACGTGCCATGTTTTCCCAACGCAAGCTTACAGAAGCAGTGCTGTGCTTGCTTACAGGAGTTGACTGGCTCTGACTAAATAAGTTATTTAAGCCCAATTTAAGCAGTTGTCGGTTTCACCCTGCTCTCAAAATGTTTACTTTCCACTTCCAGAAATACCGTAACTCCAAAAATGTTTTTCTCCCGTGGCAGTTGGACAGGATCTACTGATTTTTCGACCGATGCAGGGATGTTGATACAGTGCCTCTTCTCAGAGCCGATAGTGGAGGGTGATGCAGTGGTGGACTGGGCGAAAAAAAAAATCGGCCTGGACATTTTTAGCGCCACAACCAGCGTGTGATGGACCTGTTGTACTTGGTATGGTTGGTTAACCAGATGTAACTCTTTGAGAGCCAGGGGTTGACACTAAGGTCTCGGAGGCACTTGCCCATCGGGCAAGTGCAAGTCAGGTTCTACTTGCCCTCAGCTCATGGTCACTTGCCCCCTAAAATATATAGGGGGCAAGTAAATATACATTTCAATAAATATACATTTCAGCACCATGGACAGAGTCACTACAGCTACCATAACAGAACGCTCATTTCAGCACCACGGACAGAGTAACAGAAAGCTCATTTCAATACCACAGACAGAGTCACTACAGCTACCATAACAGAAAGCTCATTTCAGCACCACGGACAGAGTCACTCCAGCTACCATAACAGAAAGCTCATTTCAGCACCACGGACAGAGTCTCTGCAGTCAGGTTATACTTGCCCTCAGCTCATGGTCACTTGCCCCCTAAAATATATTGTAAATTTTGCAGATGTAACTCTTGAGAACGTAAAAGTGAAACCAAATGGAACCTTGCGGGTCCATTTGGTTTCATTTTTAGGCTCCCAAGAGTTACAATTCATCATCTTAATTACCCCAGGTCTACACAACTAGAGAATGTAGAAGATTAGGTCATTTTGATGTGAAAGTTAAATTGCCTGTTTTGTTTCCCAAATCCAGCCTGGAATTGTGGATAGCTAGAAAGCAGGGAAAGACACAGAGGCAGAGTGCAATGACTGCCTTCAAGACAAATTTATCTTGTGTTGTGTTATAGTGCACTAAGTTGCACACTTGCCCGATCGGGCAACCAGGTAGCAGTCTTCACTTGCCCCACCATTTTTTTTACTTGCCCCGGGCAAGCGGGCAAGTGTTAGTGTCAAGCTCTGAGAGCATAAGCATGAGACCAAATGGACCCCTGCGGGTCCATTTGGTTTCATGTTAACACTCTCAAAAGTTAAAATATTCATCTAAATTGGCCCAAGTCTAGTTAGAAAATGTAGAAGATTAATGCTCATTTTGGTCTGTATGTTTGATTGGTTTGTTTCCCAAATCCATCCTGGAATTATGTACCAAAAATCAAAATAAATCTTTAGTTTGGGGGCCTCTTGGGGTTAAAATGTCATCAAATGGTGGTCCGTGGCTCAAAATTCTGAATGAATAGTGGGCCCTGGGATCAAAAATCAGTGGTTCTAATCATGCCGTGATAGCAGCGCCCCCCTACGGGTCGTGGCCCACCGGGAGACCTCCCTGTACGCCCAATGGTCAATCCGACACTGGGGTGACGTTCCAAATGGGGGTAACGTGTCGCTGACACACACAACACATCGAATTATGGGTACAATCGTAGCTCAAAGAGGGGTAGGATATACTGGTAATATGACTGAATATTAAGCTACATGAAGAACCTCCACAGACACAAGGATTTGTGTCTTTTTTTGCTTTCATCTTCCAGGTTAAGAAAGCAGTTGAAATGCTTAAAGCAACCTGGCTTAGAGTCTGTTCCCTGCCCAGTGTCAGAGAGGCTGCTATAACATTTCATTCACTCTTTGTATACCAAACCAAGGACACGACTTTCATTTTCAAAGATTCATTTTTTTCCCCTCCCTTTGGACTTGAACTGTTCTGTACTTCTCTTTGAATTGAGCAAACAAAAAGAGACAGGCCGTGGCCCGCTCAGCAGGGCAGCCTTGCTGTATTACGGTTTGATGTTCTGTGTTCACCACAGGAACGGCAAAGGATCGGCACTCTGCGCACACATGCACTAAAGAACAGAGGCGTACAGTCAGTCGGCAACACAGGAGGGATAACAATGAAATGTTTGCTGCAGTGTTGCATGATACGCTTCATGCAAAAGGTACGAAGACCTTCAGAGTAGCTCCGAGGGTGTGTGTGTGTGTGTGTGTGTGTGTGTGTGTGTGTGTGTGTGTGTGTGTGTGTTGGGGATTATAGAGCACATGGGAGCATGTACTGTATATATCATTTGACTAATTACTGTTCCATGCTCTAATTACAATTCAGCAGGGAGACACTCATCTCTCTTCCGTGCTTCCATTGTCAATCACACAGAGGGGAAGTGAAACAAGCTCCATCCTTTCTTCTCCTCCCCATCCTTCTCCTAGCCTACATAATACTCAATGATTGCCTGCCGTCTTCCTCACACAATCTTCACTTCATCTTCAGTCTTGCACTGTCATGGACTTGGTCTTTACTGTGTCTTGAGCCACCTCACATCCTAGCCCAGTGGTGCCCACACTTTTTGGATTGAGAGCTACTTTCAAAATGACCGGCTCAACACAATCTACACATGAAACATGTGATTGTTCCATCATTGAAAATCAATTTCAAGGCCCCTTAGAAAATTTGAGCTTTGAAATAGTTGGTGATGGTGTTACTTACTGGTATAGTGTTTAAGAATAATGCACTTATAATAAAAAAATAGATGGGGAGAATTGGAAGGTTTTCCAGGGTATATGCTATTAATGACATTTGAAAACAGTATTGAGGGTTTGAATTGACAGTTCGTGATGTTGAGTTTAGTTTCTTGCACCCCAAACTAAGAACTTTCACGTTTTTGTCCCCAATTGGGAAAGAGAACTGTCAAAATGTTGATCAAAATAACAATTATTTTCCATTTTCTAACTGTGTGGACTCTGGAAATTACATAATTCAGATATAATTAAATATAATTTAACTCTTGAGAGTGTAAAATGAAACCAAATGGACCCTTGCGGATCATTTGGTTTCATTTTAACACTCTCAAGAGTTATAGATCTATAAGGGTCCAAGTGCTGGGGAGACTGTCATGTGATCTACCTGCATGGTCTGTGTGATCTACTGGTAGATCACCATCTACCTTTTGGGCAGCCCTGTCCTAGCCACATGTTCAATATTTTTTTTTAATTATTTAATGTATAGTGTGTCATTCAAAAATAGCTGATTTACAAGCTGGGTCTAAACAACGTGGTCTTTGAAAAAGGATTTTGAGTGCCCAAGTTGATCATTTTATATCATTTTTTTATTTTATTTATTTATTTATTATTATTATTTTATTTTTTTTTGCGAAAGCGACTGTTGGTTCACTGATTTATAGGAGTCAAGTGGGTGAGGTAGAAATAATTCAAAATTCCTGTGAAAAGGGATTCAATCAACATGCAAAGTAGATGCAAAACTTTATGGTCCACCGCCATTTATTTTAAGGGAGAGATCCAGATCCCATAAAGTCTGAAGGCTTGGCCAGCAGCACCCATTATCCATCTACTGTCTGACTGAGGCAGGATAGTTTGGGCTGTGTGGATGCTTGCCATAAATCACGCAATCTTTCAATGACACCCTTTTCCACTCCAGTAATTTCTAATCAGATCCTGTTTGCCCATAACTTGAATGGACTTTGGTCAGTATGGCAAACTTAAAGGAATACTTCGCCAAAATTAAACCTCGTCTGTATGGTTATACTATCATGCATCCGTGCCTCAGCGCATACTGTAGTGGAACAACAGAGGAGGGGGTTCCAGACCGTATCATAACTACGTCACTGCCCTAACTCAGTTTTCACCTGCCCCCCCAAATTGTGAAACTTTCCATCCGGGACTGACAAAAGCCGGCAAAGAGAGAGAGAGAGAGAGAGAGAGAAAAAAACATCTTCAAGTTTGAGCGCACGCCTCGCTCCAAAGACTGAACCTTTGTTTGTGCCGTGGTTCTAAAAAATAAGCAAATAAGCGATCATAGCCGTTTCTTAGAGACAGACTGCGGGGGGAAGGAGGAGGAGGACGCAGCACAGACGCGCACAGCACAGACATGTCCTCGCCTCGGTACAGTGATAGTAGCCTAATACCCGAAAAAAGCAATTCTCTTCCCTTGAAAACAGTAACGTTATAACGTTTTGAACAAGGAATTACAAGGAATACAAAATAAAAATCATTAATATAAAAAAAAGAAAAAAGAGGTGATTTGTCGACTTTTTCGTGTCGCCGTGACTGAACACGTGTGGACAATCGTGTCGATTTCTGACTTTTTTTCACATCCCTAATAACTACGTCACTGCCCTAACTCAGTGCATACTGTAGTGGAACACTAGAGGAGGGGGTTCCAGACCGTATCATACTGTAGTGGAACACCAGAGGAGGGGGTTCCAGACTGTTTACCACCTACGTCACTGCCCTAAAAGTGACGTAGGTGGTAAACGTTTCCCAGAGCACTGAACACTAAAGGAGGCAGAGGAGAGCAGCAAGGCACGCACAGAATATACTTTCTCTGGCGCCACCGTGTGGCTTTTTTGTTACATGTATATATTTTTTCCACATATTTCGATGGCATTGTACAGCATTTAAAGGCATTCCGTACCGCACTCCTTTAAACCGCTAATGCAACCCTGTGTACATTTTTTTGTACATTGCCCTGCATACTTGGTTTCAAGGAGTGTCTGGGTGTGCCACTTGCTAGTGCTCTGCATATCTCCAAAACATTAATATAGAGTTTTATCACTGCAATCATATAAATCTCACACGGACGGACGGAGTGAAACACATACTCTCCACCATGCCTTTGGCCTGGAGGAGACAGATGTCACACTTGTGTGAAGTGAGGGGCACTCTTATTATCATGCATATCACATTCTACAGCAGGGGTGGGCAATTATTTTTCCCAAGAGGCCAAATGAGATACATAAAATATTGTGGAGAAGCCAAGACTAAAGGCTAAACTAAAGTCTGCGTGATATTAATTTCATTTTCAAGATAAAAGTAAGAGTAAGACCAACCATTTTAACACCAGGGTCCTCAATGTATTCAGTATTTCAGCCACAAACCACCATATGATGACATTTTAGCCCCACAGACCCCAAAACTAAAGATTTATTTTGTTTTTGTTCACAATACCAGGCCCCCGGGCCGCATAATGCCCGTATGTTCTACCATATTATCTGCCAATCAACTGAGCAGTGATCAGCCAATCAAAAACCCTCAAAACGCTATTTCCATGCTTGGACACAGCCAGTGACAGACACAACCAGCCAGCACATACTGTAGCTGTCTAGGTATAGGAGTGGTTGTGCCACTCAAAAACAACAAAACAATGTCCTTGTGTTCTTGAGAGATTACTGGTATTGTAATTAGCCCTTCACTTTTTCCCCCTTCTCTCTCTCTTCCGTTCAAAATTTTCCCTGTTTTTCCTCTGTCTTCTTATTTTGTTTCTTTTTTTAGTAGATTAGAAGACTTTTGTCAATAGATTTCTTTCTCTGCATATATGAAATAGGGTGGGCAATATAAGCTACGGCTTCAGCCCAAACCCTTTTGGTCAGCCTGATAATTTACATAGGCAACTGTCGATGGCTAACTAACGCTGTTTAATGCTGTTTTATTTTATGCTTTTTGACCAAATAAACTAACTAACTAAATAAATAACTAAGTCCCTCCCCAATACGTCCTTGTCCAATAGGAACACTTAGCAGATGAAATCTTGACCAAGAAAGCCTGAACTGCATAGCAACAGTTGCTAAACTATTTGGTTTGGCATTGGACAGAGACGTAGGGCTCCATTTTCGTTACCATCCAAACCCCTTATCCTTTTTTTTACTATTTTGAAAAACTTTTTGGAATAGTTCAACGTGCCAATCTATTGACACATTGTGAGCTTGTAGACTGGCCATTTAAACTATTGAAAAAGGTTATTTTTTAATAGTTTAAAACGGCAAAGAAGTTAAGGGATAAGGGGTTTAGCGGTGACGAAAATGGAGCCCTGCATCCCAGAGGGTGGGGCTTTGATTAATTGCATAGCAGACGTGAAGGCCACATACCAACTCTTGACAGTTTGATGAAACCGGTTCTACAAACGGTTCCGAATGGGATGCAGCCAATTCCACTTCCTCAGTGTTGGGTCTGGTTCCTCCCATTCCCACGCATTTACAGCAGGGGCAGATCTTGGCATTGGGCATAGGGGGGCAATGTCCCCCTAAAATGATTTGAAACAATACTGCTGCTACTAACTACAGCATTTCATCATTCTGAGTCAGCCCCCCCCTTCAATTGGGAAGTGTTACATCTGCTCCTGATTTATAGTGGTGGTCTTACCTGGTGTAGTCAGTGCTTCTCCATTAACTATGCACAGTTGGCCCAGATTGGGATTCAGGTCCAGTCTGTGCCCATATCCATCGTCTCTCGACTGCCACTGTTGAGTAAAAACAAACAAATGTTGGATAATCAATGTCTACTGTTCACAGGGAATAGTAAATGGGGCCAAAGAGAAATGCTGTAATAGCCTGTGGCTGTAGAAAGCTCATTTAAGGTTAATCATTTTAGCATTGCATTTGTACATAATAAGTGTACTTTCTGAGCTTTCTTGTTGAAACTGTTAATAATATATTCAATCAATCCATGCATAATAGAGACAATGTGTGCCTCATTAGGCCTAGGCATAGCCTGGTCCATAGCTCCACTCAGAGGCGTCATCTTGCGTCCATCCTCATGCTGGCTGTGACATTGTTTGTCAGTTACCATGCAAGGGCGATTTTTTCCCCCTTCCCCAGCAAATTAATTTGGGGCCACAGTCTAAAATAACAAAATCTTCAGTTTTAATGTCACACATGTCATCAAGGTGTCAATTGCTACTGGTTGATAAAGTGTCCAATGTAGTCTATAGTGTAGACTATATTTAAAATGAATCAATTACATTATCAGTAGGTTATTAGGTACAGATACAGTACTGCCTGCTGTCTAATTGTGTTAGGGTACTTGCCTGTGCTTCTCATGCCTCTACAGTTAACATAAAAGAACCTCTGCTGCCATCTGGCGACCAAAACAGGAGTTGCAGTACAAATTGGTGTATATACCGTCTTGGCTGAAAATATTTTAGTGTCCAAATGTCTTTAAAATGAATAAGTTGAAGTTGACGAAAGTATTTGGTGACTCAAATTCTTTGTTAAACCAATAATAGTACTGAAACTTTGTAATCAGAACTTAATATTTCATTTTAAATATTATTGATGCCCTTATAGAGTTGCAAAAGAAAATAATCATTTCAAGGAAAATAAATGAATCCTTCAAGCAAAAGAATCAACAGTCTCCTAACAGTCAGACATGGAGAAATGGAGAAGGTTCAATAATCTTTCGGGGTTGTTTTGCATCCTCTGGTAGTGTGTGCCTTGAATGTGTGCATGGCATTATGAAATCTGACAACGACACAAAACACACATCAAGAAGCACCCAGAAATTTGGTTCAACAGAAAACATCGGACTGTTCTAAAGTGGCCAACAAGGAGTCCAGATGGCAGTTGAGAAGGCTCACTTCTAAGTTGGGTCAACTGGAGCTTTTTTTTTTTTTCCCCAGAGTGGGCCATCTCATTGAAACCTTCATGGGTCTCATCTGTAATCCTCCAGCCTTGTTTAGGACCTCACAGGCATTTTCTCCAAAGGCTGTGCTATCAAATATTGAATTCAAGGTGTCAATTGTCAGCAGCATTGAAAATGAAATTAAGTTCTGTTCTGATTAAAAAAAGTTTCTGTACTATTTTAATAAAGAATTTGGGATATAATATAGCTAATCGGTCGTTGTATTATTGTATTGAAAATGAATGGAATTCCCCTTTAAGACACGTGCATGCACACTTGCATTTGTGTGCACCTGTGCAACACACACAGACACGATATTAAAACAAGTATAGCATATTGAAAAAGATTGTTTACAATACCTAATTGTATCCATTAAAGTAAATGACAAGACAAAAACATAGGCCTACTTTTGCCCCAAAAATATTTTAGATGTGAGAAGTATGGGGACGCTGTCCCCCCTCCACTCCACTACACCCCTGAGTCCAACATAATTATGACTTATGAAACAGCAGGACCATTTGTTAATGTTGTAAAAGTAGCCCCAATTGGATTCAAATCAGATCCAAAACAAAACGTTTGTGTGCGACTACTGTGCTTTCGTTTGTTGTAATGCAGTGGTTTTCAACCATTTTGACACCAGGGACCACCATTTATTCAGCATTTGAGCCACGGACCACCATTTGACGACAATTTCACCCCAAAGACCTAAAACTAAAGAGTTATTTTGGTTTTGTCCACAATTTCATTATTCCAGGGACAATTTTGCAAACATTTTTTTTTTTTTTTTTTTGCTAATTCAGATGATGAATATTTTAACTCTCGAGAGTGTAAAAATGAAACCAAATGGACCCGCAAGGGTCCATTTGGTTTCATTTTTACATTCTCAAGAGTTAAATCTGGTTAAACAACTTACCTGGGGACCACCTGGAACCCTCTCAGGGACCACTGGTGGTCCCCGGACCACCTGTTGAAAACCCCTGATCTAAACAGTACCACTGACCTGCCAGGCTGGAGGTTTTCCTTCCACCTGCTGCTTTCATGTAGGCCTACTGCCCCACAATTCCAGGCTGGATTTGGGAAACCAAACAGTCCAACATACAGATCAAAATGACCATTATTAATCTTCTACATTCTCCAGATGTGTAGACTTGGGATAATTCACATGATGATTTTTTTTTAACTCTTGAGTGTAAAATGAAACCAAATGGACCCTTAAGGGTCCACTTGGTTTCATTTATACGCTTCCAAGAGTTACATCTGGTAACTTCATCTTGTTAACCAACTTAGCTGGGAGACCACCTGGAACCCCCTCAAGGACCACTATGGTCCCCATACCACAGGTTGAAAACCACAGGCTGCACTAGACCACTTTAAACTTCACTTAACCAATTAAAAAGTAATTGTCACTGAATACTCACAATACGGCGATTGTCACTCAACAGATCAGGGTCTTATGTGCATCCGATCGCATATTTATCCAGTTTGGAGCCCAGTTTTTCAGTCACTCGCTCACTCCTGTGTTACGCAACCAGTCCACGTATTTGCTGTCATTCTGGAAGTGTCGGCAAACAAAGCAAAAAAAAAAAAAAAAAAAAAAAAAAAAAAAAAAGACCGCGTCCTTTGAGACAGAATATTCCATCCACGTGCTTACTGTAGCAATAAGTGGAAGACGAGCGCTTCTTGTTTTCGCCAAGATCATGATTATAATCGACACATCCACTGATGATGATGATGATGATGATGATGATGATGATGATGATGATGATGATGATGATGATGATGATGATGATGATGATGATGGGCCCGGACAAGGTGGCTGTCCTGTCGCTGTGGCTGCTCCCACGGGAGCGGCAGCTGCTCTGTTAGAAGCCCCGGCGCCGGGGGCTCTTCTGGGGCGCCAGCAGCAGCCGCGTTCGCGGTGCCGACGGCGCTGCTCGGTGACGAGTGCTGCTGCTGTCGTGGCGCTTGTATGGAGGCCACTGTAGTTGCTGTTCTGTTGTTGTAGAACAAGGACATTTGCCGATATCCATATTTACTTTTAAGTTGCCACTTTGCCAGTCACTACACAGGTAGCCCGGTGTGGGTTGGTGGCGCGCGTTTGGGTTGTGTCCTGCAGCTGACCTGACCAACACATTCACTTCCGTCGCACTCGCAAGTAGGTCATGACGAAAAAATAAATAAAAAAATACACTATATACCGTATTGTCCCGAATATAAGACGAATGTATGCATTGTAGCCTATGGGCTCGCGGAGTACTAGAACCACGTGACCAGACTATTTTCTGTCCCCTCAATGTCGCAACTCTGTCTATTTCTAAGGCTCTGGTAGTAGTAGGGCAGAGCGTTCTGAGCAGGGGGCGGGGTATGCCTTGAGCTGAAGTGGGATTCATAAAAAAGGCGTGTGGTCGACCACGCCGAATTTCCCAAACTCAGCCGCGCACCAAACGACGCCGTTGCTGTTAGTGTTTGTTATTATAAAGAATATAAAGCTGTTTATTTTAATATTAAACAACTCGCCATGTAACATTTATTAATTGACCGGCACAGAGTAAAGCAATGTTGATACAGACTGGTGGGGAAAAGACATGAAAGCAACAGGTGGAAGGAAAACCTCCAGCCTGGCAGGTCAGTGAAAAGGTCAGCAGAAAATGGTATGGGGGCGGCTTCATTGCCCGTGTTGCTTTGCGCCACAGGCGATGAAGCCGCACCCATACCATTTTCAGTTACAGGACTTTTATTAGGCAAGTAAAATATCAATAATATAGGGTGACCATATTCTCAAAGGAGAAAACCAGGACACCTTAGCGGGGGGCGGGGGGTTTCACGAAATATTCAGATATCGAACAGGCGCTACTATCGCCTCGAACAGCTTTTTTGTGTTTTTCTGTGTCAATGTGGGATTTTAGGTCCCTTGCACCACCATTGCAGAGCGAGACATACGTGCCTGCTTTGCAAACAGTGCACAGTGCTTCACTTTTGTCTCGCCCCGGTCTGAATACAGGGATTTTTTTCTGTAACTCGTCTATAAACGTGCACTTGCGCTTGGGCATGGTGGTGGAGACTGACAACCACGCTGTCTAGTGTCTACTAACTGATTGACGAAGGCTGCCTGCACTGACTCTGCTCAGGGCTGAGGTCATCGTGCGCAGTGTCCTAGTGCCTGTCGATTTACTGGTCCGATGTAAGCAAAGACGTGTCGGAAAGGAACTGAATGAAAGTAATTTTACAAAAACCGGGACATTTCCTCATTTTCTAAAAATAAACCAGGACACCCAGGACAGGACGTGAAATACGGACATGTCCTGGGAAATACGGACGTATGGTCAGCCTAATAATAACATCAGTTGTTGTTGAAGTTGCAACAGACACGCAGCATGCATAAAGCTAAAGGTCTGACTCAGAGTTTTTCTGTTTTCAATGATGAAATGCTGTTGGTTTAGTGGTGACACAGCTGTAGTTAGTTAGTAGCAGTAGTAGTGTTTCATATCACTTTAACTATAAGCACTTTAATTTGAAATATATTGGGTTGTTTTGCATGCCATCGTGTTTGGTGGGGCAGACTGGGCATTTAGGGGGGCATTGCTCCCCCATGCCTAGATTTAGTAGATTTCTTCCTGGACTACAATCTCCATAATGCTTTGGTGCACTACACCTCCATAAAGTAGTGTTGATGACCTCAGAGGCACTAGACTCACTGCGGAAATATAAAATAACTAAAACCACATAGAGACGTAAAGCCCCCAAGAAAGTGTCACATTCGTGAGAATTGTCTGCATTGTGTAAATGAGGATGTTATGTGATTTTTCCCTACTCACAGGAAGGCAAAAAAATGATGGTTTGCATGGCATCATGTTTGGTGTCGGTGGGGCAGTCAGGGCATTTAGCGGGGCATTGCCCCCCGCATGCCTAAATCCAGACCTGCACATCTTCAGAATACAATCTGTTTCCTTAATTTCACATTTACAACATGCACAGTCATGGAAAAAAAATATTAGACCATCCTTGTTTTCTTCAATTGCAGGCATGCCAAAACGCATGGCTGCAGACATCAAAAACAATGATTAGGCAATCAAGTATTAACTCGTGTGTGTATCATGTGTTTAAAGCAAACAGAAAAGAAAACATGGAATGCTTAAAAGTAGTGTTTTTGGCGGTACAATGCCATAGCTATTAGGGCATTAACCAAACACGTTTTTTGCTAGTCGAATCGAATACTTTGGTAGTCGAATAATTGTCGACTAGTCCATAGTGATATGCATATTTGTTTTTTAGCCAATAAAATGTGTGATTCTGGACTTCCCATTGAAAAAATCATGCCTATTACACTACTGTAACTCAGTTACAGTATGACATGAAAAATGAGCAATCAACCTACAATCACTACCAACACCACAGCACACATCCCCAATGGCTGCTGCAGAAAATTGAAAAAAATATATATCAAAAATTATTATTACCGAATAACGAATAGTGAATTAATAGTCGAATAGTGTTTGCTAGTCGAATAATCGACTAGTCGAATATTTAGTTAATGCCCTAATAGCTATTGAAGTAAGAATTTAAGTAATTTTGGTTATTATCAAGAAACCCATGGAAAATGAATAGTTCTTAGTTCTTGAATTAAACTCTCATGAGCCATTTTTGTTATCATAATTGTCCAAACAAATATACCTTTAGTTGAGCCAGGCATTAAAATTTACCCTTTGTGTACTGAGCACGTTTTGGTGTTTTTATCTGTTGAAAAATATCAGATCTACAAGCTCATATCGCACCACCGAGTGGCGCGATATCCCTGAAAAGGTTCCAGGTGGTCCCCAGGCTAAATGATGGAAAGTTGGTTAACCAGATGTAACTCTTGAGAATGTAAAAATGAAAGTTAAAATAGTCATCATCTGAATTAGCACCACTTAATTAATAAGTTCACACCGTTTTCTTGGCAAAATACATCCTGGAATTGTGGACAAAAACCAAAAGAATTCTTTAATTTTAGATCTTTGGTGTGGAAAATGTAATCAAATCGTGGTCCGTGGCTCAAATGCTGAATAAATGGTGGTCCCGGCCGTCAAAAAGGTTTAAAACCCCTGGTTTATGAATTAAGGCTGAACTCTGATAACAGTTGCAAAGGACAGAATGGCCTCTGTCCGCGGCAATAGCCAATTACAGTTTGAATTCTGTGCATAGGCGCACATAGAACAAGGCTAAATGGGAAAACAAAGCTAAATGTTTATTTTTTCTGCTTCCTCAAAAACGACAACAACTTTTTGACCTGGCTGGTGGGTTGACGAAATCGATGCATCGATAAATGTGGTTTATTTATTTTGGTTGATGCCAAAAATCAACACATGTGCACACACATCATTTTATTTATTTTTCTATTCTCCTTTTCTGTAATCCTCAGATCGACGGTGGCATACAGGGTTAGAGAGGTTGGACTGCGACAAGATGGCAGCCAGGAGAATACGACTTGCAGGACACTGCCAAAGACATCAGGAGCTGCCAGCCAGCAGACTGGTGTTGTGGGAACCATCACATGGGCCCCGGTCGTGAGGACATCCCATACTAACATGTGGATGTGCTGAAGAAGGATGCAGGACTGCAGAACACCAGCGAGCTGACCGGATGGATGGAGAACCTGGAACTTCGTACAGGGAGGTCTCCCAGTGGGCCGCGACCCGTAGGGGGCTGCTGTTATCACGGTATGATTAAAAGCACTGGTTTTCAACCTTTTTGATCCCAGGGGCCCACTATTCTTTAAGAATTATTTTGATCCACGGACCACCATTTGATGACATTTTGACCCCAACAGACCCCAAAAATAAAGATTTATTTCGCTTTTTGGTCCACAATTCCGGGCTGGATTTGGGTCAAACAGTCAAACATGCATATTAAAATGACCATTAATCTTCTACATTTTCCAATTAGACTTGGGCCAATTTAGATGAATATTTTAACTCTTCAGAGTGTAAACATGAAACCAAATGGACCCGCAAGGGTCCATTTGGTTTCATGTTTACGCTCTCAAAGAGTTACATCTGGTTAACCAACTATACCAGGTAGAACAGGTCCATCACACGCTGGTTGTGGTGGGCCGGTCTAGGCCAAATCACACTAAAAATGTCCGGGCCGATTTTTTTTTTCTCCCAGTCCACTGATGGATGGATGGAGAACCTGGATGGATGGATGGATGGATGGATGGATGGATGGATGACCTGGATGACCTGGAGAACCTGGATGACCTGACCGGATGAATGGAGAACCGACCGGGATGACTGGAAGCAGCGATGGAAGGCTGGCCTGAGGACGACCGAGACGGAGGGAACCCAGACAGGACAGGTGTGTGGTTAGAGTTTAGTCTCTCTGACTAATTTAGGAGAACTAACTGGCAAAATGTTGGTCAAAATGGCAATTCTTCTACATTTTGGAAAATGTCTAGATTCTTAGAAATTAGGTAATTTAGATTGTTTGAATGTTGAGATCGTAAAATGAAACAAAGGGAAGGATGACTCTGTCATAGGAGGAAAAATGGTGAAAAACGAGTGCGCCTGTCAACCAATGTCGTTCCAACTCACCAGCAAAAAAGCACTAGATTTTCTGCCAGGAGTTTTCACTAATTTTGGCGCTAGGGGGGTCTGGAAAAGAGCTAAATATAGTGACAAATCCACCAAGTTGGCAACACTGTTCAGGGTTAGGTTTCCTCCAGCAGGTGGTGTGGTTTCACCAGGATAGAAATCAAGACGTTTCCCACATTGTGACTGACAGCACTGTTCAAAAGCCCCAAATGCCTTAATATTTGTCTTTCTATTGTTAATCTCTCTTATTGTCTCTTAACCTACAAGATATGCTTTCATGGCAATCAACCGTAAAGTGTTTTTTTCCCCCCATGATGGCAAATGCAGGATTTGAGGCACATAGACTACCTACAACTTCTCTTTCCATCTTAGTTATTATCTACCAGCCATCCCTATTAAGCCAAATTAACCAAAAGGGCATGGAGAGGGGGTCCACCTGGCCAACCCCTAAGGCAGTGGTTTTCAACCTTTTTGACTCCAGGGACCACCATTTATTCAGCATTTGAGCCACGGACCACCATTTGATTACATTTTCACACCAAAGATCTAACATTAAAGAATTCTTCAACAATTGTCCACAATTCCAGGCTGGATTTTGCCAACAAAACAGTGTAAACTTCTTAATTAAGTGCTGCTAATTCAGATGATGAATATTTTAACTCTTGAGAGTGTAAAAATGATTTTTATACTCAAGAGTTACATCTGGTTAACCAACTTTCCATCATTTAGCCTGGGGACCACCTGGAACCATCTCAAGGACCACTGGTGGTCCCCAGACCACCTGTTGAAAACCCTTCCCCTAAGGTAGGCCTATTTGGAGCCTAAGCCTGGACAATCCTTCCCTTACCACTAGTTAGTTACACAACTCTAACTTTATTGATGAATCTGATCATTTTGTATGAATGAGCAGGGGTTTTCAACCTCTTTGATACCAGGGCCCATTATTTATTCAGCATTTGAGCCACAGACTCAATGCATGCCTGCGGTGCCATAGGAGCTCTCCAGAAAGCAGTACTGTGCACCTTGGGTGAACATAAAAAAGTGAGAGAGAAAAAAGATAGTTTTGCCACATGTGTCTGACAAAAATCCTGGACATTTTGACCATCCAATCGGTGGCCTATTATCGGCGGCGATTATCGGCCTTTTGGTCGGAAGCAACGCACCTCTTTAAACTTCTAACCCAGAAATATATCACACTTTTACACTGAAATGTTCATTAATTTACTACTCTTCTACATATCAGATTAATAATTAGGCTACTTAACCATTAATTTCCAACTCTTTCTGGAGCAGTCCAGTTTTCATTTTTCTCATCTCAGTTATCTTTAGATAAACAGATTTAGATTCAGTAGTTTTTCCACTAATTTTGGCGGTAGGAGGGTCTGGAAAAGAGGTAAATATAGCGACAAATGTGCCAAGTTGGCAACACTGGTACGTACAGGCATGCTACAATTTAATAGGGCTATCATGCTGATCTGAGACTGTGAGTGATGCAAGTCAGGTTAGTTGCGGTCTCTAGTTTTGCCATGTAAAAGGAAAAGAAAAAAATATATATTTTTGACCATGTATAAAAATCCGGGACATTAAAGTGTCCAGGATGTATTTTATTTTTTCCTGGACAGACCATGAAAATCCGGGACAATCAGGAAAATATGGGACGTGTGGCAACACTAACTTCAGTTGTCGCTACTGTGGTCGCCCGTTGTTGTGTCGTGGGGTGTAGAAGCGCAAGCTGTGACAGGATGGGGAAAAATACCAAATGGATTATCTTTTTACCGTTTTCCAACTCAATGGACAACAAATGTCCTCCATAACAAAGAGTCGGCAGCTAGCATGGGTCGCTGCTGTAAGACGGCCAAATATAACTTTCCACTCAATCCCAGTGTCCATGAGAGTGTGTTCCCACCATTTTCATTGTGTTAAGTTACATAATATACTGTTTTTATTTTCGTAATATACTGTTTTTAGTTTCGTTTCAAGCAACCATTGTTGGCTGACCTGTAGCATGTGCTAAAGCAGGTTTGTGTTCCAGAGGGTTAGCCAAGCCCACTGAAACACAACACAGTTTTCAAGGTTCAAGGTAAACTTTATTGTCCCCAGGGGAAATCTGTCTTGGGCTTTCACCCCCGCAACAGCCATACATAGAACAAAAAGACAACAAAATACAGAACAGGGAGACAACATTACACAAGTGCACACAGTGTAAAGATCTGGCCTCTTACATTCACTGATGTTTCAAAGCTGCGTTCAACATTTTAATTGACGCAGGTACAAACGATTTTTTAAACCTGATGTACTTCCACTTAGGTTCCTTGTACCTTCTCCCTGAGGGCAGAAGTATGAACTCATGGTTTAAAACATGGGTAACATCACTGACAATTTTGTTAGCCTGTTTTAAAGTGGCCTGCTCATAAATAGACTGCAGAGAGGGGAGTTGTCTAACTCCTATGATCTTCCCTGCTGTCTGTACCAGGCTGAACAATTTGGACCTCAGTTGCACTGAGAGGTTACCAAACCAATCAATCCTACTTGGTTTATTTTGTCATACAGGGCGTTAAAAGTTCTGGTTGTTTCACCAGGGAAACCAGCAGATGCAATGTACACCTCCCATTCAGATTGGGCACCATGACTCCACCTGGGGCACACTGAAACGAAGGCCACATAAACTGCACGCTTTGAGAGACTGGAAGCAAGGAAACGCCGAAGGGCTGGGGCCATATCAGCAGTGGACGACACAGTGATGGCTGAGACAACCCTTGACACACCAGGTAAGGCCTACAAGAAATTGTAACAGACTATGCTCTTGGCCCTGTTCTCCTCCAGCATTAAGGTCTTTTACTTACATCAGGGGTTTTCAACCTTTTTGACACCAGGGACCACCATTTATTCAGCATTTGAGCCACGGACCACCATTTGATGACATTTTAGCCCCAAAGACCTAAAACTAAAGAATTATTTTGGTTTTGTTCACAATTCCAGGCTGGATTTTTGCAAACAAAACAGTGTCAGACTTCTTAATTCAATAGTGCAAATTCAGATGATGAATGTTTTAACTCTTGAGAGTGTGAAAATGAAACCAAATGGACCCGCAAGAGTCCATTTGGTCCATGGGTGAAGCGTGAAGCGGAGATTGAAAATATGTACCTTTAAGGCCATATATGGAGACCCCTGATGTCATCAACATCAGTATAGATGAGTCAGAACATGTCCTGCGTTATGTGTGGTGACTTAGCTGATTGACAGTGTTAACATTGTCTAGGCTGGATGGATCAACTGGTGTCGCTGGAGGTTGCTCAAACGACTGAACCTCTTGTCACATTGTATGCAGTGGAAAGGGGTTTCTTCTGTGTGGATGCCCAGGTGCCTGCCCAGGTCAGATGAAAGTTTGAACGTGTTACGACAATATTTACAACAGTAGGGTCTTTCTCCTGTGTGCACACGCTGGTGCCTCGTCAAATCACCCGACTGACTGAAGGACTTGCCACAACGCTCGCAGTGGAAGGGTTTTTCTCCTGTGTGGATACGTTGGTGCGTCCTCAAGTGACCTGCCTGCCTGAAGCTCTTGCCACATGCTTGACAGTAGAAGGGTTTTTCTCCGGTGTGGATGCGCCGGTGCGTCTCCAGGTTAGCCAAAAGACTGAAGCTTTTGTCACATGTTTGACAGTAGAAGGGTTTTTCTCCTGTGTGGATGTGCCGGTGCCTCTCCAGGTTAGCCAAAACACTGAAGCTTTTGCGGCAATGTTCGCAGTGGAAGGGCTTTTCTCCTGCGTGGATGCCCAGGTGCCTGCCCAGGTCAGATAAACGCCTGAACGTGTTACGACAATATTTACAACAGTAGGGCCTTTCTCCTGTGTGCACACGCTGGTGCCTCGTCAAGTCGCCCGACTGGATGAAGGTCTTGTTGCAATGTCCACAGATGTAGGGCCTGTCTCCTGTGTGGATACGTTGGTGCTTCCTCAAGTGACCTGCCTGCCTGAAGCTTTTGTCACATGTTTGACAGTAGAAGGGTTTTTCTCCTGTGTGGATGCGCCGGTGCGTCTCCAGGTTAGCCAAAAGACTGAAGCTTTTGTCACATGTTTGACAGTAGAAGGGTTTTTCTCCTGTGTGGGTGCGCCGGTGCCTCTCCAGGTTAGCCAAAGTGCTGAAGCTCTTGTTACAACGTTCGCAGTGGAAGGATTTTTCTCTTGTGTGGACGCGGTGGTGTCTCCGCAGCTTAGTCAAATCGTCAAAGCTCTTTCCACAGAGTTCACAGACGTGGCGTTTCCTTCCTGTGTAAGTCGTCCGGTGACTCGTCACCTCTCCTGGCTTGGTTGCAACAGCCTCGGCAGGCTGTTGGCAGGACGATCTTGGTCGGTTGGCGTCGTCTTGTTTCTGCCGGCCATTGCCCTGCATTTGGCGGTCCAGGTCATCGTGGAACGTCTCTGGGTAATCATGAAGGTGGACCTGAGACGTTAAGCCATGCGGACGCTCAGCACAGCCGACCTTAGTCTGGGAAGGTGTCATACCTCAGGCGACTCTCAGAAAGTCAGAAAGCGGACTGTGATGGGATTGGGTGTGGGTGTTCTATGCGCCTATGTTGCCACTCACTATGTAGTTTTATTTAAAATCTTCTCAAAACTTAAAATAAAAACGCAGCTTTTATAACACGTAGGCTGTGTACACGGCTGGTTGATGTCATACACAATCCACACCGCCACCATGCATGACTAACAACACCCCTTTGTTCAGGAGTTACTGCAGTTGGTGCATGTGCCCTGGATATGTCAGTTCAGCGAGTAGTGAGGACAGCAGAGAAAATTATTGGAACGTCGCTACCTTCCATCAAGGACATTGCTCACAATGTCTGGCAAGGGCCAACAAAATCATCAAAGATCCCACCCACCCACACCAGGGACCTTCTGGCAGGAGGTACAGAAGCACTGGGAGTAAAACAACCAGATTCTCCAAAAGCTTTTTCCCTCAAGCCGTTAGAATGTTGAACATGTGCAATATCCCATAACCTTAACCCATGTGCTGCTATACGGACTCTTGTTGTGCAAGAATTGTCATCACTCTATGAATTAATGGTGCTTTTATTTATTTTTATTTATTCTGTAGTGGATTTTAGGTTTTAACTATTTAGCTGGTTGTGTGAAGGAGTTGCTGACCACCCAAGGGTTCTCCGGTTAAATATACTTCATCTCAATGTCATCCATTGAGATGAAGTATATTTAAGTTGGTTTATTGCAGGTTTGAGTTATCCAGTTTATGCCATGCCATGTTTATGCAGTTATCCATAATGCCATATTCCCACTTCATGCCATGGTTTATTGTCAGGTACCCATGGCTGGGTGGAAAAAGTGCAGAGCTGCAGGTCAGATGTTGCCTGTGTGGAGGCTGGAGACTGAGTGAGGGTGGTTGAAAAGGGAGCTGGTTATATAGTGGTGCACCTGGGGCATGATTGGCTGATGAGTGGAGTGGGGTGGAGTGATTGAAAACACACAAGTGTCTTAAAGGTACAGAGGGAATGGAATGTCCAGAGGCTGCCAGACAGACAGCATGGGGATAATTCTTAACAGCCGCCCCCACGGTAGCTCAGCTGCTGTGTGAATATGACAGAATTGTCTTTCGTGCTGTCGGGATGGCTGCTGTGGTACACAGTATGTTGCAACCAATTGCAGACAGGGATGGACATGAATGTTGTATTGTCAGTTAAGGTGTCAGAGGTCTGGGGACGGGGGCACTTGGCCGCCCCATAGAACGCTGACTTGGGCTGGTGAAGGGAGGCGGTCAGCCGCCCCGTGTTGCCCACGCATTTGGGCCGTCGACGTGACCACTCTGGTGGACGGCCATGGTAGGGGAGCCAGACAGGACAATGCTTTCGGCGGGACCGCTCTGTAGTCAATCGCCGATGCAGGTAGGATGACCCAGGAAGCAGGGCAGTAGGTTGGCCTGGCTCAGAGGGCAGATGTGCTGCAGATCCAGGAAGTGGGCCAATGGTTGTGATGGGCCCTCGGACTGGAGGCTCTAGCCGAGGGGCCAGGCAAGGCGATGCCCACACTGGAACTGGGGGTGTTTGGTGCGTAGGACCAGGAGGAGCTGGACACGCTGGATCTGGAAGCGCTGGGACTGGGAGCGAGACACGCGCCAGGGCTGGAGGCGACGGAGTTGGAGACGCCATGTGCGCTGGGACTGGAAGCACCATGGCAGGAGGCGACACACGCGCCAAGGCTGGAGGTGATACGGGAGGCACCCGGACAGGGTGCGCGTCAGGAGGCACCAGGACAGAAGGCGCCGCTGGAAGCCGGGGAGGAGGCGCTGCACGAAGCGCCAGAACAGGAGGCGCCGCCAGGACGGGAGGCGCAGGGCGAGGAGGCGCAGGACGAGGAGGCGCCGCCAGGATGGGAGGCGCAGGAGGAGGCGCCGCCAGGATGGGAGGCGCAGGACGAGGAGGCGCCGGGATGGGAGGCGCAGGAGGAGGCACCACTGTAGGCGCTGGACGAGGCGCCACTGTAGGCGCAGGAGGAGGCGCCGCCACGATGGGAGGCGCTGGAGGAGGCGCCGCCAGGATGGGAGGCGCAGGACGAGGTGGCGCCGCTGTAGGCGCAGCAGGAGGCGCCGCCTGGATGGGAGGCGCCGCCTGGACGGGAAGCGCTGGAGGAGGCGCCGCTGTAGGCGCAGGAGGAGGCGCCACCAGGATGGGAGGCGCTGGAGGAGGCGCCGCTGTAGGCGCAGGAGGAGGCGCCACCAGGATGGGAGGCGCTGGAGGAGGCGCCGCTGTAGGCGCAGGAGGAGGCGCCACCAGGATGGGAGGCGCTGGAGGAGGCGCCGCTGTAGGCGCAGGAGGAGGCGCCGCCAGGATGGGAGGCGCTGGAGGAGGCGCCGCCAGGATGGGAGGCGCTGGAGGAGGCGCCGCTGTAGGCGCAGGAGGAGGCGCCGCCAGGATGGGAGGCGCAGGAGGAGGCGCCGCTGTAGGCGCAGGGGGAGGCGCCGCCAGGATGGGAGGCGCTGGAGGAGGCGCCGCCAGGATGGGAGGCGCTGGAGGAGGCGCCGCTGTAGGCGCAGGAGGAGGCGCCACCAGGATGGGAGGCGCTGGAGGAGGCGCCGCTGTAGGCGCAGGAGGAGGCGCCACCAGGATGGGAGGCGCTGGAGGAGGCGCCGCCTGGATGGGGGGCGCTGGAGGAGGCGCCGCTGTAGGCGCAGGAGGAGGCGCCGCCAGGATGGGAGGCGCAGGAGGAGGCGCCGCCAGGATGGGAGGCGCTGGAGGAGGCGCCGCCAGGATGGGAGGCGCTGGAGGAGGCGCCGCCAGGATGGGAGGCGCTGGAGGAGGCGCCGCCGTAGGCGCAGGACGAGGAGGCGCCGCCAGGATGGGAGGCGCACGAGGAGGCGCCGCCAGGATGGGAGGCGCTGGAGGAGGCGCCGCCGTAGGCGCAGGACGAGGAGGCGCCGCCAGGATGGGAGGCGCTGGAGGAGGCGCCGCTGTAGGCGCAGGACGAGGCGCCGCCAGGATGGGAGGCGCTGGAGGAGGCGCCGCCAGGATGGGAGGCGCAGGACGAGGCGCCGCCAGGATGGGAGGCGCTGGAGGAGGCGCCGCCAGGATGGGAGGCGCAGGATGGGAGGCGCTGCAGGAGGCGCCGCCAGGATGGGAGGCGCTGAACGGATAGGAGGCGCCACCAGGATGGGAGGCGCTGCAGGAGGCGCCGCCGGGATGGGAGGCGCTGCAGGAGGCGCCGCCAGGATGGGAGGCGCTGCAGGAGGCGCCGCCAGGATGGGAGGCGCTGGAGGAGGCGCCACCAGGATGGGAGGAGCCACAGCAGGTGGCACCAGGGGAGCCAGGAGGAGAGGTGCTGGAACCGGTAGAGGACTCGACTTGTTGAGTGGCCGGAATGGCTGAGAATAGGTTGGGCTTAGCTGGAGAGGCGTGGGGTGTGAATGCACCACCTGAACTGGTGGGGCTGTGACCATAATCTGGGCGGTTAAGTGGTAATCATGGGGAGGTGCTCCCACCTGTTGTCCATGCTGGAGATCATCAGCCCTCAGCCAGGTACTGATGTATTCCAACAGTGTTAGTCTTGCCCTACTTCTCCCATCAAGCTCATTCATTCTCTCCTCAATCCTTTTCAGCTGGTTGTTGGCCTCCATGTCTGCCCTTCTGAGGGCTTCGGCCATGATGGCCAGGAAGTCCTTCCCCTGCAGCATGATTTTTGTTTGTGGTGATATTTGTGGTGATAAACCAATGTTCAGTTTGTTTCACAGGGTTTCAGAGTTCAATGTTTGTAATGTCAATCTTAAGCAGCCAGCATATCCGCTCGAAGGACCGTGTTAAATATTTAGCTGGTTGTGTGAAGGAGTTGCTGACCACCCAAGGGTTCTCCGGTTAGAGAGATGACATTGAGATGAAGTATATTTAAGTTGGTTTATTGCAGGTTTGAGTTATCCAGTTTATGCCATGCCATGTTTATGCAGTTATCCATAATGCCATATTCCCACTTCATGCCATGGTTTATTGTCAGGTACCCATGGCTGGGTGGAAAAGTCTATGGAGCTGCAAGTTCTAGTTGTTGCCTGTATGGAGGCTGGAGACTGAGTGAGGGTGGTTGAAAAGGGAGCTGGTTATATAGTTTATTCTTAGTGGATTTTAGGTTTTAATCGTTTTTAAACTTTTTAGATCCATTTTTCTATCATACTAAAGCCAGTGAACGGAATTCCGTTCTCTTGTGCATTCTTTGTATTTGCTGAATAACAAAGTAGTGTAATGGACCTGCTAGGGTCCATTTGGTTCACATTTGTACACTCTCAGAAAAAAATTGAAAATGGGTGGAATTTCCCTTTAAGAGGCGTCCCTCCACTTCTAAAAGTCCCACTATAACACTGGTCCCCAGCAATGAGAAGGGGCACCTGGACTCCTGCTATATTTTGGGGGGCCTGTGGATGTCTCTCAGGAAATCTGGTGTACAATAAAGCAGGGACAAAATCACAGTATTAGTTTTAGTCTGTATTGATTTTCGACAAATTGTTCTTGTTGAATTTATTTAGCACAGGGTGCTGGGAGAAAATGAAGCAACAATACATTGTGTTTGTGCAAAAAATGTGCAAAATAACGATCCATAATGTACTGTAACATAACATTAAAATTTGATGTACCCCACAAGGGGACCAGTGGGATGCTGCTCCAGCATCTTTGCTGAAGCTAGTCAAATGCAACTGCTTTGGCCAGTGACAAAAATACCTGTTTCTGTCGGATGGACTACTGTGCACTAGGCTTGCAGCGGTTCTCCGAAAAAACCAGAACCGTTCGGTACGTGGTCCACGGTTCGGTACGCGCTAATGAACCGAGGTACTTAAGTTCGCATTCATTCATTTCTTACAGTTGCGGAGAATGTTTCTCGGTCACACGCCGTTGTGTATCACCACACTGCTGCATTGAACACAGAGCCATGGCCACAGAGCCATAGAGTTGCGACAACTCAGTCCGTGTCATCGGGCCGGTCTAATGGCGGCTCTTCTACTTAGACTTGAATAGAGAAAGGGGACAACAAATAGGGACAAGTCCTGTACCTGAAGTAGCTGGACTCAGGCAACAGCCTGTTACCGGTGACATGTTGAAAACATTCATAAAACAACTCTTATCTGCGCCGCCCTCGTTGAAAAGAATACATTTCCAACTCCAGTTTGTTCGTTTTAGGGCTGCATGAACAGCGCTCGAGCACTCAGTTTGTGACGCCTCAATGTCGCAACTCTTTTACTAGGTGGCTCTGATTGAACAGAGCGAACGGAACGGTCCACCACCACACAGGCACACACACATACACGAGAGGAAAACGGGAGAGGGGAAAGCAGAGACGCCGCGTTTGTGACTTTATGTCACTGGTTTATGATTATCAAAAGTGGCCCACGGACGAGGGACCACTCTTTTTTTTTTTTTTGACTAGTTGAGGGAGTTCTAGGTGGTCTCCTGCTAAATGGTAGAGAGTTGGTAAAGAAATGGCTACTTTTGTAACTTGAGCCAACAGATAGCAGCTAACTGCGCAGAAGAAGGGAAAGAGAAACGCTTTAAATCTGCACTTGCTGCTAAGCATGATTAATTACCTGACGTTGTGGTGTCCACTTGTAGCTATTAAAAGCAATTCCGTCAGAAAAGTGAAGATCTAAAAACGAAATAGTGAACGAATACTCCGTGACTTTAGATCAGTGGTTTCCAACCAGTGATCTGGGGACCACCAGTGGTCCTTGAGAGGGTTCCAGGTGGTCCCCGGGCTAAATGATGTAAAGTTGGTTAACCAGATGTAATTCTTTGAGAGTGTAAAAATGAACCATTTCATTTCTACACTCAAGAGTTAAAATATTCATCACAACTAGTGAATGTAGAAGATTAATGAAACCAAATGGACCCTCGCGGGTCCATTTGGTTTCATGTTTACGCTCTCAAAGAGTTACATCTGGTTAACCAACATATCACCACCTGGAACCCTCTCAAGGACCACTAGTGGTCCACTGGTTGAAAACCACTGATATTACCTTTGATTGGGTGGGCAGGATGCACATTTGGGTGGGCTGTGCCCACCCCTGCCCCCCTCTATATCTGGCCCTGGTAGCAAATAATGTATACTGTGTTCATCTTGAGAGAGACTTGATGCTACAACGTTGTATGATGGCTTGTTTTAATAAACACAGGTTTATCTTGTCAGTCATGACCACATGGAGGTTGTCTCTGTGGGAAACAGTGTTTGCCAACTGCCAAAATCCAAAATGCACAAGTGGCACTTGACAAAATGTTGGTCAACAATTCTTCTACATTTTCTAACTGCGTAGATTCTTGAAAATTAGGTAATTCAGATGGTTAAATATAATTTAACTCTTGAGAGCGGAAAACGAAACCAAACGGACCCTAAACGGTCCGTTTGGTTTCGTTTTCCGCTCTCAAGAGTTACAGATCTAAAAGGGTCCATTTGGTTACCAATGGTCCTTTCTAGGAACGAAGGAGGACTCTGTCATAGGAGGAAAAATGGTGAAAAACAAAAAACCACCAGTTTTTCCGCCAGTTTTTCACTAATTTTGGCATTAGGGGGATCTGGAAAAAGCTGAATATAGCGACAAATGTGCCAAGGGCTAGCTTGATTACAGATAATATAAAAATATATAATATATAATATAAAAATATGAAAATGGGTGAAATTCTCCTTGACCAAAACATCTCTAAGGACTCATTAAAAAAAAGCTATAGCTATTATACAATTCACCAAACAGTATTCTACCACGGTGGAAACCAAAGCCTTTGCGTGAAATACACTTTTTAGTACACAAAAGAGAATAAAGTCAACCTGGTGGATTGGTAAATATTTTTTTAAACAACACCCAGAAGTAAGGCCTGTTCAATGGCACTGATTTATGGAAAGAAAACCTCCAAAATGCAGTCACATGCTTCCCTCCCACCGTACTTATGAACACAGACTCTTCATCACTTATATTATAGTGTTAAAAGAACCAGTAAAACACACTATAAACAACTGTACTTTTTTATTAAGTGTTTTTTTATTGACAGAATGTATAAGTACATTACTGGGTCAACAAACACACATGTCTCTTTAATGTAGCTTCAACACAAACACTGTTACACATAGAATGTACTGGTGCAGTAACATTGTTAATGTAACTATCTTATCTATCAGGGATATTATATATTAATGCAGTCATATTATGGGAGCCAGGCAGAAATGTCTGAGTGAGTGAGTGAGTGAGTGCATCACAGACTCCATATCAGTGTTGTTTTTGACTAAAGACTAAGACTAAAGACTAATTCGACTAAGGTTTTTGATATTTAGTCGACTAAAGACTAGACTAACAATTTCAGAAGACTAATTGGGACTACAAGATGTGTGTTTTCAAAAGACTAAGACGAAGACTAAATCATAACCTAAGACTAATGGAAATAGGAAACCTTTTTAACTTTTTTTCGTTCTTTTTAAGTACGTGAACATATCTGCAGTATACATTGCATACGTTTTCAGGAAAGGGACTTATTACTAATGCAGTAATTTTATACAAAGAAATAAAACGAGACATCTTTCATACTAAAACCTATAAATCTATATATACCTACAATACATTTGTATGTAAGACTAAATTATACCAAGACTAAGACTGAAAGACTAAAAAAGACTAAAAAAAGACTAAGACTAAAAAGACTAAGACTGAGACTAAGACTAAATCAATGTTAATATTTCGTCGACTAAGACTAGACAAAAAAAATGAATTTCAGAAGACTAAATGGGACTAAAAGACTAAATGTGTGTTACTCAAAAGACTAAGACTAAGTCAAAATATTCTCAAACAAACAACACTGCTCCATATTAGGGAGTGTATATGGAACGTGAACTGTGTCCTACTGGTGGTAGTAACGGTTACATAGCATAAAGCAGAAAACCACTGAACACATTCTGGTTGTCTGCGTTATCCCAGAGCGTGTTTCCATTCGCATTCCCCATGTAAACTGTGTCTCCCTGCTCCAGCTCTAAGATCAGTCCATTAGACACATACTCATGGGCGTCATGGTTATTCTGTCCCGAGTTGTGAAGGATCCGCTCACCGTTTTTATACATCAGTATATTCACATACGATGACTGGTAGTTAGCTGCAGTAAATCGAAACTGATAAACACCTTTCAGTGTTGCTGTGAAGATACCTGGGGGGGGCGGGGGAGAGCGGGGGAGAGAGAGAGAGAGAGAGAAATTAAACATCTCAACCTTCATGTCAGTTGATTTAAAGGCATATTCAGTGATTTCACTTAATTGAAATATTACTTTTTTTTTCTTTTTTGGTTAATCCTCCCTACTATAGGGTGTGGTGACCATATAAGACATGGGTGTCAAACTCTGGCCCGCGGGCCAAATTTGGCCCGCCGTGTAATTTCATTTGGCCCTTGAGACATTATCAAATTAAAGGGGAAGACCACCCATTTTCAACATTTTAGATGTTGTGTGGACATGATAAAAATGGAGGTCTGAAAAAATCATTAACATGGTGAAATACATCTAATGACATCACCAAGATGTATTTCACCATGTTATTGATTTTTCTTTCAGTCCCATTTTTCCTGAGAGGGTACAAATGGAACATTTGTACTCAGGAAATTTTTGAAAATGGGTGGAATTCCCTTTTAAAAGGTTAGTTCGTTCAAACTTTGTTCAGTTTTAAATTTTGGCCCACTCTGAGTTTTACACCCCTGATATAAGGAGTTCCTCCCTGGGTGCATGAAACACTATTTAGGATTATCAGTTTGGGGCTTTGGGTGTCAAAGCCTTCCTCCAATCAGGATGAGTGAAGGCCTTCATCCAATCAGGATCCAATCAGGGGGGTGCTGTTGGCCTGTTGCACTGTAGAGTGTGAGCATGAGCACATCTTGTTACCGGGGGACTGTTTTTTTTTTTTCTTTTTTTTCCAAAATCTCCCACATCACTGAATGCTCCTTTTATATATTAAACTAATGTATTACACTAGAGGTTCAGCCGGCTCCGCCAGCCTCACACACAGTCCATATAGGCATAGCTGAGTTTCCACTCAGCTATGCCTATATATGGACTTCTACAGTGTTACACCCGGCGTTACACGTGTTACGTGTTACACCTTTATCCCAGAGCTCAAATGTAGAATAGGATGGAGTGAACTATACCATAATGAGTCATAACCAACCTGTAGATGAATTGTAGCCGTTGCCAACGTTGGTGATGACTCTCTCGTAGATCAGAGGGTTGGCACCACTAACATAATCGCCAGAATTACTCAGCCCAACAGAGAAGGCTACCTTTGCTGTAAACACACAGACATTATCACATTGTTAATGACAAAAGAGGAAATTCCTGCAGCACACAGAAAAATAATGGTGGGGAAATGTACCCTTGGTATTGTTGTACCTCAAAAGGACTTCACCGTACCCTAACCCAAGATTTGGACTCTCGTGCAGAGGTACTTTTTAGGTACAACTCACCTTTATTTTTCTGTGTGTGGAGAGAGCTTTTTACATAACAATTGCGACTTTTGCATAACAATCGCGGCCGTTTTGCATAACAGTCTACCTTTTTTTTTTACTTTTTTAACTCAACCCAACCCTAAACGTATAATCTCAGTAAAACCTATGCTTAAACCTATGCCTAAACCCAAGAGTACCCCACAATAAGCTTAGAATGGGGCTAATGGATGATGTCTACGACACCTAGTAAGTCACTCCAAAATACGTTTATTGCTATGTATTGTAATGGCGGCAGCTTGCGCCGCCCTCGTGGAAAGTAGACTGGTCTACTTCATGGATCCTCCAGCCATCGGCCTGCCCTACACCATCACACTGACGATGGTTTCATAACCGTCACGACAGTTGCATAACCGTAGCAACCGTCTGCAATAGCAATCGAGGCGGTTTCTTAACGTCACAACCGTTTTGTGCCAAAATGTTTCGGGTGAAATAAAACTATACGATTGAGGATAGACACTAGACCAATATACAGTATGGGCCCCCTGAACATCAACTGGTTCAAATTACCTTCACTTTGTTTCTCCAAGTCTGCAACCTGGACCTCTGTTTCATACAGTCTGGTCCCTGTAGTAAAAAGTCTGAACTCTACAACATCCAATCTTTTCTCTGTATTATCCAGTCTGGCCTCTATATCAACCAGTCTGGTCTCTGTAGGTTCCAGTCTGCTCTCTGTAGCATCCAGTCTGGTCTCTGCAGCATCCAGTCTGGTCTCTGTATCATCCAGTCTGGTCTCTGCAGCATCCAGTCTGCTCTGGTGGTCTTCCACGTAGCCCTCAATGGTCTCCAGTCTGGTTGCTGTGGTGTTCAGCCTGGCCTGGTGGTCTGTAACCTGGTCCTCTGTCACGTTCAGCCTGGTCTGGAGATCTGCAATCTGGGACTGACTCTCACTCAGTTGCTCAGCCATTACTAGAAACAATAACAGAGAAAAACATGTAAAGTTAAATTGAAACATTGCATTTATCTTGCCATTAAGGGACGCTGATTCTTTTAAGGAAAATTACTCTTTTGCTTTTTGCCTGGAACGTGGTTGTAAACCAGTGCCTGTGGGTTGAAAAACAGTCTGGACCTCGACTTGTTCCATTTTATCTATTTTGGCCCACTGTGTATTTGAGTTTGACATCCCTGCACTAGACCAATATACAGTAGGCTCAAATTACCTTCACTTTGTTTCTTCAAGTCTTCAACCTGGACTTCTGTAGAACCCAGTCTGCTCTGGTGGTCTTCCACGTAGCCCTCAATGGTCTCCAGTCTGGTTGCTGTGGTGTTCAGCCTGGCCTGGTGGTCTGTAACCTGGTCCTCTGTCACGTTCAGCCTGGTCTGGAGATCTGCAATCTGGGACTGACTCTCACTCAGTTGCTCAGCCGTGACTGAAAACAATAACACAGAGAAATACATGTACAGTTAAGTTGAAACCACTACACAAACTAGGTGGCAGGGTCTTCTGCTCAGTTGATCCTCGGCTGTAGAATGTCCTCCCTGATCGCCTGCGGGTTTTTAATGCACACATTTTTATGTTTGCATTTATCACGGCATTATGTGACATTGATTTTTTTAAGGAACATTACTTTTTCTGCTGCTTGCCTTGAAGGTCGTCGTAAATCAGCGTCTCTGTGTTGAAAAACAGTCTGGCGGCTCAGGCCCTCGAATTGTACCATTTTATCTATTTTGGCCCACTGTGTATGTGAGTTTGACATCCCTGCCCTAAACCAATATACAGTATGGGCCTCCTGAACATCAACAGGTTCAAATTACCTTCATTTTGTTTCTTCAAGTCTTCAACCTGGACCTCTGTAGCATCCACTCTTGTTTCTGTAGCATCCAGTTTGCTCTCTGCAGCATCCAGTCTGGTCTCTGCATCATCCAGTCTGGTCTCTGTATCATCCAGTCTGCTCTCTGCAGCACCCAGTCTGCTCTCTGCAGCATCCAGTCTGGTCTCTGTATCATCCAGTCTGGTCTCTGCAGCATCCAGTCTGCTCTGGTGGTCTTCCACGTAGCCCTCAATGGTCTCCAGTCTGGTTGCTGTGGTGTTCAGCCTGGCCTGGTGGTCTGTAACCTGGTCCTCTGTCACGTTCAGCCTGGTCTGAAGATCTGCAATCTGGGACTGACTCTCACTCAGTTGCTCAGCCATTACTAGAAACAATAACAGAGAAATACATGTACAGTTAAATTGAAACATTGCATTTATCTTGCCATTAGGGACGCTGATTTCTTTTAAGGAAAATTACTATTTTGCTTTTTGCCTGGAACGTGGTCGTAAACCAGTGCCTGTGGGTTGAAAAACAGTCTGGACCTCGACTTGTTCCATTTTATCTATTTTGGCCCACTAGACCAATATACAGTAGGTTCAAATTACCTTCACTTTGTTTCTTCAAGTCTTCAACCTGGACTTCTGTAGAACCCAGTCTGCTCTGGTGGTCTTCCACGTACCCCTCAGTGGTCTCCAGTCTGGTTGCTGTGGTGTTCAGCCTGGCCTGGTGGTCTGTAACCTGGTCCTCTGTCACGTTCAGCCTGGTCTGGAGATCTGCAATCTGGGACTGACTCTCACTCAGTTGCTCAGCCATTACTAGAAACAATAACAGAGAAATACATGTACAGTTAAGTTGAAACCACTACACAAACTAGGTGGCAGGGTCTTCTGCTCGGTTGATCCTCGGTTGTAGAATGTCCTCCCCGATCGCCTGCGGGTTTTTAATGCACACATTTTTATGTTTGCATTTATCACGGCATTATGTGACATTGATTTTTTTTTTAAGGAACATTACTTTTTCTGCTGTTTGCCTTGAAGGTCATCGTAATTCAGTGTCTATGTGTTGAAAAACAGTCTGGCGGCTCAGGCCCTCGACTTGTACCATTTTATCTATTTTGGCCCACTGTGTATGTGGGTTTGACATCCCTGCACTAAACCAATTAAGGCCTTTCTGAGACCTATATATCCCATACTCTGAGGGGATGGCGGCCATCTTGATGGTAAGCCATAAGTTATATTCAATGGAATGTGGATGCAATGACAGGCGGAGAGAAGATACTACTACTACTAGCAGTACTACTACTACTAGCCATACCACCACTACTACTACTACTACTAGCAGTACTACTACTACTACTACTACTACTAGTACTAATAGCAGTAACTACACATGCCAGCAATGGATGTGATGACAGGCAGAGAGGAGATACTACTACTACAACAACAACAACAACTACAACTACTACTACTACGGGGACTGATCTAAGTACCGAAGTCCCATAGATCAGAACTCCCATTAGTCCGAACATGCGCTGGAAATCCACTATCAGCTGCAACATGCTTGCGGTTATGGTGAGGATGAGGGTTAGAGAAGGGTTTAGGCATGTTTGTAGCAAAACCCTACCCTTCTCCAACCGTAACCCTAAGAGCCTAAATCCCCGACGCTCAACCACCTCACAGACCGTCAGGTCTGTGAGGTTAGGTTGAGGGTCGGGGGTTTAGGCTTAGGGTTACGGTTGGAGAAGGGTAGGGTTTTGCGTCTCGTAGTTTCGGAACAACGGGAGGTCGCAACAATGGGAGGTCGGAAAAATGACATGGCACCACTACTACTACTAGCAATACTACTACCACTCCTACTACTACTAGCAGTAATACTTCTAGTACTAATACTAGTACTAATAGCAATAACTACACACACCAGCAATGGATGTGATGACAGGCAGAGAGGAGATACTACTACAACAACAACTACTACTAGCAATACTACTACCACTACCACTCCTACTACTACTAGCAATACTACTACCACTACCACTCCTACTACTACTAGCAGTAATACTTCTAGTACTAATACTAGTACTAATAGCAATAACTACACACACCAGCAATGGATGTGATGACAGGTGGAGAGGAGCTACTACTAGCACCACTCCTACTGCTACAATGACAAGAACTACTACTACTACTAGCAGTACTAGTACCACTACTAATAGCAATACTACTACTACTACTACTACTACTACTAGCAGACCTAGTACTACTAGCAGTACTACTATACTACTAGCACTACTACTACTACTACTGCTACCAATGCTAATGCTAGCAACATGCTAACATGCTAATGCTAACATTCTAACCCGAACATGCTAATGCTAACATGCTAATGCTAAAATACTAATGCTAACATGCTAATGCTAACATGCTAATGCTAACATGTCAATGCTAACATGCCAACATGCTAATGCTAACATGTCAATGCTAACATGCCAACATGCTAATGCTAACATGCTAATGCTAACATGCTAATGCTAGCATTAGCATGTTGACATTAGCATGCTATCATTAGCATATTAGCATTATCATGCTATTGTTAGCATGTAGTAGTAGTACTGCTAGTAGTAGTAGTAGTAGTAGTAGTAGTGCTAGTAGTAGTAGTACTGCTAGTAGTAGTAGTACTGCTAGTAGTAGTAGTAGTACTGCCAGTAGTAGTACTGCTAGTAGTAGTAGTAGTACTGCCAGTAGTATTACTGCTAGTAGTGGTAGTACTGCCAGTAGTAGTACTGCTATTAGTAGTAGTAGTACTGCCAGTAGTCGTACTGCTAGTAGTAGTAGTAGTAGTACTGCCAGTAGTAGTACTGCTAGTAGTAGTGGTAGTACTGCCAGTAGTAGTACTGCTAGTAGTGGTAGTACTGCCAGTAGTAGTACTGCTAGTAGTGGTAGTACTGCCAGTAGTAGTACTGCTAGTAGTGGTAGTACTGCCAGTAGTAGTACTGCTAGTAGTGGTAGTACTGCCAGTAGTAGTGGGGCTTGTAGTAGTACTACTGCCACTAGTAGTACTGCCAGTAGTAGTAGTACTACTAGTAGTAGTAGTAATAGTGGTAGTACTGTCAGCAGTAGTAGTAGGAGGAGGAGTGGTGCTAGTCGTAGTACTGCTAGTAGTAGTAGTTTTAGTAGAATGCATTCCATTGAACACTTCACACTTGTTTACCAACAAGATGGCCGCTCCTTTCTGAGTATGGGACTGAGAAAGGCCTTAATATACAGTATGGGCCTCCTGAACATCAACAGGTTCAAATTACCTTCATTTTGTTTCTTCAAGTCTTCAACCTGGACCTCTGTAGCATCCACTCTGGTTTCTGTAGCATCCAGTCTGCTCTCTGCAGCATCCAGTCTGCTCTGGTGGTCTTCCACGTACCCCTCAATGGTCTCCAGTCTGGTTGCTGTGGTGTTCAGCCTGGCCTGGTGGTCTGTAACCTGGTCCTCTGTCACGTTCAGCCTGGTCTGGAGATCTGCAATCTGGGACTGACTCTCACTCAGTTGCTCAGCCATTACTAGAAACAATAACAGAAATACACGTACAGTTAAATTGAAACTTTGCATTTATCTTGCCATTAAGGGACGCTGATTTCTTTTAAGGAAAATTACATTTTTGCTTTTTGCCTGGAACCTGGTATTAAACCAGTGCCTGTGGGTTGAAAAACAGTCTGGTCCTCGACTTGCACCATTTTATCTATTTTGGCCCACTGTGTATTTGAGTTTGACATCCCTGCACTAGACCAATATACAGTAGGCTCAAATTACCTTCACTTTGTTTCTTCAAGTCTTCAACCTGGACTTCTGTAGAACCCAGTCTGCTCTGGTGGTCTTCCACGTACCCCTCAGTGGTCTCCAGTCTGGTTGCTGTGGTGTTCAGCCTGGCCTGGTGGTCTGTAACCTGGTCCTCTGTCACGTTCAGCCTGGTCTGAAGATCTGCAATCTGGGACTGACTCTCACTCAGTTGCTCAGCCATTACTAGAAACAATAACAGAGAAATACATGTACAGTTAAGTTGAAACCACTACACAAACTAGGTGGTAGGGTCTTCTGCTCGGTTGATCCTCGGTTGTAGAATGTCCTCCCCGATCGCCTGCGGGTTTTTAATGCACACATTTTTATGTTTGCATTTATCACGGCATTATGTGACATTGATTTTTTTTTTAAGGAACATTACTTTTTCTGCTGTTTGCCTTGAAGGTCATCGTAATTCAGTGTCTATGTGTTGAAAAACAGTCTGGCGGCTCAGGCCCTCGATTTGTACCATTTTATCTATTTTGGCCCACTGTGTATGTGAGTTTGACATCCCTGCACTAAACCAATATACAGTATGGGCCTCCTGAACATCAATAGGTTCAAATTACCTTCATTTTGTTTCTTCAAGTCTTCAACCTGGACCTCTGTAGCATCCAGTCTGCTCTCTGCAGCATCCAGTCTGCTCTGGTGGTCTTCCACGTACCCCTCAGTGGTCTCCAGTCTGGTTGCTGTGGTGTTCAGCCTGGCCTGGTGGTCTGTAACCTGGTCCTCTGTCACGTTCAGCCTGGTCTGAAGATCTGCAATCTGGGACTGACTCTCACTCAGTTGCTCAGCCATTACTAGAAACAATAACAGAGAAAACATGTAAAGTTAAATTGAAACTTTGCATTTATCTTGCCATTAAGGGGTGCTGATTTCTTTTAAGGAAAATTACATTTTTGCTTTTTGCCTGGAACGTGGTCGTAAACCAGTGCCTGTGGGTTGAAAAACAGTCTGGTCCTCGACTTGTACCATTTTATCTATTTTGGCCCACTGTGTTTTTGAGTTTGACATCCCTGCACTAGACCAATATACAGTAGGCTCAAATTACCTTCACTTTGTTTCTTCAAGTCTTCAACCTGGACTTCTGTAGAACCCAGTCTGCTCTGGTGGTCTTCCACGTACCCCTCAGTGGTCTCCAGTCTGGTTGCTGTGGTGTTCAGCCTGGCCTGGTGGTCTGTAACCTGGTCCTCTGTCACGTTCAGCCTGGTCTGGAGATCTGCAATCTGGGACTGACTCTCACTCAGTTGCTCAGCCATTACTAGAAACAATAACGGAGAAAAACATGTACAGTTAAGTTGAAACCACTACACAAACTAGGTGGCAGGGTCTTCTGCTCAGTTGATCCTCGGCTGTAGAATGTCCTCCCTGATCGCCTGTGGGCTCCACAGTCTGAATTGCTTTTAACAAGACATTCATGTCTATAGAATAGTTTGACTCAGCATGCTTTTAGATTAACACTGACCGGAATGGATTCTTCACAATGAACTATGACCAAGTTCTGGTTCTTAGTGAAACACAACGTTGGAGGCAGACAGGCACACATGTAAACAACAAAACAAGTATTACAACAAGCCCTGTGCCACAGGTCTTCACCGTCCGGGTTCAGGCCTGAACTGTGCAAACCTGACCCGTGTAGGTTTGCACATGTCATCGGACCTGACGGAGATATACTGACTACTGACAGCTCCATATATCACAGACGGACATATGGGCTGACGGACAGGGTACGAATTATAGTCAGCACCTTACGGTGGAGACAATTATGGGGAACTCAAATTAATTTACTTTCTCAATTTGCTATGAAAGCATTGCTTGGTGAGGATCATAGAACAGGAAGCTGAGGTTTAGTAATGCATTTTCAGCTTTGAATGCACACATTTTTATGTTTGCATTTATCACGGCATTATGTGACATTGATTTTTTTTTTAAGGAACATTACTTTTTCTGCTGTTTGCCTTGAAGGTCGTCGTAAATCATCGTCTCTGTGTTGAAAAACAGTCTGGCGGCTCAGGCCCTCGACTTGTACCATTTTATCTATTTTGGCCCACTGTGTATGTGAGTTTGACATCCCTGCACCAAACCAATATACAGTATGGGCCTCCTGAACATCAATAGGTTCAAATTACCTTCATTTTGTTTCTTCAAGTCTTCAACCTGGACCTCTGTAGCATCCAGTCTGCTCTCTGTATCATCCAGTCTGGTCTCTGCAGCATCCAGTCTGCTCTGGTGGTCTTCCACATACCCCTCAGTGGTCTCCAGTCTGGTTGCTGTGGTGTTCAGCCTGGCCTGGTGGTCTGTAACCTGGTCCTCTGTCACGTTCAGCCTGGTCTGAAGATCTGCAATCTGGGACTGACTCTCACTCAGTTGCTCAGCCATTACTAGAAACAATAACAGAGAAAAACATGTAAAGTTAAATTGAAACTTTGCATTTATCTTGCCATTAAGGGGTGCTGATTTCTTTTAAGGAAAATTACACTTTTGCTTTTTGCCTGGAACGTGGTCGTAAACCAGTGCCTGTGGGTTGAAAAACAGTCTGGTCCTCGACTTGTACCATTTTATCTATTTTGGCCCACTGTGTATTTGAGTTTGACATCCCTGCACTAGACCAATATACAGTAGGCTCAAATTACCTTCACTTTGTTTCTTCAAGTCTTCAACCTGGACTTCTGTAGAACCCAGTCTGCTCTGGTGGTCTTCCACGTACCCCTCAGTGGCCTCCAGTCTGGTTGCTGTGGTGTTCAGCCTGGTCTGGTGGTCTGTAACCTGGTCCTCTGTCACGTTCAGCCTGGTCTGAAGATCTGCAATCTGGGACTGACTCTCACTCAGTTGCTCAGCCATTACTAGAAACAATAACGGAGAAAAACATGTACAGTTAAGTTGAAACCACTACACAAACTAGGTGGCAGGGTCTTCTGCTCAGTTGATCCTCGGCTGTAGAATGTCCTCCCTGATCGCCTGTGGGCTCCACAGTCTACTCTGAATTGCTTTTAACAAGACATTCATGTCTATAGAATAGTTTGACTCAGCATGCTTTTAGATTAACACTGACCGGAATGGATTCTTCACAATGAACTATGACCAAGTTCTGGTTCTTAGTGAAAGACAACGTTGGAGGCAGACAGGCACACATGTAAACAAGAGTTGTGCCCCTACGGGGCACAGGTCTCCACCGTCCGGGCTCAAGAATTGATGATATTATTCTGATATATATAAAACACTAATGCAGGGGTAGACATTAAGGGAAATTTGCCACTGGCCCTTTGGGCCAGTGGCTTTTAAGAATCACTGGCCCCACAACTGTAACCACTGGCCCAGGTAATCGATCCCCATAGTCTGCAAAAAAGACCATTTATTAATGCTGATCAGTGCTGTGCATTAAATGCATTCAAGTTAACAGCACTCTTTTCATGGGGGTCAAAACCAGTAGACCGTTCAGCAAGCTGACCCTTATACAATGCAGAATGCCTAAAATATTTTTTGTGCTAATAAACAAAATATAAATAAAACTTAAACAATTACAAAACAACACCAACATATTGTGAAATAAAAATAATAATTTTAGGAGGCATTTTACCACTGGCCCCATCGGGCCAGTATAGGGCGCCATCTGGTGGTCCGCACGTGTTTTCAAACCTGTTTCGGGCCATCGGGCCAATTATAATGTCGACCCCTGCTAATGTCTTTTCTGAATTTGAAATTTCCATTTCATTTCAGTTGGAAATAAAAAATCATTCAAATTCTATGGAAGAGTTCAAGAAAAAAAATATCTGTCGTCAGGTTTGGAGAAGTGCAGAATTTGAAATAGTTTCTAAAAAAAATAAAAAATAAAAATAATGAATATAGTTGTCGATGCTGTTATTATCTGAAGAAAAGAAAATAAAGAAAATAATCCAGGTAGTCATGATTATATATAAATGAATTTCAGTCAGGACATAAATATGTTTTTAACATTAACTTTTCTTTGTGATTAAAAAAAGGATAAGAATTGATGATATTATTCTTTAAATAAAAAAAAGTTAGAGTATCAAACCAGGTATATCCTATTTAGAGATAAAATAGTAATGTCTGTTCTGAAAGTTAAATTTTACTTCATATCAGTTGGAAATAAAAAATCATTCAAATTGTATGTAAGAGTTCAAGAAAGAAAATATCTGGGGTCACGTTTGCAGAATTCAAAATAGTTTCCAAAAAAATTAAAGAATAAAAATAATGAATATAGTTGTCGATGCATTCAATGAAGTCAAAAACAAAATAATTCAAATTTGGCATTAAAAAAATAGTGGTCATAGGCAGAGATTTTTTTGTTCATTATCAACCGTCCTTTATTGTGATGAGTTTAATGTGAGTCACAAGGTTGAAGAAGAAATCTTTTATGCAAAATGCCATTATGCAATCTTAAAACATAAAAGGATTGGGTGAAAAAAAACTTATGCAAAATCTGATTCGTCATTGAACGAATATTGCTGATCAGGTTTTTGTTGTATCCTCGGTGTCCACTAGTTGAATTTCCATTATTGAGGTGTTGGGGTAAATTTCGTTGTTGTATGTCTCTAGCTTGGTTCTGCTCTTAAAAACATGAGTGGTAAATAATGCTTTGTCGAAGACTTCATTGAATGCGGTCTCATTTGTGTCTCTCAGATCTCTCAGTGACTCTGTGTCGTGACCCAGGAGGACCTCAGCGATGTTATGGAAGCATGTTACCCAATGATTGTCGTTATAGTCAGCTATCCGGACATGTAGTAAAAGTCTGTATTTGAAGTCAGAAAACTCAAGGTTGCATTTGTCACAGCGGTATTCTTTAGGTCCAGAACCTTCTTGTTGCAGTCTTCACGGGGGCACGCCTGGTATATGCAGTTCTCAGATTGAATCTCAGTGACCGTTGCCACTGTAATGCAATAATTTGCTGCCTGCGTGCACGGACAGACAGTCGTGGGACAGACAGATTCGGGGGACAGACGGGCTGCGTGCACGAACAGAGGGCGTTTTATACCCATGACCTATGACCTTCATACCTATGACCTCATCATGACGTCATCTCAAGCTTCTCAAGCTAAGGGTTCCTCCTAGAGACCCGTACCCAGGTCTCCACCGTCTGTGCTCAGGTTTGAACGTTCACTGGTACCAGTGTATCAACTATAACGTCGACATGTCGTCATGACTAACGGGCTGCGTGCACGGACAGACAGTCGTGGGACAGACAGATTCGGGGGACGGACGGGCTGCGTGCACGAACAGAGGGCGTTTTATACCCATGACCTATGACCTTCATACCTATGACCTCATCATGACGTCATCTCAAGCTTCTCAATCTCAGGGTTCCTCCTAGAGACCCGTACCCAGGTCTCCACCGTCTGGGCTCAGGTTTGAACGTTTACTAGTACTAGTGTATCAACTATAACGTCGTCATGACGTCATGACGGACGGCCTGCGTGCACGGACAGACAGTCGTGGGACAGACAGATTCGGGGGACGGACAGGCCGCGTGCACGGACAGACAGTCGTGCCACGGACAGATTCGGGGGACGGACAGGCCGCGTGCACGGACGGAGGGCGTTTTATAGTCCCCACCTTCGGTGGAGACAACAACAAAACAAGTATTACAACAAGCCCTGTGCCACAGGTCTTCACCGTCCGGGTTCAGGCCTGAACTGTGCAAACCTGACCCGTGTAGGTTTGCACATGTCATCGGACCTGACGGAGATATACTGACTACTGACAGCTCCATATATCACAGACGGACATATGGGCTGACGGACAGGGTACGAATTATAGTCAGCACCTTACGGTGGAGACAATTATGGGGAACTCAAATTAATTTACTTTCTCAATTTGCTATGAAAGCAGTGCTTGGTGAGGATCATAGAACAGGAAGCTGAGATTTAGTAATGCATTTTCAGCTTTGAATGCACACATTTTCTTGTTTGCATTCATCTTGCCATTAAAAGGGACATTGATTTTTTTCAAGGAAAATTACTATTTTGCTGTTTGTCTGGAACGTCGTTATAAACCAGTGCCTGTGTGTTGAAAAACAGTCTGGTCCTTGACTTGTGCCATTTCATCTATTTTGGCCCACTGTGTATTTGAGTTTTACATCCCTGCACTAAACCAATATACAGTATGGGCCTCCTGAACATCAACAGGTTCAAATTACCTTCATTTTGTTTCTTCAAGTCTTCAACCTGGACCTCTATAGCGTCCACTCTGGTTTCTGTAGCCTCCGGTCCGGTCTCTATAGCATCCAGTCTGGTCTCTGTAGCATCCAGTCTGGTCTCTGTAGCATCTAGTCTGGTCTCTGTAGCATTCAGTCTGGTCTCTGCAGCATCCAGTCTGGTCTCTATAGCATCCAGTCTGGTCTCTGTAGCATCCAGTCTGGTCTCTGTAGCCTCCGGTCCGGTCTCTGTAGCATCCAGTCTGGTCTCTGTAGCATCCAGTCTGGTCTCTGTAGCATCCAGTCTGGTCTCTGTAGCATCCAGTCTGGTCTCTGTAGCATCCAGTCTGGTCTCTGTAGCATTCAGTCTGGTCTCTGTAGCACCCAGTCTGGTCTCTGTAGCATCCAGTCTGGTCTCTGTAGCATTCAGTCTGGTCTCTGCAGCATCCAGTCTGGTTTCTGTAGTGCCCAGTCTGCAGTGGTGGTCTTCCACGTACCCCTCAGTGGCCTCCAGTCTGGTTGCTGTGGTGTTCAGCCTGGCCTGGTGGTCTGTAACCTGGTCCTCTGTCACGTTCAGCCTGGTCTGGAGATCTGCAATCTGGGACTGACTCTCACTCAGTTGCTCAGCCATTACTAGAAACAATAACAGAGAAATTCATGTACAGTTAAAGGGGTACTCCACTTTCAAAAAAAAAAAAACTTTTGGTCATTTTATGTTCTACTCAGCCTCATGTGAACACACCAGACAGTTTATAAGTTTCAGTATTGATATTTGATGTTCATTAATCTGCCGGAACGTCCTTCCTATACAAACCCATTATAACTTAAAACTCCATTTTAACCATGACATATTATTCGAAAACAACCCATCTTTTTTCTGGTGACTGATATTGTCCTCCTAATACGTGAGAGGGCCGTGGAATTTCAATTACAGTATTATAGTATAATAGCTGAGCTATTTTTTTTGAGTAATGCATTTTCTGTTTTCAATGCACATATTTTCATCTTTGCATTCATCTTGCCATTAAGGGACATTGATTTTTTTTTAAGGAAAATTACTTTTTTGCTGCTTACCTGGAACGTAAACCATCGCATGTGTGTTGAAAAACAGCCTGGTCCTTGACTTGTACCATTTTATCTATTTTTGCCCACTGTGTATTTGAGTTTGACATCCCTGTACTAAACCAATATACAGTAAGGGGCTTCTTAAACATCAACAGGTTCAAATTACCTTCATTTTGTTTCTTCAAGTCTTCAACCTGGACCTCTATAGCATCCAGCCTGGTTTCTGTAGCCTCCGGTCCGGTCTCTGTAGCATTCGGTCTCGTCTCTGTAGAACCCAGTCTGCTCTGGTGGTCTTCAACGTACCCCTCAATGGTCTCCAGTCTGGTTGCTGTGGTGTTCAGCCTGGCCTGGTGGTCTGTAACCTGGTCCTCTGTCACGTTCAGCCTGGTCTGAAGATCTGCAATCTGGGACTGACTCTCACTCAGTTGCTCAGCCGTGACTGAAAACAATAACACACAGAAATACATGTACAGTTAAGTTGAAACCACTACACAAACTAGGTGGCAGGGTCTTCTGCTCAGTTGATCCTCGGCTGTAGAATGTCCTCCCTGATCGCCTGTGGGCTCCACAGTCTGAATTCTTTTTTTAAGAAGACATTCATGCCTATAGAATAGTTTGACTCAGCATGCTTTTAGATTAATGGTTATTACACACGGGCGAAAAAGCGAAACGACTCGAAAAAGCAAACAAAAAAAGGCGAAATATTTGCCGGCGAATTTAGTCGCGGCCTCCTGTACACACCAAAAAGTGAAGCGTATAAAACGATTAAATTCGCCTTTTCTCTCCCCCTCCCCTCCTTCTACTACCCTCCTCCCTGCTGTGTTGTCATTTTAGCCTATATATTTTAACCATGGAAGGACGCACGCAGGAACCGATCGAAATGTTGGTCATAAAAGTTTTTTTGTATCATCAGTCATGACCGGAGATGCACACGATCGAGTTAATTAATTAATTAATCCGACGGCGCTAAAAAGGCTGAAATACAAGTTGATCATCATACTCAACCAAATTAAAAATGCCATATCATCTATCTCAGTGGTTTTCACGGGACCACCATTTGTTCAGCATTTGAGCCACGGACCACCATTTGATGACATTTTAGCCTCAAAGACCTAAAACTAAAGAATTCTTTTGGTTTTGTCCACAATTCCAGGCTGTATTTTGCCAACAAAAACAGTGTGAACTTCTTAATTAAGTGGTGCTAATTCAGATGCTGAATAGTGTGAAAATGAAACCAAATGGACCCGCAATAAACATGGAATAAACATGTTATGTTTATTCCAATTTTAGGTAAAACATGAGCTAAAATTACTGGCCTATAGCCTATATTGGTTATTATGACAGACAGAAGTCATTCTTAATTCCTTTCCAATTGTATCGGAGTTCAGCCTTAATTAACATCTGACCGCAGCTGGGCTCTCCCTTTTAATCTGCGCATCTCAGTGAGAAGCACCGCAGCACGTCCTAACTGAGAGGCTGCAGCCAGCTGCACGGTGTCAGAGAAATATCACCATCGCGCAAACTTCCAAACGTAACCCACCACCACCCGCCATGTTATAAAGACCGCCTTGTCTTGGTTTCGCATTACGCCCGGGACGCAAGGAAGTTACTTCTCAGAGCGCATTCTCGTTTAGGCTATTTGCTGAATGGCTCAGCCTCAGAAAAGGAGCGGGTTCCAGATGTGTGGATTTTTTAGGACGAGCAGGAGGAGGAGGAATTCAAGTAAAATGCCCGCTGTAATATGAAATCAAGGAAATACATTGTATTCTGATGATGTGCCTGTTAGACTTCGTGTTTCCTCATTGTTCTGGCGTGCGGGCTGTTACTATGTGTTCTTATGGCTGGCCCGGGTCTTTTAGCTGCGCTGCGTGCTGGATTGACAATAGTCATACGCACAGCCTCGGTCCCTCGGCAGGCCCGGCTCTAACATTTAGACTCGGAAAAAGCCGGTGGTAATAACAGTCACGATACGTGTTTATAAAAAAAAAAAATGAGAACGAAAAAAAAAAAAAGTTAACCGGTTTTGTGGATTTCAGAATTACGTTTCGTTCCGGAACAGTTGAAGACCATTCCGTTTCCGTTTTCGTTTCCGTTCCTTGAAAAATCCCCTAGAATTCCATTCGTTTCGGTTTTCGGTTTTCGTTCTTTGAACCGGATCGAAGCCCTGGTTTCCCCCTCCCCCACGTTAGCAGAGGAGCTAATAAAAGTTCCCCGGGTGGAGGGTGAATTCTCCTCAAATCAGGATCGAGCAGCAGGTTCACATAGTGTAGCTACTCTTGGGCGCCCCTAGTGCACCAGGCTGGTACTACACAATGAATTTCAAATCACTTACCCTACCTTTAATACAGTTCGAACTTTGATCTTACTATCCCTCCGAACAGTTGCCCCATGTCGCACAAGGCTAATTTCCCCTGGGAGCCATGAAAGTGATTTTTTGTCATTTTTAACCAAATTCACTTTTTCCCATATTAATACAGTTCGAACTTTGACCTTACTATCCCTCCGAACAGTTAGATGATTTGGAGAAATTAAATGTGTATTTATTTGCCAAAGTAGCGTTATTTTCGGTATGTTCCCCGTGGGCGTAGAGGGGCGACTCAGCGATTTGCATACATGATTGTGATTGGTCATGGAACGCTGTTGTCTCGGGTTACAGTCGAGTCCCAGTGTGATCACAAGACACCCCGTAGCTCGTATTGATGTTGTTTTTTAAGCCAAAGCTGCGCTGTTTACATCTAAATGTCACTTTTCCGAAGTAGCCGTGGGCCAAGTTTGAATGAACTAACCTTTTAAAGGGGAATTCCACCCATTTTCAAAATTTTTAGGAAATACAGAAATGGGGGAACTTTTTTTTATCATGTCCACACAACATCTCTAAGGTATATTAATGACATATTAAAATGATAAATGGGTGGTCTTCCCCTTTAATTTGATAATGTCTCAAGGGCCAAATGAAATTACACGGTGGGCCAAATTTGGCCCGCGGGCCAGAGTTTGACACCCATGATGTAGACCAGGGGTTTTCAGCAGGTGGTCCGGGGACCACCAGTGGTCCCTGAGAGGGTTCCAGGTGGTCCCCAGCTAAGTTGGTTAACCAGCTGTAACTCTTGAGAGCGTAAAAATGAAACCAAATGGACCCGCAAGGGTCCATTTGGTTTCATTTTTACGCTCTCAAGAGTTAAAATATTCATCATCTGATTTAGCCCAAGTCTATACAACTAGAAGATGGACAAAAGCAAAAGAAATCTTTAGTTTTGGGGTCTGTGTGGGGCTAAAATGTTCTCAAATGATGGTCCGTGGCTCAAATGCTGAATAAATGGTGGGCCCTGGCATCAAAAAGGTTGAAAACCCCTGATGTAGACCATCCTTACCTCTCACTAAGCGCCATATATAGACCATCCTTACCTTGCACTAAGCTCTTCTGCTGCTGGACTTCTTCCTCCATGTTGCTCAGATGAACCTTTTGTTCCACCATGGTGTCTCTGAGCTCCTTGGCTTCTTCCTCACTGTCTGACACCCTGTAGTTAGACGTTAGCAAATTGTGAATGCAAATTCCATGAATAAAATCTACTCTTTTACAAAGAGCAGGATCAAACCAGGATGACAGCAGTATGCGGTTCAGTATAGTGTGGTTTGATATGTCAAAAAAACAGCTCCCGTAGGATTTTTGTGCTAAAATTGATTTTTTTGCAGATTTTGGTTCTATAGGGTCTAAACTATGAGAAAATGAGAGGGTGCAAATTTTCCCGGGCCCCGCCCCATTTCTGGGCGGGGCATCTATTTGGGACCTCCAAAACAGTATACTAAGCAGTGTATGTCCAATTTTCATAATATTAGAATTTTTTTATATGTTTTAAAACATTTTGAGGTGATTTCTTAAACTTATAAAGTGGTCAGAAGATGTTTTATGACTTTTGGTAGGGGTATTTCCTCACTTGGGACCTCCCGGACTGACCCCTGTGCCTATAGTGTGGTTTGATATGTATTTCCGTCGGATTTTTTTTTTGCTAAAATTGATTTTTTTTTGCAGATTTTGGTTCTATAGGGTCTAAACTATGAGAAAATGAGAGGGTGCAAATTTTCCCGGGCCCTGCCCCATTTCTGGGCGGGGCATCTATTTGGGACCTCCAAAACAGTATACTAGCCAGTGTATGTCCAATTTTCATAATATTAGAATTGTTTTATATGTTTTAAAACATTCTGAGGTGATTTCTTAAACTTATAAAGTGGTCAGAAGATGTTTTATGACTTTTGGTAGGGGTATTTCCTCACTTGGGACCTCCCGGACTGACCCCTGTGCATATAATGTGGTTTGATATGTATTTCCGTAGGATTTTTTTTTGCTAAAAAAAAATATATATATATATATATATATATATATATATATTATATATATATATATATATATATATATATATATTATATATATATATATATATATATATATATATTATATATATATATATATATATATATATATATATATATATATATATATATATATATATATATATATATATATATATATATATATATATATATATATATATATATATATATATATATATATGCAGATTTTGGTTCTATAGGGTCTAAACTATGAGAAAATGACAGGGTGCAAATTTTCCCGGGCCCCGCCCCATTTCGGGACAGGGCATCTATGTGGGACCTCCAAATTACATCAAGTAATGATGATATTGCAATGTCTCACTTTGGGCACGCAGAACGTGTCCATTTATTTCACACACTGCATGCAAACTAACAACAGACACGCACACCTTTTGAAGAACCCATGGTCAATTATGCCTAGCTACAACATATTATTTGCAGCATCTATTCATCTTCGTCATCATCATCTTGAATGTCTTCCCTAATAGTGTTGACACAGTCTCCACCATAACATTTGCAGAGAGGAGTGCAAGGCAGGTTATTGTTTGAGCGGCTGCACCTTCCTTTGCAACCTGCTTTGCAACCACATTTGATGAGCTCAAGTACTGCCTTTGGAGCTGGGAGGGCAAGACACCTGACTGGGACATACCCAACATTCTCTGATTTCCATCCATTTTGTTCGATTGGTGGAAGCTCTGGGCAACTTGTCAAGTATGACTTATCCCGCATTGTGATATAGTTGGCCCGGAGGATATGTGGGAGCAGTGAAGCACGGGTTGGAGGTAGCATCTCACCCTCCAAGTTTTTTGTACGAAATAGTTCCCACCTGAGTAATGGCAAGGTTGTTGGGCCTTTCGGACTGTAAACCCGGCATGCAAAATGCTCCAATGACTGCAATGGTGATGGAAGCTCGCCGTTAATGAGCTCAGAAGGGATAGAACTCTTGCCAAGGTCCTTGAAGCAGTTAATGGCAGGATCATCATCATCAAGCCTCAAGTATGCATTGACCCATGTCTTTTTGGAGATTCCAACAAATTTTCCTCCCCAGTCGGCACCAGAAAAATTGTGTAGGCCCAGGAGTCCTTGACATTTGTGACGTCCAAGAACCTGAACTCGTTCAAATATATCGATTTCCCTTTTATTTGAACCTTTGCCTGTTAAAAATGTCAGAGAAGTTGGAGCTGCAATGTGTTCACAAGACACCAAGTCAAGTAAAAGCAGGAGAACATCAGTGTCAGGTGACCAAACACGTATGTCTCGCAATGCACCCTTAGCAGCAGACGCCGATAATTGATAAGCATTGATAATTGATTGATAAGCACAGTAGCCCCTTGCCAATCAGCTGATCATGAATGACTTCAGCTGACCTTTTCACAGGCTGTACAAATATACACAAAGAGAGACTAGAAATATAGCAGCAGCATAGCTGATCTTTATTTAGCAGCAATATTTGCAGCCCCTCTGAGGGTTATGGTTAGGCACCTATTAACTGATTTATAAGCTCAAGCTACAAAGTTGTAGATTGATATTGTTGGCTAAAAATCTCATTGAAAAGGGGATGGTATGGTTTAAGTAGTTTAATGTAAAAGGCAAAATAAGTTCCTCTCTCACAAAGATTGGGTGAGCCCCCCTGTACTAACTCTGAGGACCCCTAGGTGTCATGGGCCTCCCAATGAATACCCCTGGTATTAGCTACAACTATTTTTTTAGATGACAGCCCAGCTAAAAATACTTATATGCCTTATGTATGATCTAATTTGAAATTATTCTGTAACAGAAAGTGTAATGCGAACTGAGATAGGCACAGGGGTCAGTCCGGGAGGTCCCAAGTGAGGAAATACCCCTACCAAAAGTCATAAAACATCTTCTGACCACTTAATAAGTTTAAGAAATCACCTCAGAATGTTTTAAAACATATAAAACAATTCCAATATTATGAAAATTGGACATACACTGGCTAGTATACTGTTTTGGAGGTCCCAAATAGATGCCCCGCCCAGAAATGGGGCAGGGCCCGGGAAAATTTGCACCCTCATTTTCTCATAGTTTAGACCCTATAGAACCAAAATCTGCAAAAAAAAAAAGAAAAAAAAAAAAAAAAAAATTAGCAAAAAAAAATTCCGACGGAAATACATATCATATCACACTATAGGCACAGGGGTCAGTCCGGGAGGTCCCAAGTGAGGAAATACCCCTACCAAAAGTCATAAAACATCTTCTGACCACTTTATAAGTTCAAGAAATCACCTCAGAATGTTTTAAAACATATAAAACAATTCTAATATTATGAAAATTGGACATACACTGGCTAGTATACTGTTTTGGAGGTCCCAAATAGATGCCCCGCCCAGAAATGGGGCGGGGCCCGGGAAAATTTGCACCCCCTCATTTTCTCATAGTTTAGACCCTATAGAACCAAAATCAGCACAAAATCCTACGGAAATACATATCAAACCACACTAGTATGTCAGCAGTCCCGCTGATCCCCCGTCTGGCGGCCATGTAGGACAGATTATTGTGCATGCACTCTTTACTTTAAAGTGGTATTCCACTTTCAAAAAAAAAAAAAAAACTTTTACTCTACTCAGCCTCATGTGAACACACCAAACAGTTTATAAGTTACTCCTGTCAGTATTTAGATATTTAATGTTCATTTTAGCGCCTCCAGCTCCTTCCCATAGAAACCCATTATAAATTAAAACTCCATTTTAACCATAACAGATTTTTCGAAAACAACCAATCTTTTTTTCTGGTGACTGATATTGTCCTCGGAATACGTGAGAGGACCGCGGAATTTCATTTCCAGCCACTGAGCAACTTGTATTGAAATGAACGGCAAGGGGGCGGTGCTATCGCTCCAGTCCGCTCTCTATATTTATAACTCTATGCATTTATCTACCACACCTGGCCTCCATGACGCTGAGCTTGGACTCCATCCTGCTGAGCTGGACCTCTAGGCGAAGCACCTCGTCTTTATGATCCTCGCAGCAGGCTGACACCTTGGACACCTCTATAGCACTGAGCTGGGTGCGTTGTTCTGCAAACATGACCTCCAAAACGCTGATCCTGATGCGGTGTTCCACTACGGTGGCACTCAGACCGTCGCACTCCGCCTCGGCGGCGGACAGCCTGGTCTCCATGCTGCTCAGCTGGACCTTAGTGCATGCAGTCATTGTGTATTTAAGTCAGGGGTTTTCAAACTTTTTGACACCAGGGACCACCATTTATTCAGAATTTGAGCCACGAACCACCATTTGAGGACGGACCACTGGTGGTCCCCGGATCACCTGTTGAAAGCCCCTGATTTAGGTGAACGTTTCGTGAAGATTTTTGTAAACCATGTTTTTTCTTTTCTATGAACCCTATGGAACATGAAAAAAGTGGTTTACATTTTTAATTTTTGCCCAGAAAATATTTACCCATAACATCCCATATAATGTAATAATTAAAAAATATAATAATTCTTTAAGAAGCACATGTGACATGTCAAACTAGGGGTTTTTCATGCTTCTGAATCCATCCCAAGCATTAGTTTTGCTGAAAAAAACATTCCTTGGCCTAAAAACGGCCATAGATACTTGCCCAAATGTGCTGATCTCATCACATTTTCCATGATTTCTATAGCCGATTTTAACCCAAGGAATGTCTTTTGGGCAAAACTAATGCTTGGGATGGATTCAGAAGCATGAAAAAACCCTATGATTATATTTTTAATTATTACATTATATGGGATGTTATGGGTAAATATTTTCTGGGCAAAGATTTTTAAAAAAATGTAAACCACTTTTTTCATGTTCCATAGGGTTCATAGAACAGAAAAAACATGGTTTACAAAAATCTTCACGAAACATTCAGTAAACTAGATTCTGCTACATCAGGGGTTTTCAACAGGTGGTCCGGGGACCACCAGTGGTCCTTCAGAGGGTTCCAGGTGGTCCCCAGGCTAAATGATGGAAAGTTGGTTAACCAGATGCAACTCTTGAGAATGTAAAACATTCTCAAGAGTTAAAATATTCATCATCTGAATTAGCACTATTTAATTAAGTCTGGCACTGTTTTGTTTGCAAAAATCCAGCCTCGAATTGTGAACAAAACAAAAAGAATTGTTTAGTTTTAGGTCTTTGGGGTGAAAATATCATCAAATGGTGGTCCATGGCTCAAATGCTGAATAAATGGTGGTCCCTGGTGTCAAAAAGGTTGAAAACCCTGGTGCTACATAACTACCTGTTGTTCATCGACAGTGGCTCTGAGATCCTTGGACTCTGCCTCCACGATGCCGAGCTGGACCTGTTGATCTGTCACGGTGGCTCTAAGATCCTTGGATTCCTCCTCGCTGGCTGACAGCCTGTAAGTAAGTAAACTTTATTTATATAGCACCTCTTAAGGCCCTGCTACACTAGCAATATTTTGATCAATATCAACTAGCAATGTCAACATCAACGGGCAACATGATGAGACACGTGGCAACAGGCAACGCAACAGGCTTTTTTTCCTGAGAGTGTACAAATGGAACCAAATGGACCCGCTAGGGTCCATTATGGACCCTAGCGGGTCCATAAATGGACCCGCTAGGGTCCATTTGAGTTACATCTGGCCAAATGGAACCAAATGGACCCGCTAGGGTCCATTTGGTTCCATTTGGCCAGATGTAACGCTTGAGAACGTAAAAATGAAACCAAATGGACCCTTGCAGGTCCATTTGGTTTCATTTTTACACCTTCAAGAGTTAAAAGAAGTTTACACTGTTTTGTTGGCAAAATACAGCCTGGAATTGTAGACAAAACCAAAATATTTTTTTTTTAATTTTAGGACTTTGGTGTGAAAATGTAATGAAATGGTGGTCAGTGGCTCAAATGCTGAATAAATGGTGGTCCCTGGAGTCAAAAAGGTTGAAAACCCCTGCCGTAGACCTAACCTGCTCTCCATGACGCTGAGCTGGACGTGTTGATCCGTCACGGTGTCTCTGAGATCCTTGGACTCTGCCTCCATGACGCTGAGCTGGGCCTGTTGATCCACCACCATGTCTCGGAGATCTTTTAGCTGTTGTTCAAGGGTAGGAGCCAGATCAGCCTCAGCGTCAGCCTCAGACAGACAGTAGAGTATCAGCAGAACAGCCACAGAGAGATTCATTCTGGAACAGAGTGACAAAGAAACCGTTAGGTACAGTAGGCGTGCTCTACTCAGAGTCCAGCTTGTATTCTCAGTAGCTGAAGGGTGCAGATACCTAGAGAAACGTACGTGTTTCGGCGCTCTGGCCTTCCTCAACCAGTTTTGAAACGCTGAGGAAGGCCAGAGCGCCGAAACCCGTACGTAGACTGCTCCTGTGTTATATCATGAAATAAAGAAAAATAATGAACTTTAAGTGAGTGCGGATATTTCCTCCCTACTGGGAACAGAGTGACAGAAACCACACCAATGAAACCAATGCATGGACATCACCCAAAAAGACTTTTATTGTGACGTTTACAAGTGACAGCTGACTGTTGGCAAATAGGTGTGGGCAAAATAATCAATATGCCAATATACCGCAATGCTTAATGCCATGATATCAATATCGATTCGCCAGTTCCAAAATCGATTATTTTGATATTTATGTAGGTCCTATTCATTAATGTGTTCATGTCAGAAAGACTGACTGATGTGTATGATTGAACTTTTTGTGATCTGTATCGTCAATATCCATATTGTTCTGAATTCCGCTTATTTTCAACATTTTACTGTACTGTATTTTACTTGATGACATCATCAAGTTGTGTTTGTGTTGTGTTTGTTAACGATTTTTCTTTTAGGACCTTTTTTCTGAGGGAGTACAAATGGAACCAAATGGACCCGTCAGGGTCCATTTGGTTCCATTTGTACGCTCTCAGAAAAAATATTAAAAATGGGTGGAATCCTCCTTGTTCTAGTATAATATAAGCAAAGTAATTTGTGGGAAATAAATGTTATATATCGATATATCAAATCAAATCGCAGCATAACTAAGAATCACATTATGAATCGTTCAGAACCCTAAATATCAATATTGTATTGTATCGTGAGGTAAGTGAATCGTCCCACCCTTATTGGCAAATAGTCTGCTTTTAAGCAATGACACCCAAACATAAACAATGAGCATTCTATTCTATTCTTTTCTATTCCAATATTTAGGCAGCTTTGGATTTCCATTAGTTGACTGCTTTGTCCATATAGGTTCCTACTGGGTCATAGACAGGGCGGATCTAGGCATGGGAATGGGGGGGCAATGCCCCTCTAAATGCCCAGTCTGCCCCACCAAACACGATGGCATGCAAAACAACCCCAAATTAAAGTGCCTATATTTAAAATGATTTGAAACACTAGTACTGCCACTAACTACAACTGTGGCACCACTAAACCAACAGCATTTCATCATTGATAAGAGAAAACTCTCTGAGTCAGACCTTTTGCTTTATGCATGCTGCGTGTCTGTTGCAACTTCAACAACAACTGATGTTATTATTGATGCTTAATTGCCAAATGAAAGTCCTGTAACCAAAAATGGTATGGGTGCCCCCATACCATTTTCTCCTGCCCCCACCCCCCAATTGGGAAATGTTACATCCGCCCCTGGTCATAGATATTATTTATGCTGGCCAACCTTTTAAAACAGGGCAAATGCAGACATCAGAAAGGGCAAATGCAGAAAAAAGGGTATTTTGCATTTCGTTACCAACCCATCCATGCCTCAATTAGAATGTAATTAGTTGATTTCAAGGAATCTAGGATGAGATATTGAGTAATTTGTTTTTGAAAGTAGCCATTTTTAAAACAACCACAAAAACAATGACATCAAACATGTTCTGATTCGTCAGGCTATAAGGTCTGCCAAAATATATACTATATATTGCCTAAATGTTGTCGCCTAAACCCCTTATCCCTTAACTTCTTTACCTTTTAAAACTATTATAAAAACATTGTTCAATAGTTCAAATGGCCAGTCTACAAGCTCACAACGTGTCAATAGATTGGCACATTGAATTATTCTGAAAAGCTCACAAAACAAAGGAAAACGCCAGGTGCTCAATGGAGATGCAGAAAGTTAAAACACAAATAAAAGTTAATAATGGTGCTTCGAAGATCAAAAACAGGGACTAGAACAGTGAAAAAACAAGAAGGCAACTATCCGAGCACTCAAAAGTTTACAAACGAGGAGAGGGGATATAAAAACAAGGTACTTTATTAAGTAAAAAAAGCCAACATGTTTCGACTCAAAGAGTCTTCCTCAGGGCTAGTGAGGAAGACTCTTTGAGTCAAAACATGTTGGCTTTTTTTACTTAAAGTACCTTGTTTTTATACCCCCTCTCCTCATTTTTAAACTTTTGAGTGCTCGAATTATTCCGAAAAGCTTTTCAAAATACTAAAAAAGGCAAAGGAGTTAGGGATAAGGGATTTAGTGTGTGACAAAAATGTAGCACTTAGTTTTAAAAATCTTCGTCTTCATCCTACTAAATTACATAAGGAACTACTTTGAGGTTAAATCATACCAGGGCATCATGCGGCCCGGGGGCCAAATGCAGCCCTTTGGCTGCCTCTGACCGGCCCGTGAAAGGGTACCGTGGTTTTCAACCAGTGGTCCAGGGACCACCAGTGGTCCTTGAGTGAGTTCCAGTTAAATATGGAAAGTTCGTTAACCAGATGTAACTCTTTGAGAGCATAAAAATGGAACCATTTGGTTTCATTTTTACGCTCTCAAGAGTTAAAATATTCATCATGTGAATTAGCCCAAGTCTACACAACTAGAGAATGTAGAAGATTAATGGCCATTTTGATCTGTATGTTGGACTGATTTGTTTCCCAAATCCAGCCTGGTATTGTGGACAAAAAGCAAGCGAGCAAATCTTTAGTTTTGGGGCTCTGTGGGGCTAAAATGTCATCAAACGGTGGTCCTTTGTAGCTCAAATACTGAATTAATAAAGGACCCTGGTGTCAAAATGCTTGGTCTTACTCTTACTTTTAACTTGAAATTAAATTAATATCACGCAGACTTTAGTTCACCCTTTAGTCTTGGCCCTCCACAATATTTTATGTCTCTCATTTGGCCCCTTGGGAAAAATAATTTCCCACCCCTGGGTTAAAACACGATGGACATCACCAGGCAAAGAGGAGAGACTAACCTCAAAGCTGTGGTCCCCGAGTGGACCCCTGGTCTCTGGGTGGTCCCCTGGTCTGGCTCTGATAGGATGGCGACTTGTGGACCCCTGGTCTGGCTCTGATAGAATGGTGATGTGTGGTCCCTGAATGGACCCCTGGTCTGGCTCTGACAGGATGGTGATGTGTGGTCCCCTGGTCTGGCTCTGACAGGATGGTGATGTGTGGTCCCTGTGTGGCCCCCTGGTCTGGCTCTGACAGGATGGTGATGTGTGGTCCCTGGGTGGTCCCCTGGTCTGGCTCTGACAGGAAGGCGATGTGTCCAGGCTGGGACTTGCGGGACAGTCCTATTGAAGTCTTCCTGAGGCACAACCGTGGGCCCAGGAGAGCTGTCACTAATGCGACACAGAGGCAGTATCACTTTATAGTGAATGTTTCTAGCGCTGCATCACAGTGACATGACAACAAGACATCATATGCAGAAACGTGACATGATAACAGGGGCGGATCTAGGCATGGGCATGGGGGGGCAATGCCCCCATAAAATACCCAGTCTGTTCCCCCAAACACCATGCCATGCAAAACAACCCAAGATATTTCAAATTAAAGTGCTTCTATTTAAAATGATGTGAAACACTACTACTGCTACTAACTAACTACAGCTGTGTCACCACTAAACCAACAGCATTTCATCATTGAAAACAGAAAACTCTCTGAGTCAGACCTTTAGCTTTATGCATGCTGCGTGTCTGTTGCAACTTCAACAACAACTGATGTTATTATTGATGCTTTACTTGACTAATAAAAGTCCTGTAACTGAAAATGGTATGGGAGCGGCTTCATCGCCCGTGGCGCGAAGCGACACGGGCGATGAAGCCGCACCCATACCATTTTCTGTTGCCCCTCCAACATGTTCTCTTGCCCCCCCCCCCAAAGGGGACATTTTATATCCACCCCTGCATGATAATGAGCGGACAGTCAGGATGACCTTATACTGCTGATAACTACAGCATGTCTCTCTTAAAGTACAATGCAGGCAGTACTATCACATATCAAGTACATTGTATCTAAAGTTCAAGAACACAGACTTACTAAGAAGTATAGGGAACACTCATAACAGTACAGTATGTGTGCGCAGGTGCGCTCATGCATGCCTGTATGTGCGTATGTGTGAGAAGTGTAACCTTTACAAAATGCAGTAAGTAAGTAAAACAATGAGTACTAATTTAACCCAGTGTTTTGTTTTGTGTACATTGCTCTCTGGGTGCTGACCAGGTTTTTTCTAAAGGATGTGGGCTTACAGTTTTTCTATGACGAAGTGGGATCAGGGTCGGATTGACCACTGGGCGTAAGGGAGGTCTCCCCTTGGGCCACGACACGTAGGGGGGCCGTTGGTATCATGGTATGATTAAAAGCACTGTTTTTCAACCTTTTTGATCCCAGGGCCCACTATTCATTCAGAATTTTAAGCCACAGACCACCATTTGATGACATTTTAGCCCCAACAGACGCCAAAACGAAAGATTTATTTTGTTTTTTGGCCCACAATTCCAGGCTGGATTTGGGAAACAAAACACACAGATCAAAAGGAACATTAACCTTCTACATTTTCTAACTAGACTTGGGCCAATTTAGATGAACATTTTAACTCTTGAGAGCGTTAACATGAAACCAAATGGACCCGCAAGGGTCCATTTGGTTTCATGTTTACGCTCTCAAAGAGTTACATCTGGTTAACCAACTATACCAACAGGTCCATCACGCGCTGGTTGTGGTGGGCCGGTCTAGGACAAATCACGCTCAAAATGTCTGGGCCGATTTTTTTCCGCCCAGTCCACCACTGACTGGGATTCTCTGTCAGTGCAGTTGTTAGTTAGTTAGTTTATTTGTCTCGGTCAGGTTTCTCACAACATATGTACAGAATGAATCAAATTACAATGAATTACAATTGATATGGGCTGAAGCCAAAGCTTATTACGCCCACCCCAAAGGAAAAAAAATCATCACATGGGAGAAAATACAAATAAAATATAAATTACTAAGGCAAGTTTCAAAAATGAAGTTGTTTAACACATACAAAGGTATGTGTCTTCCTCCCCCTCAATGATTAGGCTACTTATTTTTCCTCAAATTGACAAGCAAAACATATAGGGCTCCATTTTCGTTACCATCTAAACCCCTTATCCTAAACCCCTTATACTGTTTTTACTATTTTGAAAAACCTTTTGGAATTGTTCAACGTGCCAATCTCTTGACACATTGTGAGCTTGTAGACTGGCCATTTAAACTACTGAAAAATGTTCTTTTTTTAATAGTTCTAAAAAGGCAAAGAAATTAAGGAATAAGGGGTTTAGCAGTTACGAAAATGGAGCCCACTATGGAATGTAATCCACTATATTGTGTCCTTGTTTCAAATTGCTTGTAAATCCAGTACATATATCCAGCAGAAATGTTGCACGGTATAGCCAGCCAGTAGCTATATGTTAGATGTCCTTTTCACCCTATAATAACCATGCATATCCAGCAGCAATCAAGTCAATGACTGCCAGCTGTGAGCCTGTGGCTGTAAGCTGATTCTAATGTACTGGATTCTATCACTTAGTTTCTGTTTACATTCAATGCTTTTGATACTCAAACGTTTTCATGTCAACGAGCCCCAAATTCACATTCATTATCCCATGGACCCCCAATTGAATGGATGTATACAAGGAATTATACAAAGAAAATATTCTGACTGCTCTAGCAGTGATTCTAACTCTAACCCTAATTTTAAGGACCCTCAGTACATAGATAAGTCTATGAACCCCCATGTATTGGCTCTGGGACCCCCTTGTATACAGTCAAGGCTGGACATACCTGTACAGGGATGAAATAGCATTTCCAGTGTCTATAAGACAATAGACAGTGCAATAAAACAAAGTCGAGACAAAATATAGACGAGACAAACAATAGTGCAGCAGACCAGTAAAGTGCAAACTGTACACCTAACTTGAGGTGAAGGTGTTAAGCTAACCAGGTGTGATAAAGTGGCAGTAGTGTGAAAGCTAAAGACAGCTAGACAGCACATACTGTATATAACTACTAGAAACTACAATATACTACAACTAGAAACTACAATATACTACAACTAGAAACTACAACTATAAATCAAATGAAAACTGTTTCTTCCCCCAGGCAAGCCAGCCTATGAAATATCTGAGGATGATCCTGACTGGGCACCTTCATTACACATGCTGTACCTGTAGACAAGAGAACGATGGAGATAGAGTGATGGAGTAAAGATGGAGTACCATGATTGTTTTCCAACTTCAATCATGATCATCAGGTATATATATGGCTACAGCCTCTGTCGTGATGGCCTCGAAAAACCAATATCTGTTAACTCTTGTTGTAAAAGAGGGGGTCTCTTGGTAAGGTGAAGGTTCAGGTGAGTGACTGACATGGTGCGGGCAGGCTAGGCCACCGGCCAGGCTGACCATGAGAGGCAGAGGCAAAGGATTCTTTTAAGTCTTTTATTGGGTGCGTGGTCTGTACATAAGGAATAAAACATAATATTCTGTATTAATAATAATGAAATAATTGTCGCATCCCTAATGCACATAGGCAATTCAATAACTGGCAAATAATATTAATTCAATAAACCATAATTATGTAATGAAATAACTAAGTTATTCAATAATCAATAATAAGGATATAAAATAAGGATATGTATAGTGAGGATATGTATACCTATAATTAGAGCCATATTCAAATATATACAGAGAGAGATATCAAACTTATACATATACACGGGTATATACAGTATATTATAAGATATCAGATATAGATTATATATATTAAACATGGTCCTAGGTATACATATGGAATATATAACATAAACTGGAGAAGTATATATACACAATAAACATCTCCTTTAAACAATGCTCAAACAATGAGCAGGCAAAGAGTCCAGGTCCAGGCTGTCTCAAACATATGTAGACAAACTCAGGCTCAAGGCACACCAGCAGTGCAGTGAGTACAAAATGGCAGTGGTGAAGTAGACCAACAGCTTACTTTTGGTTCATGGACGCACGCAAGCAGGTGGTGGAGAATGGTGAAGAGAGGAGCATGGTGAGGAGAAGGTCTACACTGTGTGTTCCTGGCTTGGCTTCCAGGAGTGTGTGTAGCTAGGCCACTCATATAGCCTCCCACACCTGTGCGTGGCCAATGAACAACCTGCCACTCACTCAGGTGGCTTGATTGGGCTGATTGGGCTGATGATGTGGGAGTGACTCTCCATGAGCCTTTTGACACTTGTGTTCTTTTGAATGTCAGCATTCTGCAGGGTATTTTAGACTAGAGAAGGGAGAAGAGTCTGTGTTGTGTGGGGCATTGTCCAGGGTGTTTTAGAGAAGGTGTGTGTGTGTGTGTGTGTGTGTGTGTGTGTGTGTGTGTGTGTGTGTGTGTGTGTGTGTGTGTGTGTGTGTGTGTGTGTGTGTGTGTGTGTGTGTGTGTGTGTGTGCGCGTGTGTGCGCGAGCTGCTTACTGTATACACACACACACGGCCATTAGAGAGAACAGAACAGTTGACCTCAACACATCAAGTATTCTACATTCTCTAGAGCAGAGGTGGGCAATTATTTTTCCCAAGGGGCCAAATGAGACACAAAAAACATTGTGGAGGGCCAAGACTAAAGTCTAACTTAAAGTCTGCGTAATATTAATTTAATTTCAAGATAAAATTAAGAGTAAGACCAACCATTTTGACACGATTTATTCAGAATTTGAGACACAGAGGACCACCATTTGATGACATTTTAGTCCCAAAGACCCCAAAACTAAAGATTTATTCTCTAGTTGTGTAGACTTTGGACTAATTCACATGATGAACTCTTGAGAGTGTAAAAATGAAACCGAATGGACCCGCAAGGGTCCATTTGGTTTCATTTATACACTCTCAAAGAATTACATCTGGTTAACCAACATTCCATTCAACTGGAACTCTCTCAAGGACCACTGGTGGTCCCCGGACCACTGGTTTAAAACCCTTTCACGGGCCGGTCAGAGTCAGCCAAAGGGCCGCATAATGCCCGGGTATGCTCTAGAGCTCTTGTACATGTACATAAAATGCGACTGTAAGTAGCATTTTATGTAGAAATAGTATGATATAGTTGTAAAGAGTGTTCCCTGTACTCCCTGAACTTTAGATACAGTGTACTTGATATGTGATGATAGTACAGCCTGCATTGTAAGAGAGACATGCTGTAGTTATCAGCAGTATAAGGTCATCCTGACTGTCTGGTCATTATCACGTCACATTTCTGCATTTGATGTGTCACCCGGGAAAGGTAAATACACCAAAATCACCCCCAAAACGCCCAAAAGCTCTAAAAAATACAAGCCCCTGGGCAAAATGTACCATATCATTGCTCTCCCTAGTAAAGGTAAGCAATTTATAATTATTAAAATCTAAGAAAAAGTGGTTTTGTGTTTTATACCCCTTTAAGTATGACGAACCTCAACCTGTGTGCTTCTGCCATTGCTGGCAGGCACACAGAACAAAGAAAAATGTCTTTGAACTATCCCTTTAAAGGGGTCTAACATGAAACCCATTTTTTGTGTGTGTATTTTTGGTGCTCCCATGTGTGTTTTCTATCCCCACTGATTGAACAATCAGGCTTTCATATGGAGCGTTAATGTAAATTATAGTTCCAAACTATAATGTCACTTTGGGAACCACCAGAATGATATAGTAGGCTACTAGTGTTCCCTGAGAGGATTCAAGGTGGTCCCCAGGCTAAATGATGGACTGGTAACCAATTTAACCAAATGGACCCTTATAGATCTGTAACTCTTGAGAGTGTGAAATGAAACCAAATGGACCCGTTTCATTTCACGCACTCAAGAGTCAAATTGTATTTAAACATCTGAATTACTTAATTTTCAAGAATCTACTTAATTAGTAAATGTAGAGGAATTGTTATTTTGACCAACGTTTTGCCAGTTTATTTCTCATGAATTGTGGACACAAACTTGAAAATCCTTGCTTTTGGGTCCGAGGAATTAAACTCAACACCAAAGGTGGTCCGTGGCTAAAATGCTGAATAAATAAAAAAGAAAGAAAGAAAAAAATATAGTAGACACGAGTGTCAAGAAGACTGGAAAACCGACGTTTTGCTACCATCTGGTGGACACTAGCAGACACCGCATGTTCAAGGTTCAAGGTTCAAGGTTTTTTATTTGTCACTCCAGTGTATGTCAGGACATATACAGGGATGAAATAGCGTTTCCAATTTTCCACAGTGCAATAGACAAGACAGTGCAATAGACAATAGTCAAGACAATAGACAGTGCAATAAGACAAGGTCGAGACAATAGATGAGACAACAGTAGTGCAGCAGACCAGTAAAGTGCGAACAGTACACCTAACTTGAGGTGAAGGTGCTTGGCTAACCAGGTGTGATAAAGTGGCAGTAGTGTGAAGCTAACAGACAGCTAGACAGGACATATACAACTACTAGAAACTACTACTAGAAACTACAGTATACTACAGCTAGAAACTACAACTAAAAATCTAAAGCTATATACGAGACTACATAGCTACAACTAAACAAACAACATATAGCTTACTATGAGGTGAGGTATACATGTGCAAGATAGGATAGGATAGGATAGCAGCAGTTCGATCCAGTCCTTCAGTTGTATGTGTGTTTGACCATGTGTGAGTGCGTGCGTGTGCGTGAGTGTGTGTGCATGTGTAAGGGGCAGTGGGTAGTTGAAAGTTCAGCGTCCGTGTGCATGTGTGTGTAGGGAGTTCAGCGTGTGCGTGTGTGCGCGTGCATGTGTGTGTAGGGAGTTCAGCGTGTGCGTGTGTGCGCGTGCACCCCCACCGTGGGAGGGGGGAGGAGTGGCAGCATGGGGGGGTGCGGAGTGGGAGGGTGCACAGTGGCGTGCGCAGTGCGAGGGAGTGGGAGGGAGTGCTGATCATAGTCATCTGGTGTCAGAGTTGCGACAATTCATGGGTCAGAATTCATGCAGCCTGAATAGGGACAAACATTCAAGAGGGCGGCGCAAATAAGAGCAATTTTAGGGCATGTGTGCAACCTAACTGTTTTAAAGCATCGACTAAAGTCTCTAGATGTTTAGGTTGTACTATTACTACAAAACAATCTAAGATAAAGGGTTTTAGGTCATTAAATCACCTTTCCATGGAGGTGAACGAGATGTCGTAACTCAGGTGAGGTCACTCTGACGGACCAATCACGGACGGACCTTGATGTGACGTAGCTGAACCCGGATACAGTGGGCGGGGCTTTGGTGTTTAAAACTTTTGAGTTCTTAGGACTGTTGGTTGTTTATTATGACAGAAAATGGACAAGAATGTGGAATATGTTGATCTTTTTGAGAAGCAAACACAAACTAAACCAAATTGTTCCAAACAGTAGGTAGAAAGTAGCCTGACTATAACATTTACAAACTCGCCATGCATTGTGATGTGACAAATCGTGAGCTTGTAGATCTGCTAATTTTCAAATAATTATGGTGGGCGAGGGGACTTCTAAAAGCCTTTCAAAAGGGACATTCTGCATTGGTCCTTTGAAAATGCATTTGAACTGGGAACCACTTTTGGTGTTAAAGGGTAATTCCACCCAAATAAATATTTTAGCTAATGCTTTCAATATAGCTAAAGCTGGCAAATGCTTAAAGGGGAATTCCACTGGTTTTCAACATTTTACTGTGTTAATATACCTAAGATGTTGTCTGGACCCCAACGGGTCCATTTGGTTCAGTTTGTCCATCCACCTCCATTTCTCCCTTGTCAAAAATCCTGTAGGATTCCAATAGCAAAGTCCTATCAGATTTTGGAACAATCCTATTAGATTTCCAATACGATTCAAATAGAATCTTATAGGATTTCCCCCAAAATCCTATAGGAATCCTATAAGAAAATCCTAGGAGTCCTGTAAGATCCTATAGGATTCTAGAAGTTTCCACCTCCAGATCTGGAGGTGGAAACTTCAACGTTCATATATTGAACGTTTATGTTGCCAACGACAAATCAGTCTGTGGTACCAGGCTAATAGGATTCCTTTCCTATTGGAAATCTAATAGGATTGTTCCAAAATCTGATGGGATTTTTTTTTTTTGCTAGGGCGAGCAAACACAAAATGGAGTCATGTCTTACACAACATCTCTAAAGTATATTAATGACATGGTAAAATGTTGGCATAAGATTTAGCCATTAAGAAATGTCAGACCTACAAGCTCCTATCATCATATCATGGATCTGTTATTTTTGCAAAATTGTGTCAATCTTAAGTTGTATATGATGATGGAAGATTTTTTTTTTTTCTTTAAATACTCTACAATTTATAAAACCTGGAGTCTGAGTGTAACGTTGGTCTGTTATGTGTCTTACAGGTTGATCATGTGACCTTGGATGGTGTCAACCAGGCTCTGTTCATACCAGATCCTCAACCTGAGCTACAGAATGCTCCCCACGGTATGTACATGATTAAATTATTACTGTACAAACTAGGGCTGTGTCATCATTGGTCTACAACAGGGGTTTTCAACGTTTCTGATGCCAGGGCCCACCATTTATTCAGAATTTGAGCCACGGACCACCATTTGAGAACATTTTAGCCCCACAGATCCCCAAAACTAAAGATTTCTTTTGCTTTTGTGCATCTTCTAGTTGTGTAAACTTGGGGCTAATTCGGATGATGAATATTTTAACTCTTGAGAGTGTAAAAATGACACCAAATTTGGTTTCATTTTTACGTACTCAAGAGTTACATCTGGTTAAGCAACTTAGCTGGGGACCACCTGGAACCCTCTCAGGGACCACTGGTGGTCCCCGGACCACCTGTTGAAAACCCCTGGTCTACAACATGTTAGGTTGACTGATTGATTGTGTTTGATGCTGAACATATGCATACAAATGTTCCATTGTTATGGCTTAGGATTCATTAAAGGGCACTTATCCCTCTTTGCAAAAATATAAATCTGTTTTGGTAACATTTAGAAGAAAACACTATCCTAGAGGTTTTTGTGTGTAATGTGTTTTTAGATATTATAGAGTCTACTATATCCACACGGCGCCCATCTTGCAACAAGGTGCTAATAGATGGCTCATCCGTCCAAACTGGAAACTCCTAATGGTATTAAATGACACCAAACTCCCCAACATTGCAGCTGTATGGAAAGCTTGAATTATCTTTTGAAATCTGCAGTGTGTTTAATAAAAATCCACAAATCATCTTATAAGCTACATCCTGTCAAGAAGTGCTGAAGTTTGGATGTGCTTGTTGACTTATCAGTCAACAGCCCATTATGTACCACCTGTTAAACAAGGTGGTTGATGTACTGATAACAAGCGCTTCCAAACTCTGACGCTTTGAAAAAATAATCATCTAAGGAATTTCCTGACAGGAAGTATTTCATATGTCTACAGTGAAGTTTTGTAAAACTTCGATGTTGGTGTGTTTGGTGTTATTTAATGACAAAGGACTGAAGTTTGGATGAGTGAGCTGTGTATGGGAAGTTACAACTCGCTGGCACCTTGCTGGAAAAATGGTGGCTGTGTGAAACTAGTAAATAGATTGTAGCGGTGAGCTCAGTGTCTCTGATATGAACTCTTCTGGACTAAATGGTGTCTCAGTGAGGGTACCTCCACACATGGCTTGGGCGCAGTCCATAATTTCAGCCCTGGTTAACAAACTACAATACTCACAGTATGTGTTTTTAGATATTTTTGTATGTCAAAGCGTCCATGTTTTCGATTAAAGTTGTGATGTCACTTCCTGTTTTTTTTGTTTGTTTTTTTTTTTTTTTTTTTGTTTTACTGAATGGAAAATTCCAGGCTTGCATTTTCGCGGTGACGGACAGCTTGCTGTTGCCGAAAATGCA
>CM076974.1:33596486-33601486 GCA_039105355.1 Benthosema pterotum
TCTCCCCCCATCTGAAGGGGGCAGGGTCTTCTTCTTTTTTTTTTTTTTGGGTAACTTTCCCCTGAAGAAGGAAAGTCTTTAAAAACAAACGTCTTTTCCTGCCGAGGTCCTGAGTCCTCACACTGCCTGTCTGTCAGTGTCAGCTCACACAGAGAGAGGGAGACGGAGACAGAGAGACAGAGACAGAGAGAGACACACAGCGGTGACTGACTGGAGGAGAGACATCAGTGGACTTTATTACCAAGCAGAGACAACAGGATCTTAACTGTCCCGGTGTGTTTTGTTGTTGTTTTTTTGCCTCTTTTTTACATTCTTTGTGATGAATTGGAATATACCAGGGGTTTTGAGACCAGGGCCCATTCAGCATTTGAGCCACGGACCACCATTTGAGGACATTTTAGCCCCACAGATCTCCAAAACTAGATCTCTTTTGCCTGTGTCCACGATATGGATTTGGGAAACAAAACAGGCAAATATACAAATCAAAATGACCATTAATCTTTTAGTTGTGTAGACTTGGGGCTAATTCAGATGATGAATATTTTAACTCTTTGAGAGCTCTCAAAGAGTTATATCTGGTTAACCAACTGTCCGTCATTTATCTGGGGACCACCTGGAACCCTCTCAAGGACCACTGGTGGTCCCCAGAGGACCACTGGTTGAAAACCACTGGAATCCTTACCTGCTCAAAGGCTGCTGTGTGTGTGTGTGTGTGTGTGTGTGTGTGTGTGTGTGTGTGTGTGTGTGTGTGTGTGTGTGTGTGTGTGTGTGTGTGTGTGTGTGTGTGTGTGTGTGTGTGTGTGTGTGTGTGTGTGTGTGTGTGCGTGTGCGCAGGCCAGACAGACCTGCCCATAAGACGGTGCCCAGAAGGAACCTTGTTCTTTTCCCGGGGAATTTTAACCCGGGTTGAAACTCAGCAGCATCCCCTATTCTAGGGGAGGGTATCCTTGACCCCTAAAAGAATAGCAGATCTACAAGTTCAACAAGTCAAGTGGTGGGGTCTGTGACTGCTTTGCGAGGTGTATAGGATCTATCAGAAGAACTGGTTGGTTTCGCTACGTTTTCCCAGAGGAAAAAAAATGCTTCTCAGTTTAAGCTCAGAATCGTCTCTTGAGCAACCAGGTTTATTTCTCATTTTAAGATCACCTAAAGATCACCTATGTCTCTTTATAGCTCCTAAGATGAATACTAGGATCCATAAATTGAGGCAAAGCTGAAGTCTCTCCATTGGCTGTTACAGATGTATTTGAGAGATAAATGAGACAAAGCTGAAATCTTGCTATATGCGTAGGATAGAGCAAGATTTCAGAAATAAACGTGGTTGCTCAAGGAGAGACGCTTCTGAGCAGGTTTTTCAGTGGTTAAAGGTCATGGCATCGGTCAGAGTAGGTTCCGTTCAGGTCAGAGTATTTGCATTCATGTTTATTTATAAGATCCATTGTGGTAGAGAATGATGTGGAGTTTTGGAAAGTTTTCTTGTTTCACCACAGAAGCAGGATGGAATAAACGCTCCTGGATTGGAGTGTCCTGCCTAAATGGTCCAGTAAAGCATTGTTTTTATGGGTTTCCATTGAGTTTTTGAAATACCACTAGATGACACCCAGTTTCGGCTACTTATCTTCTATTTCTGGCTGTGGTGCTGCTGTGCTGGGTTGTGTCCAACTATCTACTGCTATCTTGGGCTATTCTTGGACTATTTGGGACTATCTGTTGTATCTTTTATGACCGTGCGACTGATATATAAATATAAATAGCACACATGTAACCTTATTTTATGAAATAAAATATGGGGGCGGCTTCATGAAGCCGCACCCATACCATTTTCAGTAGAACTTATATTAGGCAAGTAAAGCTTCAATAACATCAGTTGTTGTTGAAGTTGCAACAGACACGCAGCATGCATAAAGCTAAAGGTCTGACTCAGAGTTTTCTGTTTTCAATGATGAAATGCTGTTGGTTTAGTGGTGCCAATGGTAGTTAGTAAGTAGCAGTAGTAGTGTTTCATATCATCTAAGCTGTTTAATTTGAAACATCTTGGGTTCTTTTGCATGTTTGGTGGGGCAGACTGGGGCATTTAGGCCCATGCCATGTCCATGCCTATACTATACAGGGCTTGAGACTAACACTTGCCCGCTTGCCCGGGGCAAGTAAAAAATGGTGGGGCAAGTGAAGACTGCTAACTGGTTGCCCAATCGGGCAAGTGTGCAACTTAGTGCACTATAGCACTACACAAGATAAATTTGTCTTGAAGGCAGTCACTGCCTCTGTGTCTTTCCCTGCTTTCTAGCTATCCACAATTCCAGGCTGGATTTGGGAAACAAAACAGGCAAATTAACATACACATCAAAATGACCATTAATCTTCTACATTCTCTAGTTGTGTAGACTTGGGCTAATTAAGATGATGAATTTTAACTCTTGAGAGTGTAAAAATGAAACCAAATGGACCCGCAAGGGTCCATTTGGTTTCATTTTTACGTTCTCAAGAGTTACATCTGCAAATTTTACAATATATTTTTGGGGGGCAAGTGACCATAAGCTGAGAGCAAGTAGAACCAGACTTGCACTTGCCCGATGGGCAAGTGCCTCCGAGACCTTAGTGTCAACCCCTGCTATATAATGGTTACTAATCTTCATATTCATGCTGTTGTGTTTTTTTTTGCCTTTGCAGGACCATCCCAGACAGCAGGGTGTGAGGTTTCCAGCATGCTGCTGATGAGAGCCCACGTGGGGGAGCTGGTGCTGGTGTTAGGCCTCCTGGTCAGTGCACGCTGCGAGGTCCGAGCACGAGACCCCGAGGTGGAGGAGGAGGAGGAGGGAGGGGAGGAGGGGGAGGAGGAGATGCTGATGGGAGGAGGAGGAGGAGGTAGGCCTGCTGTATACACTTATCACACAGGTGTCTTCTAATCCAGTGGTCAACCTTTTTCATACCAGGGCCCACTATCCAGCCATTTGAGCCACTGACCACCATTTGAGCTCCATACATGGAGATATACTGACAAGTGACAGCTTTGAGATGTGCACAGACGGACATATGGGCTGACGGACAGGGTACGAATTATAGTCCCCACCTTACGGTGGAGCCAACAATCATCGCTTAAAATGTTGTCATGCTCCCACAGCCCTGCGAGGAGGAGGAGGAATAGGGATGGGGTCTTCAGCTCCCCCCCTGCTCCCCCGCGGAGCCAGACCTCATCACAGACCACCACTCAATACACAGACACTTCCTGAGGAGGAGGAGGCAGCGCAGCCTGCTGGAGAGGGAGGGAACTATCCTGCACGAACCGGGTGAGTGGACGGATTCTGACGTTCTGTGTGTTTATGTGTTCGATTTGGCATCTGGAACCAGATGTTTTTGGAACCTGCTTGGAGTTTGAACACCCTATAGCAGTGGTGTTGAACCTTTTTGATACCAGGGCCCACTATTTATTCAGTATTTTAGCCACGGATTTGAGTATTAGTAGTATTAGCATTATGAAAAATACTTAGCATTACTTAGCATTACTTAGCATTATTGGCCTTACTTATTGAAAAAAATATCAGACCTACGAGCTCACAGCATGCCACAGAGTGGCGCGCTGTGAGCTTGTAGTTCTGATATTTTTGAAAATGGTGAAAATGTGGCGCAAATCTTTGAAATAATTTTCAGTTCTGAATGGCTCAAATGATTTGATTTGTTGCACACGTTGTTGTTTTTTTTTTTTTTTTTTTCGATGCTGGATCGTTTTCCAGCGGTTTATGAGATCTGCTCCAGAAAATGTCTCGTGTGAAAGAGCCTGAGGCTGCCTGCAGGGTTTTCTGCATTTTCATGTTCAACAAATTTAAAAAAGCATAATTTCTCACAAATTACACATGCTCAACATGAGTTTGTTGTATTTCTTCCAAAAGGGATGTCTTTTTTTGTCATAGTTACAATGTTGCAAAACACATCAGCAAGATTTGTGATCTGTTGTTGTGACATAAGAAGATTGGCCAATGGAATACAGCCACCCTAAGGACCACTATGGTCCAGGGGCAGATCTAAGCATGGGCATGGGGGGGGGGGGGGGGGGGGGGGGGGGGGGGGGGGGGCATTGCATTGGGTGATCACGGCTACTTTTAGTAGGGCGGGGCGAAGGAAGTTTTACTGAGGTTGTGGTTAGGTTTAGGCATAAGTTTACTGAGGTTAAGGGTTGGGCTTAGGTGTAGGCATAGCCTAGTTTTACTGAGGTTATGTTTAGGGTTTAGGGTTAGACGGTGCTTTATGCAGTTACTAACCCTAACCATAACCCCAGTAAAACTTCCTTCGCCCCGCCCTACTAGTAGTAGCCGTGATCCACCGATGCAATGAATACTAAATATCTACCTCCCTGGTGGGTATCTGTTATCTGCGTCTACTAGTTGTATTCGATTGTGTGATTACTGGTGATTATGCTCTATTCAATCCATGGATAGAGGTGGAAGCGGGCGCAGAGAGAAAGAGACAGAGAGAGACAGAGACACACACCACCTGGGCTTTTAAACACCACATGCCCACACATACCGGCAGGCCTCCACACGGGGAATAACAAGCAAGTTTATGGGCATACACACACACACACACACATACACACACACACACACACACTGTCATCCTTAATGCACACACATCAAAAAAGTGCCAAGCGGGGAGTATTAAATGTTTTGACTGCCCTCATGTGTATAACAATGCCACCCAGGCTGAGAAAACACACACACACACACACACACACACACACACACACACACACACACACACACACACACACACACACACACACACACACACACACACACACACACACACACACACACACACACACACACACAGAGGTTTCATCTATTTCCTCTGCATGAAAGACATGAAAGGCTCTGTTCCAACAGATCTGTATCTGCTGTTCTAAAGCTGCTTTAGCTTCAAACCATGTGGTCCGGGGACCACCAGCGGTCCCAGAGATGATTCCAGGTGGTCTCCAGCTAAATGATGGACAGTTGGTTACCCTT
>CM076974.1:33606486-33696486 GCA_039105355.1 Benthosema pterotum
CGGGTATTAATGAATAAACCATACCATACCATACTACAAAAGCAGTGCTTGGTGAGGATCATAGAACAGGAAACTGGGCTTTTATAATGCAGTTTTGAATGCATGCAGTTTCATTTATCTTGCTATTAAGGGACATTCATTTTAGAAGGTAAATTACTTTTGCTGTTTTCCTGGGACGTCATAAACCGGTGCCCCATGCGTTGAAACAAACACAGTCCAGCGGGTGCCATTTTGGCCTCTCTCTACTTATTACAGTAATGTCTTTATTTTTACTTTTGCTGGAAAGGTTAACATGTAATATTATTTCATTAGTTATTGCCCAACACTACTGGCATGGGGGAGAGACGAAACAAAAAAGTGCATTTTGGAGCAATGGAAATATTTTAACAACAATTTGAACAACGTCCTGATCCATCTTTTGGAGCACTGAGCGGCAGCCGTGCCTCAGGATCGGCTCGGTTGATTATCTCCAACCAACCAAGGAGGTTCAGTAGCAGCGATATTGTCAGTTTGTTTGTAGACATGTTCAGTTTAGTGACGGAACAGTCCAAAGCACATAGTCCTCAGTGCACTTACTGCATGCACACCTGTGGGTATACCAGTAGATCCTCGTTCTTTGGCTTGACGTTCACATGATCACTTTTGAAGCTATCTTTTGGAAACAGTTTATGTTTATGTTTCGGATGATTAAAACAAAAACGGGTCGTTTAATTGGAGGTGTGAGGCAACGTTGAGGATGAACCTGCTGTTTCACCTCACTGAGCACTGAGTTAACAGCCGACAGTCTTACATGATGTGTACAATATGGAAGAACAGCAGCGATAAGATGTGAGTGTGTGTTGACAACAGAGACAGCAGTCTGGACACAGGGATGGTGTTGTGTTGGAACACACCATTAATAGGACTCTGGGGAGTGTGTGTGTGCGTGTGCGCGTGCGTCAGACAGGGCGTTCTGGGTTATTGGACTTGAGGTTTTGCCATGCATGGAAAGATCTCTAAAGACCCCTCACTGAGTGTGTGTGTGTGTAAAGAGAGCGTAAACAACAAGACAGGAGTGAATCTGTGTCGGTTTCAGTTTCAGGTCTGTGTAAGCTGAAACCCGTCAGAGATAAACAGTGTTGTAGTTTTGCTGGAACTGAAATGAATCCGTCACAGCAGCCAGAAAATAAAGATACAACGATTTGAACAAACCAGAAAATACATTAGACATATGTATAGTTTTAAACTCACTGAAGTCATTTTACAAAATACCCTAGACTGACTGTAAAGTTAAGACTCTTTGATTATGCACTCAGAAATTTACAGACAGACAATTAGGGCCCTGATACCCCTAGCAACGTTTTGATCAACATCAACAAGCAACGTCAATTATCAACCTTGACTTTTCAACTTACTATAGAAAATGATCAACTCCTGATTGTCCAGAAAAGTCAGATCATTAGCGCCCTCTACTGGTCAACATTTTGGAATCCTCCAATCACAGCCCTCCTGGGTGTCACCTGATCCTTTCTCCTAGACTCCCACAGATAAACTTGTCTGAAACCATGGCTGCTGCTGCTGCTTCACTGCTGTGGACAAAAACAAGGATTTTGTAACTTTTATTCCGCTAAATGAACATTTTGAGTTGGGTGGCATTTGGGTGAAAATGATTCAATGCAAATGATTGATGTTGCCTGTTGCCATGTGTCTCATCATGTTGCCCGTTGATGTTGACATTGTTAGTTGATAATTGATCAAAATATTGCTAGTGTAGCAGGGCCTTTTAAAGATTAAATTAAAGATTAAAGATGTACTAGGTAACTTGCCTGGTGGTCACTGTGTCATGAAAGAGTGCTCAGCTCTATAGAGGTAGAGAACGGAAGGTCACCAGTTCAATCCTGGACTCCCCCAGACAGTTCAGAGTCAATTGCAAAGTTTCCTCCAACAAGAAGACGCTAAACCTGTAATAATTGCTCCCGATGGACATTGTCAGAGTGTATGGTTCCCTCTGTGTGTCTGAATGGGGGAGTGGAATGCGTTGCACATTGTAAAATGCTTTTAATATGGACACTGAATATCACCTGTTGGATAAAATAGGTATGCATGTTTTTTTTTTTATGCTTTGATTTTGATTTGTTTTAGGACACTCCAAAGTTGACACGATAAGCTCCTGGAACCATTAGCGCCCAGCCATTACACCGGTGCACTGGTGATCGTTTCCATCCGGAGTTTCAGACGCACGTGACGTCGCCGGGGCTTCATCTTAAAAGTGGCAAAGCGTTTTGGTTAGAATGTTAGAGCTTTGATTTTAGTCTAGGCTAAGAGTTGTATGCATTTCATTTAGGAGAGAATATCTCAACTGTTCTTGGCTAATATGGCCGCTGCGAACAACATGGGAACTGTGACTAAGCCTCTATCCGGGACGAAATACCCGAAAATGACCACACCCCTTTTAAAATGACCCCTAATTCAAACATGGCTCTAACTTACAAACCGTTGCAGCTACAGATTTTCTGAGGTGCTCAAAATGTTCAGAATACTCATATTTGTGGTATCCGTGCCTGAGTCAGTAACACTCCATAGTCTTCATAGTGGCCAAATCCAATATGGCCGCCAGCCCGCCACCTGAAAAGGCGTTTTATCTAGAACGTCTGAACCAGATGAGCTATGAATGCAAACCTTGTTAGTCTAGGACCTGGCTAAGATTTGTATGCACTTCATTTAGGAGAGAATATCTCAACTGTTCTTGGCTAATATGGCCGCTGCGAACAACATGGGAACTGTGACTAAGCCTCTATCCGGGACGAAATACCCTGAAATGACCACACCCCTTTTAAAATGACCCCTAATTCAAACATGGCTCTAACTTACAAACCGTTGCAGCTACAGATTTTCTGAGGTGCTCAAAATGTTCAGAATACTCATGTTTGTGGTATCCGTGCCTGAGTCAGCAACACTCCATAGTCTTCATAGTGGCCAAATCAAATATGGCCGCCAGCCCGCCACCTGAAAAAGTGTTTTACAACCAGTGTACAGATACTCTCCTGACTTTGCAGGTTGGGGGTGCAGTACAAGTCCTCAACAACACCACAATAACATAAATGACACAGACCAATTATCAATTAACATTTTGCCCAGACTGGCCCACCAGAGAGGTAGCCCACCGGGTATATGCCTAGTACTTCCTGTAGACAGTCCAGCCCTGTTATGCTTCGTCCTTTTGATTCCTAGGACCTGGCTAAGATTTGTATGCACTTCATTTTAGGAGAGAATATCTCAACTGTTTTTGGCTAATACGACTGCTGCGAACCACACACACACACACACACACACACACACACACACACACACACACACACACACACACACACACACACACACACACACACACAGTGTATATTTCTATAAGTCTCAAAAAGTTCGGATGACCTATTTTAATAACATACTGTAAGTGTAATGCTCTATGGCATTGTCCAACAGTTTTGGTATAGTTGTACTTGAAATGTACCAATTCCAAAGTTAAGTAAAGTTTTTCTCTAGAGATGTGCGTACATTACCTTATGTTCCAGAGATCGGATATTAGACATAATAATGTTGTGCACCACTAATAATAAGACAAACACACTTGGCCAAAGGATATCTGAGTTGATCTTTTCAGGCTTTACATGGCAGCTACTGCCTGCCTGTTGTTGTTTAGCGTACTGCCACACCCTCCTCCTCCTCCTGCTCCTGCTCCTCCTGCTCCTCCTGCTCCTCCTCCTGCTCCTCCTCCTGCTACTCCTGCTCCTCCTCCTGCTCCTCCTGCTCCTCCTCCTGCTACTCCTGCTCCTCCTCCTGCTACTCCTGCTACTCCTGCTCCTCCTCCTGCTCCTCCTGCTCCTCCTCCTGCTCCTCCTCCTGCTCCTCCTGCTCCTCCTCCTGCTACTCCTGCTCCTCCTACTCCTCCTCCTGCTCCTCTGCTCCTCCTCCTGCTCCTCCTCCTCCTCCTCCTGCTCCTCCTGCTCCTCCTGCTCATCCTGCTCATCCTGCTCCTCCTGCTCATCCTGCTCCTCCTCCTGCTCCTCCTGCTCCTCCTGCTCCTCCTCCTGCTCCTCCTCATGCTCCTCCTGCTCCTCCTCCTGCTCCTCCTCCTGCTCCCCCTGCTCCTCCTCCTGCTCCTCCTGCTCCTCCTCCACCTCCTCCTGCTCCTCTGCTCCTCCTCCTCCTCCTGCTCCTCCTGCTCCTCCTGCTCATCCTCCTGCTCCTCCTGCTCATCCTCCTGCTCCTCCTCCTGCTCCTCCTGCTCCTCCTCCTGCTCCTCCTCCTGCTCCTCCTCCTGCTCCTCCTGCTGCTCCTCCTCATGCTCCTCCTGCTCCTCCTCCTGCTCCTCCTCCTGCTCCTCCTGCTCCTCCTCCTGCTCCTCCTCCTGCTCCTCCTCCTGCTCCTCCTGCTCCTCCTCCACCTCCTCCTCCACCTCCTCCTGCTCCTCTGCTCCTCCTCTGCTCCTCCTCCTGCTCCTCCTCCTCCTGCTCCTCCTGCTCATCCTCCTGCTCCTCCTGCTCCTCCTCCTGCTCCTCCTGCTCATCCTCCTGCTCCTCCTCCTGCTCCTCCTGCTCATCCTCCTAGTCCTCCTGCTCCTCCTCCTGCTCCTCCTCCTGCTCCTCCTCCTGCTCCTCCTGCTCATCCTCCTGCTCCTCTGCTCCTCCTCCTGCTCCTCCTGCTCATCCTGATGCTCCTCCTGCTCATCCTCCTGCTCCTCCTGCTCCTCCTCCTGCTCCTCCTGCTCCTCCTCCTGCTCCTCTGCTCCTCCTCCTGCTCCTCCTCCTGCTCCTCCTGCTCATCCTCCTGCTCATCCTGCTGCTCCTCCTGCTCATCCTGCTGCTCCTCCTGCTCATCCTCCTGCTCCTCCTGCTCCTCCTCCTGCTCCTCCTGCTCCTCCTCCTGCTCCTCCTGCTCCTCCTCCTGCTCCTCCTCCTGCTCCTCCTCCTCTCCTCCTGCTCATCCTGCTCATCCTCCTGCTCCTCCTCCTGCTCCTCCTCCTGCTCCTCCTGCTCCTCCTCCTGCTCCTCCTCCTGCTCCTCCTGCTCCTCCTCCTGCTCCTCCTCCTGCTCCTCCTGCTCCTCCACCTGCTCCTCCTGCTCCTCCACCTGCTCCTCCTGCTCCTCCTGCTCCTCCTCCTGCTCCTCCTGCTCCTCCTGCTCCTCCACCTGCTCCTCCTGCTCCTCCTGCTCCTCCTGCTGCTCCTCCTGCTCATCCTGCTCCTCCTCCTGCTCCTCCTGCTCCTCCTCCTGCTCCTCCTGCTCCTCCTCCTGCTCCTCCTCCTGCTCCTCCTGCTCATCCTCCTGCTCCTCCTGCTCCTCCTGCTCATCCTCCTGCTCCTCCTGCTCATCCTCCTGCTCCTCCTGCTCCTCCTCCTGGTCCTCCTGCTCCTCCTGCTCCTCCTCCTGCTCCTCCTGCTCCTCCTCCTGCTCCTCCTGCTCCTCCTCCTGCTCCTCCTGCTCCTCCTCCTGCTCCTCCTCCTGCTCATCCTCCTGCTCCTCCTGCTCCTCCTCTTGCTCATCCTCCTGCTCCTCCTGCTCCTCCTCTTGCTCCTCCTGCTCCTCCTCCTGCTCCTCCTCCTGCTCATCCTCCTGCTCCTCCTCCTGCTCATCCTCCTGCTCATCCTGCTCCTCCTCCTGCTCCTCCTGCTCCTCCTCCTGCTCCTCCTCCTGCTCATCCTCCTGCTCCTCCTGCTCCTCCTCCTGCTCCTCCTGCTCATCCTGCTCCTCCTCCTGCTCATCCTGCTCCTCCTAAGCACAGTGTGGACACAGTGCTTAAAAAAAAAGTGGCAACCGTTATGCTGCTGGTGGAATTCCAGTGCATGTTCAGAGTAATGACACATATAGGGGCGGCTGTGGCTAAGGAGGTAGAGCAGGTCGAGCAGGTAGAGCAGGTAGAGCAGGTAGAGCAGGTCGGCCAATGATCCAGTGGTCGGCGGTTCGATTCCCGGCTCCTCCTGTCTACATGTCGAAGTGTCCTTGGGCAAGACACTGAACCCCACCTTGCCTCCAGTGGTTACCACCACTGGTGTGTGAATGTGGGAAGTGGGGACGCTGGCGTTGACTGTTCGCCGCTCTACTTCCCAATGTATGAATGAATGGACCATTGTAAGCGCTTTGAGTATCACGCTGTGCATAGAAAAGCGCTATAAAAATGCAATCCATTATTATTATTATATAGTATAGGATCTCTGGGACTTCAGACAGTCCCCACCAGTCAGACGATTAGTTATTGTATTTAAGAAAACTCACTCATTGATATGCTATATACCAGTCTGTTTTAATTGACCAAAAATACTTCTCAGGTCAAATATTGGTAAGCGATTGGTTGAGATTATTTAATTACAAAACTGAAAACTATCAATATATCCTGAATTATCTGGTGATCAGTGTTCACAAACGTACCTTGTTATCAAAGCCCAACTTGGCAGGTGTAAAACACTCCCAGAGCCCTTGTTAAGATGTCTGGAATTTAAAGATCTCCTTGAGCCCGGAAGTGTTTTATTCTATTTGTGCAACATGGTCATTATTTTTAATAAACGTATAATCGATATATATCGATAAATCCATACATATCGTATAGTGGTCTCTGTATCATATCTATACATACTGTATCTATCGTGAGATTGCAAGCAATATCCGCCACTAGCCACGACTTTTATTTATCTGCCGCAACTTCCCAGATAGCAAAATCCATTGATTCAACGTTGAATTCTGGTTATCTAGCCAAAATTCAACATTGAATCAATGCATTTTGCTATCTGGGTTTTAACTATCTTCCATGATTTTTTACTTCTTTACTGCGACGTTTAATCATTTGCCCGACCTCCACCTCTTTCCACATTTGCTGCGGCCTTTTTATTTATTTTAGTTATCTCCCTCACCTTTTATGCCAGTTACGTTCAGGCATTGTTCTACTGAGGTTAGGTTTAGTGTTAGATTTAGTAGTTTTTCTGAGGTTAGGTTTAGGGCTAAGGTTAGGTTTAGCATAGGCTTAGGCTGGTCACTTACTCAAAGAGATCCTCACGGGATCTTGTAGATGCCAATAAAGTTTGCAACATCCGACTTCACTGAGACCGCAAAATCATGTAAGCCTATTGGACATAAAGAAAGCTGGATTCTGTTGCTTGATATAATAGAATTGTGATCTGACAAGAAAAGGCTTCTCCCTGAGGTTGGTTGTGTGTCATTTATGTTATTGTGGTGTTGTTGAGGGCTTGCATTGCACACCCAACCCGCAAAGTCAGGAGAGTATTTTTGCACAGGTTGTGGTGCACCAAATCCATTCCAATGTACTTCTAATGCTCAAAAAACACACAATTGACAGCGAGTTTACTAATAATGACAAAAGTAACGTAAGCAAAACAGATTGTCAGATGGTCGCCATCTTTGAAATATGCAAAATAGATGTTTAGCCACACCCATTCATGAAGATAAGCACCCCAACATGTTTCTAATTGTCAAAACACATGATTTAGACACAAGGTTTGCATTCATAGCTCATCTGGTTCAGACGTTCTAGATAAAACGCTTTTTCAGGTGGCGGGCTGGCGGCCATATTGGATTTGGCCACTATGAAGACTATGGAGTGTTGCTGGCTCAGGCACGGATACCACAAATATGAGTATTCTGAACATTTTGAGCACTTCAGAAAATCTGTAGCTGCAACGGTTTGTAAGTTAGAGCCATGTTTGAATTAGGGGTCATTTTAAAAGGGGTGTGGTCATTTTCGGGTATTTCGTCCCGGATAGAGGCTTAGTCACAGTTCCCATGTTGTTCGCAGCGGCCATATTAGCCAAGAACAGTTGAGATATTCTCTCCTAAATGAAATGCATACAACTCTTAGCCAGGTCCTAGACTATTTAGATCAGGAGTTATTCGCTCTCAAAGGTTTTTCTAACCATGAGTTTAGTTATAACGGGACCAGAGGAGGACTTTGGATGTCGGACCTGCCGATTTACGGCAGGACCGTCGCAAACCAGGCAAGATCATACAGTAGATTGTACAGTAGATCGTACAGTAAATCATACAGTATCCTCTGTAGCTCCGGTTTGGATTAATTAATCTTCGTCTTTCTGATTACACTCCGTCTCTGATCCACTGTGGGACTCTTTATTGGGACTTAAAGGAGTGCTTCGCCGGTACGGAATGCCTTTAAATGCTGTACAACGGCATCGAAATATGTGAAAAAATATATACATGTAAAAAATAAGCCACACGTTGGCGCCAGAGAAAGTATATTCTGTGTGCGCCTTGCTGCTCTCCTCTGCCTCCTTTAGTGTTCAGTGCTTTGAGACACGTATCATACCTACGTCACTTTTAGGGCAGTGACGTAGGTGGTAAACAGTCTGGAACCCTCCTCTGGTGTTCCACTACAGTATGATACCGTCTGGAACCCCCTCCTCTGGTGTTCCACTACGGTATGATACGGTCTGGAGCCCCTCCTCTGGTGTTCCACTACAGTATGATACGGTCTGGAACCCCCTCCTCTGGTGTTCCACTACAGTATGATACGGTCTGGAACCCCCTCCTCTGGTGTTCCACTACAGTATGATACGGTCTGGAACCCCCTCCTCTGGTGTTCCACTACAGTATGATACGGTCTGGAACCCCCTCCTCTGGTGTTCCACTACAGTATGATACAGTCTGGAACCCCCTCCTCTGGTGTTCCACTACATTATGATACGGTCTGGAACCCCCTCCTCTGGTGTTCCACTACAGTATGATACAGTCTGGAACCCCCTCCTCTGGTGTTCCACTACAGTATGATACAGTCTGGAACCCCCTCCTCTGGTGTTCCACTACAGTATGCGCTGAGACACGGACACAGAGGCACGGATGCACCATAGTATAACCATACAGACCAGGTTTAATTTCGGCGAAGTATCCCTTTAATTAAACAAGAGTTCTCCATTTATGCAGCTTATAGTGTTAAGGTGTCAACACCATCTGTACCTGTTGGTGTTCATGTAAGACAGTGGTTTTCAACCTTTTTGATGCCAGGGACCACTATTCATTCAGAATTTGAGCCACAGACCACCATTTGATGACATTTTTAGCCCCACAGACTCCAAAGCTAAAGATTTCTTTTGCTTTTGTCCACAATTCTAGGTTGGATTTGGGAAACAGAACAGTCGAACACACACACACACACACACACACACACACACACACACACACACACACACACACACACACACACACACACACACACACACACACACACACACACACATCCATTCACAAATGTTTATTTGCTGTCATATCTTCGGATCAACATGTCTGAGCCACATGGAGCCAAATTGCCCCACCAAACCCCCCCCCCCCTCTCTCTCTTTCTCTCTTTCTTTCTTTCTCTCTCTCTCTCTCTCTCTCTCTCTCTCTCTCTCTCTCTCTCTCTCTCTCTCTCTCTTGCGCTCGGTTAAGGTTAAACGTTCAACGTTCTTCTTCCTAAAAATAGAAGCATCACATCATTCCAGACGAACTCTGCGTCAATTCCTTCACCGAACACAGGAGAAGAGGAGTGTGAGGATGTTTGATCATGTCTCTGATCTGTAATGAAACAGAATCGACTCACGGAAGATGAGGAGACGAGAGGAGGGGGGGGGGGGGGGGGGGGGGGGGCTTAGGACAGAGGAGAGGTTAGAAGGTTAGGGGAGAGGAAAGGAGAATTCTAGGAAAATACAGTACAGCCGATTATCATATGCTGTGTGTGCGTGTGTGTGTGTAGTGAGGTGCCCTGGTGAAACCCTTATTGAAATAGAATAGTGTGCTAGTTCACATCTCCTCCTAGCTTCAACCATTTTCATTATTTATTGTCTCCACCGTAAGGTGGTGACTATAAATCAGGGGAGCTCAACCAGTAGGCCTGATCACAAGTAGATCTCGGGATATTTGGGCGGTAAAGAAAAAAAATGGGGTGGAAAAGAAAAAAGAGTGATTTTCGATTTTGTGTGTGTGTGTGCGTGTCTGTCTGTCTGTCTACAAAGTGGCTCATTTGGAGGATTGTTGTCTGCAGTCTGTGAATTATGCCAACAGTATTGTTCTGCAACGTGTAATGGACTTTTCTTATTATGATTGCATTTGTTGTAGGCCTACTTATGACAAGTCTGTTGTACTTTATGATTATATGGACATAAAGTAAAGTGGTAAAACAAAGTAGTGTTGTGTTGTTGGGAAGTTACTGTAGGCTGGCAACGATGCGTGTGGTTTGAAATGTTGATATTGGACTGGTAGATCCCGGAGGGGTTGGCTGCTGAAAAGTAGATCTTGGGTCAAAAAAGGTTTATAGTATAAATCGTACCCTGGTTTTATTTATACTATAAGGTTTATAGTATAAATCGTACCCCGTCCTTCCGCCCGTGTCTGTCCGCCCGCGTCTGTCCGTGCACGTCGCCCCGTGCATACGATGACGTCATAAATGAGCCCGGACGGTGGAGACCTGTGCCCGTAGGGGCACAGCTCTTGTTGTATTTATTCTGCATTTTAGCCACGGAGGACCACCATGTGATGTTGAGTTCAGTCTCTCTGACTCCAAACTAAGGATTTTCAATTCCTAGTTTTAGGAAAGATACAATTTAGGAAAGATATAACTGGCAAAACGTTAGTCAAAATAACAATTATTCTACATTCTCCAATTGTCTAAACTTCTGAATTGTTAAGTTATTCAGAAGTTTAATAAATATAATTTAACTGTTGAGAGAGTTTATGCATCTGTATGTACAGTGTAGACTGCTGGACTGGGTGGTGCTGATTCGGATGGGGAGTGTTTTGACTCTTGGGGTGTGAAGGCGAGGCCAAATGGATTTGGTTTCGTTTTTGCATTTTTGCATGTTGAAAACCAAACAGTCAAATACAAACTGATTCACACACTGTCTAAATGAAGTATTATTTAGTAACACGACTTGTTGAGTATATCATTTCAAACTGCATTTCCACTGGACAATTTTATATATACTATGAATTTCATGCAATTTACAAAAATGTGCTATATTGTGATTTATATCGTATCGGGATATGAAATGAGCCATATCGGAATATGGCAAAAATCTCATATCGCCCAGCCCTACTGGGGACCACCTAGAATCCCCGGACCACCTGTTGAAAACCCTTGGTTTAGTTAGTTGCTGAAGTATTGTATTTCATTTTGTTTTATTTGTAAGGTTAGGATTATTGGGAAAAGAAAAAATGAAATGAGATAGAATAACCCTTTCCTTTTTTTAGGATAGTTGATGTTGTGGAATTATAATGGAAAGATTATCAATTATCCTTTGTAAGCGAACCATTGTATGTCTGTATTGTATTGTATTGTTGTATGAATGATGTTTGTTTTATGTACTGGACCCCAGGAAGAATAGCCACGCTCCTGCTAATGGGGATCCATAATAAAGTAAAGTAAAGAGCTACTCTAGCTCTCTAGAGTTACAGATCTACAAGGGTTCATTTGGCTACCGACTGTCCATCATTTAGCTGAGGACCAACTAAAATCCTCACAGGGACCACTGGCGGTCTCCGAACCACCTGTTGAAAACCACTGTATTTGCGTTTTCCCCACTTTGTCCCTGCACACATGCAACACTTCTGTCCCTCAAATGTACAGTTTAGATGTGGTAGCCCATGTCTTGTGCTCGTGAATGTAGGAGTCGTTCTCAACAAGCAGTAGTCTGTCTGTCTGTCTGTCTGTCTGTCTGTCTGTCTGTCTGTCTGTCTGTCTGTCTGTCTGTCTGTCTGTCTGTCTGTCTGTCTGGGAGCAAGCTTCTCAGTCATTTTAAAGGACCCCCGTTTGGCCACGGGACCCACGGTCTTTTTTTGTTTTTTGTCAATCTGTGTGTGTGGGCGCGCGCGTACGTGCACGTGTGTGTGCCGTGGGTATTCAGTTCAATCCAGTGTCCCAGGATGAGGAGGCAAGTGAGATTAACACACTTCCTTCCTGCCTGCCTGTGTGTGTGCGTGTGCGTGTGTGTGTATGTGCGTGACAGTGTTGATTTTGACCGCACAGTTTGATTCAGTTTTACTTCTAGTCTTTGCTGTGTGAGTTTGTGTGTCTTTTTAGTAGGACAAACACATTCTATGTGAGATGTTTTATCTTCATCTTAGTCCAGTGGTTTTCAACCTTTTTCATACCAGGGCCCGCTATTTATTCAGAATTTGAGTCATGGAGGACCACCATTTGCTGACTTTTTACCCGCACAGACCCCCCAAAACTAAAAGATTTATTTTTGCTTCTGTCCACAATTCCAGGCTGGATTTTAGAAACAAAACGGTCAAACATGCAGATCCAAATGACCATTAATCTTTTACATTCTCTAGTTGTGTAGACTCGGGGTTAATTCATATGATGAATATTTTAACGCAGTTGTTGTTGAAGTTGTTGTTGTTTTTTTTGCAACTGTTGCAACAGAAACGCAGCATGCATAAAGCTAAAGGTCTGACTCGGAGAGTTTTATGTTTTCAAAGAGTTACATCTGGTTAACCAACTGTCCATCATTTAGCCTGTGGACCACCTGGAATCCTCTCAAGGACCACTGGTTGAAAACCACTGGTTTAGTCGACAGAGATAGACACTCTCTATCTCTACCGTGTGGATGCTTGCTGCGCACAAATTTGTGCACTTACACAAGCGCGTGCATGCGTGTGTAAGCTATGTGTGTCCATTGTGTTGCTACAGCGTTGACCCTCCATGACGACTCTGAACAGGAACAGGAAATGACACTGTGGCGTGGGGGGGCGGGGGGCTGACTCAGACATGCCGAGTCGGAGGAACACACATCACGACCAGGAGCGGATGTAACATTTCCCAATTGGGGGAGCAGGAGAAAATGGCATTGGCACGGGCGATGAAGCCGCACCCATACCATGTTCGGTTTACAGGACTTTTATTAGTCAAGTAAAGCATCAATAATAACATGCGTTGTTGTTGAAGTTGCAACACACACACACACACACACACACACACACACACACACACACACACACACACACACACACACAGAGTTCTGAGTTCTGTCAGGTCTCTTAACTGTGTTGACCTTTGGCCTTTACAACGAGCGAGTGATGAAGCATGCGTAATGTCATTTATATCACCAGCCAGTATGGTGGACAAAGTATACTTCACCCCAGGCATCCAGCGTTTGAGTCAAAGCAGAGCCCTGCAGTTGAGAGAGTTGCGCTAATCAGGGGGGAAACTGTTGGTTACGTGGTTGGTGTAACCCGGTGTATAGTGACTCATAGACCTCAATGCATGATTACATACATGCTAACTGAACTGGACTAACAAACGCTAATTTCAGAAGCCTAAATGGAACTACAAGGCTAAAACGTGTGTTTTAAAAAGAGTAAGGCTAAGACCAAATCCATAAGACTAATGGACTTGCATATGAGTATGTAGGCAATAACTTGTTCACAGTCTTCAGAGTAATGTGTTCTGTGGAGCTATTTTAAAAGAACACTGTAGCTCAGTGGTTTTCAACAGGTGGTCCGGGGACCACCAGTGGTCCTTGGGAGGGTTCCAGGTGGTCCCCAGCTAAGTTGTTTAACCAGATGTAACTCTTGAGGACGTAAAAATGAAACCAAATGGACCCTTGCGGGTCCATTTGGTTTCAGTTTCAGGAGTTTCATTTTTACACTCTCAAGAGTTAAAATATTCATCATGCTAATTAGACCAAATCTACAACACAAGAGGATTATTGGTCGTGGCCAGAAGCAAAAGAAATCTTTAGTTTTGGGGTCCGTGGGTCTAAAATGTCATCAAATGGTGGTCTCAAATGCTGAATAAATGGTGGTCCCCTGGGATGAAAAAGGTTGAAAACCACTGCTGTAGCTGCCTGTAACTGCATGTGTACCTTTACAGGCACAGGTCAAGGTTATTAAAGAAATTAAAGAAAATGAACATGTTTCTCATTAAAACTATTATATCTACGTCTATATTGCATATTGCAAACCTAAAATGTATTTGACTAAGACTAAAAGATTTATAGGCTGAGACTAAAATACTAACACTAGACTAGGACTAAATCATGTTTGATACATTTTGTCAGTCGACTAAGTATCAAAAACCTTGGTCGACTTAGTCTTTAGCCTTTAATAGTCTTAGTCAACTAAAACAACATTGCTTTACAATACAGAAAAACAACAAACTAATTGCCAAAAGCCTGAGTGAACAAAACTCTCTTTAGTCTCTTCAGTGCTATAACTTTCCAAACCCACACAAGCTCAGACATCACACCCGCCCACCTCAGACATCACAACATTATGATGTCACTGAGCATCATGAAGCTACTGAAAGACCCACCACCTCAGACATCACAACATTATAAAAATTGAAAAAATATAATTGTCCGGGTGAAAATCACCCACGGTCAGCCCCCCACCCCCCCATCAGGTGAAAGAAGCCACATGGACTCGTCATGTTTGTAGGAATTGCTTTGCAGGTTGCGGACTGAAAAAGTTGCTGAACCACTGAATGTTCTTGTGTGACAGCAATGGACTATATTGCAACAACTTGACTGGAAGTTGGAACGGTTGCATAAACGCATATTTCACATCGGTATGCGCAGACAGCACAGTGTAATTGATGGACATACAGTATATGTTACAAACCGGTGACAGCGTCGACACCAAAAACAAAAACATGCAAGCAACTGTTGGGAGCAAAAAAGTTAGAACATAAATGTTTAGTAGTAATGTTAACAATGTAAGCAATGTCAGGCCTCTCTCTAACATATAATGCGATCTGAATTATCTTAAGATCTAATTTGTACGACCTCTGCCTGAGCTCAACTTCCTGCAGAGCCAGAAAGGTCCGTTTTTCTGCACATGAGAAGCCAAGCAGCAGTCATTCACATATAGCCTATATGTGAATGACTGCTGCTATATTTTAGGGCTCGATTTTGGTTACATAAGCCAATTAACGCACTTAGCATTGAGGAAGAGGCGTTCCCACACTAAAGTTGATAATTTCGTTACCATCCCATCTCCCTTAAACACCTCCTATACCCGTTAAATTATGCATAGGTGTGGTTTGGGCGTTTTTAGCTTTCATCCAATCCGTGTTGGTCTTGCCATTCCCTTTAATTCATCCCATATCTATTTCCCTTATCCCTACTGCTAAGCCTGACCCTCCTAAGCACTGCGGGCTTAGGACAGACACATGCATGAGTAGCCTATTCTCAAAGATTATAGCTCTCATTTTCAAACAATTATAGCTCGGTCAATTCTCAATAATGTCTTACCATTCAACATGTTATGTTGAAAAAACAAATCCAAAACCAAATCTGTGAAAAAAGGCAACAATCCGAGCACTCAAAGTTTAAAAACGAGGAGGGGAAGTATAAAAACAAGGTACTTTATTTAAGTAAAACAATTGCCAACATGTTTCGACTCCTCAGAGTCTTCCTCAGGGCAGGTGAAAAGAACAAATGACAGACATGGCACATATATATATAGAGAGTCAAGTACAGACAATCAGCTGAGTGTGCGCGCACCACACCCCAAACTTTGTGTGAGTGTGTGTGTGTGTGTGCGCGCACGCAAGAGCGTGCAGGGCGCTAAACGAATAATAGGCACCCGGTAATAACCAAGAGAAAAGCGCAAAACAAAAAAATACGGAATACAAAAAGGAAACAATAAATCAATGTAGAAAAAAAATAATAAAACAATGCCAAAACGAAAAAAAGCAGAAAGAAACGAAACTGAAGAAAACTATAGAAAACACATGAAATCTATGTCCTCATTAAGTCCCGGAGGATTAAGGGCATCAAGGGAGTGAATCCAGAATGTTTCCCGTTGATTAAGTTTTCTTAAACGGTCCCCCCCTCTAGGGAGCGGCTTGATGTGTTCTAACCCTACAATACGTAGCAACGAATCATTACTATTATGCGCCTCCTGGAAATGGCGAGCTATAGGATACACTGGATTATTGGTGCGAATAGCATATTTATGCTCCGCCAGGCGGTCCCTTAAACGGCGCCTGGTCCTGCCCGCATAGAAGACCCCTGGGCATGTGCATGTGAGCCTGTATATTACATGGGTGGTGTTGCAATTAATGAAATCGTTAATCCTATATGTTGTCTTTGTTTTTAAGTCCATAAAAGATTTGGTTTGTTCAATATTTGAACAGTGTGGACAATTCAAACACTTGTAGGAACCCATGGGTCTTTTGAGCCAGGATTCGTTCCTAATAGGGGGTAAGTAGTTGTGGACCAGTTTGTCCCTTAAGGTGGGGGCTCTTTTAAATGAAATGCAAGGAGGCTTAGGAAAAATCATACGGAGAGTGGGATCACTGTTAATACCCCAGTTGCTGGTAATGATGCGGCTGATGTGTTTAGAGGCTGTGCTATAAGTAGTGACTAGGTAGGGTCTAGATTGAGTGAGGGGAGTAATATGGCGTTTCTTTTTGACCAGTAGATGCTGTCTGTTAATGCCGTGGGCTTTGTGGCGTGCCTGTGACACCACCTTGTGGCCATAGCCTCTGCTAATGAAACGATTTTGCATGTCGCTAGCTTGCGCCTCAAACACATCATCATCATCACAGATGCGGGCGCTGGAACTGACCCAAAGGAATATTATTAATTAAATGAGTGGGATGAAATGAGTCGGCTCTGAGCAGCGTGTTGCGGGAAGTCTTTTTTCTGAAGATGGTAGTGTGCGGATTGCCCTGCACATCCTTATAGACCGTGAGGTCCAGAAAATTAATGCTAGTTTGCGAATATTCAATAGAGAGTTTAATGTTAGGATTTAGCGAATTCATATATTTATGTAGATCTAGCAACTGCGTCTCAGAGCCGTTAAATATCAAGACCACGTCATCAATGTAACGTCCATACCAGGTGATAAAATGAAAATGAGGATTCACAGGAATAAGTACAAACCGATTTTCCCAGTAGCCAAGATACAGACAGGCATAATTAGGTGAAAAACAGGACCCCATAGGTACTCCAATGCATTGTTTGTAAATATCTTCCATAAACATGAACACATTGTTATGTACAATCCAATTAGTCAGTTCCATAATAAACTCAGTAGGGGGTAATGCATCTGAAGGACGCGTAGACAGAAAAAAAGCGCATAGCTTCCAAACCATCATCATGATCAATATTAGTATAGAGTGATTCGACATCCATAGTAACCAACAACTGATTCTGCAAATTCGAGAGAGTAGACAGTTTATTTAATACATCAGTGGTGTCTTCAATAAAGGAGGGAAGAGTACGGACATTTTTTCGTGTTGTAACTTTCTACATCTCCATCGAGCACCTGGCTTCTCCCTTTGTTTTGCCAAAACCAAATCTATTTGACGAAATTAGCAACTTAAGGGACTGCGCGACAAACACGCCCATGACCACACCTCCAGTCACAAATAACGGTGTCGGCATAAAGAATAGTGGCTAAGGGAAGAGGAAAGGTGACGAAAATACCAATAAGGGAATTCGCTGCGGGTTTCGGGTAACGTTGCAGGGCTGGATTTAGTCAGCCCTACTAGGGAGGGTTGGAAGAATGGCAGGGTGGGCAACACCAAGGTTTTTTTTTTTTTTTCATATGAAGTAGTGGTTTTCAATCTTTTTGATACCAGGGCCCACTATTTATTCGGCATGTGAGCCACAGACGACCACCATTTGATGACATTTTAGCCCCACAGACTTTTGCTTTTGTACACAATACCAGGCTGGATTTGGGGAGAAAAACAGGCAACATACAGATCAAAATGATCCTTAATCTTCTACATTCTCTAGTTGTGTAGAATTGGGCTAATTCACATGATGAATATTTTAACTCTTGAAAGCGTAAACATGAAACCAAATGGACCCGCAAGGGTCCATTTGGTTTCATTGTTACGCTAACCAATGAAACCAAACCAACGGTTTCATTGTTACATCTGGCTAACCAACTTTCCACCATTTCACCTGAAACTCTCTCAAGGACCACTGGTGGTCCCCAGACCACTGGTTGAAAACCACTGATATTACTGTTCATTGGGTGGGCATACAGGATGCACGTTTTGGTGGGCTCTGCCCACCCCTGCCCCCCTCTAGATCCGGCCCTGATCTGTTGGCTGGCTTACATAACCTGTTGGGAAATATCAAAGTCCCCGCTGCGTTGTGTTGCGTTGTGTTTGTGACACCCTCAGCCAACATAAACTCTGCAGGGAGGAACGGTTCGAGGACCAGCGAACCAAACCAAACATTCTTCTGCAATGCTGCTCTGATTTCTTTATTCTTTTCTTTCAGCGGAAGTAGCAAGAAGTCCACAGTGTAGACCTCTCTGGTTAGAACAGTCAGTGGCGGTCTTAGCAATTTGGGGGCCCCAGGCGGATTTAGCTATGGGGGCCCTAAAAGTTTTAACTAGAATCTTTTAAAATGTGAGAAATAAGTATCATGTACAGTAGCACACCATTGTATTCCAAAAAGCAATATATTTTTAAGAATAGTAAAGAAACAATGACTGAAATAACATTTTATCAAAATTGAGAGAGAGAGGGAGAGGGGGGGGGGGGGGAGGGGGAGAGAGCGAGCCCCCAAACGTGCATCCTGCCCACCAATGAAAGATAATATCAACCAGTGGTCCTTGAGACAGTTTCAGGTGGCCCCCAGCTAAATCGTGGAATGTTGGTTAACCAGATGTAGGCCTAATATGACAAAGTTGCGTGCGTAAAAGCCAAGGTAAACTGCCTCCTCCTCCTCGTCCTGCTCCTCCGCTCACGTGGAGAGTGCAGCCCCCCTCTGTCTGTCTGGGTCTCTCTCCACTCTCGTGAGTGTAAAATGGTATATGGTCAATACGTCAGCTATATTAGTTCATAAAGTGTCTTGGAATGCCGTGCATGGCTGAGGGAAGTAGGGGTGCTGGGGAGGCTTGAGCACCCCTTTTTTCAGACACAGCCCCCCTTGGACAATGGACAGGAGGAGGAAAATACTAGTTATTTTAATCAAAACAGATTCCTGTTAATAGGCCTATACATATGCTCTATCGTTGTATCAGAGGCTAAGGTACCTCTGTCAGTTAGCTCATGCATGTGGAGAGGGAAGGTAAAAGCCACTTTTCTGTGTGTAAATGCATGAAAAATGTGCATGCACAATGCGCATTCACACACATTTTGCGTGTGTGCACATCTTGCAGCACCCCATAGTGAACGTCCAGCACCCCCTACTGTAAATATCTTCCCGCGGCCATGTGCCCGTGCGTGTCGCATTTCGGACGGGTTTGGCGCCGCCATTTGAAAGAAATCTAGGAACAGTTCGGAATCGGAAAAAATGCCACGGATCGACTCGGTTCTGCATGGTTTATTTGTAAATAATTTGCCGAAGTCGAACAGTCCGGCAATATTGCATGGATTTATTTCGGTTTTCGGATGGATTTTTTGAGACCCGTGAAGACCTCTACTTCACTTACGTCTTTCCGAAGTAGTAATAGGCTAGGTAGAATGTCTCTGATAGGTTGTTGTAACGGGATGGGTAATGTTTTGGAATAGTGATCTCACTGTCTCGCGCACATGGCATGGATCTTGCGGGTCCATTTGGTTACCTTGTAGTGAGTAAATACTGTCATGATGCGTTGTGTCAGCGAGAGAGGATTCGTTTTCCCACTGTGGTTTGGAGCACCGTAAAGAGCATGTTTGTTAGTGGAGCTGCTGTTTAGTCTGCTTTTAGTCTGTGTGTGCGTGTGCGTGTGTGTGTTGACCTGACTGTGTATTTGTGTGTACAGTACATAGACGTAGATGTGTGTATCTGTGTATGTACAGTTGCAGTACAGACGCTGTGTCTGTGTACACATGGATTATGTACTATATACTGTATTTAGATGTATTTAGATTTGATATTGTTTGTGTGTGAGAAAGAAGACCACTCAGGGAGAGAGAGAGAGAGACAGACAGACAGACAGGTCAGAAGTAATTTCAGTTTGTGAAATATGATCCTCCTATTCTCACTCACTAATTCCTCCACACACACGCGCGCACACACGCGCGCACACACGCGCGCACACACACACACACACACACACACACACACACACACACACACACACACACACACACACACCATCTCTGTGTTCAATCACTGCTAAAGACAAGCTGCGTGGTCCAACTCTTAAAAAGTATAATTGATTCAAATGGATAGCACTCTCCTGAACCCCTGAAAGCGGCATCCATCCATCCATCCATATTCAGATGGGAAACATACGCCAAAAATATCAATATCTGCAGATCAGGTTGTTTTTGGCAAAAAGGTTTTTGTAGTCGAGGTCCAAGTTACCAGGTTACAATGAAGGTCTGGTTTTACGTAGTATGAAGTGTTTAAAGGGGAATTACACCCATTTTCAACATGTACAAATGCGACCAAATGAACCCTAACGGGTTCATTTGGTTCCATTTGTACGCTCTCAGAAAAAAGAAGCGTCTAAAGAAATCCATTAACATGGTGAAAATACATCTTGATGATGTCATCAAGATGTTTCACCGTGTTAGTGGTTTTCTTCAGACCTCCATTTCTTGGGAACACAGAATGGGGGAACCTTTTTATCATGTCCACCCAACACCTCGAAGGTACATCAGTGACATAGTAAAATATTGAAAATGGGTGGATTCCCCTTTAAGTGGTTAAAGCTGTCTTCAGTAAAATAAATAAAAAACTAAACAAAAACAAAAGCACTTTGGGGTTCAATGTCTTGCTTGAGGACACTTTGACACCTTCCAGGGGGAGTCGGGGAATGTTCATTTCCCAGTAGGCCGATGGTCCTTTTTGTGACACTGCTGTACAGTACTCTGGCGGGTCCATTTGGTTCCATTTGTACCCTCAGGAATTTTTTGAAAATGGGTGGAATTCCCCTTTAACATTTATGCCTAGATTTTCATCACGGCTAAACCCTTAACTTCTTCGCCTTTTTAAACTATTAAAAAAAAAAGAAATCAATAGTTAAAATGGCCAGTCTGCAAGCTCACAATGTGTCAATAGGTTGGCACGTTGAACTACTCCAAAAAGTTTATCAAAATAGTAAAAAAAAGGGATGAGGGGTTTAGCATGTAACGGAAATGGAGCCCTTAGGGTTCGATTTTCGTTGTTGTTTTGTTATTTTTATCACCTTTCTTCTTCCCTTAGCCACTATTCCATATGTTGTTACAGTATGTATGTATGTGCGACTGGAGGTGTGGTCATAGGGGTATTTGTCACACAGTCCCTTAAGATGTTGAAGATGAAAAAGTTAGTGATTCTCAAAGTGGGGTTCAGGCACGGCCGGATCTAGAGGCGGGCAGGGGTGGGCAGAGCCCACCCAAACGTACATGCTGCCCCCCAATGAAAGGTAATATCAGTGGTTTTCAACCAGTGGTCTGGGGACCACCAGTGGTCTTTGAAGAGAGTTCCAGGTGGTCCCCAGCTAAATGATGGAAAGTTGGTTAACCAGATCTAACTCTTTGAGTGTGTAAAAATGAAACCAAATGGACCCGCAAGGGTCAAGAGTTAAAATATTCATCATCTGAATTAGCCCAAGTCTACACAACTGGAGAATGTAGAAGATTAATGGTCATTTATGATCTGTATGTTTGACTGTTTTTTCCCTCAAAATCCAGCCTGCTATTGTGGACAAAGGCAAAACAAATATTTAGTTTTGCGGTCTGTGGGGCTAAAATGTCATGAAATGGTGGTCCGTGTCTCAAATGCAGAATAAATAATGGGCCGTGGACTGGTGACAAAAAGGTTGAAAATGACTGCTACATATAAAAACTAAATCCGGCCCAGGGTTCAGGGACCCTCAGGGTTCCAGACTGTGGTCTAACTGGACCCGCAGGTCAGACGTACAAGAAGGTTTTGAAAACCCACCAGCTATAAGCCAAGGAGTTGAACTTGTGTTTCTCATTTTAAAAGCGCGGATTGATTTGAAAAGTCTAGCCGAAAACCGTCCCTGAAGAATAGGATTCACAAACAACCTCCAAACGTCCTTCAAGCGTGCGATTATGCTTGGCCCAAAGTCGACGCAATCAGTCAGACGCGTTTGCGAGCGTTATCAACGCCGGACGGATTTTTGAGCCACGGCAAAAAATATGTAGAAAGAAAGAGAATCTGGGAAAATGTTTCATAAGTGTGTACGGTACGTGTGAAGGGACGTAGCTGCAGAGCAGACAATGACATGGAATGGCGCTGGAATGATCCGTTTGGCCAGAAAGAACCGTCAACCATCAATCAGAAAGGATTTACATAACCGATTTATGATGACAAACCAAATGAATAAAAACAACTGGCTGCAGTGGGTGAGACACACAAATAATAAAGGATTGTTTCTTTGGCTCTGAAATGCTTGGGAACCATAATATATACTGTACATACTAATCGACCGCCACAGGAAACCAAGGCGCTTGCAGATTGGCTATTTTCAAAGATATTTTGTGCAGGCCTGGCCTGGGTCGGCTTAACGGAGCAGGCAAGTTGGCTGGCGAACCAAGTCTTAGCCCCAACTTGTTACCATCTCTTCCTCCCCATTTCTGTACCCGTTCCCTGTCTATTTCTACTGCTACTCTACTGCAGGGCCGGATTTAGCCAGCCCTACTAGGGTGGGCTGGAAGAATGGTAGGGTGGGCAACTCCAAAGTTTTTCATATGCAGCAGTGGTTTTCAACCTTTTTGACACCAGGGCCCACTATTTATTCGGCATTTGAGCCACGGACACCATTTGAGGATATCATATCCCCACAGACCCCCCAAACTAAAGATTTATTTTGATTTTGTCCACAATACTATGGCTGGGTTTAGGAAACAAAACATACAGTCAAACTATTTATCTTCTACATCCTCTAGTTGTGTAGACTATATAGGCTATAAATTGCTATATGCATTACTATGGTTGGATTTAGGAAACAAAACATACAGTCAAACCATTTATCTTCTACATCCTCTAGTTGTGTAGACTAGGATATAAATTGCTATATGCATTGCATATTGTTACATATATGCATAAATACAACTGTAAACTAGAAAAACATGTTCAAATGTCTAATAAGACAGTACAGGGTAAGTGTTATCTCTGAAGTGAGATGTTGAGCAATTAATACTTGTGTAGCTCCTGCCTGATGGTAGGAGATTGAAGAGGTGGTGTGCGGGGTGAGAATTATCAGTTATTATTACATGGCTTGAATGAATGCTCCAATCAGAAGCCAGCGTTCTGTCATGTGAGCGGTCACATAATACACTATAATCACCGCTCCGCGCTATATTTGACCGCTGCATAAACAAGTTCCCCAAAGTGCAAACAACTGTGTTCATATCAATCCGCGCTGCGCTTCCGCATTTAGTTCCAGCACGCCGTTAGCGGGTCCATTTGGTTGTTTACATGCCGTTGCCGTCACCCTCTCAAGGACCACTGGTGGTCCTCGGACCACTGGTTGAAAACCACTGACGTAAGCCATGTAATAAGCGGGATAACACCCTTCGAACGGGTGATTTGTTTCCTAATAGGGAACAAATCACCGGTTCGTCGGGTGTTAGCCCTTACTTATTTTGTTAGCTTTCCTGATTATTCTAGTGTTAAAGAGTGAGGAAAGTGTATGGAGGTTACATCCTATGATTTTAGATGCTCGTCACACTACTCTTTCCAGCTTGGTCTTGTCCTGAGAGGTTGTGTGACCAAACCAGACAAGCATGGAGAAGGTGAGAACACTCTCAATGGTGGCCCTATAGAAGTGAGTCATTGCTGCTTGACTGACGTTAAACTTTCTGAGCTGCCGTAGGAAATACAGACAGTGATGGGATGCACAAGTAGACCATGACTACTTGTGGGTGAGCAGAGCGAGCAACCAGAGATCTCTTAAAGAGGTACTTGTAGAGATCTCTTAATCATCATCACAACCGGCCAATCAGAAAACTTTTAGGGACAGTGACCATGGACGGCCGCAAAAAAAAAACCAAAAAACCAACAGCTGTACTGGTAATCAAGGCTGTTATAACTACATTATTTGTCCATCACATGACTGTAGTCTGCTTTATTATATTGAGTAAATGTTGTGTGCAAGGGTGGTGGTCACTGGGTGCGGTCCTGACTCCTGGCGTAGCACCGACCCGGGTGTGACGAACGGAGGGGAAAAAAGTGGAAACAGGAAGAGTAGCAGGGAGAGGAGGCAGGGAGGGATGCCGGTGGAAGGGAGAGGCTTCCAGCAGGACGCTGTATTAATAGGGAAACGGAAGGAGTGGGACGGAGGCGTGACGCTGCTGTTTTCTGCTGCTGTGTTCTGCCCAGAGTGTCATTCGTAGCATTCTTGTGCAGATGCCATACGGTTACATCTATAACACAAAATCTGTCCTATATATTTTCTATATTTTTCTTTAGTTCTGTGACCCACGAGAGTTATATCTTGTACAGGACTTATATTAGGCAAGTAAAGCATCAATAATAACATTAGTGGTTGTTGAATTTGTGACAGGCACTAAGCATGCATAAAGTTAAAGGACTGACTCAGACAATTTTCGTTTTCAAAATGATGAAATGATGTTGGTTTAGTGGTGCAACAAAAGTTGGTAGTGTAGTGTATCTTTGAAATTTGGGTTGTTTGCATGTGATCATGTTTGGTGTGGCGGTCAGGGCATTTACGTGTTTGGTGTGGCGGTCAGGGCATCATGTTTGGTGTGGCGGTCAGGGCATCATGTTTGGTGTGGCGGTCAGGGCATCATGTTTGGTGTGGCGGTCAGGGCATCATGTTTGGTGTGGCGGTCAGGGCATCATGTTTGGTGTGGCGGTCAGGGCATCATGTTTGGTGTGGCGGTCAGGGCATCATGTTTGGTGTGGCGGTCAGGGCATTTAGGCCTAGATCCGGCTGTGCTGCTCTGACACTTTCGACACCAATTCAAAGGGATCAATTAAGAACTTCTGTAAAGGGCAAGATACAGTAGTGTTCAAAATAATAGCAGTCTGTTTAAAAAAACTGAATAAAGCCCAAAATCCTTATAGTGGTTTTATTTCCATGCATTGGGAACACTGCACATCATATTTTAAATCAAAACATGAAGAAAAAAGCAGAAATTATTTAATTACTTTACAGAAAATGAAGAAAAATGAACTTTGGGCTTTTCAAAAAAATAGCAGTGTCTGCACTTTACTTTACTGTATTAACTGAAAAATATCCAGGATTCAGCATTCCTGTGAATCACTAAACTAATATTTAGTTGTATAGCCACTTTTTTTGAGAACCGCTTCACATCTGTGTTGCATGGAGTCGACCAACTTCTGGCATCTGTGAACAGGTATTCCAGATTTGACAGCGTTCCATAATTCCTCTGCATTTCTTGGTTTTGCCTCAGAAACAGCATTTTTAATGTCACCCCACAAGTTTTCTATCAGATTAAGGTCCGGGGATTGGGCTGGCCACTCCATGACTTTAATTTTGTTGGTCTGGAACCAAGAAGCTGCTCGCTTACTGGTGTGTTTGGGGTCGTTGTCTTGCTGAAACACCCATTTCAAGGGCATTTCCTCTTCAGCCTAAGGCAACATGACCTCTTCAAGTATTTTGATGTATCCAAACTGATCCATGATCCCTGGTATGCGATAAATAGGCCCGGGACCATAGTAAGCGAAACATCCCCATAGTAAAGCATTGTGGTGCAAGCATCCTGATACTCTTACTATGGTGCCGGGCCTATTTATCGCATACCAGGGAACATGGATCAGTTTGGATACATCAAAATACTTGAAGAGGTCATGTTGCCTTAGGCTGAAGAGGAAATGCCCTTGAAATGGGTGTTTCAGCAAGACAACGACCCCAAACACACCAGTAAGCGAGCAGCTTCTTGGTTCCAGACCAACAAAATTAAAGTCATGGAGTGGCCAGCCCAATCCCCGGACCTTAATCTGATAGAAAACTTGTGGGGTGACATTAAAAATGCTGTTTCTGAGGCAAAACCAAGAAATGCAGAGGAATTATGGAATGTTGTCAAATCTGGAATACCTGTTCACAGATGCCAGAAGTTGGTCGACTCCATGCAACACAGATGTGAAGTGGTTCTCAAAAACAGTGGCTATACAACTAAATATTAGTTTAGTGATTCACAGGAATGCTGAATCCTGGATATTTTTCAGTTAATACAGTAAATATTTCAACTTCAACTTCAAAGAACTTTATTTTTCCTTTCGGAAACTTCTTTTGTGTAGTGGTTAAAAACATACAACAATACACACATACAGATACATACACTATAAAAGGCTAAAACTATAAAAGCAATAAAAAACGGCTTTAAAAATTAGGTTAAGAAGCTCAGTTGAGCATTTCATATGGTTTATACAGCCTGTGTTTGCTGTGGTCAGTCCCAGTGGGAAGGGGGGGGTTCATGGGTGGGTGGGGGGGGGATTCAGCCTAGGCATTCAGGAGTCTTATAGAGGTGGGTACAAAGCTTGCTGAGCCCCTTTTGGTGAGCTTCGATGCCCTGGGCTTTATTCAGTTTTTTAAACAGACTGCTATTATTTTGAACACTACTGTATGAACTAAAAAGACCAGCAATGATAGGATGGATAGTGAAGTGACCAGCAGGGAAATTACCCAGTAAGTAAAGTGTTTACAGTTGAGTTGGGTGCCAGACAGACAGTACATGGCGATATCTCCTGATGGGATACTGTGTTTGACTGCTTCAGTCTGTCTGCTGTCGTCTAATCTGATTCATAGTCGACTGGGAGTCACTCTGCTTCTGCCATCCATCTCACTGTTTCGTCTTCATATAACATGCTGAGCCTATAATCTGTTTGTGGAAAGTGTGTGTGTCTGTGTCTGTGTCTCTGTGTGCGTGTGTATGTGTGCGCGCGTGCAATGCGTGTGTTGGCGTATATGTGAGAGTATTGGAAGGAGTGTTAATCTAACACCATTCGTCAGGCGCTGTCCTCCTCACATCTTGTCTCAAAAGTGTTTTATGTCTCCCACTGGTGTTTGGTCCACTCCTGGGTGCTGTCACCCATAACATGCGCTCATTCACACACACACACGCACACGCACACACACACACACACACACACACACACACACACACACACACACACACACACACACACACACACACGCACACGCACACGCACTGGTCTGTACTGGGCTCTGGATCTCGATGGTTCAACACGTTGTGGGAAATCGGATCCTTTATTGAGTAAAACATTCCAGTGGTTTTTAAAGCAGTGGTTCAGTATGGCGGCTGTTGCTGATTGCTAATCAGAAGCTTCTCGGTTCACATAGACTGATGACTATTCCACACTCCAACAGTCTGGAACTACAGCCTACACACACAGAAGGCTGAGAACAGCAGCTGTCATTTATGTTGGTTTGAAGTATATTGCAATACTAGCCTCACTACATTGATGTGTCAACTTTGCGAGGGTGATGAGATAAAAAGAAAACCTTTGAGCTCACACCATTTCTTATAAGAGTGTGCCTCATACCTGGGCTGCATCAAGGCCACAGTAAGATACTGATACTGCGATACAGCAAGGTACTTTTCTATAGTGGTCGGGTGAGAAAAGCCATGTCAGAATTCTCCAGGACAGACACAGACACCTGTGCTTTGAGGGTTAGGCGCCCCGGCTAAAGAACTGATATAATGCGAATCTTGGTTCGCAGTATAACAGGTCGTATCTGCTTTTAATGATATAATATTCATTTGCTGTTCATATTCCTATCATGAAACGGATACATTTGATCCCATTTTATAGTCAATAAATGTGTCTAAGTCCCACAGAAGTTACGTTTACAGCCTCTTATTGGACTTGGTTGGACGTGGTTCAACTTATATGTGACACATCAATGGACGGACAGACAGACCAGGTACAAAACATACTAATCTCCCCAGAACTTGGGCCTGGTGGAGACAAACAAATAGTGAATCATGTTCTGAGGTGAAAGCATTTTTTGCTCCATCTGCCACTGGCCGGAAAATAACATTAGTTTAGGTAGGTCAACACCACACCTACCAAACCATGGAATAACCATTAGGTTAGGTGGGTCAGCACCACACCTACCAAACCATGGAATAACCATTAGGTTAGGTGGGTCAGCACCACACCTACCAAACCATGGATTAACGATTAGGTTAGGTGGGTCAACACCACACCTACCAAACCATGGATTAACGATTAGGTTAGGTGGGTCAACACCACACCTACCAAACCATGGATTAACGATTAGGTTAGGTGGGTCAGTACCAAACAATACAGTCTGATTAAACATGATGTTTCTTTCTTTCTTACTCTCTTTCCTCTGACATACTGTTTCCGTCGTTTCATGGGCAGAATGTAAACGTCTGTCTGCTAATTTAATCACATTCTGACACTGTGTGACAGTTGAACTCAGCAAGGAATTTGTGTGCACATGTGTGCTTGTGTGCGTGTGTGTGTGCGTGTGTGTGTGTGTGTGTGTGTGTGTGTGTGTGTGTGTGTGTGCGTGTGTGTGTGTGTGTGTGCGCGTGTGTGTGTGTGGGTGAGTACGAGGGGGGATTCGTGGGTGGGTGCCCCTAATGGTGTGGAATACACACGGGCGTGCCACGTCGCACACATACACACAACATGAGTCATAGGTTGAACAGGGTGACCCCAGTCAAAACACCAAACACACCTCATCTGACTCCTAACCCTTTCCAACTCCCTGTGATATGGGCCAATGCCAAGGGTGTGCGCGCTCACACACACGCACGCGCGCACACACACACACACACACACACACACACACACACACACACACACACACACACACACACACACACACACACACACACACCAGGGGCGGATGTAACATTTCCCAATTGGGGGGGCAGAAGAACATGGTAAGGGGGCAGCTTCATCGCCTGTGTAGCTTCACGCCACGGGCGATGAAGCCGCATCCATACCATTTTCAGTAGTGTTTCAAATACTTTTAAATATAAGCACTGAAATATCTTGGGTTGGTTTGCATGCCATTGTGTTTGGTGGGGCAGGCTGGGCATTTAGGGGGCATTGCCCCCCCATGCCTAGATCCGCCCCGGGCGCACACAGTGGGGCTCCATTGTTTTCAGTCACTCCTGCAGCTGTTTCATGACCCTGGGCATGGTTTAGGTGCATTATGTATGACGTGTGTGTGTGTGTGTGTGTGTGTGTGTGTGTGTGTGTGTGTGTGTGTGTGTGTGTGTGTGTGTGTGTGTGTGTGTGTGTGTGTGTGTGTGTGTGTGTGTGTGTGTGTGTGTGTGTGTGTGTAATCCATCCTCCTTTAGGTCTGCCAGACCAAACAAAGTTTCTCCAAGTCGCGGGTGGTGGTGGGGGTGTGTTTGTGGGCGCATACATGCGTGGATTAAAGGGGAATTCCACCCATTTTCAACATTCTAATATGTCATTAGTATACCCTAGAGCTGCTGGGTGGACATGATAAAAAAAAGTTTCCCCCCCATTCTGTGTTCCCAAGAAATGGAGGTCTGAAGAAAACCACTAACATGGTTAACATTTTCCACTAACATGGCTAACGTTTTCACCATGTTAATGGATTTCTTTAGATGCTTCTTCTTTATGAGAGCGTACAAATGGAACCAAATGAACCCGTTCATTTGGTTGCATTTGTACACTCTCAGAAAAAATGTTGAAAATGGGTGGAATTTCCCTTTAAGTCCACATTCTTTACCCCTTCTTTCTCTGGCATCAGACCAAAAAAATGAGTGGCCGACATTCCGGCAGTTTTTCGGGTGCTTCAAAACTCCACTAAACAACTTAAATTGAAATTGAAGGAGGCAAGAAGGCGGGGCCAGAGCTGGGACTGGGACAAAAAATTCGGCCCAGTCATTTTATGCGGGAATTTGCGGGCCAGACCAGCTTATTCTTCTCTCATCAATATCGTCTCATCACCCGTGCTAGCAACCCATGCTTATGTTGCTATTTTCGTTACCATCCTATTTCCCTTAAACACCTCCTAGACCCGTTACATTATGCATAGGTGTGGTTTGTGCATGTTTAGCTTTCATCCAATCAATTTTTTTTTTTACTGAAGACAGCTTTAAATTAAAACTGTTTTAGTTGTCAGGTCTCTGCTAGAATGACCCTATAGTCTAAACCAAAACCCCTTCGCCCCAAAATAGCTTGTGTGTGTGTGTGTGCGTGTGCGTGTGTGTGTTTCAGGCGGGGGAGTGTGTGTGTGTGTGTGGGCATCAGGGCCGGATGTACAACATAAAAGTTCCCAATTGGGGTGGCAGGCGAAAATGGCATCAGGGCAGCTTCATCGCCTGTGTCGCTTCGCACCACGGGCGATGAAGCCGCACCCATACCATTTTCAGTTGAATTCTTTAGTTCTGTGACCCACAAGCTTTATATCTTGTACAGGACTTACAGTTCATTAGGCAAGTAAAGCATCAATAATAGTCAGTTGTTGTTGAAGTTGCAACAGACACGCAGCATGCATAAAGCTAAAGGTCTGACTCAGAGAGATTTCTGTTTTCAATGATGAAATGCTGTTGGTTTAGTGGTGACACAGCTGTAGTTAGTTAGTAGCAGTAGTAGTGGTTTATGTCATTTTAAATATAAGCACTTTAATTTGAAATATCTTTGAAATATTGTTGTTTTGTATGCCATCATGTTTGGTGGGGCAGTCAGGGCATTTGGGGGGGCATTGCCCCCCTAAATGCCAATCCCTAGATTCGGCCCTGGTGTGAATGTGCACCATCGGCACACGCATTCCATGGAGGACATTTCGACCCAATTATTTTGACTGTCAGCCATTATGACTCACTTTGTGTGTGCCTGTGTGTGTGCGTGTGTCTGCGTGTGCATGTGTCTGTGTGTGTCTGTGTCTGTGTGTGTCTGCGTGTGTGTGTCTGTGTCTGTGTATCTGTGTGTGTGTGTGTCTGTGTGTGTGTGTCTGTGTGTGTCTGCGTGCGTGTGTGTGTGTGTGTGTCTGTCTGTGTGTGTGTGTGTGTGTGTGTGTGTCTGTGTGTCTCTCCAGTAACTGGTGTGCGATGGTCCAGAGGCGTGTGGTGACCACGGCCGTAGCATGTGGAACAGAGAAGTACACCATCAAGTCTCAGAGTCCCTGTCCCAACGGAACCCCAGACTGCCAGCTGGTCATGTGAGTACACGCTGCCAGTGGCGTTTCTAAGCAATTTGGAGCCCTAGGCAAGATTTTCCCCGGAGCCACCCCTTACCAAATGGACCCGTAAGCTCCGGGGAAAATCTCTTGTAAATTGGCGCCACCCGAGGGATAAAATGATGAACTATTTAAACTAAATAACATATCATATGTGTTTTAAATGTTCAATTCTAGTTATAGATATAATATATTTATTTGAGGCTTATTAGCCTGGGATCCTTTTAAAGCATGTCTGGTGGTCGCCCCCCTCCCCTCATGGTCGCCCCCTTCCTTCATGGCGCCCTAGGCAACTGCCTATAGTCTGCCTAATGGCAAAAACGCCCCTGCGTGCTGCAGCGGAGCGCTGCCTCTCGCAGCCTTTTCATCTGAAGGAAGGCTGTTCCAAATCGTATGTGGTGAGCTGGGCTGGGAAGTAACGGATTACAGTTAATGTAATCAGATTACAAAAACTGGAACGTCTTAACCATTTTAACCTTAGAACTGATTCAAAATGCCTTCTAGATCCTGACAGTTTTCTGTTATTATAGCTGTGGTGGTCGTCAATATGTCATGTCAAGAACCCCTTTACCTTGACATGATGTCATTCAAAAGCTGGACAAGAAACAATAATAATTAAAAACTATTTTCCAGTGATTAGAAATTGAGAATATACTATATGCTCCTCACTTGATCAACTTTGTGTGTGTGTGTGTGTGTGTGTCTGTCTGTCTGTCTGTCTGTCTGTCTGTCTGTCTGTCTGTCTGTCTGTCTGTCTGTCTGTCTGTCTGTCTGTCTGTCTGTCTGTCTGCGTGTCTGCGTGTCTGCGTGTGTGCGTGTGTAGGTACAAGCTGTCCACCCGTCCAGTGTACCGTCAGAAGCAGAACATCTTCACAGCTCTCCTGTGGAGATGCTGTCCAGGACACGGAGGAAACAACTGTGAGGACACAGGTAACTGGATGATACTCCCTGTCACTCCCTGCACAACCGTTCCACTAGCCTGGCCTAACCCTCAATGATTTTGGCCTTGGGGGGGGCCGGGTGCCGTGGGATCCACACGGCAGATCGAGCTGATCTGATTTGATCTCAACAACGTGTCGTCATCTCCAGCCCCTCCCACGCCCGTCCACTGCTGTTCTACGCCACATCATTTAGAGCGACGCCCACCCCGGAAGGGTGACTCCGCCCTCAAGGCCACTTCGTGTAACAAGTTAGTCCAGGCTTTCCGCTTTCGTGCAACAAGAATGAAAATGAAAGCCTGGGTTTCGAGGCTACCGTTCCACTAATGCAGGGCTGGGCAATATTTTTCCCAAGGGGCCAAATGAGATACGTACATAAAATATTGTGGAGGGCCAAGACTAAAGGATGAACTAAAGGCTGCGTTATATTAATTTAATTTCAGTTTCAATTTCAACACCCATCTTTTACTTTACGTTACTCTTACTTTTACCATGGTTGAAAAAAAAGAAAAAGAAAAAAAAAAAAGAAAAACATTTTGTACATAATTGTGTCTAATTCATAAAAAAACACGTTCCAGCTAAAAAAAATCCTATAATTCCCTCATGGGGGCTGATCTTCCTTCTAGGGGACAGAAGCATGATGTCGCACGCTGCGATCCTCTCTGTTTTTACTAAAGGGATCCTAAATTTATGGCCTGTTTCCTGTGAGAAACAATAAAACACTGCCTGGCTGCCGTTGCTGTGTGTGCGTGGGTGCGTGTGCGTGTGCGTGTGTGCGTGTGCGTGCGTGCGTGCGTACATACGTGCGTGCATGTGTGTGTGTGTGTGTGTGTGCGTGTGTGCGTGTGTGTGTGTGTGTGTGTGTGTGTGTGTGCGTGTGTGTGCATGCTCATACATGTGCTGGGAAAGTGAACTGTTTACCAAATACGAGGAGGAACTACTAAAAGTGGCATCCTCTACCCCCTCCTAATCAGGGCCGGATCTAGAGGGGGGCAAGGGTGGGCAGAGCCCACCCAAACGTGCATCCTGTATGCCCACCCAATGAAAGGTAAAAATGAAAACAAATGGACCCTTGCGGGTCCATTTGTTTTCTTGTTTACGCTCTCAAGAGTTAAAATATTCATCCTGTGTATTAGCCCAAGTCTACACAACTAGAGAATGTAGAAGATTAATGGTCATTTTGATCTGTATGTTTGACTGTTTTGTTTCCAATTCCAGCATGGAATTATGCACAAAAGCAAAATTAATCTGTAGTTTTGGGGTCTGTGGGGCTAAAATGTCCTCAAATTGTGGTCCGTGGCTCAAATGCCAAAAAAATGGTGTCAAAAAGTTTGAAAACCACTGCTTCATATGAAAATTTGGATTTGCCCACCCTAGCAAGGCTGGCTAAATCCGGCCCTGCTCCTAATCTCTTCCTATCGCCCCTTTCTCCCCCTCCTCCTCCTTCCTCCGCCACCCTTACTTTGCTTTTTTCTTTCTTTTGTCCGTTAACTTGAAACGATTCCTCCATCATAAATTTCCCCCTGTCCTATTTCTTCCGATGCTCCTACACTGTACAGTATTTCACATCCCCTTTTGGCTAGCGGCTATTCCAGTTACACTCACTCAGGGACGGGTATAGCCAGCCCTACTAGGGTGGGCTGGAAGAATGGCAGGGTGGGAAACTCCCACCCTGCCATATGAAGCAATCTTTTTGACACTAGGGTGGCCAGGGCCCAATATTTATTCAGCATTTGATGACATTTTAGCCCCACAGACCCCAAAACCAAAGATTTATTTTACTTTTGTCCACAATACCAGGCTGGATTTGGGGAAACAAAACAGTCAAACATACAGATCAAAATGACCATTAATCTTCTACATTATCTAGTTGTGTAGACTTATAATTCACATGATGATCAACTCTTGAGAGTGTAAACATGAAACCAAGTGGACCCGTATTTAAGGGATTGTGTAGAAATACAGCAGTAAATGTGTAAGCAGTGTGTAGTAATCCATGAGGGAAGGTTATGTTTAGGATTAGGGGTTAGGGCTGTAGGTTTAGTAGAAAACAGTCGCAACCCATTCATGATGGATTTTTATTTTTATGTTTTATTTTTTATTTTTTGAGCACAATCTCTCTCTCTCTCTCTCTCTCTCTCTCTCTCTCTCTCTCTCTCTCTCTCTCTCTCTCTCTCTCTCTCTCTCTCTCTCTCTCTCTCTCTCTCTCTCTCTCTCTCTCTCCTCTAGTGACAGACGGCCACTTGTCCAACTCTGAAGACTCATCTCTGATTGGACAGCCGCAACAAGGGAGTACAGAAGTCCACGCACCAGGTACGGCTGTCAGTACAGTATGTCTCTGATGTCTTGGTTAGGAAGTGTAGCTCGGTTTCCACTTCGCTTTGTGTGCAGTAGGTGCATACTCTGTCTTCCCTAGGGATACATTTTTCATAGAAATGGTAACTGCAAGGTTGCCGGTTCGATTCCGGGCTCCTGCAGAGTTACTGTCGAAATGTCCTTGAGCAAGACACTGAACCCCTAATTGCTCCTGATGTGCTAGTAGGTACCTTGCATGGTTTCCACTGCCATCAGTGTATGAATGTGTGTGAATGGGTGAATGTGATGCACAATCTATGTAAAGCGCCTTGGATAAAGTGCAATATAAATGCACCATTTACCATGTCTGCCTATGGCAATTGCAAAACTGTGTTCAGTCACAGAGCTCAGATATTCTGCTGTTTTGTATTCTGTTTAGAGCCAGGTAGCATTCTAGTTTACTCTGCTTTCGTGTTGCTTCTTTCCAGACACACTGCGCGATTTTTAGCCCGATTTAGCCCCGACAGCTCAAAAAGACAAAAAATCGGCCTGATTTTGCCGCTGGCAAATATAAAAACATTGCAAAGCCGGCCGGCAGCCACTGTCCCCCCATCTCATCTCATCTCGCAGCGCGGATGAGAGCCTGGAGATCGAGGCTACATCCCCATGGACGCACGGACCACTCCTATCATTCAAATAATTCTGATCCAAAGCATCATAGCGCAGCAAACGTATGACATTGTAATTCGATCCTCTCTCTCTCTCTCTGTCTCTGTCTCTGTCTCTCTGTCTCTCTGTCTCTCTGTCTCTCTCTCTCTCTCTCTCTCTCTCTCTCTCTCTCTCTCTCTCTCCGTGCGTAAAGTTGTCAGGGATCAACATTCTACCACGCGTGTCAAATGATTTATGCATTGTCTATAGGCCTATTTTGTACTCAAATTAACTTTTGCGCATTTGAGTGAAAGGGGACGATGGGAAGGGAACAATGCCGGCGGTCATTGATTGATGATAGCCTACAAAACCCACGTACATAAAATAAAATAAAATAAAATAAAAACATAGCAGGCTACTACAAGGTGGCTGCTTCTCCTATAACGGTTTTTTTTCCCCCAACAGGTGGGTCCCCAGGCTAAATGGAAGGAAAGTTGGTTTAACTATAGGCCTATGTAACTCTTTGAGAGCTTAAACATGAAACCAAATGGAACCTTGCCAAATGGGTCCATTTGGTTTCATGTTCACACTCTCAAGATTTAATATTCATCATGTGAATTATCCCAAGTCTACACAACTAGAGAATGTAGAAGATTAGGCTCATCGTCATTTTGATCTGTATGTTTGACCATTTTGTTTTCTCCGAAAATCCAACCTGGAATTGTGGACAAAAGAGGTATTTTGCGTTCTGTGGGGCTAAAATGTCATCAAATGGTGGTCCGTGGCTCAAAATTTGAGCCAAATTCTGAATAAATAGTGGACGCAAGGGATGCAGTGAAACCGCTGAGAAGATGACAAATAGTTACTGGCCTTTTATTATTGGCTTGGCTCCGTCATCTCTCTCTCTCCTCCCCGCGCGTAAAAACGACAACTTTTTTTAAAGTGTGACAGATCAGATGCATGGCAGGTGATTGGTGATTGGCTCCAATATTACACAATATTACAATTTTTGGTATTGTGGTTATGCGTTTATTTATTTAATCACTTTGTAATATAACCAGGCAGCGCCGCAGCAGCATGCTGCACACGATATAACCAAAAGAACCGTTCCACAACACCGTGTGCGCGTGTTTAAGCTATTTAATGATCACCATGTTAATAATAATAATAATAATAAACATTAACATGGTGATCACATCTTGATGTGCAGCGTCAAGATGTATTTCACCATGTTGATGTTTTTTTTTCTGACATCAATTTCCAGGAAAAAACGGAACATGGGTAATTTGTTTTATCATTATTTAATTCCACAAAACATCTCTGTCATAGTAAAATATGGAATATATTGTAATATTGTAACCAAAAGGATGAACTATAGGCACATTGGGGGTCCATTTGGTTACATTTGTGCCAACTGGCATGGATTCACTGTCTGTGTGTCTGTCGTCACCAAAACGCCATACGGATGACTTTATGGGGCATAGTGTATAAAGAAACAACATTGCTGTGACAACAGTCAGATAATATACAGAGACTGACTCAAGGTACCCTCCCTTCCCGACCTTATGTCGGTGGTAATATTTTCGGGAGCACCGCCCCCGCCGTCAATACGTCGGGAACGTGCAGTGTGAACACTCGCAAGACAAATGATCGTCAACGAATTATGCAATTTTAATCGCATAATGTGACAGGGTACGTCGTGCACGACGTCGTGAAAGTCCCCCAAAATCGCGCAGTGTGTACCAGCCTTAAGGCCCCTTTTACACAGAAACGGGCTTCATTAAAAACGTAATCATTTATAGCCGTTTTTAGGGGGTGTATTCAGATGAAGACAGCATTTTCCTGAGGTGAAAACGCAACAAAGTGAAAACTCCTGGGTCACACTGAATCACAAAACAAACCTACAACTAACAAAACCAGATTTTGAAATTTGTCTCTTTGATTTCTTAAACTTTTTTTCAAAGTCAAAGTCGCATGATTTGTCGCTACGTTACCGCAGCGAAATTGGTTCTCCGCTTTTGACCCATCACTTGGAGTGGTGAACTGCAGCTTGCCGCGCTCGGGAATCATTAGCTGATTCACAATTGTTTTCAAAGACAGTTGAGGTCTTGTATTTAAAAATAAAATACAAAATAAAGCAGCAAGCTATTTGTAGTGTACATAACTGTGCGCAGGATGCTGCGTGTGCACTGGATCTAGTGCACATCTCTGTTGTTACAGTACCTGTCGATAGCTTGTAAATCTGTTCTATTTTTGGATGCAACAAAAAGCTCATTTTAAACAAGTAACTTGGCATTACTTGCAAAGTAATGCATTACTTATTACCAAAGTAATATCGCTACTTTACTTTTTGGAGCAAAAGTTACATTACATATTACAGTAATATGTAATGTGTAATGTCAACACTGAGCATATCATATAGGAGCTTTAATGTAAATTGCTTCCAAGAACAGCCTGTTTGAACCTCAACACATTGTGGTACTGCACCTAAATGACAAGACTGGTTACATTATATGTTATATATCAGTGGTGATTTGACTGCACTGTTTCTCCACTTGTGGCCAATATAATACAGTCAATTCAAACATGAAGGTTCACCTTCCTACATTATTACTAAACGCATGGTCAGAGACCGCATTCAATAGCTTCACGGACCACCAGTTGAAAACCCACAGGATCTAGCAGGGACCACATACTGATTAGCGGAGCGGCTAAGTGATATAATACTGCATTTTAGGTTACAAGCGTGAAAATTGGTATGAGTGATCTCCAGGCGTCACTTGACAAGAGAATTGACAGAGGCAATTGAAATTTCAAAATGGCGGCCAATTTTCTCGTCAAGTGACCCCTGGAGACCACTGACACCAATTTTCACGCTTGTAACCTAAAATGCAGAATGCTTATGAAAATAAGCACTTAGCCGCTCCGCTAGACAGGGATAAACAGGATGACCAACAGACAGACAGGTGGGGAGAGAGACAGGAAGGGAGACAGACAGACAGACAGACATACATGTTAGGAGAGTATTTGCCATAGTTCCTGTGTGAGCACATACTTGGAGCGTCTAGCAGCTCTGGTATGGATTAGTAGTGACGGCGTGTTGTACCGCGGCAGACGAAATAATTAGACGTGTTTTTGAACGAGTGGAGACACTGTTTTTCACACAGAGGCTGATCCGCTGTCACAACAAGCGCTGCGTGCGTGCGTGCGTGTGTGTGTGTTTGTTTCATGCACGTGCACACGTGCACACATGCACGCATGTGCCTACAGAAAAGAATTATGGATTAGCAAGCGCTCGAGAATGTGCGCTCTTGGAACAAGAAGGATCGCGCTTTCGTGTGTGTGTGCGTGTGTGTGCGTGCGTGTGTGTGTTGAAGCATTGATTACGTTTGGGACCTTTTGCTTTTAGGAAGCGGTTCAATAGCAGGCGTGGTCAGTACAGTAAAGGGGGGGTGTGGGGGGGTTGCTATTGGACCGTGAGGCAGTATACAGTTCAGTGGGGGGGGTCACCTCTTTTGTTTTGGTCCTGTTTGTTATGCACCCCCTAAAAGGTCAAAGGGGTTATTTTTAGGATTACTTAAAATGCTCCATCAAGATGTGATGTGTTTGAATTGTGTCCGTCGGCATGTATGTGCACAGGGTTGTTTTTAATCCTTTGTTAATGGAGACCGTCGGTACAACACTGCGTCATTCTTTGTTACACATTCATGTCTACCAGTACGACCACACAATGGACACAGTGTTATTGTTGTTGTAGTTTCTGGGTGGTGGGCACCGCCATGCTCCCTCAGGGGGTCCTCTGACACACACACACACATGTGCCAATTCGGAATTTTCTCAAGGGCCTTGAGAAACATGAAGTGCAGATACTCGGAGGCGTTGTGCATTTCTAGAAGGATCTGGAAGCTACGGTCGCTGGCCCATGTAGAGGCACAGCGAAGGCATTGGGCCTCTCCCTTACTTTGCAGGTCTTTATACTGCCAATCCTGTAGGCCTACCTGTAGACCTACCCGCAGGCCTACTCATAGGCCTCCCCGTAGGCCTACCTGTAGACCTACCCGCAGGCCTACTCATAGGCCTCCCCGTAGGCCTACCTGTAGACCTACCCGCAGGCCTACTCATAGGCCTCCCCGTAGGCCTACCTGTAGACCTACCCGCAGGCCTACTCATAGGCCTCCCCGTAGGCCTACCTGTAGACCTACCCGCAGGGGTCTTAAGTGCGCATCCAAGGAGTTATAGCAGTCCAGTTTTTGACATGACTGCGTGTGCGTGTGCGTGTGCGTGTGCGTGTGTGTGTGTGTGCGTGTGCGTGTGTGTGTGTGTGTGTGTGTGTGTGTGCATATAGCCGTGCAGGCCAGGCTGCAGTCGGATCCGGATCAGGAGCAGAATGACTTCCAGGTTCCGGTCGTCACCACGTCGCTGTCACACGGCAACAACGTCGACCACGCCCACCCCAATGACACAGAGGAGGCGGAGCTCACCGCAGGCCCCACCCACCACCACCAGGAGCACCACCCGGGACACGCCCACCCCCCTCACCCCCACCAGCCGGACGGCTCCGCCCACAGCCCCAGCCACGCCCACGGCGGCAGCCAACACAACACCAACCCACACCATCACCATGGAAACCACCAGCAGCACAACTACGACTTTCACAGTAAGTTCAGGCAGGAGCGGATGTAACATTTCCCAATTGGGGGGGCAGGACAAAATGGTATGGGTGCGGCTTCATCGCCCGTGGCGTGAAGCGACACGGGCGTTGAAGTCGCACCCATACCATTTTCAGTTACAGGACTTTTATTAGTCAAGTAAAGCATCAATAATAACATCAGTTGTTGAAGTTGCAACAGACACGCAGCATGCATGAAGCTAAAGGTCTGACTCAGAGAGTTTTCTGTTTTCAATGATGAAATGCTGTTGGTTTAGTGGTGCCACAGCTGTAGTTAGTTAGTAGCAGTAGTAGTGGTTCAAATCATTTTAAATATAGGCACTTTAAAAAATTTGAAATATCTTGGGTTGTTTTGCATGCCATCATGTTTGGTGGGGCAGACTGGGCATTTAGGGGGGCATTGCCCCCCCATGCCCAAGCCTAGATCTGCCCCTGCGTTGAGGAGGGGATTTTTAACTCGATGGTAAAGATCAGTTGTTGTTCCTATAGAGGTGCCAAGTTGCACCTTGCATACAAGTACTGCTACTAATATATTCCACCAATGCCAATTCCTAATGTGATCCTGGGCTCTACGCACCCTCTGGGGAGGCAGCGTACTGGCCTCATGCTTCCTTCAATGCATGAGGACATACTCCGATCACCAAGATACCTCAGTTACGCCATCAAGAATGGTGGTCCCTTAGAGAGTGCCGCAGTCTGCCCCCCTCACCTGTTCCGGAAGCCCCCCCCCCCCCTCCCCCATTTCCAGGGAAATGGGGGATACAGGGGACCCCCTGGAAACCCATTTTATTTAGCTGGGGACCCCCTGGAATCCCCGCTTTGTTTAGCTGGAGACCCCCTGGAACCCTGCGTTATTTAGCTGGGGACCCAGTGAAACCCCCAAGCTAGCACGGCTGTCATCCGGCCGTCACATGGGTGGGACGCAAAAAAGGAGTGGGCTGTGATCCAGGAACGGGTTGAGAAAGTCAACTTCCAAAGGACTGTTATCACAGGGACAAATGATTGTTGTAAATACAGGCTCATTTTGGAATTATAAAAGTAATAATTTAGGGTGTTGGGGGGGAGGAAATGATGATTGTAATCTTCTCTTTCTTCTCTTTCCGGAGCGAACATAACATAACATAACCTCAATGTCATATTAATAACCATGATGTCATTGAGCACACACACACACACACACACACACACACACACACACACACACACACACACACACCTTCTTACATATGTTAACTACTTAGGACCACTCCAAAAAAATGGACTATTGCTATCCTTTTTAGGACCACCCTTTCTAGACATTGTAGAGACATATGAATTACACTCCTGAACATGAAAAAAAATCTATTTTAATACAATCACCGCAGATTGTATTAAAATTCATTTTAGAACATTCTAGATATTAACAATTTTACCCTACTTGTTAGGACCAAGAGTGGTCCTAACAAGTATAGTCAAATTGTTAACATTGTAGAAACATTGTAGAAGCTAATACCTTTTGTTAACGTAGATGTATTGGCTCTTATGAGTTTAATCATGTTTGTAAATACATCGAAGATGCAAATATACTCCACTACAAGTGGTTGCCTTGGCCTGGAAGAGAGGTCATCAGGTGGTCTCCAACCTTCGTAGAGTGTTTCGACCCTTGCCCACGACACTCTCCAGTTGGCTGGTCAGCAGTGATTGGCCAGATCACTGCCCCTCTCCTCCAGGCTACATGTTTCTATGTACTAGAAGGTCTTTTTTCCAGGACTTGTGTTCTGCAACGTTAGAGGGACACCCCTTTCCACTAGTGCTACGAAGATGTAATAAACACCAAAAAATATTATTTGAGCTCTACAAGACAAATCTCACTTCAAATGTTGAATACACACAATAGAACTCAAAATATAGCCACCTGACATGATGCTGTATTAGGAGGACAAAAGATAATGAGTTGCTTAGCTCCGCCCATGACACAAATGGTAATTGTCAGGACTATCTTGATTTGTATGGACCATGGCTATACAACACACTTACAAGACATACAGGTGAATTAAAGGGTCAAACATGAATAAATGGGACATGCATTCAAAGTGAAATATACTGTAGACACCGTGCTATTCAAAGCTGCTATTCATCCCATGGTTTTGAGGCAGTACATGATGAGCGTTCAGGCAGACTAGTCTGGTCCTGAATGCCCCAAAAAATGGTGGCTGATGACATTTAGACCTTAAGCAAGGTCCAATTCTGCCACTGTGACACTGTGGCCAAGTGACACTGTGCTGAATGCATTTTGCCACATGCCAAGTGATACAAGTGACCGTTTTGTCAGAAATTGAGTAATTAGCAAGTAAAACCCCAAATTAACAACAGTTAAAAAAAAGAAAAGAAAAATCAAATAGCTTTAATTTTGATATTTAATGTACATAATGGGTTAACCCCTTGGTTAGTCCTTTAGGAGGGCTGTTTGTCCACCGCTCATGTCTCTTCCATGTCCGGCGTTGGGAGTCTGGTGCAACGCACAGGTCCTGTGCCTCCTGGTGAGACGTAGGAGGGGCACGGACAGGTGTCAAACCACAGAGCCTAGTCCCTCCACGCATCAGAACCTCCCAGTTTTGGCGGAGTATTTCAGGGGCGGTGGATTGGACGGCCTTGGCCTTTCCCTTGTGGGATTGATCAGGGGTAGCTACTGGGACGTGAGTCGGGGTGTCATGAACCCCGGCTGGGTCACCTGAGTGAGGGGTATGATGTTCGAGAGACCCGAAACCCCAATGAGCTTAGGATACATCACTGAAGACACGTCCCAGGTTGCATCCATTCGATGTATTAAAAAAAACCTTTCTATATGATTTTTATGAGCCAAATTCATTTCAAGTGATACAAATCCCCATTTTAATCTAATAATCTAATCTAATAATTAGGATAATGAATAACTAAAATAGAAATTGGTCTAATTCTGATAAATTGTACTTAAGTTGTTTTAAGTTGTTTCTATATGATTTTGATGTGCTGAAACCACTCTGCCATATGCCAAGTGATATGAGGCAGATTTTTTTTCTGGAAACCAAGCTCACAGGGCTTTTATAAGATGTGCCTGTAGGCCACTAAAAGTATAGACCTATTCCATTTCATGGTGATTATGCAATACAGCAAAAAATCATAAACAACAAAAGTACATCAAAAATTATAGCCAATTTCCAATTTTCGTAATTGCTTATTATAACTACTAAATTTCTAACAAAACCGTCACTTGTATCACTTGACATACGGCAGAAATGGATTCAGGACATCAAAACCGGACACTTTTGCCTGTGACCAAAAAGAGAGATTTAAGACTTACTTATGAGCTTGTAGATTGTTTCTTAGATTTACTTTGACTTATTAATGAAGTTACTTTAGAGAAAATCATTTCATTTTGAATTTGATAAACAATTTTAATAATTGAAAAAACAATTTTAATAACTGAGAAAAACAAATAAAAATAATAAAGGAAACAACAAACACAATAATAATGAGGGTAATAATAATAATAATTAACAATTATAAGGGTAATAATAATAATGGGACCACATTTTTTTATCTTCCCAGGGGAGAAATTTGTCTAGCATTACATGCACATTACAATATGCCTCCAATTTAGGCAAATCAGACGCTCTTAAAGGGGTATTTCACTTTCAAAAAAACGTTTTGTCTTTTTATGGTCTACTCAGTTCCATGCACATTAACCCCTTTATATACTGATCTCCCCCAAATCCAATAAAATACACATTTTGAGAGATAAATGCATTTTCCTCCAGTTTGCTTAACAAAACAGCTATAGTACCTGAATGTTCAGATGGCACTTGCCTGGAAAGCTTCACACAAAAAGGATGAGGAGAGTGTGGTAGTCAGACCTCAAGAGTGAAGTATAGCTACAATGGAGTCAGTGCTGCCATTTGGGGCCAATACATTGACCCTTTGAGATCACAAGCTTCTGGGCTAGAAACATTGTTAATAGGAGGAGATATGTATATGATAGGTTACTTCTTGCTGATCCCTGCTGGCTGACCTGGTATTATAATCAGAGTACCTAGTAGTAAAAGAATAGGTAGACATCAATGGCAATGACAACTGCGTCAGCCGCATCCCTTCCGACCTGGAATGACATTGTCAATGTTGACATGGCTTTTTAAACTTGTATTCCACCCTCTGTGAACATCACAGTTAAGAATGGTGCCATTGCATAGGCCTACACATGACCATTGAATAGATAGAATTTAGTTAATATACTTCTGGCAACTGGTGTGACAACTCGTGTGATGACCACATTCATGAGTTTGATTTAAGCATATTTGCATGAATTGAAATTCCAAAACCAAATAGACAAACGATAGGAAGCGCTTGTTGTCTTTAGACGGACCACCCTGGAGCTATTCAGTCACTGTCCTATGCATGTGGGCGGTGCTTCAAAGCACCCACACGGCTAGGGTTTGTTGGTAAATCAAGCGCTCCCTTCCCCAGGTCATCTTCACAATACAGTGGAAAGAAATAGCGCACCTGGGTTTGTTATTATCTGATTCAAGGTGTGGAGTATTGGGACTAAGAGTTTTAGAATCAATCATACACAGCACTTTGACATACACATGAATTATAAGGACATTTTAAGAATTATCAGGACCTTCTGGCAGTCAAATTTGGGCATGAACGGATGAATATGCATCATCATCATCATCATCATCATCAATACTATAATTCAGAAAATGTCTGTCTGAATGTCTGAAACCGCCATTACTCCTCGCTGGCTGCACCAATCGCTCACACGGTTTCACACGGTTGTTAACCATAATATTAGGAAGAGACTGACAAAGCCCTTTTTTCAAAATTAACGCATTATATTGGATCACCACATCATACATATATGGGGATACTCTGACCTCACGCACCATGGTTTGATTATGTTTGAGTCACCACGTCATACCTATATGGGATACTCTGACCTCACGCCCCAGGGTTTCATTATGTCTGAGTCACCACATCATGCCTATTATGGGGATACATGTGACGTAGTGCTTTGTAGACGTAAAGCTTCATAGACGTAATAGGGAAATGTAGCAGTGCTGAAGACGTGTCCCAGATCACAAATACAACGGGCACAAACGGCATGATAGACATTTTAACAGGTAGTTAATTAATAACACATTCCACAAATAAAATGCATAATTGTGCATTAGATACTATACAACTCTATTTCGGGTGGATGTTTTTGTATTTCTGGCATCAGGGGGTTAATAACTACAAAATGTCAAAGGGATATTAGCAGGCACCCTCTTGAATTCTTAAGAGGTTGCCCTAAGCTACAAGACTCGGTTCAGCCCAAAAACAGCGCGCCGGCTCCCAACTAAAGTATATGGGAATGCTAAAGAACATATTAAACCATTGATTAGTGCTAAAATATGAGAAAACAAAGGATTGCTTTCCAGAAAGGCACACTTTTCAATATGTGAAGACACAAATTGTCTACAACATAACATCTGCCCATGATAAACATCTCTCACTCTTCATTGGCAATTTTAGAACCTCATACAGGTTCAGCATAATAGCTTCTTCACTTGGACAGGATACCACCAAATATGACTAAATTCAATAGACTATGCTGAGCTAATATTGTTCTGCTAAAGACATGGAGAAGTTGGAAGAGTTACACAACAACACTGCTCTAACAGGGAGACAGCATATGTTAGGATGTTGATATTTGCCTTATAATTTACTAATAGACATAGATACTAGAAATTGAGATTGATACTGGGGCAATGTAAGATTACCAAAAAACACACATTAATGCACCTGCATGGGTTTTGTCCAGACTGCTTCAACCAACCAAAAGATTTAGGCAGTTTGCCTGTAGAGTGCAGGGTCGTTAATTAGGCTGCATTGCTTAATTAACGACCCAACCATTGCAGTATGGGGGAAGGGCAGCAGTTGAACTGAGCTTACAGAACTACAGCAGTGAATTGTTCTTACAGGTGAAAGACAAAATCAGAGTATCCTGTTATTGCATCATACTGATTTTTGCCTCACACAAACATCTATTCTAATCACATAGTATACGTGTATTTAAACTGGCTAAAATAAACATTGATATGAACTGTTTTGGATATGTGATATAGTAGTGATTCTTGTAGCTGGGAGTCACTTCTTAAGAAATCAAGAGGGTGCCCACTGATATGCCTCGGGCATTTTTAATTATTAACCCCTTAATGTCCAAAATATAAAAAAAAAATCCATACAAAATACAGTTGTATGGTATTTAATGCAAATTACTTGGTCTAAATGCATCAAATTTATCATTATATAGTGTTTGTGAATATGGATATGCACAAAGTATATGATTATTAATTATTGAATTGTTAATTAATGCACATTAACCCCTTTATGTACCGATCTCCCGCAAATCCAATAAAGACTCGGTTCAGCCCAAAAACAACGTGCGGGCTCCCAACTAAAGTATATGGGAATGCTAAAGAACATATTAAACTAGTGATTAGTGCTAAAATATGAGAAAACAAAGGATTGCTATCCCGAAAGGCATACTTTTCAATATGTGAAGACACACATTGTCTACAACATAACATCTGCCCATGATAAACATCTCTCACTCTTCATTGGCAATTTTAGAACCTCATACAGGTTCAGCATAATAGCTTTTTCACTTGGACAGGATACCACCAAATATGACTAAATTCAATAGACTATGCTGAGCTAATATTGTTCTGCTAAAGACATGGGGAAGTTGGAAGAGTTACACAACAACACTGCTCTAACAGGGAGACAGCATATGTTAGGATGTTGATATTTGCCTTATAATTTACAAATAGACATAGATACTAGAAATTGAGATTGATACTAGGGCATTGTAAGATTACCAAAAAACACACATTAATGCACCTGCATGGGTTTTGTCCAGACTGCTTCAACCAACCAAAAGATTTAGGCAGTTTGCCTGTAGAGTGCAGGGTCGTTAATTAGGCTGCATTGCTTAATTAACGACCCAACCATTGCAGTATGGGGGAAGGGCAGCAGTTGAACTGAGCTTACAGAACTACAGCAGTGAATTGTTCTTACAGGTGAAAGACAAAATCAGAGTATCCTGTTATTGCATCATACTGATTTTTGCCTCACACAAACATCTATTCTAATCACATAGTATACGTGTATTTAAACTGGCTAAAATAAACATTGATATGAACTGTTTTGGATATGTGATATAGTAGTGATTCTTGTAGCTGGGAGTCACTTCTTAAGAAATCAAGAGGGTGCCCACTGATATGCCTCGGGCATTTTTAATTATTAACCCTTAATGTCCAAAATATAAAAAAAAAATCCATACAAAATACAGTTGTATGGTATTTAATGCAAATTACTTGGTCTAAATGCATCAAATTTATCATTATATAGTGTTTGTGAATATGGATATGCACAAAGTATATGATTATTAATTATTGAATTGTTAATTAATGCACATTAACCCCTTTATGTACCGATCTCCCGCAAATCCAGTAAAGACTCGGTTCAGCCCAAAAACAGCGCGCGGGCTCCCAACTAAAGTATATGGAATGCTAAAGAACATATTAAACTAGTGATTAGTGCTAAAATATGAGAAAACAAAGGATTGCTATCCCGAAAGGCATACTTTTCAATATGTGAAGACACACATTGTCTGACTGCAGCCAAGTTGAAAGGTCATAGAGGTAGTAAGTAAAAGAAAGACAAGAGCGGTAATAATTCAGTAATACGCCTGAGTGAAAAGGTAGGTTTTAAGCCGGGCTTTAAAGTATAGGACATAAAAGGGGACAGGCTTGAGACAAAAATTTACAGAGTGATGTCAGAGGGGTCACAGAGTGATGTCAGAGGGGTCATGTCTATGTTCCCTCAGCTCTTAAAGTCAGGTTAGGATTAGGGGTAGGGATAGTAATAGATTAACCCTAACCCAAACGCCCAAACCTAACCCTAAACGAAGGCATGTCAAATGTCGCGAAGTAACGTTTGACATGCTTTCCGTTAGGGTTATGGTTTGTGCGTTTGGGTTGGGTTAGTCAGCGAGGGAACATAGACCTGAGGGAACATAGAAATGGTCCCATGTCAGACACGTGTCACCATGATGATGCGGGCTGCCAGACACTTGTTACGATGAGTGAACATGATTATGTCATCAGTGTGACCCGCCCCAGAGTTTTCTAAACTCTGACCCGCCCGCCCACCCTCGGACAAAGTTCCCCGAGTTCTACAGTTACATGCGACCTGCGGCCTATATGAGCTATATATAGTAATTTATTGTATAATTAGTGTGGTTGCCTTAAAGGCAACACACTATTGTTATTAGTGTGGTTGCCTTTGGGCGACCACACTCTGCAATTCCCTCTGGAATTGCTCCTATCTAGTTAAAATATTAAGTTTGCCAGATGGTCCTAAGTAGGACACACACACACACACACACCCCACACACACCTGATACACACCAAATGTAAAAATGCCTCCTTTTTAGGGCCATATGTAAAAACGCCTCCTTTTTAGGACCATGCCAATTTCAACACCAGGCATGGCTTATGACATTCTCTATCTGTTTTAAGTGGTCTTACTTCTTAGGACCGGGTTTTTGGTCCTAACTTGTCCACCGGTCCTAAGTTGGAAGGTGTTTTTCTTCGAAACGGTCCTAAGTAGATAACATATGTGAGAACACACACACACCACACACACACACACACACACACACACACACACACACACACACACACACACAATGTATAGAACATAGAACCCTTTTTTCCGAGAAGAAAGAGAGGATATCCGCCGTCGGAAATTGTATGGGTGTATTGTGTGTGTGTGTGTGTGTGTGTGTGTGTGTGTGTGTGTGTGTGTGTGTGTGTGTGTGTGTGTATGGGTGTATTGTGTGTGTGTGTGTGTGTGTGTGTGTGTGTGTGTGTGTGTGTGTGTGTGTGTGTGTGTGTGTGTGTGTGTGTGTGTGTGTGTGTGTGTGTGTGTGTGTGTGTGCGCGCGTGCGTGCGTGCGCAATGCACATGGTGACACAGTAGTGCTAATATAGTGGCAGTTCTCATCTTACGGTCACATGCACACACATGTGCTTGTGCACCCACACACACACGCACCCACACATGCATGCGCAGGGTGTTATTTATTTATCTTGCTCCCTGCTGTATTTTCCTTATTTGGAAAAAGGAGGAGTTGCCTGTTCAACTTTTCCCAACGTTTTTTTTTCCACAGCAGTGCCATCTTTAACTGGTTGACTTCCTGAACTGAGGGTTATTATTTTAGTCGGAACTACGAAGAAAAAAATATATATATATATTTCAGGCTCCCCAAAAAATCTCTCTATAAATCTATATATAGGAGCTCTGCAGTTCCTATAGCAGGCCCAGAAATGATCCAAAACACATTAAGGTCTGTTTGATTTCAAGCACATGGGTGTGTGTGTGTGTGTGTGTGTGTGTGTGTGTGTGTGTGTGTGTGTGTGTGTGTGTGTGTGTGTGTGTGTGTGTGTGTGTGTGTGTGTGTGTGTGTGTGTGTGTGTGTGTGTGTGTGTGTGTGTGTGTGTCAGCAGGGGTTGACCTGAGACTTCCTGTCACTTAATGACCTCACTGTAGTTTGACCCTTGACCTCTAACATGTGGGAAGAGAGAGAGGGGTTACTTGAGTGCGTGTGTGTGCGTGCGTGCTTGTGTGAGTGTTTTTTGGGGTCATTCATTCTCTCTGGTCTCATTAGGAACAGGTTGTGAATGATGAAAGGCCCGAAGTCACTGACATCACACAGCCGTGCGTGCGTGCGCGCGCGTGCGTGTGTGTGTGTGCGCGCACAGAACAGTGCCTCTCTCTGTCCAAGGCCCCCCCAGTTTAGTCTACATCAGGTATTTGGTCATACGTATTTACACTCTCAGAGTTACAGACGTTCAACATCACAAAGATAATACTTTTTACTAAAGTTGCCTCTACAAGCTCATATCACGCCACCGAGTGGCGCGATATGAGGTTGGAGTTCTGCTATTTTTAATAAAAAAAAAATGTGAAAATGTGGTGCAAATCTTTGAATACATTATTTCGGAAGCAAACATTTTTTACTCAAATCTTTGCTTCTGGGGGATCCCTAGAACAATGTGTTTTTAGATATTTCTGGGGGTCCTTCCTATGAAATGTGTCAAGCATTACTGACACAGAAAGAGATTTTTTCCAGAAAAACTAGAATCTCGTGCCAGGGACTACAATTTAGTGTCACAAACTAGAATCTAGTGTCAGGAACTAGAATCTAGTGTCAAAAACTGGAATCTAACTTCAGAAACTACAGTCTACTGAGAGGAACTAGAATCTACTGTGAGGAACTAGAATTTAGCATCAAACTAGAATCTGATCAGGACTGTGTCCACGTTGCTCCAGTGCCCTCTCCTCATGTCAGTTTGCTCCAGTGCTGCATCAGAACATGTTCAAAGCTTTAGGCGTGTTGCTGGTAAGCTCACTAAACTCCCTTTGATCTCAGGGTCAATTTGGTTCCATTTGTACACAGAGTCACAGATCTGGTTAAGGTCCATTTGGTTTCGTTCATACAATCTCAGAGTTACAGATCTGTTGAGGTCTGTTTAGTTTCATTCATACACACTATTAGATAGAGTAGGGCGTTTCTGTCAGATGTTTGACCGATCTGGGAAATAAATCCTTATCAATGCAATTATTCACCAATGTGTTTCTTTTTTTTATATATTTTTTCATCCCACGATTTTTCCCATTTTTTCACCCAGTGCCAACTCCTAATGTGATCCTGGGCTCTACACATCCTCCACCAACCTGGGGAGGCAGCGGACTGACCTCATGCTTCCTTCAATGCATGAGGAGTCCAAGCTGCCTTCTTTTCACCTGACAGGGGGGAGTTTCCCTGGTTGGACGTAGCGTGTAGAAAGAACACGTTATTCCAACCAGTTCCTGTCCCCTGCATCAGGCTCCCTGGCTGGCCAGGGGGAGGCAGTCTAGAGCCCAGGATTACTGCATGTTTTCGTGAGGGTATCTACCCTAGGGGACACGGGGAGAACATGTGAGGGTATCTACCCTAGGGGACACAGGGAGAACATGTGAGGGTATCTACCCTAGGGGACACAGGGAGAACATGTGAGGGTATCTACCCTAGGGGACACAGGGAGAACATGTGAGGGTATTTACCCTAGGGGACACGGGGAGAACATGTGAGGGTATCTACCCTAGGGGACACAGGGAGAACATGTGAGGGTATTTACCCTAGGGGACACGGGGAGAACATGTGAGGGTATTTACCCTAGGGGACACGGGGAGAACACGGACCACTATTCGATGACATTTTAGCCCTGCACAGACCCCAAAACTAAAGATTGCTTTTTGTCCAGAATTCCAACAAAACAGGCAAACATCCAGCCCATCTAGGGCTCCTTGAGAGAGCTCCTGGTGGTCCCAAGCTGAGAGAGCTCCAGGTGGTCCCCAGCTGTGTTGTAGAGGAACTAGAGGGACCTTTCCAAAATACAACAAGTTGTTGTCCCATTCCACTATGAACTCACTAAATCCTTTCAGCATCCATTCTGTATGAGCGCCGAACTCACATTTATGGAGTTCATGTCTGTCTGCAGAACTCCCTAGTCCTACCCCCCCTGGCCTCCAAGTCAAAGACATCAGCTTAGAGAAAAAAAACACTGCAGGGGAGTTCAAACGCTGCTAAAAATACCTTACCTAACCCTATAACCTTATGACACCACACGCACATTCACATGTGCACATTCACGCACGCATGCACAAATGCACACAAAGAAAGAAAGAAAGAGAGAAAGAGAGAAAAAAAGAAAGAAAGAATATAACAGTCTTTAGCCCATATATCCACTGTGTGTGCTGGGCAGCATTGTTTAGGAGAGTAATATCATAACCTACCTAATATAATGACCTGCAGCACAAGTTGTCACAATCTACAAACTAATGCAGATCTCTGTTGTTATCTGTTGATGGCTTCTAAATCTGTTCTTTTTTAACATGCAACAAGAAGCTCATTTGTAAGGTTTGCAATGAGGCATGTTTTAGCTGAGTAACATACTGGATGAATTGCATGTATTAATTCTATCACACTACTTTAGGCGTGTTGGTAAACTTACACAACCTTTGCTTGAAAAGGTAACAATATTACAGTAATATGTAATTCGTCACTGCCCAAGACTGGTTATGACAGTGTTCCCCTGCCTAAAATCATGTTGTGTAGATGAATTGGTTATTATCATTTATTACGTAGCTTGAATGAATGCTCCAATCAGAAGCCAGCATACAGTACATATCATGAATTTCACTATACTTTCTACATCAGGGCTGCCCAAAAGGTAGATGGTGATCTACCAGTAGATCACACAGGCCATGCAGGTAGATCACATGACAGTCCCCTAAAATGTATAGATCTGTAACTCTTGAGAGCGTTAAAATGAAACCAAATGGACCCTTACGGGTCCATTTGGTTTCATTTTACACTCTCGAGTTAAATTATGATACAATTTAATGCTTGAGAGTGTAAAATGATGTTTAAATATTATTTAAACATCTGGATTATGTCATTTCAAGAGTCCACACAATTAGAAAATGGAGAATAATTGTTATTTTGACCAACGTTTTGCCCCTTTACCAATTGTGGACAAAAACGTGAAAGTTATTAGCTTTGGGTGCAAGAGAGTAAATTCAACATCACAAACTGTCAACTCAAACCCCAAATACTGTTTTCAAACGTAGTAGTAGTAGTAGTAGTAGCATATAAAAGAAAACCTTCCAATTCAATTTTTCATTATAAGTGCATTATTCTTAAACACTATAACGGTAAGTAACATCACCACTATTGAAAAGTCAAATTTTCTTGGGGGGCTTGAAATGGATTTTTTTTTTTTTTTTTTCATTTGTAGCTCTTGTTGAGCCGATCATTTTGAAAGTAGCTCTCAAGTCAAAAACGTGTGGGCATCCCCTGTATCCGCATGGACAATGGTTAAATGGACAATACATACTGTAGTGTAGCATCCTCTGTATCCACAAAAGTCCCACTTTTTTCCGTCCCTTTTCTGAGTTGACACTGAACAGCTTGAGAACCAGACGCTGCCACCAATGACAATGTTATCTGTGTGACTGTGAAGAAGACACACACACACACACACACACACACACACACACACACACACACACACACACACACACACACACACACACACACGGTGCGTATTGTAGCTGGAGACACTGAGGCACTCGGGGTAATTCAACCCAGAGCTGATATCAACAGTTTTGCACGGTGCCAAGCGGAGGAAACGCTCAGCGATTAACGATGGGGGGGATTTTGCAACACAGTACAGTATAACAGGATGCGAAATGAATTGACAAAAAAATACTTGCAACAGACAATGGCGAGAAAGTAAATATTCATAATGAATTGTGTGTGTGAATCAGTTGAGTCAGTGTGGATGGAAAAAAAGAAAAACGTAAGAAAAAAAAAAAACAGCGTGGGCGGGCTGTCCGTCTGTCCGTTTCCCCCACCGGTACTTTATTTCTGGACAGACAGGAAGACAGCGGAGACGGGGAGACAATACAGGATGGACAGACAGCGTAGGAGACTTGGGATTTGACCCCATGTCGTTCTAGAAATGCTGGTTCCCAGGGGTGTAGTGGAGCGGAGGACACAGGGGGACACGGGGGGACGGCGTTCCCCCACTTCTCCCATCTAAAATATCTAACATCTAACCCTAACCCAAAAGTAGGACTATGTTTTACGTTTATGGATACAATTAGGCATTGTAAACAATCTTTCTCAATATGCTATACTTGTTTTAATAGCGTATCTGTTGACGGATTTGGAATCCGTCAACAGATTTTGAAGGTCTGGTTCCAAAAATGAACCAGTATCTAATGCGTGGTTGTAATGTCCATTATATTTACATTGGAACGAATGAGTCTATTGGTCGTAGTAAACCGTGAGTCCAACTGTTCTGGGAATAGTTATTGTAGTGCTTTACTGCGTATTATAAACATGGATAATCTAATCTCTCAGTCGTGCCTCTGTCTCTCTCTCTCTCAGGTCCAGAGGTGGATGCCGCCGCCCCTCTCTACCCCCCTCTAGCCTCCGCTCTGCCTCTGCCCTACATGATGGGTCTGATCCTCAACCAGCTGCAGCCTGTCTTCGATGGATTCAACCGAACACTGGAGTCCCTCACCAGGCAGGTGGGAGAGCTGTCCCGAGACGTGGCACACATCAGGAGCATCCAGCAACAGCATCAGAGGTACACACATATACTGTATGGCAGGGCTGCACAAAAGCTAGATCATGATCTACCAGTAGATCACACAGGCCATGCAGGTAGATCACACGACTGTCCACTAAAATGTATAGATCTGTAACTCTTGAGAGCGTTAAAATGAAACCAAATGGACCCTTACGGGTCCATTTGGTTTCAATTTACCGCTCTCAAGAGTTAAATTATATTTAAACATCTGAATTACATAATTTCAAGAGTCCACACAATTAGAGAATGAAGAATAATTGTTGTTCTGACCAACTGTTTGACAGTTATGTCTCCCAATTGTGGACAAAAACGTGAAAGTTCTTAGTTTTGGGTTCAATTAGTAATTGTGTTGATTTGGAAGAAAAACATAAAATGAAATGGTCTGCCTGCAGTCACGCGGTGACAAGATGTGCACATGCACACACTCAGTGCCACTCTGTGGCAGCAGGCCACTTGCGTGGCATCATGCTTTGTAGTAGTGAGGACTAGCACAAAACAGCACCAAAATAAGTGATATTTGAAGTGAAATCACTGAATATATATCTAACTTAAAATGTGACATGGCGACAGCCCCGATCAGGGTCCGGATGTCCGCAGGGAGACCCCGCCAGGGGGAGATGACAGGGGTGTCGGCGTGGGAGGACACGCCATGGAGGAGTGGGTCAACACCAAGCTGGATGAGATCCACAGTGAGATCAATGAGGTTGGCAGGAGGATGCACAGCCAACACGCCATGCTGCACTACAACCTGACCGTCTTCAAGACCGAGGTGGACCTGAAGCTCAAGAGGAACCACAAGCTGCTGCAGGTCAGTGTAATCAGGGGTTGACACTAAGGCCTCTGAGGCACTTGCCCATCGGGCAAGTGCAAGTCAGGTTCTGCTTGCACTCAGGTCATGGTCACTTGCCCCCCAAAAATATATTGTAAATTTTGCACTTAAGTTTACTTCCTACTTGGGTGCTTTAAACCAGGGGTTTTCAACATGTAGTCCGGGGACCACCAGTGGTCCCTGAGAGGGTTCCAGGTGGTCCCCAGTTAAGTTGCTTAACCAGATGTAACTCCTGAGAATGTAAAAATGAAACCAAATGGACCCTTGCGGGTCAATTTGGTTTCATTTTTACACTCTCAAGAGTTAAAATTCATCATCTTAATTAGCCCCAAGTCTACACAACTAGAGAATGTAGAAGATTAATGGTCATTTTGATCTGTATGTTAATTTGCCTGTTTTGTTTGTCCCAAATCCAGCCTGGAATTAGCTCTTCACTAAGCCCCTCCCCAATCCGGTCTTGTCCAATAGGCACGTTGGAAGAGGAAAGCTTGACCAGGAAAGCTTGACCTGGATAGCAACAGTTGCTAAAGTATGTGGATTGGCATTGGACAGTGAACAAACCCCACCCCAAAGGGTGGGGCTTAGAGAAGAGCTCATTGTGGATGGGTAGAAAGCAACGAAAGACACAGAGGCAGAGTGCAATGACTGCCTTCAAGACAAATGTATCTTGTGTTGTGTTATAGTGCACCATGTTGCACACTTGCCCGATCGGGCAACCAGGTAGCAGTCTTCACTTGCCCCACCATGTTTTTTCTTGCCCCGAGCAAGTGTTAGTGTCAAGCCCTGGTAATAATATAATAATGGATTGCATCTTTATAGCGCTTTTCCAAGAGCTTTACAATGGTCCATTCATTCATACATTGGGAATTAGAGCGGCGAACAGTCAACGCTCAGCATCCTAAACTTCCCACATTCACACACCAGTGGTGGCAACAAGCTCACACTGACCAACTCATTGGAGGCAACTTGGGGTTCAGTGTCTTGCCCAAGTACACTTCGACACGTAGACACAGGAGGAGCCGGGATTCGAACCGCCGACCCATGGGTCATTGGACGACCTGCTCTACCTCCTGAACCACAGCTGCCCCAGTGTAGAACTAGAATCCAACTAACTACAATTATCGCAGTAAACCAGTGGTTTTCAACCTTTTTTTGATACCAGGGCCCACTATTTATTCAGCATTTGAGCCACCGACCACCATTTGATGACATTTTTGGCCCGACGGATCCCAAAGCTAAACATTTTTTTTGTTTTTCTCTACAATTCCAGGCTGGATTTGGGGAAACAAAACAGTCAAACATACAGTAGATCAAAATGACCATTAATCTTCTACATTCTCTAGTTGTGTAGACTTGGGCTAATTCACATGATGAATATTTTAACACTTGAGAGTGTAAACAATGCAGGTCCTTTTGATTTCATTTTTACGCTCTCACCTGAGAGCTACACCTGGTTAACCAACTGTCCATCATCTAGCCTGAGGACCACCTGTAACTCTCTCAAGAACCACTGGTGGTCCCCGGACCACTGATTGAAAACCACTGCACTAAACCAACAGCATTTGATCATTGAAAACCGAAAACCCTATGAGTCAGACCTTTATCTTTATTCATGCTGCGTGTCTATTGCAACTTCAACAACACCTGATGTTGTTATTGATGCTTTACTTGTTTAAGTCCTGTACAAGACGAGCACTAAAATGTATAAAATGTAATATGTAGAAAATGTATAAAACAGAAGATACATTTTGTGTTGTAGATATAACCATGCCATGGTATATAGTTCTATCTATTCAATGTCACCCTGGCTCACACCGCTGGCTCTCCATTCAGTTTAATTGAAAATTGTTTATTGGCATGAGAAAACATAGGTTTACATTGCCAAAGCAAAAGGTTGTCAACGATGGGGTCTGGCGACACCTAGTGGTCCTTGTGGGGAATGTACTGTAAAATGACCCCCCCTAAATACCCAGTCTGCCCCCCCCTAAATACCCAGTCTGCCCCCCAAACACGATGCCATGCAAAACAACCCAAGATATTTCAAATTAATTATATTATATTTAAAATGATGTGAACCACTACTACTGCTACTAACTAACTACAGCTGTGTCACCACTAAACCAACAGCATTTCATCATTGAAAACAGAAAACTCTCTGAGTCAGAACTTTAGCTTTATGCATGCTGCGTGTCTGTTGCAACTTCAGCAACAACTGCTGTTATTATTGATGCTTTACTTGTCTCATAAAATGCTTAAAGATACATCGCATGGATGCAACTGGGACGTATCCTCAGTGATGTATCCCAAGGTCATCGGGGTTTCGGGTCTCGCAACATCATACCCCTCACTCAGGCGACCCAGCCGGGGTTGATCAAGTCCCGACTTACGTCCCAGTAGCTACTCTCGGTCAGTCCACTAGGGAAAGACCCAAGGCCACACAATCCACCGCTCCAGAACTATTCTGCCGGTACTGGGAGGCACTATACTCTGGCACATGGAGGGACTAGGCTCTGTGGGTTGACTCCTGTCCAGACCCCTCCTACGTCTCACCAGGTCTGCTCCTGCTCTCACCAGGTTGGCACAGGACCTGTGCGTTGCACCAGACTCCCAGCACCAGACATTTCATTCAGGAGCAGTGAATCATAATGGCCCTCCTAACGGCCTCACCAAGGTTTTTGGGCTTCCTCCTCACGGAGGACACAGGCTGGGGCGCTAACCCATACTGCTCACCCGGGTGCCGTCTACATTCCGGCTGTCACCCGTCTCTCCGGTGGTCACCAAGTCTTTCCCTGGTTGTCACATAGTCTATTCCTATGAGCCACTATAAATAGAAACTAAAGGCTTAAAGATACATCGCATGGATGCAACTGGGACGTATCCTCAGTGATGTATCCCAAGGTCATCGGGGTTTCGGGTCTCGCAACATCATACCCCTCACTCAGGCGACCCAGCCGGGGTTGATCAAGTCCCGACTTACGTCCCAGTAGCTACTCTCGGTCAGTCCACTAGGGAAAGACCCAAGGCCACACAATCCACCGCTCCAGAACTATTCTGCCGGTACTGGGAGGCACTATACTCTGGCACATGGAGGGACTAGGCTCTGTGGGTTGACTCCTGTCCAGACCCCTCCTACGTCTCACCAGGTCTGCTCCTGCTCTCACCAGGTTGGCACAGGACCTGTGCGTTGCACCAGACTCCCAGCACCAGACATTTCATTCAGGAGCAGTGAATCATAATGGCCCTCCTAACGGCCTCACCAAGGTTTTTGGGCTTCCTCCTCACGGAGGACACAGGCTGGGGCGCTAACCCATACTGCTCACCCGGGTGCCGTCTACATTCCGGCTGTCACCCGTCTCTCCGGTGGTCACCAAGTCTTTCCCTGGTTGTCACATAGTCTATTCCTATGAGCCACTATAAATAGAAACTAAAGGCTTAAAGATACATCGCATGGATGCAACTGGGACGTAAAATTCCTGTAACTGAAAATGGTATGGGGGCGGCTTCATCGCCCGTGGCGCGAAGCGACACGGCCGATGAAGCCGCCCCCATACCATTTTCTCTTGCCCCTCCCAACATGTTCTCTTGCACCCCCCCCCCCCCCCCCCCTAAATGGGACATGTTACATCCGCCCGTGTTGACGATACATCTACATTTACTACATTAAGTTGTTGTGTTCCCTCCGTAGGCCAACCTCCAGGCCATGAACTCCACCATGGCTGAGCTGAGGATGGAGCAGGAGCAGCTGGTCGATGAGATCCAGGCGGGGAGAGTGACCCCGGCCCTGCCCCCAACGCTCCCAACGGACCCAACGGACCCCCACCTGCCCCAGCAGCAACCCCACGAAGACCACCTGCCACCAGTCAACCTGTCTGCTGTGTGGACCGCCATCGAGCGCCTGAATGACAAAGTGGTCAACAACACTGTGAAGGTGGATGCAAAGATTTGTTCATTCGTTCATTCATTCATTCATTCATTCATTCATTCATTCATTCATTCATTCATTCATTCATTCATTCATTCATCCATCCACCCATCCATCCATCCATCCATCCATCCATCCATCCATCCATCCATCCATCCATCCATCCATTCATTCATTCACCCATCCATCCATCCATCCATCCATCCATCCATCCATCCACCCGTTCGTCCGTCCATCCACCCGTTCGTCCGTCCATCCATCCATCCATCCATCCATCCATCCATCCATCCATCCATCCATCCATCCATTCATTCATCCATCCATCCATCCATCCATCCACCCGTTCGTTCATCCATCCATCCATCCATCCATCCATCCATCCATCCATCCATCCATCCATCCATCCATCCATCCATCCAGTCATTCATTAATTCAGTCATTCAGGGGGGCAAAGACAATTCACGACCGCGGCAGTTATAAATCTGTTTCGACCGTTGGCCAAAACGGTCGCGGCAGTGATATATTTGACACCACATATTTTTCAACTTCCATCACAACATATACAGCGCGACCTTTATTCATAGCTGCTGCAACAGTTTCAGAACTGCCACAACCGTTATGCATCGCGACAGTCACGACAGTTATGACACTGCCGCGACCGTTGGAATAATGGTCAAGGGTTAAGTTTGTGGTATAAGACTTCAGTGTTTTGTATCTTACAACATTATGTATGAGTACAATACAGAGAATGTTTGCATTCACCATCTTTGTTGAAGAAGAGTCTATTTATGTCTGAGGTAACTAATCTTAATTATCTTTCATAGTGGTTTAAACCCTGTGGAAATGTTGTATTAAGTTTTAAAATCCAGGTTAGGTTTAGGGACAGGTTTTACTTAGGTTATGTTTAGAGTTAGGGTCTCGGGTTTAGTAGGGAACGGTCGCGACCATTTACTAAAACTGCCGTGGCAGTTGTCCAAAGCAGTTGCAGGTATAAAACTACCGTGACAGTTCACCTGCCGAGACACATTTATAACTGCCGCGGCAGGTGTCGCGACAGTTTCATAACTACACCTAACGACACCTGCCACAAATTGTTTTAGCTGTCTCTCAGTTGTACTGTAAAGCTACAGTAGTACAGTAGTTGGACATACCATAGATTATTAGACAAAGTGTTCATAGTACTTCATACACAAACTGAAAACATTTTAAACCAACATTTTAAACGAAGGATTTGACTTATTATAACATATTTTCTGTCTCTTGGTGATCCTAGTGTCATCATGCATCCTCTACTGACACCACACCACAAGTCCCATCTACTGTAGCTCTATTGGCTAGAGTGTCTATTGGGTAGATTGATGTGTTTTGTGTTCTCCTTCAACTTCCACATCTATGATTTTCTACTACAGTGGTTTTCAACCAGTGGTCCGGGGACCACTGGTGGTCCTTGAGAGCGGTTTCATGTTTACACTCTCAAAAGTTAAAATATTCATCATCTAAATTAGCCCAAGTCTACACCACTAGAGAATGTAAAAGATTAATAGTCATTTTGATCTGTATGTTTGACTGTTTTGTCCAGCCCGGTATTTGCGGACAAAAGCAAAATAAATCTTTAGTTTGGGGGTCTGTGGGGCTAAGATTTCATCAAAAACCGTGCCTCAAATGCAGAATAAATCCCTCGGATTCAAAGGTTGAAAACCACTGTTCCACTCGATACCAAACAATAAACAGACGTTAACGTGTTGTCGTGTGTGCTCCCAGGTGGACGGGCTGGTGGAGGACTTGGACACGACGTCGGGGGACGTGGCGGAGGTTCGGTCCATGCTGGTGGACCTGGAGGAACGGATCGCCCAGACCGGGAGGAACAGTCAGATCCAGTTCATGGAGACGGGCCTGGAGGTGGAGGCCGCCAAAGTCAGTGTCATGAACCGCCTCAACGAGCTGGCCGGGAACGCTACTGAACAGGTACGATATGACCCAACCAGCTGACAGGGAACGCTACTGAACAGGTACGATATGAACCAACAAACCAGCTGGCAGGGAACGCTACTGAACAGGTACGATATGAACCAACCAACCAGCTGGCAGGGAACGCTACTGAACAGGTACGATATGAACCAACCAGCTGACAGGGAACGCTACTGAACAGGTACGATATGAACCAACAAACCAGCTGGCAGGGAACGCTACTGAACAGGTACGATATGAACCAACCAGCTGACAGGGAACGCTACTGAACAGGTACGATATGAACCAACCAGCTGACAGGGAACGCTACTGAACAGGTACGATATGAACCAACCAGCTGACAGGGAACGCTACTGAACAGGTACGATATGAACCACAGGGAACGCTACTGAACAGGTAAGAACCAACCAACCAGCTGGCAGGGAACGCTACTGAACAGGTACATAACACACTCTGTGCTGATTTTAATGTGGGCGGCTGTGGCTCAGGAGGTAGAGCAGGTAGTCCAATGACCCGTGGGTCGGCGGTTTGAATCCTGGCTTCTCCTGTCTACATGTCGAAGTGTCCTTGGGCAAGACACTGAACCCCAAATTGCCTCCAATGAGTTGGTCAGTGTGAGCTGGCCACCATTGGTGTGTGAATGTGTGAAGTTTAGGACACTGGCGTTGACTATTCACCGCTCTACTTCCCAATGTATGAATGAATGGACCATTGTAAAGTGCTTTGAGCACTTGGAAAAGCACTATAAAATGCAATCCATTATTAAAAATGCAATCCATTAATGTAGCTTTAGCCAAAGCCCTTTCAGTGCGATTTAACTTTTTAGTTTTAGTCTAGTGCAGTGGTTTTCAACCTTTTTGATAACGGGGCTCACTATTTATTCAGCATTTGAGCCATGGAGGAGCACCATTTGATGACATTTTTGCCCCCACAGACCCCAAAACTAGAGATTTCTTTTGCTTTTGTCCACAATTCCAGGCTGGATTTTTTTTGAGACAAAACAGTCAAACATACAGATTATAAATGACCATTAATCTACTACCCCTCAAGGACCACTGGTTGAAAACCACTGGTCTAGTGACAAGGTCTATAGTCACTCTTATTAGTTGACTGTATCATACTTGTTAAAGGTCCAGTGAATTGAAATATACATTTTTCACATTTTTAGACCACAACTGTGGTCATTATGTAGCTATACCCGACAATGCATGTCAAAAAAACAGTTTCACTTCAGTGTATTTTTATATCAAAATTCAAAACAGGTATGAAAAAGGTTGAAAACCACTGCCCTGAAGGGATGCTCTGATTGGTTCAGAAACCCTCTGTGTTTCTCTCTGGAAAACAGTTAAAGGGATGTTCCACTTAAAAAAAAACCTTTTGGTCATTTTATGGTCTATTCCGTCTCATGTGAACACACCAGACAGTTTATAAGTTACTCCTTTCAGTATTTAGATATTTGATTTCAGTATTTAGATATTTCACTCCTTTCAGTATTTAGATATTTAATTTTAGCGCATCCAGCTCCTTCCTATACAAACCCATTATAACTTAAAACTCCATTTTAACCATGACAGATTATTCAAAAGCAACCCATCTTTTTTCTGGTGACTGATATTGTCCTCCTAATATGTGAGAGGGCAGTGAAATTTCATTCACTGTTTTCATTTATTTTTAAAATATTGTTTTATTCATTTCGATGGGCATTCCCAAATATGAAGGTGGCTACATTTTCCAAAACAATATTTTAAAAATAAATGAAAACAGTAAATGAAATTCCACGGCCCTCTCACGAATTAGGAGGACAATATCAGTCACCAGAAAAAAGATGGGTTGTTTTTGAATAATCTGTCATGGTTAAAATGGAGTTTTAAGTTATAATGGGTTTCTATGGGAAGGAGCTGGAGGTGTTAAAATGAACATCAAATATCTAAATACTGAAAGGAGTAACTTATAAACTGCCTGGTGTGTTCACATGAGACTGAGTAGACCATAAAATGACTAAAAGTTTTTTTTGAAAGTGGAATATCCCTTTAAGCCTATCTCTCCAGAAAACGGTTAAGCTCTTGTAGAATCAGCTTGGAGTCTTGACGGTGTATCTCGTCCTCCTGTCTCAGAACCGGCGTCTGGCGGTGCTGGACGAGGACGTGGACGACCTGTATAGCCTGCTGTACAAGAACACCACGGCGTCGGACTGCGACTGCCGCGCCCTGCGCTCCGACCTGTCCGCGCTGCAGCAGGGCCTGGCTAACACCACGGAGCTGGCCAACGACAACCGCCTGGCCCTGGAGGCGGGCGCGGCCGACGCCGGCGCGGCAGCCGCCCACTGGGGGGAAGCGGCGGGCACCGGCACCACCGCCGCATGGCAGCCGGCAGTGGAGGATCTGAAGCAGGGACTGCAGCAGGCGAGTGTGTTTTGTCCTGACTAGAGTCTAGTCTCTGGTACTAGTTTCTAGTTTCTAACACTAGATTCTAGTGTCTGGCATTAGTTTCTAGTTTCTAACACTAGATTCTAGTGTCTGGCATTAGTTTCTAGTTTCTAACACTAGATTCTAGTGTCTGACATTAGTTTCTAGTTTCTAACACTAGATTCTAGTGTCTGACATTAGTTTTTTGTTTCCAAGGCTTTGTTTCTAGTTTCTGACGCTACTTTCTAGTTTCAGGCACAAAATTCTAGTTCCTGATACTTGTTTCTAGTTTCCAGCGCTAGCTTCTAGTTTCTGATGCTAGATTCTAGTTTCTGACACTAGATTCTAGTTTCTGACACTAGATTCTAGTTTTCCTGAAACATCTATGTTCCTGTGTCAGTGATGCGCAACATACTGTATTTCATGCCAAGGGCCACCAAAATTATCTATATTTGGCTGTGGACCCCCATTTGAAAACATAATAAAAAAATAATATATTCAAAGATTGCTGCCATATTTTCACAATTTTTCAAAAATAGAAGACCAACAAGCGCCACTGGCGCGCTATGAGCTTGTAGATCTGCTATTTTTCAATATCTAAAGTATAACATACTGCTTAAAACACCAAAACGCAATAACAGTACACAAAGGGTTTAGCAAAGGTTTCCTCTAAGACAGAGCGTGTCTTACACAATGACGGCTATTGCCGACGATCTACGCCGGTCAAACATAGAACCATAGATATATATAGAAGGCTAGATGTCTTGAGGCGGAGTCTCTGATGTCATTCACGGCGGCCATCTTACCAGAGAACTCAATACACTATGCTCTATGGCAGCTCAAACAAAAACAGCTAGAACTCGCTCAAAACTTGACGGATTTACAAACGGCTTTATTATGAACGATATCAACGTGGCTATGATTTTTGCTTAATTTTATTAAGCAATATGTATGTGGACGTCTCTGATGTTAACAACAGAAAGAAAATCTGCACACCATTTTGATGCTCCCAAATGTCGATTTATTTAAATAAATCGACATTTGGGAGCATCAAAATGGTGTGCAGATTTTCTTTCTGTTGTTTAGTCATGTTATATTTTTAATCTAGCACCCTACCCAAATTGGGTTGTTTTTGGATGTGCGTGTTCCTTATCACTTTTCCGATGTCTCTGATGTTTACAACAAACTAATCCGTTTGAAAATTGGTTGAAAAATGAGTGAGTTATCGCCATTTAAAAAGTATATGCTCGCAGACAGAATGTTATGCTATACTCTGGTAAGATGGCTGCCACGTAACAACGTCACTCCCCATTGGCCAGCAGCGCGGGAGAGCCATTTAGCTTTCTTATAGTATCTATGGAGGCAACTTTAGTATATGCAAACACAGTGTAACAAACACCGTTACATACACTGTTAAAATGTTCCCCTGGAAATAATATACTGTTGGCTCACATTGTGAAAGAATTCAAAGCTAATGGATTCATTGATTAAAAAAAAAAAAAAAAATCACACAAATCTTGTATGCTGGTCCCTGGCACAAACTATTCTCAGATGTCTAAATACATTCATTTGGGGGTCCAGGCAGTTGACTCAAGAAGACACATCTGAATATTTGACTTGTTTCCACAGGTGAAGGCCTCCCTGGCCTTCGAGCAGGAGAGGACCAGGACTCTGGGTGGAGAGGTGTCCCAGCTGGGAGGCTCTGTGGTGGGCCAGCAGGCGGCCCTGTCCTCCCTGAGGGACGGACAGGGACAGCTAGCGGAGGACATGCGCAGGCTGTCCAGCTCCTTCCAGTCCCTGCTGCAGGTATAGAGATGGGACCAGGGGCGGATCTAGGCGTGGGCATGGGGGGGGGGGGCAATGACCCCTAAATGCCCTGACTGCCCCACCAAACATGATGGCATGCAAAATGACCCAAGATATTTCAAATTAAAGTGCTTATGTTTAAAATGATGTGAAACACTACTACTGCTACTAACTAACTACAGCTGTGTCACCACTAAACCAACAGCATTTCATCATTGAAAACAGAAAACTCTGAGTCAGACCTTTAGCTTTATGCATGCTGCGTGTCTGTTGCAACTTCAACAACAACTGATGTTATTATTGGTGCTTAATTGGCTAATAAAAGTCCTGTAACTGGAGTCCTGTAACTGGCAAATTCGCACCCATACCATTTTCTCCTGACCCCCCTGAAAATGATGAAAATGGTTTCATTTTACGCTCTCAAGAGTCACAGATCTACGAGGGTAAGAGTCCAGATGAAAAAAATAAAATAAAATGTTGAATTTCATGTCTTGGTCCCTTTAAGTTTTAATCATGTTTTGGTTGATTGTGATAATTGCGTTGATTGTGATGGGTTTTCAACAGGTGGTCCGGGGACCACCAGTGGTCCTTGAAAAGGTTTCAGGTGGTCCCCAGGCTAAATGATGGAAAGTTGGTTAACCAGATGTAACTCTTGAGAATGTAAAAATGAAACCAAATGGACCCTTGCGGGTCCATTTGGTTTCATTTTCACACTCTCAATAGTTAAAATATTCATCATCTGGAATTAGCACTATTTAATTAAGAAGTTTACACTGTTTTGTTGGCAAAATACAGCCTGGAATTGTGGCCAAAATCAAAAGAATTCTTTAATTTTAGGTCTTTATTGTATTAAATGTAATCAAATGGTGGTCCGTGGCTCAAATGCTGAATAAATGGTGGTCCCTGGAGTCAAAAAGGTTGAAAACCCCTGATCTAAAAGGAGGTCCTCTTCATGTCCTGCAGGATGCCATGAGGCACACCGATGTTCTGGAGAGGTTACTGGGGGAGGAGGTTCTGGAGTTCCTGGAGAGACCAGCCAGGGACCAGGAGGACCGGCTGGCAGACCTGCACCACAAGCTGCTGGGAGGTGAAGAGATGTCAAAAATACAGCTGAAAATCCATAAAAACTAAAGAAACTATAAAAAAGGAAAACTCCTATCTCTTATCTAATAACAACCTAAAACACGAAGACAACCAACGTTGTCCAACGTTGACCACCGGAAGTAGCGTCTACACTGAAAAAAAAAAAAAAAAAATCGTTTGCGTTATTCAAACATGGCCATTGGTTCCACCTGAATGACTTACTTTGGCAGCACTAGATCCAATCGCATTCAACTTGCCCCAACGTGATAGAGGCCTTTCTCAGTCCCATACTCAGAAAGGAGCGGCCATCTTGTTGGTAAACAAGTGTGAAGTGTTCAATGGAATGCATTCTACTAAAACTACTTCTACTAGCAGTACTACGACTAGCACCACTCCTCCTCCTCCTCCTACTACTACTGCTGACAGTACTACCACTAATACTACTACTACTACTAGTACTACTACTGGCAGTACTACTAGTGGTAGTACTACTACTACTACTACAAGCCCCACTACTACAGGCAGTACTACCACTACTAGCAGTACTACTACTGGCAGTACTACCACTACTACTAGCAGTACTACTACTGGCAGTACTAGTACTACTACTGGCAGTACGACTACTGGCAGTACTACTACTACTAGCAGTACTACTACTAGCATCACTCCTACTACTACTACTAATGGCAATACTACTAGCACTACTACTACTACTACTACTACTACTAGCAGTACTACTACTACTAGCACTACTACTACTACTACTACTACTACTACTACTACTACTACTACTACTAGCAGACCTAGTACTACTACTACTACTACTACTACTACTACTAGCACTACTACTACTACTACTACTACTACTAGCACTACTACTACTACTACTAGCACTACTACTACTACTACTACTAGCACTACTACTACTACTACTACTAGCAGTACTACTACTACTAGCACTACTACTACTACTACTAGCAGTACTACTACTACTAGCACTACTACTACTACTACTAGCAGACTACTACTACATGCTAACAATAGCATGATAATGATAATATGCTAATGATAGCATGCTAATGTCAACATGCTAATGCTAGCATTAGCATGTTAGCATTAGCATGTTAGCATTAGCATGTTGGCATGTTAGCATTGACATGTTAGCATTAGCATGTTGGCATGTTAGCATTGACATGTTAGCATTAGCATGTTAGCATGTTAGCATTAGCATGTTAGCATTAGTATTTTAGCATTAGCATGTTAGCATTAGCATGTTCGGGTTAGAATGTTAGCATTAGCATGTTACTAGCATTAGCATTGGTAGCAGTAGTAGTAGTAGTAGTGCTAGTAGTATAGTAGTACTGCTAGTAGTACTAGGTCTGCTAGTAGTAGTAGTAGTAGTAGTAGTAGTAGTAGTATCTCCCCTCTGCCTGTCATCACATCCATTGCTGGCATGTGTAGTTACTGCTATTAGTACTACTAGTACTAGTAGTAGTAGTAGTAGTAGTAGTAGTAGTAGTAGTAGTACTGCTAGTAGTAGTAGTAGTATGGCTAGTAGTAGTGCTAGTAGTAGTAGTAGTATCTTCTCTCCGCCTGTCATTGCATCCACATTCCATTGAATATAACTTATGGCTTACCATCAAGATGGCCGCCATCCCCTCAGAGTATGGGATATATAGGTCTCAGAAAGGCCTCTATTGGATCTAGTGCTGCCAAAGTGCCGCCAGCTTCAACATTGGAGAGGCTCTCTTGGGATCTTGTTGATCTTGTTGCTGGGTGCTTCAACGGTGGAGAACCTTCACTACTGGCCTGGTTTATGAAGGTGTATGGGTGTTTTCAGTGTTTGCTCTAGACAGCACTTGACGGCTTGTCATTTCTCTGCTTCCCCTTAGGAGACATGAGGGAGGATTCACCAGCGGCGGACCAGCCCTCCTCCTGGTACACAGCTGATGGGAGAGGAGGAGGAGGAGGAGGAGGAGGCGGCCACGGCAGGGAGCGGCAAGTCCTTCACCGCAACGGAGACCAGGTGAATCACCATGACCATTAATATTTTTAAATTCGTGGTACATGTCTAGACAACTAGAGAATGTAGAAGATGGTCATCTATATATGAGTCATTCCGCGGAAACGGTACAATTTGCAGTCCCTCTGACCGTTTTAGCTGTATTTTATTGATGGAGTCACTTACAAATATTTGTAAAAGATGTTTTAATCAATTGAAATGTTCCCTTTAATATTGTGTAAACATTACATGGATTTTATCTTCATATCAGAAATTATCTTGCTTTCTTTCAGCAGACACCCCCTATTTTGTCCATTTTTCCATGTCCCCAGTGGCCTTCGATGAAAGTGGACTTGACATATGACTATTAAACATCAACAAAAATCCAAATATTATGACATGAGCATATATATCTATCTGTACTTTATTGCTGGACATGTTTAGTTTTTGAATAAATAGATGATTAATCATTTGAATGGCATTATATACAGTAGCTGTGTCCCTCAGTTGCACTCAACTCCGTTACACAAGTCATTCTTCCCTCCATAACAACAATTAACTGACCCTTTAGTGACATCAACAATAGGAAGTAGTATTCTACAACTCTTCTGACCAACATGCTACAGAAAGTGGCAATTTAAAACCTCATTTTACACCATTTTAGAGGCATTTTATACTCTCACATGTGGTCGTAAATCATAACTGCTCGACTCTATAACATGAAATAATGATATAAAACAATTAGTTCTAAAGATTCTGTTTGTCATTCCAGCAATATATCTGATTCTGTAACCTCAGGCATGCCAAGTCTTCTCTTCTTACTCAACTCAGTTAGAGTAGTGGCTATGTTTAGTACAAAAATCACAACTCCGTTATTAACTTAATTGGCTCAACTCCGTTATCAATAAACATGTTAAAAGATATATAAAAAATATATTGAATGCCTGAGATGGGAAATTATGTTTATCGCTAAAGATGTCCTTAACATTGTGGGCTATTCAGAAAAGTAAAACCTTTCGGTCAAAATTTCAGAAAAAAAAAGTACAAATCGTACCGTTTCCGTGGAATGACTCATATATTCCCTTCCAGGCAAGCATCTAGCACATTCTAGTGCATTTTGGAAGTGCCACTGGTGCATTTTACATTCTAGTGCATTTTGGAAGTGCCACTGCATGGTGCATTTTACATTCTAGGGCATTTTGGAAGTGCCACTGGTGCATTTTGGATTTTGGCAGTTGGCAACACAGACCTTTTCACCGGTTTTCCCGGCAGGTGTACGGCGGCGTGGAGCAGCTGTTTGTGTCGCCGGGTGACGGAGGAGACCTGTGGAACCTGGAGAGAACGGTGGAGGAGCTGGCACTGCAGGTCCGCCGGCTGGAGGAGAAGCCTCCCTGCTGCTCCGCCGTAAACGGCAGCAAGGAGGAGGCTGCAGCCCCTAACAACAACAACAACAACAACAAGCTGCAGACGGAGGTGAAGTGGCTGCAGCGGGCGCTGGAGGAACACCTCCGCGTGTTCAAGGACGTGTTCCGCAACGCCGACGTGCTGGCGGCCTCCGACGCCATGGAGCTGGACCTGGAGGAGCTGTGGGCGATGCTGCAGAGGAAGAGGAGCAAGGAGAAGACGGGGAAGAGGCAGAAGAGGAGAGGAGGAGCGACGGGCGGCCAGAGGGAGGAGGTGGCGGCAGCGGAGACGGCAGCGGCAGCGACGACGACGCGGAGCCGTCACCTGGGCTTCGGCAGGAACGGATGAGCGGTGCGGCCCTCGAAGCTGGGGTGTTTTTTTTGCCATCAGGCAGACTAGGCAGTTGCCTGAGGCGCCATGAGGGGAAGGGGGTCCTAGAGGAAAAAAATGCTTCTCAGTTCAAGCTCTGAAGCGTGTCTTGAGACACCCACGTTTATTTCTCATTTTAAGATCACCTAAATATCACCTTTGCCTCTTTATGGCTAATTTATAGATCCTAGGATCCATAAATGAGGCAAAACGGAAGTCTCTCCATCGGCTGTTACAGATGTATTTGAGAGATACATCAGAGAGACTTCAGCTTTGCCTCATTTATGCATCCTAGTATTCATCTTAGGAGCCATAAAGAGACATAGGTGATCTTAAAATGAGAAATAAATGTGGTTGCTCAAGAAACGCTTCTGAGCTTAGAGAGGTTGAGAAGTGTTCTAGGAAAGACACTGTAAGTGAACTATGTGGAGGCTGGGGGAGAGATTATTATTATTAATACATGATAGTCGCAAAGATTCAACAATATGTGTTTTTGTATAAAATTAAATTGTTATTTCTGAACTACAGAGAACAGATGTTTTTATAGTGTCATCATAACTGTGACGTTAAAACATGTTCCAAGTTCCAACCTTAAAGGCATAGTTCAGTTTTTTTTTTTTTTTTTTTTTTTTTTTTTTTTTTTTTAAGTTAACAGAGTAAAAGCAAATGAATCCAAAAACGTCATTTGTATTGTTGGAGCGTTTCTAAAATATTAGCACATCCTTCGTTCATTTTTTTACCCCTTTATCACAGGGAACTATGTTTTCCGTGCCCATATCACTACACCCAAAAAGTAGTTCCACGTGATAAGGGGGTGAAAAATCAACCAAGGTTGTGCCAATATTTTAGAAATAATTTAACAATACAAATGACGTTATTTATTATTATTATTATTATTATTATTATTATTATTAGGGCCCGAGCACTGCAACGCATGTGCGAAGCCCTATTGAAACCGTCCTGATTATTATTTTTCTTATTATTCCGGCGAAATCGCGTTTTTCGGCCGCATAACGTGCTCGAAAAGTTGCGAAAATTGGCACGCACGTCATTGGCCGTGCGAAGTTTTATATATAAGATTCTCAACAAGGGGCGGGGCCTAATTGTGCAACAGCGCCCCCTAGAAAATTTCGTGCCTCAAGCCCCACCATACGGTTTGACGTACATCCACGAAAATCGGCACGCACCTGTATCGTGTCGCAACTTAAAAAAATACTATTTTCTGCCATAACTCCACAATGCTATGTCATAGAGACATATGGGTGGTAGCATTGGACTATGTAATGAGTCCCTGACGCGTCCCTGACGTTGATTGGTGTAACTTAGCCCCGCGCCCTCCTCTGATTGGTCGATACTATTTTCTGCCACAACTCCTCAATGCTATGTCATAGAGACACATGGGTGGTATCACTGGACTATGTTTTGGCTCCTTGTGACTTAGCCGCGTCCCCTTTCCTGATTGGCCGATATTTGCCCGAAACTTGCACGATCGAGGGCCCGTTAATCGCTGCTTGCAGCTTTAATTATTATTATTATTAATTATTCATTTGCTTTTATTGACCAAACAATAAATTACAAAACAATATTTTAAAAATAAATGAAAACTGTAGATGCAATTCCACAGCCCGCTCACGTATTAGGAGGACAATATCAGTCACCAGAAAAAAGATGGGTTGTTTTCGAATAACCTGTCATGGTTAAAATGGAGTTTTAAGTTATAATGGGTTTGTATAGGAAGGGCATTCCGGCAGATTAATGAACATCAAATATCTAAATACTGAAAGGAGTAACTTATAAACTGTCTGGTGTGTTCACATGAGGCTGAGTAGACCATAAAATGACCAAAAGTTTTTTTTTTTTTGAAAGTGGAGTACCCCTTTAAGCTTATGACTACATTGAAATGAGATATTTTCTGTTCTAAATGTTTTCCCCAATAAATCATCTCCATCTCCATATCTGCTAACTTCTGTTTAATTCCTTCCATTGTTCCAGTGTGTGTTTCTCTCCTTTTGTTGCAAATCTGAGTCACGTTTGTTTTTAACCAGAAAGAGAGAAACACTGCAGCCTAGTGGTGAGTCTGAGGATAGCAGCTTATGTAAAGGTTTTACCTCCTGGAAGTACAAAGTAAAACACAGACAGACAGACAGTTATAACAGGTGATATAATAACATATAAAACGGTTATTGCATACTAGGATGTGATTATCAACTTGCACCATCAGACCGCTACCCAACAGGCACTGCTCTTAATAAACCATAACTTCAGACATTTACATAATACCCAATAAAAGATCAATTTGGTATAGTATTGACATTGCATGGCAAATGTACAGCTGTAATGCCAGTTAGTGTCCTGGAAGCCTATGTACTGTTTAATATTACATGCAATGTTTACAGTATTGATGATAGAAATGTTTATGATGCCACAAGGATTGCAATCATCATTGGCGCAACGCTACCTCTAGATGGTGCAAACCTCCCGCAGGAGAACGTGACCCCGCCCCCTTGCACATTCCTCTCTATCGTCCCAGTGTTGCCATGTCTGCTAATTATAAGTGTTTATTTTGGTTTCGGGGTCATTTTTTTGTCTAGAAGGTAGCCTACATTTTTTCCCCTGTGGTTTTGGCCCGTCTAAAGGGATTTAAGTGTTAGCCTGACGGAGGATAGCCTACTGTTTATACATGCTCTGAAATCCTATGTGCCAGACAATCAGGTTGGATAATAAAAACAAAACAAAACAAAAAAGTTTCCGGTTCATTCCACCTCTAAACCAATGATTCTCACCATATGAGAACATCCAGATGAACGTCTTTGTCCATCTAAGGACTGTGTATTTAAACAAGTTTAAACTGCGCTGTGAGCTTGTTGATCTGCTATTTTTAAACAGCCTTTAGTTGGCATTCTTTTGGTCTTGTTTTCACGGAGCTGCTTGCTTGTTTCTGTCACATCACGTGGCAACCCAGTGCGTCTTGGTTGGTTGTCATCGTCAGAGCCGTAGAGTATAGACAAAGGTACGCCAACTCCGTTCACTTCATGGGGCCAGTCCAATGGCAGGTCTTGTACATAGACTTCAATTGAGAATGGGGACGACAAATCCAGTCCAGGACCTGAAGTAGGGCAGAAATGCATTGGACTCAGGCAACAGCCCAGCTTTAATGAAAAATCCCTTTATTTTAGATACATACACAACATAAAAACACTAGGCTACGGAGTTGTCATGTTGCACTTACGGCTTAAAATTGCTCTTATTTGCGCCGCCCTCTTTAAAAACAATGCATTTCCAACTCCAGTGTGTCCCTATTCGGGCTGCATGCATGAACAGCAGCTCGAGTGGTCAGTTTCTGACCCCTGAATGTCGCAACTCTGACACTAGATGGCTCTGGTCGTTGCAATGGCGGACTGGGAGAGGAGCTCTTTGTTGCTGTTGATCCTCATCTATAGAGAAGAGATACACGTTCTAGAAGTTATACGTGTATGTAATACACGCTTAATACGTTACATGTGTATGTAAAACATATTTTACAGTAGTAACACACACTACATAGGCCTAACAGAGCACACTGCTGGTCATCAGATATGGACATGGATCTGCACACGCCAGGTTGGTGAATGTACCCCAGTGGGTTTCAACCCTTTTGACTCCATGGCCAGGGGGTGTAGTGTAGGGGGGACGTGGGGGGGGCGGCGTCCCCTCACTTCTCACATCTAAAATATTTTTGGGGCAAAAGTAGGCCTATCGTATGTGTTTGTCTTGTCATTTACTTTTTATGGATACAACAATTAGGCATTGTAAACAATCTTTCTCATATTATGCTATACTTGTTTGAATAGCGTGTCTGTGTGCAGTGTTGCCAACTGCCAAAATCCAAAATGCACTAGTGGCACTTCCAAAATGCACTAGAATGCGCTAGATGCTTGCCTGGAAGGGAATATGACCATTAAATGACCATTAATCTTCTACATTCTCTAGTTGTGTGGACTTGGGCTAATTCACATGATGAATATTTTAACTCTTGAGAGCGTAAAAATGAAACTAGCCTGGTCTAGCCCTCAATGATTTTGGCCTTGGGGGGCGGGGGTGTCGTGGGATCCACACGGCGGAAGTGCTGCGCTCTGATTTGATCTCACTAACGTGTCGTCATCTCCGGCCCCTCCCACGCCCGTCCACTGCTGTTCTACGTCACATCATTTACAGCGACGCCCACCCCGGAAGGTTGACACGCCCCTCAGGCTTTCCGTTTTCGCGCAAGGCGAACGAAAATGAAAGCCTGGGTGTCGAGGCTAAAATGAAACCAAATGGACCCGCAAGGGTGCATTTGGTTTCATTTTTACGCTCTCAAAGAGTTACATCTGGTTAACCAAATATCCATCATTTAGCCTGGAGACCAAAACCACTGTCATAGGAGGAAAAATGGTGAAAAATGGGGCTTTTATCTCTGGCGCCTGTCAATCAATTTCCCCCCCAACTCACCAGTCAAAAAGCACTAGACTTTCCGTTAGGAGTTTTCACTAATTTTGGCACTAGGGGGGGGTCTGGAAAAGAGCTAAATATAGTGACAAATGCGCCAAGTTGGCAACACTGAGAGAGAGAGGGACGTAGCCCCAGCACCACTACACAACCAAAACACGAAGCTTAGAATGTCAATACTAAGACGTTTCACCTCCTTGTGTCTGTCGAGAGAAACTACTCTAGAAACTTCATAATGGTCGGCAGTCTTCTCTACGGCGGAAAGAAAGAACTGCGTAGCAGCAGCCCATAATAATAGTCTCCTAATGATCAGCCAGCGTCTTGCACCTGCTGCCTGTGGAATTTCATTTACAGTTTTTATTTATTTTTAAAATATTGTTTTATTCATTTGGGTAGGCCTACCCAAATATGAAGGCGGCTACATTTTCCAAAACGTCCAAAGCGTCCACCTGCAGAACGTCAGCATGTATGTGGTCATTACTCACAAGTCTACTCACCCATTAAATAGTTCCAAATAGTGTGACATAGGCCTAGTCCTATAGTTAAATTATAAAATACCAAATAACAGCCCTTACTCAAACAACCGCCCACTACCAAATAACAGCCCTGTACCTTATGAGGCCCCGGGGTCCAAATGGATTTTGCATAATAACAGCCCGGGCTACTATTTGGTATTCTTCTTACTAGTTTTTCTATTCTTTTATAATTGGGCTGAATCTAGAATTGCAATACGGTCCATCGACTCCCCCATAACAATCATTTCCATCTGCAAATTGCTTGTGTTAAACATCTTTAAATTCACCAACATTGCAGCTGCATGGAAACGTTGAATTATCCTCTTTTTATCACCCCATTACTTAAAAGCCGATGTGAATTAAGCTGACCTGTTTATTTTTATCCTATTTCTGAATTGTCCTCCACAATCACAGGTGCCCTGATAACAGTTCATCCCATTCTGGCATCCAGACAGTTCATTACTGGGTTTAAACTCAATCATCACGTTAGCCAAAAAATGTGATTAAGATCAAATCAAATCGAACTGCTGTGAAAACTACCGATTAAAGGCTTTTATTAAAACACTTGACAGAATTCACTTCAGCTTTCCGTTTGTTCTATGCACCATTCAGCGCCTGGCACACGCTGGGAAAACGGTGCACTTTTGAGACTGAAAACGTTAGTTGCGGAAGTGACTGTATTTACAGTCTCCAGAGAAACAACCCTGTTCAGTCCTCACCAGCGACTTGACTTGTTCGGTCTTATTTTCAAGGGGGAAAAAAAAAACGGTTCTAACGAACAAAGCAGTTATACTGTAGATGTGTGCAAAGTGCACACGATTTCATCTTTTAAACATTTACAACAGCTTTGCGAGCACAAAGGGAGAAACAAAATGTTTCCAAGGGGTATTCATTTTCGGGAGCACCGCATGGTGACTAATGGCAACTTCTGGCAGAAGTTAACCAACTGGAAGTCCCGACTTTTTCAGTCATTTTGGGGTACCCTGATTGCAGGCTCTCATCTCGCAGCGCGGATGAGAGCCTGGAGATCGAGGCTACGCCTGGGAGAGCCATCTATTAGCAGGATTGCGACATTGAGGGAGGCAGAAAAAGAGCCTGGTCACGCGGTTCCAGTTGTCCCAGTTCATTAGAAGACTATGTAGAATAGCTGCCATTGGACTGACACAATGAAGTGAACAGAGTTTGCAGAGGTAAACGTGAGACGGGAAGACAACGTGCTAGTGTTATGTTTTTCTACTAGCTAGCAGGCTCGAGCTAGCATCTACTGGCTATAATATGACCAACGTCATAACCAGTGTTCGGCAGTAACAAAATTCACATTACATATTACTGAAATATTATGACCTTTTCCAGCAAAAGTAATAGAACGATATTACTCTGACAAAATGTGTAATATGTAATATGTTACACTGCCAAAGCATGCCTCAGTACTCATTACATTTGAGCATGTTGCTGCATGCGAAAATAAAACAGATAAGCAGTAGTTTGTAGATCCTTATCCACCGCAGCATTCTGTACAGATGACGTACACTACAAGTTGACACAGTTGTTGCTAGACAGATTATGTTGTGCAATCTCCATTCTTTCGCAGGGGGATGGGGGACTTGGGAAAGTAATATGTAATATATTACTCTTTAATTAGTGATTTGTGATATTTCACCGTAATAAGTAATATAATATTATTACTTTTTAATACTTGGAACACTATATTTGTTGTTTGTTTGTAGCCGCACCTGAATATAAGCCGCACCAGCTAAATTTGAGGCAAAATACTGATTTTTCCTTGTATAAGCTGCACCTGACTATAAGCCGCACCAGGCTTATAGTCAGGTGCTTGTGTTAGAGCAGTGGTTTTCAACTTTTTCACAATTTAACAACATCTTCACCCCACAGACCCCAAAACTAAAGATTTCTTTTGGTTTTGTTCACAATTCCAGGATGGATTTTCGCAAACAAAAGAGGCAAAACATCAAAATTAGATCAAAATGAACATGACTTCTGACTTATTAATTAAGTGGTGCTAATTTAGATGGTGAATATCATAACTCTTGAGAGCGTAAATATGAAACCAAATGGACCCGCTAGGGTCCATTTGGTTTCATTTTTTACGCTCTCAAAGAGTTACATCTGATTAACCAACTTTCTATCATTTAGTTTGCGGAGCCCACCTGGAACCTGGAAAATCCATAGATAGGCCGCACCGTTGTATAAGCCGCAGGGTCAAAAGCATTTGAAAGAAGTAGCGGCTTATAGTCCGGAAATTACGGTAATTCTCTAAACTGTACAATTGTCCATCAATCAATCAAAGTTCAGCACATGTTGAATATTATTCAGTTGGGGGCGGGGCTGGGGGTCTAAAATATAAACCGGCTTTGGTCATTGGCTGAAAATAAATAGGTCAGTTGTGGTTTGTGGTTTGTTGACCATTATTCCCATGACCATTATTCCCAGGAGGTTATGTTCTGTTTTGAGTAATATCACTTGATATTTAACATTTAAACATTTTAAGTTTACAAACAAACAACAAATATAGCGTTCCAATCCATATAGTGTGTGTGTGTGTGTGTGTGTGTGTGTGTGTGTGTGTGTGTGTGTGTGTGTGTGTGTGTGTGTGTGTGTGTGTGTGTGTGTGTGTGTGTGTGTCATGAGCAGTGTTGGGAAATATTACATAGGATATTATATTACAATGTCTTTACTTTACTTATGAGCCCTTATAAAAATAAGTAATACTATTTACGTGATTTAACATTCCAGACTAGAAAAAGCAGCAATAAAAGGTAAAGATAAAAAGTGATGTGATGTATCGGATCGGTATCAAAGCTAAACCAAAGATCGAGTTGATTAATCGAAATCTAATCGAATTGGAAACAGTGTTATCGAAGCATAGTAAGTAAGTAAGTAGCCTTGCCAGGCCATGATGTCATAAGGCCCAGCTGAGCCATTGAGGCCCATATAGGTCAGGAGCCTATCTCCTGTTTCTGTAGCGTGAGGCAGCTTGATGTACAAGTACACCCCCTGGACATGATGCTAGTACATCGCAGGGACTTACCCCCAATCCAACCCTTGATGCTGAGTGCCAAGCAGGGAGGCATTTGGGTCCCATTTTTAGAGTCTTTGGTATGACCCGGCCGGGAATCGAACCCCGACCTCCCAGTCTCAGGGCGGACACTCTAACCACAAGGCCACTATCGAAGCATCCCTAACAATTATTAACCCAAACCAGTCATGTGATGGTTTGTTCCGCCATTTATAATCCAATACCGCTATTAGCATAACGTTCCGTTATTGATATCAAACTGCACCACCTTTTTATTTAGCATGTTGTTGTTTTTTGATCTGACTAAAAACTCTAGAGGTAGGAAACTCCATGTTTTGGATTGAATGTGCAATGTTCGTGGGACTGGCCCTATAGAAAAAAAGCATAATGTTCATACTAACACCAAACAGCCTCAGACCTGTTTGATGTTAACATCATGAAACGTGCACACGATCGCTTAACCTGAGCCAGTTCCATCTATGCAAGTAATAAATGATACAAGCATTTAGCTCATGTTTTACCTACAATTGGAATAAATTGTAACATGGGATTTTTCTTCACAGATCATTTCTTTGAGGTCTCCAGAACAACATATTAAAAGTCCCGAAAAATCCCAGTTGCGCAAATATGTTTAATTTCATAAAGTAATAGAATACATAGGCTCCAATGGAGTGATAGCCCCGCCCCCTCCTATACAAACCCATTATAACTTAAAACTCCATTTTAACCATGATGGATTATTTAAAAACAACCCATTTTTTCTGGTGACTGATATTGTCTTCCTAATACGTGAGAGGACCGTGGAATTTCATTCACAGGTTTCAGTTATTTTTAAAATATTGTTTTGGAAAATGTAGCTGCCTCCATATCTGGCTATGCCCACCCAAATGAATATTAAAAAAATAAATAAATGAAACCTGTAAATGAAATTCCACTGCCCTCACCTTTTTCTGGTGACTGATATAGTCCTCCTAATATGTGAGAGGGCAGTGGAATTTCATTTACAAGTTTCATCTCGGGACTTTTAATATGTTGTTCTGGAGACCTCAAAGAAATGATCTGTGAAGAAAAATCCCATGTTACAATTTATTCCACTTGAAACGCTATATATCCTGGACTACATCCATGCAAGTAATAAATGATACAAGCATTTGGGTTGTTGCGCTGATGCTAACTTCTTCTCTCTTCCTTCTGTCTGTGTGGTGAAGAGGCATCATCCGGTCCGCTGCAGGAGGATCCACAAGCTCCGCACATTAAAGAGGAACAAGAGGATCTAGCGCTAAAACCTGAGGGAGCTGATGGAGTTGACGCTTCCTCAGGTAAGCAACTGCATGACAATGAATTGACAAACGCCATAGACAACTAGATCAGCACTTGGTAGAATGCAAACTTGCGCACTAGTAGGCCATGGCCTACTTTATATTATATCGTCATTGATGTTTTAATATGATAGAACGCCCTTAACTACAGACAGGTTTGTTTTATTTTATTGTTATATTATGTCCCCTTAGAATTGTTAGCCAAAGCCACAAAGACGAATTTTGTTTAATGTATTGCTTAATCCAAAGAGTGCCTTTGCAGTAGATCTACGTCTTTCTTACCAATATCAAATAATAGTTATGACCGTTACCGTTGAAGTTGATCTACGTCGCTCTACGTCGCTCTGGGCGGACGATGGACGATGCTAGCGGCATGCCTTGATCGTTTCGCTGACACTGTAGGCCTATAGTCACCACCTGAACCACACGTTTATGCTGTGGTCTGCACTGAACACGTGTGCCGTTGTGTGGACTGAGCGGCTTGGAGCGGCCTGGAGCGAGGGATAATTCTCGCTCCAGAGCGCGCTCCGACCCATTTTAAAACTCCCTCATCGCGCATTTAAAAATGCACCCGCTCCGATAAACGCTCCACTCTCGCTCCGCGCCGCTCACATGCTCTGGTGTCGCAGTTGCGACATTGGGGGTTCAGAAAGTGAGTGCTCGGACGCTGTTCGTGCAGCCTGAATAGGGACAAACTCTCCCCATGCTCAATATGAATCTATGTAGAGCAGCCGCCATTAGACCTTTCCATGGAAGTGAATGGAGAGAGTCGTAACTCTGTCTATACTCTAAGGGTCTGGAATTAACACGGGGTATGTTTTGCGCTTTTTTTCTACAAGGCTCTATTGACAACACTTGGTTGACTTATCAATTCAATCCAAATGTGCTTTATAAACAAACGGTTGCACTAATGAAAAAGACAAAATGACAAGAGTTGGAAAAGTGCTGAGATCTGAGAATGGGTTAAAAAGCCCATTTTGTCAGTGTACTTTTCAACAAGTTATGGCCTGTTGGATTTTTTTTTCTGTACTAGGCCTATAATCCAAAAGGTGAAGCTTTTATAAAATATGTTCCGGCATTGAGGCGTTCAATATTATGTATACTCAGTGCACTAATATTCAGCATTCAGCATTTTGTTTTAATTTCAATGATTATGGCATACAGCACATGAAAGTCAAAACATCCCATCTCAAAATATCGTATTTTCAGTCAATATTTGTACAATATCGAATGTTTTGAGGACCTTTACATATTTTATTTATCCTTTCATTTAATACCATTAACATTTATATATTTCCTTACCTTTTTATAGGCCTACTTTATTTATTTATTGTTATTTTTTGTTGTGTGTTGTGATTTTCCACCTGTTTTTTATTATTTAGGAAAAAAAAATACCGATATCGATATTGATAATAAAATGACATATAGCAATGTGTTTCCAACTCCAGTTTGTCCCTATTCAGGCTGCACGTTTCTGACCCCTCAAATACAATACTTAGACAAAACATCCATGGACACACAGACAGGCGTTCTTCTAGCCAATGTCTTGCCTATTCCTGGAGTCTCATTGCAAAGCATATTCTTCGAGTGTTATTTTAAGCAATGCTCATGCTGACAAAATAAATCTAATCTAATGATGAAAGCATTGCTAAACTCTTCTCTCCTCTCCTCCTGTCTGTGTGTGAAGAGGTTTCATCTGAAGATGTGAAGTGGAGATCCAGTCTGTTCCAGGAGGAACCACAACATCAGAGGAGATCCAGTCTGTTCCAGGAGGAACCACAACATCAGAGGAGATCCAGTCGGGTCCAGGAGGACCCTGGACTACACATTAAACATGAGCAGGAGGAGCTACTTCAAAGAGCAGAAGAGGCTAGCGGGCCGACGGTGACATTACCAGCAGTTAAAAGTGAAATTGATGGTGAGGAGGATGAAAACAGAGAGACAGAGCCTGTAGCCGGCACCTCCACTGAACACATGAAAACCCAAGCTTACATAGAGTACTGGGTACGCTCACAACCAACTGGTTCTGAATCAGACACTGAAGACAGTGACGAGTGGGAGGAAACCAGGGGGGATCAGTCAGCTTTAAACACACCAGGAACGCAAAACACAGAAAATGTGGGAGGACCGCACAAACTGTCCCAGGACCCGAAATCTTCGAAACAAACTGACTTAATGAGGAGTCACACAGGGAAGAAAGATTTTAGCTGCACAGAGTGTGGCAAAGTGTTTAATCGAAAGGGACATCTGAAGACACACATGATGACCCATACAAGCGAAAGGCCATTTTCATGTGCGTTATGTGGCAAAGGCTTTATTCAGAATGTCTGTCTAAAAGCACACATGAGGACTCATACAGGTGAAAAACCCTATATTTGTCCAATATGCGGTACCAGCTTTGGTCATACAAATAATCTAAAAGTGCACATGAGGACTCATACAGGTGAGAAGCCCTATACGTGTACAGTTTGTGGTAAAGGCTTTACTCAGATGGGTAGTTTAAACAAACACATGTTGGCTCATTCAGGCGCGAGACCCTTTACTTGTACAGTATGTGGTAAAGGATTATCTGAGAAGAGAAAACTAAAAGCACACATGATGATTCATACAGGTGAAAAGCCCTTTTTGTGCACAATATGTGGGAGAGGATTTTCTCAGAGAGGTGATTTAAAACTACACATGATGACCCACACAGGTGAAAAACCCTTTACTTGTACCGTATGTGGTAAAGGCTTTACTGAGAAGAGTAAGCTGAAAACACACATGATGATTCATACAGGTGAAAAGCCTTTTTCTTGTACAGTATGTGGTAAATGTTTTACTCAGACAGCTGGTCTAAGAGCACACACAATGATTCATACAGGTGAAAAGCCCTGTCCTTGTACAATATGCGGTAAAGGCTTTACTGAGAAGAGTAAGCTAAAAACACACATGAGGACTCATACAGGTGAAAAACCCTTTTCGTGTACAGTATGCGGTAAAGGTTTCACTCAGCTAGGTGGTCTGAAAGCTCATATGAGGAGTCATACAGATGAAAAGCCCTGTACTTGTACAGTTTGTGGTAAAGACTTTACTACGACAGGTAATCTAAAAACACACATGATGACTCATACAGGTGAAAAACGCTATAATTGTACAGTATGTGTTAAAGGCTTTACTGTGAAAGGTAGATTAAAATTACACATGAGGACTCATACAGGCGAAAAGCCCTTTTCTTGTACAGTATGTGGTAAAGGCTTTATTCAGACGTGTGATCTAAAAAGACACATGAAGACTCATGCAGATGAAAGCCTTTAGTTGAAGACATAAGATCAGTCAGTTTAATCCAGGATGACAATAATGAAAAGCAGAGGAATTTTATTATCTGACAACAACTGACAATATCATCATGACTGAATAAAAACACATTAATAGTTTCTTGTGATGTATTTTTTGGTTCGTCTTCTATTCATACAGTAGCTTTCAGTCACATGGTTTCTACGACCCTTGGCGGGCAGGAAGGACGTCGCTGTAAACAAAAAACACACAGTTTCCTAGCTGTTTTAAGTAGCAAGGACTATTTAGATCATCTCAGCCATGAAGAACAACACAGATATATGGAGAAGCTACAAGTGTTGGGCACTTGTGATCCGCATTTAGCTCCCGTGGCTGTTTTTTAGCCTTTAGAACTCGAGTCTGGTGATGCCCCCCATACATATGGTGGAGAATCCGTCCCCACACCACACCACCGCCAAGACGAAGGCGCCGGCACGAAAGCACAGACAGCCACCTGCACCTCCAGTCAGGCTGGTCCAAAATGCCGCCGTGTAGAAAGTGAAGAGCCCCCCCCCACCACCACCACCATCAAAGCAAAGGCGAGCAATGCCACGCCAGCCAGAAGTGTAACCAGTAACCACAGAGGCTAGCACAACATGACAAAACGTCTCCCACTCCCCCCTTAACTCTGAGTGCACTGTGCACAGATGGAACCAAACGGACCCGTTAGAGTCCCGTTTGGTTTACATTTAAAAGTTTATCGGGTTATGCTAGCTACTGTAGCTACACCCCCGGCCCGACAACGAAGAAGCTCCTCACCCCCCACACGACAGCACCCCAATCCAACCCGACTGGAAGCACAAGCAGCCGCCTGCACTTCCACACCGACGCCCTCATCCCAGCAGCGGCGCAGCACGGGGACGGACCCTCCACCAGACACACGAAAACATCACCAAACTTGAGTTTGGTATCCTATACAGACACAGTCACACAACCCAGGCTTCTCTCCTCGCCGGGTGGCACAGTCTATGGCACAGCAACTATCGGGCATTTTTAAGATTTAGTTAGTTAGAACGCAGCTACTTGCTCCCTGCAGTGGAGAAAGTAAACTTCTTGCCCGCCAGAGGGGGTGTGGCTAGACCCTGTCACATTATAACTATGAATATGGGCCTAATTATAAACAAGTTAATCAAGCAGCTCTATTTTTTCCGCAGAATTTCAGGGTAACCCCACTTTACCAAAAAGATAACAAACTGGATCCTGGGAACTATCGACCAGTGTCCATAGTAAGTTTTATTCCTAAAATCGTATTTTTTTTTGCATGCTCAAATGAACCCCTCTCTGAAATCTCATAGTCTTTTATTTGAGTTCCAGAAAATCCTACTCTTTCAATGTAGCCTGATAGCTGTCAGTCAGTCAGTCTTTCTGACATGAACAAAATAATACATGCATAAATATTTTTAAAACGTGATTTTGCACCTGGCGATACGATATTGATATCACGGCATTAAGAATTACAATATATTGGCATATTGATTTTTTTGGCCCATCCCTATTAGTAATGTTTAATAAAGTAAACAAGATATTCAACTTAAACACTGGCATTGTATTTTAAAACCGTTGTGATGTGTGAGTGCTTTCTAAGATGGTGCACAACATGGAGAAGATAATGGTGGTGCTATATTTACCATATTATATTTACAATTTCATTTTTATTCATTTATCACAGGGGTTTTCAACAGGTGGTCCGGGGACCACCAGTGGTCCTTGAGTGGGTTCCAGGTGGTCCCCAGGCTAAATGATGGAAAGTTGGTTAACCAGATGTAACTCTTGGAGAATGTAAAAATATTTATCATCTGATTTAGCACCACTTAATTAAGAAGTCTACACTATTTTGTTGCAAAATCCAACCTGGAATTGTGAACAAAACCAAAAGAATTCTTTAGTTTTAGGTCTATGGGCTGAAAATGTAATCAAATGGTGGTCCGTGGCTCAAATGCTGAATAAATGCTGGTCCCTGGTGTCGAAAAGGTTGAAAACCCCTGATTTATCAGATGACAGGAATGAACAAAAGTCGGATGGATGGTAACCCAGAATTGAACTGGGAGTTGACACTGCACTGCATAGGCTACATATATAGACCGTTGTGCTCCATCTATGTTAGAGAAAAAAGCGATTACAAGTGGACAGGGCAAGATTATCCAACGGGCACGTTGTGCCCAGGCCCATTTTGAAGATTTTCGAAAAATGACGAAATCTGGCAATAGCATTACAGTCTTGCTCAGCATGCCGTTTTTCACCGTTTTGAGCATTTTTGAGCATTTTCGAAAAAATGTCGAAACTTCGAGAAAAAAAACGCAAGGCTATAGCCTTACATTTTTCATCATTTTGAAGATTTTCGAAAAATGACGAAATCTGGCAAAAGCGCAAGGGTATAGCATTACAGTCTTGCTCAGCATGCCGTTTTTCACCGTTTTGAGCATTTTTGAGCATTTTAAAGAAAATGCCGAAATTCTGTGAAAAAAAACGCAAGGCTATAGCCTTACGGTTTTTCATCATTTTGAAGATTTTCGAAAAATGACGAAATCTGGCAAAAGCGCAAGGGTATAGCATTACAGTCTTGCTCAGCATGCCGTTTTTCACCGTTTTGAGCATTTTTGAGCATTTTCGAAAAAATGTCGAAATTTCGAGAAAAAAAACGGCAAGGCTATAGCCTTACGTTTTTTCATCTTTTTTTTTTTTTTTTTTTTTTGTGGCTTTCGCCTTTATTCATTTTTATAAAGGGACAGACAGTAGGCTGACAGGAAATGGGAGAGAGATGGGGGGTGTAAAGGCCGTCGGGATCAAGAGTCGAACCCGCGGACACTGCCAGTGCTGGATTACCAGCCAGGGTGCCTGGACCGCTGAGCCACGGCCCAGGCCGTTTTTCATCATTTTGAAGATTTTCGAAAAATGACAAAATCTGGCAAAAGCGCAAGGGTATAGCATTACAGTCTTGCTCAGCATGCCGTTTTTCACCGTTTTGAGCATTTTTGAACATTTTTGAAAAAATGTCGAAATTTCGTGAAAAAAAAGGCAAGGCTATAGCCTTACGGTTTTTTCATCATTTTGAAGATTTTCGAAAAAGACGAAATCTGGCAAAAGCGCAAGGGTATAGCATTACAGTCTTGCTCAGCATGCCGTTTTTCACCGTTTTGAGCATTTTTGAGCATTTTAAAGAAAATGCCGAAATTCTGTGAAAAAAAAAACGCAAGGCTATAGCCTTACGGTTTTTCATCATTTTGAAGATTTTCGAAAAATGACGAAATCTTCCGAAAGCGCAAGGGTATAGCATTACAGTCTTGCTCAGCATGCCGTTTTTCACCGTTTTGAGCATTTTTGAGCATTTTCGAAAAAATGTCGAAATTTCGAGAAAAAAAAACGGCAAGGCTATAGCCTTACGTTTTTTCATCTTTTTTTTTTTTTTTTTTTTTTTGTGGCTTTCGCCTTTATTCATTTTTATAAAGGGACAGACAGTAGGCTGACAGGAAATGGGGAGAGAGATGGGGGGTGTAAAGGCCGTCGGGATCAAGAGTCGAACCCGCGGACACTGCCAGTGCTGGATTACCAGCCAGGGTGCCTGGACCGCTGAGCCACGGCCCAGGCCGTTTTTCATCATTTTGAAGATTTTCGAAAAATGACAAAATCTGGCAAAAGCGCAAGGGTATAGCATTACAGTCTTGCTCAGCATGCCGTTTTTCACCGTTTTGAGCATTTTTGAACATTTTCGAAAAAATGTCGAAATTTCGTGAAAAAAAAGGCAAGGCTATAGCCTTACGGTTTTTCATCATTTTGAAGATTTTCGAAAAATGACGAAATCTGGCAAAAGCGCAAGGGTATAGCATTACAGTCTTGCTCAGTATGCCGTTTTTCACCGTTTTGAGCATTTTTGAACATTTTCGAAAAAATCTCAAAATTTCGAGAAAAAAAAGCAAGGCTGTAGCCTTACGCTTTTTCATCATTTTGAAGATTTTCGAAAAATGACGAAATCTGGCAAAAGTGCAAGGGTATAGCATTACAGTCTTGCTCAGCATGCCGTTTTTCACCGTTTTGAGCATTTTCGAAAAAATGTCGAAATTTCGAGAAAAAAAACGCAAGGCTATAGCCTTACATTTTTCATCATTTTGAAGATTTTCGAAAAATGACGAAATCTGGCAAAAGCGCAAGGGTATAGCATTACAGTCTTGCTCAGCATGCCGTTTTTCAGCGTTTTGAGCATTTTTGAGCATTTTCGAAAAAATGTTTAAATTTGGAGAAAAAAAACGCAAGGCTATAGCCTTACGTTTTTTCATCATTTTGAAGATTTTTTAAAAATTACAAAATTTGGCAAAAGCACAAGGGTATAGCATTACAGTCTTGCTCAGCATGCCGTTTTTCACCGTTTTGAGGATTTTTGAGCATTTTCGAAAAAATGTTGAAATTTCGAGAAAAAAAACGCAAGGCTATAGCCTTACGTTTTTTCATCATTTTGAAGATTATAGAAAAATGACGAAATCTGGCAAAAGCGCAAGGGTATAGCATTACAGTCTTGCTCAGCATGCCGTTTTTCACCGTTTTGAGCATTTTCGAAAAAATGTCGAAATTTCGAGAAAAAAAACGCAAGGCTATAGCCTTACATTTTTCATCATTTTGAAGATTTTCGAAAAATGACGAAATCTGGCAAAAGTGCAAGGGTATAGCATTACAGTCTTGCTCAGTATGCCGTTTTTCACCGTTTTGAGCATTTTTGAGCATTTTCGAAAAAATGTTGAAATTTGGAGAAAAAAAACGCAAGGCTATAGCCTTACGTTTTTTCATCATTTTGAAGATTTTCGAAAAATTACAAAATTTGGCAAAAGCACAAGGGTATAGCATTACAGTCTTCTCAGCATGCCGTTTTTCACCGTTTTGAGCATTTTTGAGCGTTTTCGAAAAAATGACGAAATTTTGAGAAAAAAAACGCAAGGCTATAGCCTTACGTTTTTTCATCATTTTGAAGATTTTAGAAAAATGACGAAATCTGGCAAAAGCGCAAGGGTATAGCATTACAGTCTTGCTCAATATGCCGTTTTTCACCGTTTTGAGCATTTTTGAACATTTTCGAAAAAATGTTGAAATTTCGGGAAAAAAAACGCAAGGCTATAGCCTTACGTTTTTTCATCTTATTTTTTTTTTTTTTTTTTTTTGTGGCTTTCGCCTTTATTCATTTTTATAAAGGGACAGACAGTAGGCTGACAGGAAATGGGGAGAGAGATGGGGGGTGACATGCAGTAAAGGCCGTCGGGATCGAGAGTCGAACCCGCGGACACTGCCAGTGCTGGATTACCAGCCAGGGTGCCTGGACCGCTGAACCACGGCCCAGGCCGTTTTTCATCATTTTGAAGATTTTCGAAAAATGACAAAATCTGGCAAAAGCGCAAGGGTATAGCATTACAGTCTTGCTCAGCATGCCGTTTTTCACCGTTTTGAGCATTTTTGAGCATTTTCGAAAAAATGTTGAAATTTCGAGGAAAAAAACGCAAGGCTATAGCCTTACGTTTTTTCATCATTTTGAAGATTTTCGAAAAATGACGAAATCTGGCAAAAGCGCAAGGGTATAGCATTACAGTCTTGCTCAGCATGCCGTTTTTCACCGTTTTGAGCATTTTTGAGCATTTTAAAGAAAATGCCGAAATTCCGTGAAAAAAAAACGCAAGGCTATAGCCTTACGGTCTTTCATCATTTTGAAGATTTTCGAAAAATGACGAAATCTGCCGAAAGCGCAAGGGTATAGCATTACAGTCTTGCTCAGCATGCCGTTTTTCACCGTTTTGAGCATTTTTGAGCATTTTCGAAAAAATGTCGAAATTTCGAGAAAAAAAACGGCAAGGCTATAGCCTTACGTTTTTTCATCTTTTTTTTTTTTTTTTTTTTTTTTTTTTTGTGGCTTTCGCCTTTATTCATTTTTATAAAGGGACAGACAGTAGGCTGACAGGAAATGGGGAGAGAGATGGGGGGTGACATGCAGTAAAGGCCGTCGGGATCGAGAGTCGAACCCGCGGACACTGCCAGTGCTGGATTACCAGCCAGGGTGCCTGGACCGCTAAACCACGGCCCAGGCCGTTTTTCATCATTTTGAAGATTTTCGAAAAATGACAAAATCTGGCAAAAGCGCAAGGGTATAGCATTACAGTCTTGCTCAGCATGCCGTTTTTCACCGTTTTGAGCATTTTTGAGCATTTTCGAAAAAATGTTGAAATTTCGAGGAAAAAAAACGCAAGGCTATAGCCTTACGTTTTTTCATCATTTTGAAGATTTTCGAAAAATGACGAAATCTGGCAAAAGCGCAAGGGTATAGCATTACACGCGCGGCGCATGCGGGTGACGTCGTTTGTTGGTGGTGCATGGCCTCCAACTCCCAGAGGGGGGTTGGGGTGGAGGGAGTTGCCCGGCGAAAGCTGCACGGTATCCAGCCGAGTGGCCTCATGATTAGAGTGTCTGCCTTTGAACTCGGCTGCCCGGGTTCGACTCCCGGCCGGGGCATACCCAAATTCTGTAAACATGGGTCCGAGTGAATTCCAAAGCTTACCCGCCTTAAGCGGGACACGGTATAACTGCTCTACCGTCGTGCACGCCCACGCGGTAGCCCATAATAAGTAAGTAAAGTTCCGGCGCGGTGACACTTGGCCACCGCGGCCGATATCAAACGATGGCAGCAGTACGCTCGGCCGGCGGCGGTGGGGGGTGGTGGGTGGTGCATGGCCCCCAGAGGGATGGTCTCTGGGGGTTGGGTTAGAGTGAATGCCCCTGGACGGGGCCTGGTGGGTGGTGCATGGCCCCCAGAGGGATGCTCTCTGGGGGTTGGTTTGGAGAGAAGGCCCCTGTCTGGTGCACTTGGTACTGGCGGCAGTACCCTGGACAGACGGCCAGAGTTGTTGCAGTGTCCATCGGTATGGCCAGGGGCGCGGGCCCCGGCCAGAATTGTTTCAAAGTCCATCGGTATGGCCAGGGGCGCGGGCCCCGGCCAGGATTGTTTCAAAGTCCATCGGTATGGCCAGGGGCGCGGGCCCCGGCCAGAATTGTTTCAAAGTCCTACAGTATGCCCAGGGGCGTGCGGTCCCTGCGGCGCGGTACATCACTCTTTATGCCCCGAGAGGGGTGCTTAAGGGTGGGTGCACATGTTCGAACGGAGCGCCGGGTGGTGGCTCTCGGCCGGGAGGGTGCCTGACCCAGGGCCTGGGCCCCCGCCCGGCGGGTCAGTGGGCCCTGGGCCTGGGCGGTGGCCTGGTGGTTGTGGTGCATGGCCCCCAGAGGCTGTCCTCTGGGGGGTGGGTTGGAGAACGTGCCCCTGCACGGAGGTGTGCCTGGAGCACTGGGTACTGGCGGCAGTACCCAGGACAGGCGGCCTGGTGGCGCCCTTCGGGGGCGGCGGCGTTCTGGTAGTGGTGCATGGCCCCCAGAGGTTCACCTCTGGGGGTTAGGTTGGAGAAAGAGCCCCTGGACGGAGGTCCTCTGGGGTCCATTTGGTGCGGGGCGCAGTACCCCGTGCGGCCGCCTGGTGGCGCCCTTCGGGGGCGGCGGCGTTCTGGTAGTGGTGCATGGCCCCCAGAGGTTCACCTCTGGGGGTTAGGTTGGAGAAAGAGCCCCTGGACGGAGGTCCTCTGGGGTCCATTTGGTGCGGGGCGCAGTACCCCGTGCGGCCGCCTGGTGGCGCCCTTCTGGGGAGGCGGCAGTCTGGTAGTGGTGCATGGCCCCCAGAGGTTCACCTC
>CM076974.1:33706486-33708986 GCA_039105355.1 Benthosema pterotum
GCCGTCCGCGGGGTCTCTTGGTAGCCGGAGCGCTCTGCGGTGCTGGCTCTGGGCTCCCCCAGGCCCTGAGCTCAGCTTCTGCGGGAGAGAGTAAAGGAACGCGAGTGACTCAAGCACTCGGAGACAGAACACATTGGAATACAGTGACTCATTTGGGGCTCACCTCCAAGGCGCCGGAGCGATACTCTTAGTACCGGCGCGCTGGACGATGCGGAAGCCGGCTGGCTGTTTCCCATGACCGCCCGGTCGATCAGATGCCTGGTGGCGATAGCCTCTTGGTTGGTCCTTCGGGCGACATAGAACCGGTTCCGTGTTGCGAGTGAATGTCCCATTGATTTGCTGACATCTGTCTGTTCCTCCTGGCTCAAGGTCCGATCGGCGGCTGTGGCGACGGCACTTCTGATGTGGGTCAATGTAGTACCGGGGCGGTTCAGAAGCTTGAGTACCTGCGCCTTAACGTGGGTCCCCATCTTCTCGAACGCGCGCCCGGTTGAGCTGAAGAAGAACGCTCCATCTTGTCGGGCGTAGCCGGCCATGTACCGCCGCTGTTGCAGGAAGCGGCGTAGCCATGTATACTCAGTATCTGTGAGCACAAGCCTCGCGGCTCCGTAGGTTCTGCGGGTCTTGTGGTGCTCTAAGCGAATGACATAGCGGCCGGGGCTCGCTTGGACGGCGGAGGACACATCCGTGTCCCGCATGTATACGAAGCACCCGCGCCGCAAGCCGCTCACTGTGGCGAGATAGGTGGCGAGGAGACCTGTGGCACAGTGAACAGTTGTCAGGCAGCCAGGGTCTTCTTCCAGCAGATCTAGTGCGGCTGGGATATGCCGTTTGGCCTCGGCGAGTAATTGTTGCAGCTCTGCCGGGGTCATCGTAAGTTCGGATTTTCGGTCCAGGGTTCGGTTCCTGTGTTGTGCGACGGCGTCGGCGAGCCCCTCACGCTCCATCCGGAGCCACCGTAGAAGCCGGTCCAGATCCGGCGCGGAGGGTATCGCGCACGCCGGCCCCCGCTCTTTGAGATAGTTCATGAATCTCCTCAGGTCGGAGATGTAGTTGATAACGGTGGTCGGAGCCCAGCGCGAATTAATGACTTTAAAGAAGTTGAGGAAACGGCCGCGGTGGGTGATGCATTGAATACCCGCGGCCGGCGTGGGTGGCTCCGAACGGCACATGAAGTCAAGGAAGGCCCGGACATGTGTCACCCTTTGAGACATGTTCCGTACCCTCTGTTGGGTGGGCCTGGACGGCAGCAGATCTGCCCGAAAATCCTCCAGGAGTGAGGCTATATTGTGAGCTAAGTCGTCCCCCCTCTCCGTGCTGCTGTGGGACGTAAAACATAAACATATAAGCGAGACCGAATAACCAAACTATAAGTTAAAGTTAGGCTAGCGTAAGTCAAACTCAAACCCACCTTTGCGTGTGGTTGGTCGGCGTAGGCGGCGGTGCTGGACCTGCCGCTTCGCTGGTGATAACATCGTGATCGTCAGGTAGCATAGTAAACAAACAGGAGAGACACCCGGCGCTTCCGCGTTTAAGTGCAGGCGCGGCGGTGACGTGGTGGCGGTGACGTGGTCAACGCGCACCGCCACACACGCTGCGGCTCCGAGGGCAAGCTGCAGCGGGCTAGACACTTGCCGAGCACCCGCATACACGCGCGGCGCATGCGGGTGACGTCGTTTGTTGGTGGTGCATGGCCTCCAACTCCCAGAGGGGGGTTGGGGTGGAGGGAGTTGCCCGGCGAAAGCTGCACGTATCCAGCCGAGTGGCCTCATGATTAGAGTGTCTGCCTTTGAACTCGGCTGCCCGGGTTCGACTCCCGGCCGGGGCATACCCAAATTCTGTAAACATGGGTCCGAGTGAATTCCAAAGCTTACCCGCCTTAAGCGGGACACGGTATAACTGCTCTACCGTCGTGCACGCCCACGCGGTAGCCCATAATAAGTAAGTAAAGTTCCGGCGCGTGACACTTGGCCACCGCGGCCGATATCAAACGATGGCAGCAGTACGCTCGGCCGGCGGCGGTGGGGGGTGGTGGGTGGTGCATGGCCCCCAGAGGGATGGTCTCTGGGGGTTGGGTTAGAGTGAATGCCCCTGGACGGGCCTGGTGGGTGGTGCATGGCCCCCAGAGGGATGCTCTCTGGGGTTGGTTTGGAGAGAAGGCCCCTGTCTGGTGCACTTGGTACTGGCGGCAGTACCCTGGACAGACGGCCAGAGTTGTTGCAGTGTCCATCGGTATGGCCAGGGGCGCGGGCCCCGGCCAGAATTGTTTCAAAGTCCATCGGTATGGCCAGGGGCGCGGGCCCCGCCAGGATTGTTTCAAAGTCCATCGGTATGGCCAGGGGCGCGGGCCCGGCCAGAATTGTTTCAAAGTCCTACAGTATGCCAGGGGCGTGCGGTCCCTGCGGCGCGGTACATCACTCTTTATGCCCCGAGAGGGGTGCTTAAGGGTGGGTGCACATGTTCGAACGAGCGCCGGGTGGTGGCTCTCGGCCGGGAGGGT
>CM076974.1:33713986-33716278 GCA_039105355.1 Benthosema pterotum
TGGGGTCGCAGCGCTCCGGCGCTTCGTCCCCCTAAGCAGACGCAGGGGTTCTCCTCCCCGCGCCCGCTCGCCCGCGTCTCGGAGCCGCTCTCTGCGCCGCGCCCCGTCGACGCGGCGCCCCTAAAGGCTGCCTGTGGACTTCGCGTCTCTCGCACCGCCTGTCTGGGGCCGCCCGCGGAGCCTCCGGCGGACTCCGTCCGAGCACCAGCGCGTTCCGGGCGCGGGGGAAGTCTCTCTCCCCGTGTACGCGAGTCCCGCTTCGGCGGGCCGCGCCTCGCTCACTCGATCAACGACCTCAATCGGACGAGAATACCCGCTGAATTTAAGCATATTACTAACGAGGAAAAGAAACTAACAAGGATTCCCTCAGTAGCGGCGAGCGAAGAGGAAGAGCCCAGCGCCGAATCCCCGCCCGCCACGGGCGCGGAAATGTGGCGTACAGAGAACGGCCGTCGCCCGGGTGTCGATCGGGGCCTGAGTCCTTCTGATAGAGGCTCAGCCCGTGACGTGTGAGCCGTAGTGGCCCCCCGCCCCGGCAAACCGTCTCCTCGGAGTCGGGTTGTTTGCGAATGCAGCCCAAAGCTGGTGGTAAACTCCATCTAAGGCTAAATACCGGCACGAGACCGATAGCGGACAAGTACCCGTGAGGAAAGTTGAAAAGAACTTTGAAGAGAGAGTTCAACAGGGCGTGAAACCGTTGAGAGGTAAACTGGGGGTCCGCGCAGTCTGCTCGAGGACTCAACCCGGCGGCGTCGCCGCCCGGGCTTGGGACGCGGCTCGCCCGCGCCCTGCCCCGGCGCGCTGCCCTGTGCCCCCCCGGCGCACTTTCTCCGCGGCGGTGCGTCGCGACCGGCTCTGGGTCGCCTGGAAGGGTTCGGCGCGAAGGTGCACGGCGGCGCAAGCCGCCTTGCTTTACAGCGCGCCGCCCCGACTTCGCCGTTTCCCCCGGGCCGTGGGACAGCATCTCTGCGCCCTGCTCGGCTGCGGCCGGCACGGGGCCCCCCCCCCCCCGACGCGGCTGTCGACCTGGACGGACTGTCCTCAGTGCTCCTGACCGCGCCGCGCCGCCCGGCGGGGACCGGCCCCTCGTACCACAAGGGCTAGGGGTCTGCGACGATGTCGGCTACCCACCAGACCCGTCTTGAAACACGGACCAAGGATCTAACGCGCGCAGCGAGTCGGAGGGTGACCGAAACCCCGTGGCGCAATGAAAGTGAAGGCCGGCGCGCGCCGGCCCAGTGGGATCCCGGCCGCTCCGCGCCCGCACACCACCGCCCGCCTCGCCCGCCCCGTCGGGAGTGGAGCAATGAGCGCGCGCGATAGGACCCGAAAGATGGTGAACTATGCCTGGGCAGGCGAAGCCAGAGAAACTCTGGTGAGGCCCCAGCGGTCCTGACGTGCAAATCGGTCGTCCGACCTGGGTATAGGGCGAAAGACTAATCGAACCATCTAGTAGCTGGTTCCCTCCGAAGTTTCCCTCAGGATAGCTGGCGCTCGCACCTCGCAGTTTTATCTGGTAAAGCGAATGATTAGAGGTCTTGGGGCCGAAACGATCTCAACCTATTCTCAAACTTTAAATGGTAAGAGGCCCGGCTCGCCGACTCGGAGCCGGCGTGGAATGCGAGCGCCCAGTGGGCCACTTTTGTAAGCAGAACTGGCGCTGCGGGATGAACCGAACGCCGGGTTAAGCTGCCCGATGCCGACCGCTCATCAGACCCACAAAGGTGTGGTTGATATAGACAGCAGGACGGTGGCCATGGAAGTTGGAATCCGCTAAGGAGTGTGTAACAACTCACCTGCCGAATCAACTAGCCCTGAAAATGATGGCGCTGGAGCGTCGGCCCATACCCGGCCGTCGCTGGCCACGAGTCCGCGAGGGCTACGCCGCGACGAGTAAGGCCGCCGCGTGGGCGCGGAAGCCTAGGGCGCGGGCCCGGGTGGAGCCGCCGCGGGTGCAATCTTGTGGTAGTAGCAAATATTCAAACGAGAACTTTGAAGGCCGAAGTGGAGAAGGTTCCATGTGAACAGCAGTTGAACATGGTCAGTCGGTCCTAAGGGATAGGCGAACGCCGTTCGGAAGGGTTGGGGCGATGGTCTCCGTCGCCCCCGCGATCGAAAGGGAGTCGGTTCAGATCCCCGAACCTGGAAGGCGAGACAGGGCGCCGCGAGGCGCCCCAGTGCGGCAACGCAAACGAAGCCCCGAGAAGCGGGCGCCACCCCGGAAGAGTTTCTCTTTTTTTCTTTGAGAAGGCAGGGCGCGCCTGGAATTGTCTCCGTCCCGGCAGAGAGGGG
>CM076974.1:33716778-33769278 GCA_039105355.1 Benthosema pterotum
GTTTGGACATGGTTTTACACTCCCTCTGGTGGTGTGGGAGTGTACCTCATTGACATTAAGGAAGTATTTTGGATAGGTACAAGGGTATTTTGGTAGAGTATCGTATCTTGTGGACCAAGCCCATTGTGAGATGTTGTACTCTGTCATCAACCCTAAGCCAACCCAAACTGTCGAAGTGGGCAGGGGTGAGGTGGGTTCGGGGTGTGAGGCCAAGTAACAGTCTGACAAGTTTGTTTTGGGAGGTACTGTAGCTTTGTTTTTAAGTTTTTGAGGTGCTGTGGTACCAAGAGGTGCAGGCATAGTCAAAGTAACCTTGTACCAGGGCTCCAGTTATGGTCTTCAGAGTGTCTTTGTTGACCAGTGAGGAGATCCTGTATAGGAATCTAGTTCTTTGGTTGACCTTTTTGATTACGTTGGTGGCCATTTTATCACCGGAAAGATTTGCCTCCAGGATGGAACCCAGGTAGGTAATTTCTTCTTTCCGGGTGATAATGTTGTCCCCCACTTTGACAGTGAAGCCATTTGCCTTACTGAGCTTAGCATTTGTACCAAAGAGTATGGATTCGGTTTTACCAAGGTGTAGTGATAGTTTGTTATCGGCGAGCCAGGTGCAGATTCTACTGAGTTCGGAGCTGAGGACTTTTTCGACCTGCTGTTTGTCCTTGTGCGAGACCAGCAGTGCTGAGTCATCGGCAAACAAGAACAATTTGCAGTCACAGGCTGATGTCATGTCGTTCACATATAGAAGGAACAGTAGAGGCCCTAGTTGCTCCCTTGTGGAACACCACAGCTCACAGGGAGAGGAGGGGACAGAGCTCCATCCACCTCCACCATCTGTTTCTCTCCCCTCAAGGTAGGACTGCATCCAGCTCACTGATATGCTATCGAAACCAATTGCTCTCAGTTTGTTAAGCAGTATGGAGTGGTTCACGGTGTCAAAGGCCTTTTGGAGGTCCAGCATGACCATGCCGCAGTATTTGCCATCATCCACTTCCTGCCTGATGTGGTCACTCAAGTAGAGGAGGCATGTGTCAGTGGAGTGGGATGTTCTAAGCCAGATTGAAATTCGTACATTAGTTTTTTTTGAGGCCAGGTACTTCTCCACCTGTTCGTACACTATTTTCTCCATCACTTTCGAGATGGAGGTTAGAATAGAGATCGGGCGGTAGTTACCGGGGACTAATTTGCTCCCTTTCTTGTGCAAGGCGGTTACTTTGGCCAGTTTGAAATCTTGGGGGACCTGTCCTTGTTTGATGGAGAGGTTGACTATGTGTGTGTCCCTATTCAGGCTGCATTGAACAGCGCGAGCGCTCAGTTTCTGACCCCTCTATGTCGTAACTCTTCTACTGGATGACTACTTTAATGTAACATCCAGTAGAAGAGTTACGACATTCCACCTCCGGGAATCCCAGACTTTTATCAGTCCCCATAGCGCATCATGGTAGGAATTGTGGAGCGGCTGCGGACCTTTGTTGTGTTTTTAATTCACAGGAAGGGTATACCCCTCCTGTGCATTAATTAATGTGAACTGTATACAGTTCACATTTCCTCCAATATTCAATTCACTTCAAATCAATAACTCCAATAACATAGTCCCTTACTACTACCAGGTTACGTGAAATTTGTATTTGGGTAACCATGGAAACCAGCTAACACCAGCCATTTCTGTGTTGTGCCAAATATTTCTTATCGCCACCTACTGGCTTGGAATACGTGTTGGAGCCCCAAATGTCCGTTTTGGGTTTACGTGTGGACATGGATATCTTTGTCGTGTGGACAGGATTTATTTTTTCAACGGGGGAGGAAAAGAACTGATATTTTCCTCGTGTGGCCGGGGCCTTAGTGCAAAACTCCTGGCGGAAAATCTAGTGCTTTTTTGCTGGTGAGTTGGGGCGAAATTGGTTGACAGGTGCCAGAGATAATTAAAACCCTCGTTTTTCACCATTTTTCCTCCCTATGATAGTCCTCCTTCCTTCCTAGAAAGGAACATTGGTAACCAAATGGACCCTTATAGATCTGTAACTGTTAAATTAACTGTTAAATTACATTTAAACATCCTAAATTGCCTAATTCTCAAGAATCTACACATTTAGAAAATGTAGAAGTATTGCTATTTTGACCGATGTTTTGCTAGTTATTTCTCCTAAATTAGTCCGAGAGACTACACTCAACATCAAATGGTGGTCCTCCGTGGTAAAATGCAGACTAAATAGCACATTTTTAGTGCATTTTGGATTTTTGTCAGTTGGCATTACTGAGAGAGATTGTGTGTGTGTGTGTGGTGTGTGTGTGTGTGTTGTGTGTGTGTGTGTGTGTGTGTGTGTTGTGTGTGTGTGTGTGTGTGTGTGTGTGTGTGTGTGTGTGTGTGTGTGTGTGTGTGCTGGGTATGGCAGCAGTGTGCTTTGTGATTCCCAGACGGGCGTACGTTGTTTGGCTTGGTCACTTGTCCCTCACAGAGCAACCAAATTACCCTCCGCTATTGGTTCATAATGGAATAAAGATTGAGGTCTGGATGGAGCATCAATCACCACAATGTAGCTCAGCTGACCCTGAGTCTAACGGGAGACAGGGGGAGAGAGAGAAGGGGGGAGGGGGGGAGAGAGAGGGGGGAGGGGGGGAGAGAGAGAGGAGAGGGCGTTTAGGGGCAGAGAGGGTAAGGCTAAAGGGAGATTGAATGTGTACTGGAGTCCTTCATGTGTTGCAGGGAAGTCTGCAGACATGTATAATCAAGTAGGCCAGAGGTTTTCAACCTTTTTGGTGCCAGGGCCCGCCATTTATTCAACATTTGAGCCGCGGACCGCCATTTCATTACATTTTCACACCAAAGACCAAAAATTAAAGAATTCTTTTGATTTTGGACACAATTCCAGGCTGTTTTTTGCCAACAAAACAGTGTAAACTTCTTAATTAAGTGGCGCTAATTCAGAAGATGAATATTTTAACTCTTGAGAGTGTAAAAATGAAACCAAATGGACCCGCAAGGGTCCATTTGGTTTCATTTTTATGTTCTCAAGAGTTACATCTGGTTAACCAACTTTCCATCATTTAGCCTGGGGACCACCTGGAACCTTCTCAAGGACCACTGGTGGTCCCCGGACCACCTGTTGAAAACCCCTGGAGTAGGCCTTCAACATTTGGACCCTATAGCCTGTCTTCATCATGTCTGATGCTATATAGACAATGCAATCCATAGTTGTGATGAATCCATAACAGAAACAACTAACGTCTCTCTAATGTGTATGTTGTAGACCTGCTGTTACTAAAAAACAATGTTAAAGGGGACCTCCACCCATTTTCATTTTTTTTTCTGAGAGTGTACAAATGCAACCAAATGGTTCCATTTGTACACTCTCAGAAAAAAAAGAAGCGTCTAAAGAAATCCATTAACAAAATATAATGTTAGTGGTTTTCTTCAGACCTCCATTTCTTGGGAACACAGAATGGGGGAACTTTTCTTATCATGTCCACCCAGCACCTCTAGTGTATAGTAATGACATATTAGAATGTTAAAAATGGCTGGAGTTCCCCTTTAAGTAATTCAGTCTTCATAGAAGAAGCCAACCTGACAAAAATGTTTGTGTAGTATCAAATGCAAAAAGAAAAGAGGATGTTCTGTGAATCCTCAGAAAAGTGTGCCTAGTCTTTGCTACAACTCAATGTCATTGCAATAGTTTAACCCTTAGTGTAGCCTACTGAGCGGGTTTTGGTGTTCTAAGCATTATGTTTTAACTATTGAAAAATAGCAGATCTACAAGCTCATAGCGCGCCACCGAGTGGCGCGCTATGAGCTTGTATCTCTGCTATTTTTGAAAAATCGTGAAAACGTGGTGAAATCTTTGAATATTATGTTATTCAATAGTTTAATAATACAAATGCTACTCAAAAAGTTTTGAGAACAGCAGAAAGGCTGTGTTCCTGTTCCTGTGTGGGCGCAAGGTATTATATTTTGTGAGACAAGCAGAGCTCATAGATCATGGCTCTGTAAAAAGAGCTCCAGAGCTGGGAGCCATGAGCCGTGGCTTGTCCTGCTCTATGAATTAGGTTTTTATTATTGTCCCAGAGTTCTTTGACGTGGAAGGTCACATTCCAAACCCTTAATATAAAATAAATCCTTTTACTCCCACCACTGATTAAATAACATCTTAAACCTGGGTAAAAATAAATGATAAATACATAAAGGGGAACAGTAATTACAGAGCTTTCTACTGCATTGAGTATAATGGACAGTGCATGGAATGCTGTGGGGGAATCAACGTAAAAATTGTTCAGAATCAATGCAGTAGAACAGTTGTTTTCAACCTTTTTGACACCAGGGACCACTATTTATTCAGCATTTGAGCCAAGGACCACCTGACATTTTAGCCCCAAAGACCTAAAACTAAAGAATTCCTTTTGGTTTTGTTCACAATTCCAGGCTGGAAGTCCAGCGTAGACTTCTTGATTAAATAGTGCTAATTCAGATGATGAATATTTTAACTCTTGAGAGTGTGAAAATGAAATGAAAATGGACCCGCAAGGGTCCATTTGGTTTCATTTTTATATTCTCAAGAGTTACATCTGGTTAACCAACTTTCCATCATTTAGCCTGGGGACCACCTGGAACCCTCTCAAGGACCACTGGGGGTCCCCGGACCACCTGTTGAAAACCTGTGCAGTAGAATATTCTTTTGTCTTTTGGGGCACAAAAAGGTAAAGTGCAGTGCACACACTTCGAAAAATCACTGACACACAAATATTGAGCTCAGCCCAGTGATGCCAACAGGCCACTTAATGCTAATAATTATGTCTTTCATCTTGTGACGTGACTGGTGCACTTATCCCTGTCTGTCTGCTCACTAATGGCAGCGACAGCACCAGCACTGACTTCCATCTTCTCCTTTCATCTGAGACTTTAGTTTTGTATGTGTTTAATACGGCATTTTAGTGTTTGAGTGATATGTAAATTACGTCACGCTGTGCCTCACAATTTGTGCAACTTCTGACGGGGAGAAAGTGCAGTATGTAAATGGAGAACAGAAATGAACTGATAGCACTCTAGATCAGTGTTTCTCAATCTTTTCCATACCAGGGTCCGCTATTTATTCAGAATTTGAGCTAAAGTACAAAAATTTAGCTTAGATACCGTATCCCACATTTTTCCAAGACCCCCCCCCACCCCCCCCCCCCCCCCCCCCCCAAAAAAAAAAAAAAAAAAAAAAAAAAACACATCTGTCACTGTCGGTCAATTGATTATTCATCATAGTTCTCACACCAAAAATTCATGGGCATGATACTGTTTTAACTGTTTTAACATTTTGAAGAGATACAGGCGATGCAACCTTTGTCTCATTTATGGATCCTATTCATGTTCAGGAGGCATACTGAGGCACAGATGATCTTTAGGTGATCTTCAAATGAGAAATAAAGGTGGTTGCCCAAGAGACGCTTCTGAGCTTAAACCGAGATTAATTATTTCCTCTGGGTATGCAAATATCCAATGATGATACTGTATTGTTAGCAGTTACACAATTATTCTGTCACTATATGAATTTGTTGTGAAACAGAAGCATTTTTAAAAGACGTTTATATCGCAAAGCAGCTATGGATGATTCGTGAGTTTGTGAGATGACATGCTTGTCAGATCGTTTAAATACGTGTAAACCTTGGAATTCACAGTTGAGGATATGAGGAAATAAAATAGCTTTGGGTTTTTAGACACTATTTTGCTCTGGAGTGTTTCCTGTTGTTTAATGCTATGCTGGTTGACGGTACATACATTTAGCTGAGCCTGCAGGGTTTCTTGTAACTCTATCTCGGGGTGTTGGGTGGCGAGGTCTATACTGTTGGCTCAGATAGGTCATTTGACCCCATTAACATCCTGTATACACTGATCAATGTACTCCCATAACACGAGAGCTAAAGGATATACAGTATACAATGTATACACACAAGATCCGCTTACAGAGGCATCAAAAATGTTTTAATTGGAAATGTACATTATTTTCCTTTTTATGCTTGTATGCGCAAAAAGCGCTGCGGTGAGCTGCCCTTGGTTCAAATACATTTCAACCACAAGTCGATGCAAAATGACATGTTTAGATCATATCAGGTTGAGTGTACCGTATGGAACAGATAAGTGCATAATACAATGTCATAATGTGTGCACAACCGATTAAAAAATAAAAGATAAAATCTGACTATGCCGTTTATAAGATTAATGCCATGACTTCACATAAAAACCTGCCATGATGCGCAATACAAATAAATGATCCCTGAACAAAACAACTTAACATTTCAAAGTGAAAAAGACACTAACAGGTCTCAAACAAACAGGGCATTAACACGAGGTTCTGTGAGTGATGACACGTCACAATAACGTATTACTTAACAAAGGATTTAGTGGTCCTGTGGTTAAACATTAGTGCACTTTAAAACCTTGAAAATCACAAGTTTTCATCGCGTTTATTTGCATAATCACAGGTATTAAATACAGAAGATAAGTCATGAGAAAGACACGCTGGTCTTTTGTTAGATCACATAACAAGTTGACTGGATGAAGAACACACTGAGGAGAGAACCTACACGCCGTTCGGGGAACAGTTCACATGAAGGAATGGCTGAATAAAGAACAATAACGTCCCATCATTAACCCTGCTTACGTAACGGACATAATAGTCATTGCTTGCTAGTGATGTTCGTATTTTTTATTTATCAAGTTTTTCCCATTCAAATAGCGTCATAACCTCTACATTGGCCATCAATAATGTCCTTCAGTATGGCCTATATAACTATACCCACTAGTGGTTATAGTTATATAGTGGGTCAGTAAGTGGTCAATCACCGGAAGTGGCAAAGAAAGAATAGAAGAGCTTTTACTGTACTTCCGGTGTCACCAGGTCACAGTGTTAAATGCAACTCTCGGCTTCACTAGGACATTCTAGACCCACAGACCCCAAATCTAAAGATTTGCTTTGCTTTTGTCCACAATTCCAGGCTGGATTTGGGAAACAAAACAACAAAAACATACATTCCAAAATGGCTAATTCAGATGATGAATATTTTAACTCTTGAGAGTGTGAAAATGAAACCAAATGGACCCGCAAGGGTCCATTTGGTTTCATTTTTACGTTCTCAAGAGTTACATCTGGTTAACCAACTAAGTTGGGGACCACCTAGAACCTTCTCAAGGACCACTGGTTGAAAAACCCCCGTTTTAGACAAAGCAACCTAAATATGTCCGTTGCGTCAGCATCCGCAATCTTAATTGATTACTTGATTACTAATTGCCATACTGTAATGTCACATTACGTTTGGACCACGATGTTGCAAAATATGATTTCACGTAGGATATCATCTTAGTGGTAAAGCATTTCTCGTAGTGCATACATGTGTATAAGGCCCCATAGCTCCTACGGGCACAGAACCCTCAGCTACATAACGACAGAACCTTTCTGATGCAAAACACCTGAGCAGATATAGATCAAGACCTACAACATTGAACATTGGTGCAAAAGGAAACAAACAGAAACCAGACACGCACATTAAATAAATGTCACAAAGCAGAACATTTTGGATAGCGACCATGACAGCCGACAACCTTAAAAAAACAAGATGCAGTTATTTTAAATCTCACAACAGCAGTAATATAATCTTAAGTCCCAATTTGAGACTTTCTCCGTGAGGCCTCATACAAACGTATGTTTGCCTGCCTGCGTTTGCTGGCTGGGTGCTGCCCACCAAAATAAAAAAGGAAAAGCACTGAGGCAGCCATCAAACACAGACAGCATGTGAATGAGGGCTCAGCGGTCGTCAAACGACAACAAAGCATTGCACCGCAGCGTGGGACTCTGCAGTGTTGCTTTGGTGCAAGCAGAGCCTTATAGTGGGAGAGTTGGGATATTCCTGTACCCGAAACCAGAGCGGAGCAGCCCAGTCACATGGTTCGTCGCGTGATTATACAGAGCCTCACTGAGTTCTAACTGCAGTTGGAAATACATTGTTTTCAACGCGAACGGCGCAAATAAGAGCTATTTTAGGTACATATGCAAAACGACAACTGTTTTAAAGTATTGTTCAGTCACAATTCAGGTCTCTGTAATGTTTATGTTGTACTAAAGAACAACAAAAATAAAGGGAATTAAAGTGATTAAATGCCTGAGTCTAATGCATGTCTCGCAAGGCCCCGTATCGCGAGACTGTCAGTTCTCAACAGTTTGTGAATGGGGTGCCATTGGAGGCACTAGTATTCTGCTATTTCAATGCGTCAATATAATTATATATCATTCGCAAATCATGTGATAAAGTATACAAAAACAACCTCCGGCGTGCATTATTTAATTTGTCTGTATCAATAATTTGTTTACGAGGTTACCGCCATTAATACATGATGTATTAATTCTTCTTCATGGCTCTTTTCGTGCCTACTTTGGTCGATATTTCATTTCATCGAGCAGTGCGAGTGCCCGGCGACAGAGGAGTGAACGGGAATATCCCAACTCTCCCATTATAAGGCTCTGGGTGAGAGAACAGTCCGTTTACGTTTAGCATTGTCTTCAGTCTTCACCATAGCCCTAATAATAAAAAATATGCCCGGCGTGAAGTAAGGCGATGCATTTCAGTCCAGCTCCACCGCTTGCGCTCGCTTCAGTCCAGCCACAGTACCGTTTAGCTTTAGTTCCACTCAGCCAAGCTCGGAAGAAGAATTTAGTTTGGTTTGATCTTGAACAAGGAAAGTGTATTCCATGTAGATAGACAGACAGTAGACAGTAGATAGACAGATGAACACAGTCCCTGGACCCCCTGAGCAGAGGCCCCGGGGCAGCCAAGAGAGGGCAGTTTGTGGTGACAGGGATGGGATATTAGTGGAGAGAGTACAGTACATACACACACTACACATCCCTGTTGTTGTCTCCCACCTGGGACATTAAGCTCCCCGTTTTATTCTCACCACAGTGTTGGCCTCTCACAGCTCTGCTGCAGAGCTCGCACACACACACACACACACACACACACACACACACACACACACACACACACACAACACACACACAACACACACACACACACACACACACACGATGGGGGAAGGAGCGGTCAAAAAGAAAAAGGTTGAAATGTGGAATGTGAATTTGTTTTTATATTCCGCAGTCAATGCGGTCGGGGGGAACCCATCCGACGGTGGGATTATTAGTGGTTACGACCCTTCCGTTCTCTCGCCGGCCACGAAGGTCTGGTGGGGTCAGTGCGTGTGTGTCCACGAGGCCCGTTTTTTACGCTTGGCGTCTGAAGCTTCCTTCAAGCCTGAACGGAAGTTAATCAAAGTTCACCCACCCACAAACCAAACTGCTCCCTGCGGGATTTGTCTGTTTTTTTTTTCTTTTGGAGATGCTGTCTGCATGCTGCCACAGTTCAAACGCAGGTGCCTTGGTGGTAGACGGTGTAGTGTTTGTGGTGTTTGAGTCCTCCTCTGTCTTTGAACTCCATGGCCCTCTGCTGGGACGTGTCCACCAGGGCACTGGCGATGGCGATGCCTATAGAGCAGGGGGGGTGTGGGGTGGGGGGGAAGATGGAAAGGTATATAAGAGAGCCATGCACAACACAACATGTACGACATTGTTTTTTCTTCTTTTTTTCTCGCTAAATTTTTATCCCTCGATTTTGTAATCCTTGTCTTGTAACCCAAGGCAGCGGAATGGCCTCATGCTTCCTTCAAAGCATGAGGAGTCCAAGCTGCCTTCTTTTCACCTGACAGGGGGGAGTCTCCCTGGTTGGACGTAGCGCGTGGAAGGAACACGTTATTCGAGCCAGTTCCCGTCCTTTCCATCAGGCGCCCCGGCTGGCCAGAGGGAGGCAGTCTAGAGCTCAGGATTACTGCATGTTTTTGTGAGGGTATCTACCCCTAGGGGACACAGGGAGAACATGCAAACTCCACACAGAAAGGCCCTTTCAGCAACCCCACCTCGGGTATGGGCACTGATGATGGAGGAGGAGACACGCCACCAGCAGTCACAGTGGCATCCCTAGCGGGAATTGAACCCAGGACCTGGGTTCAATTCCCAGGTCCTCGGTTCAGCAGAGACATAGACAGAGACTCCATCTCTGTCTGTCTCACTATTGTTGGTTTGTATCACACTCTATCCCACAGCTTGTGTATCTGAAGATGATAGATTTCACTGCTTTCAAACCTGGCATCCCCATTTTGGGTGCCTCTCCCTATGGGCAAGTGTTTAGGCATGTTCAAACATATTCAAACAGAGCTTAAAGGGGTTAAGACTTAAGAGTTTGTCAGGCACAATGCCACGAAGGCACCACCAGACATGTGCGGTACTGCTGCTACCGAGGATGGTTTAAGTTAAGGGTTAAGGCAGGTCTGGAGTCTGCTGGAGCCCTGAGTGGCTTGTCTCCGATGTACAGCCGTAGGGGCTGACAGTCTACGGTCGTCGTTACGGACAGGACAGCCGCAATCTGCCTCCTTGCAGCAGCCAAATAAACACACCATGCAGTCAAACAGCTCTGCGCTGTTTCATATGATTTGGAAGCGAGTTTGTTTTTCAGCATTTCACACTCAAGTGATTCCTGGATGTATTTTTCCCCCCTTTTTTGGATAGAAGAGGGAAAGCCGATTACTAAGCTACTTTTGTGTGTGTGCGTGTGTGTGCTCGTGCATTATACACAGCCGTGAGCACGTGCCAGGAAACATGCCCCAAATAATATGCAATGTCCAACATTAGTGACAAATATAAAATCAGAATCACAAACTCAAATACAGTATATGTTGATGCTGGTCTGTCGGATATACCGTATGTTTCTACGGGACTTAAAGGAGAATTCCACACCAAAACACATTAGGCATCCATCTACCTTGATCCCTGTGACATCATAGCCTATATAGTGTACTTGATTTTTGTGATAAATGCCCCCTGCTCTACATTTCACCCCTGAGATCCCCCCGCCCCCCCACGTCTGCATTGCGGCAGATTGTCTTTATTCTAATGCAGGTATTTTAGTAGCTCCAAATTTAGACTTTACTTGTAATCCCAGAGGTAATCTTTTCCTCCTCCTCTCCTCCCCTCCCCTCCATTCTACCACTCTCCTCTCCAATCACTCAGGTTGAATGAAGGAATCAAGGTAGATGGATGCCCATTGCCCAATGTGTTTTGGTGTGGTATTCTCCTTTAACTGTAATACATTATGAGACCGTACATACAGTATTGTGCATGACTGCAATTGGCTAGTTCCGGGCCACAGCCTGGAGGGATGGTTGTTCTGTGATTATTAACAAGGTCACACATAATACTTTGAACTGTCAGTGTGCATGCATGGTTTGACACACTACAGATCAGATGGACAGGCAGTGATCCAACTGATCTGTGTGAACGCAGCATACTGTCGTGGCATGCTGCGTTCACACAGGTAGTTCCCTATGCCTCCCCATCAGCCAAATTAGCAATATAACCTGGACCTACCATATACGCCTGCTCGCAATTTTGTGTGAGGGATTTTCTCACTTGAACTGAGTCAAGGGGTCCCTAGAGATGAAAAATCACCGAGGTGCTTGTCCGCCATAGTGCCACGAATGGCGCAATGGCCGAATCAAATATGGCCGCCATCGGATATGGTGAAAATCCAACTTTTGTGTATATACACATGCAATACCTCTATTCTGACTAATTGGGGGGTGGGGAATCCATTTCTGATATTGGTATGACCATTTCGGTTGATTTTGACCTTGAAAGGTCATGGTCAAGGCCATTTTGCTATTCCGAAGACCATAACTAACCATTGTTAGGTGAAAAAACGGGTGCAATGGGTCTATTTCTACTAATTCTGACATTTATTAATTAATTGAATTAATAATCAATCATATAAATCACTTGTTTTTTTAGTAGGCCTACATGTGCATAAGACATATAACAATTATAAAATGTATTTCATTGCGTGTTAAATCAAATCAAATTGAAGGAATAAAAGTGATGCAAAATCAAACAGCAACTTCATTCAAAGTGAACTCAACAGATGGCTATTGGCCTTGGCCCAAGTGAACCATTTTATTGCCATGGCCAGAGTGTTGACAACCAAATCAGGTATCAATGGCCATATGGTGTGACGAAGGCATGTTTGCTCCAGCAGTAGATATTCATCTACACAAGACAGAACATTCAAGAATTTCTTCCTTTGCATGGGCCCTTTCCACTGGACATGTCTTCTGCTCAGAACAGGAAAACTGCTTAGAGTTTCTGGCCCTGGTGATGCAATGGTTGAGTGTGCCATGTTTGGACCTGGTCTGATAGAGTTGGTGTTAAACGGCAGCCATTATGTCCGAGCTCTCACTGGGATGCCGATGGTAGAGGATGTGATCAGGGTTAGGGTTAGGGTTATGTTCTGGCAGAGCTGCATATCCAGTGCTAGCACAGGTACAGGCATTTCACACTGTGCTGGCTGCAAATCAACATTCCTCAGAGCAGTTTGAGGCCCCGATAGGACAAGTAGAGAAATTGAATCAGGATTTTGAGAAGGAATGTAAGGCTGTCAGAGCTCTGCCATATTGGAGGTTGGCTGTATTTGGTGGCTGTAATGAAAAATGCTGTGGGATACTATGGTGATCTTTGCATAAACTACCTGTGTCATGGCTCATAGTATCTTGTGCGAATCAAGGTGCTAGAGTTTACACGTCCTGAGTTCTACTGGCACTTCTCAATCGGTCAGTGGGTTGTTCAGGTCAATGCTGGATCAGTACTGCAGTAGGTAACCTGAAGGTCGAGCAGAGCATTCAGCGAGTGATGAAGGTTCCTGAAGGTCACTATGTAGTAGGAGCCACACACACATGCAAAAGCAGATGCAGAGTTTGAGCTCTTGTTTCATGAGATTCATGAAAATGTCCTCAACCTCCTCACCAACAACTACCCCCAAAAAAATCCATCTCGAGCATACACTGAGCACCACTTGTCACCTTACATTCAAAGTGGTGAAGCTGTTTGACTCTGTGCTAGAGCACGAGATTCCATACTCATTGACTGTCAATCTGCAAAGCAGGTTGTATACAGAGAATTCACTCTGCGCCTGCTCAACTGGACTTTGCAGATGACTTAGCTCTTGTTAGCCATACCCAGCTCACACTTCAAGAGTTGACTAACAACCTCCAAGAGCACGGGGAAAAAGTGGGTTTACGGATAAGCCACGGGAAGACCAAGGCTATGGCAGTTGGACAAGTCCTACACCTCCCACCACTCACCCTGGGTGACCACGACATAGAATATGTTGACAACTTCACCTATCTTGGAAGTAACATCTCAAGCACAGGAGACGTGGAGAAGGATGTCAACAACAGAATTGGCAAAGCTGCGGGAGTGTTCCAACGGCTCCGAAACATCTGGCTGTCCAAGACCATCACTACGGCCACCAAGCTGCGCCTCTATATGTCAGTGGTCATCCCAACGGTGACTTACGCCTGTGAGACATGGGTGAGGACAGCCAGCATCACCAAGAAGCTGGATGTCTTCCACCGACGTTGTCTCAGGTCCAATTAAAGATCTCATGGAGAGACCACATCACCAACGAGGAGGTGATGAGGAGAGCAGGAGTAGCTGCACTGTCAGACATGGTCTCTGAAAGGAGAAGGAGAATGACTGGCCACGTACTCCGACTGCCAAGGGAGAGACCGGCAAGCGTGGCGATGGACTGGATGCCTGAAGGTGGGAAGAGGAAGAGAGGGAGGCCGAAGAAAACATGAGACAGACAGCCAAGGAGGACTGCAGAGAGATGGGTGTCAGCTGGCATGGAGCAAGAAGGGTCGCCAGAGACCGGAGCAAATGGAGGAGCCTCGTCGCCCAATGTTCCAATAGGAACGAGAGGAACTAAGTCTAAGTAAGTAAGTCTGCTCAACTGTCTAAAAATGGGGAGTGCCTGTAGTACCCATACAGACAGGAGAGGCTAGACTGAGACTAAGAAAATTAGCTGAATCATACCAAAGAGGAAGCCTCACTTCAAAGAGCAACCACAAAAGGCACCAAACACCATTTTGAAGAAGCAGAACTTAGTTTTACCCAAAGACATGGCTGAAGCATATAGGAGCTATGGGCATTGCTAAGGAGCAGGGCATAAACATCCAGCAAATACTTTCTCATGACGTGCTCTCAACATCTTTGATGGTCAAAAAAAGAGATTGAGCCTGGACTTGATCTCACCCAATGGAGTCTGCATCTAGTCATCTACTCTTGCCACTTGTGTTAGACTTCATGTCGAAAATGTGGCAGATACCACTGGGACGGTTCTCAACGGTCAACACCCTCATCAGTGCTTCATCCTCCTTCTGCCGAGAGTCGGAATTCATTCACCTCATACTTGATACGTACATTGAGAGGTCTCAAAATGAAGGGAGCCCCTGCAACGTACAGACTGAACAGCAAGCATTGGCATGAACAGCAACACACCCATTCCGCAGCAACTTCACAAGTTCTGGGTGTCTGAGAACAAGCAAAATATCTATCTGTTAGTTTGGGATATGGTGTGCAGTCAGGTCTGTGGCAATACTATCACTGTCAGGTCTGTCGTCCATGACAATGAGGTTCTCCCAGCAAAGGTGGCTGGTGGCAAGGACATTCCCACTATTTTGTCTTCTCTATTGCAATGTAAAGCATTTGATATGCATTTTATGTCATGAAAGGTGCTATACAAATAAAGATTATTATTATTATGACCATGACCTCTTGAACTGGATTGAGGAAGCTGACACGAGGCTAGTGGACTGGTGCATATGGAGTGGGCTATTTGTGTTAAACAGTGTAAGAGAGTTGTGATAGTTTTTAATGATACACCTGTGCATTACTTCTACATTGTATCCCGTACTTCCAAGCACTGGGGATGAAGGAAGTCTGGCAGCAGTATGGCACTGGTGAAAAGCGACACATGCTACCACTGCATCAAGCAGTCTCTTATCTTGGAACAATATTTGACTGGACAGGGCCGCTGGATGATGTGGGAGGGAGTCGAGAAGAAGAAGCTGACATGGAGCGAAGTCTGGGGCTTGGAATCTAACAGGCTGAGTTTCATTGTTCAAGCAACGTTGTGCTGCCATCTCCCATAAACCTGCAACTATGGTTGGGAAGGACCCAGCATGTCTAGCCGATAAGCTTGAGCAGAAGAGGATTTCCATCAACGCCCTACCCACCAGCAGCCAGGGCATGTGCCATCACCCACCAACGTTCCTCCGGGAGGGGGATCCTACCATCTAGTCTTTTAATTGATCCTGGAGATCCCTGCATGAGCAAGTTGAGAGAAAATACTTGATTTTGTTTTATATTAGTTGTATATCACTTTGTCACTCTTATTTAATCATTTCAGAACCCATATAGCAATGTATATGTATACTTGCATATGTGTTGTGTTCTAAATAATAACGTAATTGAGTAAAAATGATAACAGGGGACAAATTTGTTACTTATTATTATTATTATTATTATTATTATAAGTTAAATATCAATATAAAAGATATCACACAGGAATCATTGCCACAATTATAGGAATTAGACCTATTGCAAGTCTTTGGAATAGCAAAACGGCCTTGACCATGACCTTTCAAGGTCAAAATCAACCAAAATTGTCATAACAATGTCAGAAATGGATTCCCCACCCCCCAATTAGTCAGAATAGAGGTATTGCATGTGTATATACACAAAAGTTGGATTTTCACCATATCCGATGGCGGCCATATTTGATTCGGCCATTGCGCCATTCGTGGCACTATGGCGGACAAGCACCTCGGTGATTTTTCATCTCTAGGGACCCCTTGACTCAGTTCAAGTGAGAAAATCTCCTCACACAAAATTGCGAGCAGGCGTATATGGTAGGTCCAGGATTAATAGGCAGACACACAGACCGGGGACGTTTTTTTTTTACCATTAGGCAGACAAGGCAGTTGCCTGGGGCGCCATGAGGGGAGGGGGGGTCCCAGGCTAATAAGCCTCATATGGATAAATACATTATACTTGTCCACTAGAATTGAACATTTAATACACATATAACATGTTCTTTAGTTTAAAAATAGTTACTGTTTTTATCCCTTGGGGGCGCCATTTTACTGTGCCTGTCATACGTATGACGTCACAGGACATTTTCCCTGGAGCACCCCCCTTACCAAATGGACCTTTACGGGTCCATTTGGTAAGGGGGGGCTCCAGGGAAAATCTTGCCTGGGGCTCCAAATTGCATAGAAACGCCTCTGCACACAGACACACGCAGACAGACGACATGGCCAAATGCAATAATCTCCAAGGAGAGGAAACAACAAAGCCCAAACGCTTTGATTACCATAATTTGATTCAAAGTCTGCCGGGTGCAAGAAATTTCAATTACAAAAACCTTGTCAGCTGTGCATATAATGTAACTTTGCTGTCTTTATTTGACTGTATATATGCCTCTTAGGAATGCAAAGCCATTTTAAAGTGTTTTTCTTTGAAATATGGATTTATAGTCTGTGAGAAAATATGCAATATTTTGGAAGGTACATTTCTCATAGTGAAACGGAAAATTAAAAGTCCCGGCATGTCAACAGAGGACCTTTAATAAGCTTATAACGCTATTAGACTTCAAAAGTAATACATTCCAGTGTAGACTCTGTCCTGTTGGGAAAGGGTTTATCCCTCGCTGTGATAAGACCTCACATTTTACAGTTTGTTCAGGTATTATAGAGAGAGAGCAGCGCTGTCTACACACGCTGGAACATTTTCGCCGGAAAATCCATTAGTTTGTACACTTGTCAAAGAGTTAAATGAACCCGAATGAATCTCCACATAATCTGGTGAAAATGCTGCCGGCAAAAATCTGCAGCAGATCTGGCTGCTGCTACTGACAGCTCCCAGTGGCCACAATAGAAGACTGAAATGGGAGTTGTTGGGTATCATCAACATTGAAATTGAATTAAGTAAACCTCTCTTAATCCTGCGACAGGGGAAATTCTGTTTCATCTTCACCCAGCTGATGGCTGAATGATTTGAGCTCTATAGGGGACAGCTGTTAGCGCACTGTTCTGATTCCCAGGCAGCCTCTCTGGCCACACCACCCCGGCCATAAAGGACAGAAGAGCACTTTGTACCACAAGGTGCTTTTTTAAAATTGAACTTCCAGGGCAGTGCACCACATGTTTGAGTGCACAATGACTTTGAAATAATTTGCAAAAGGCTAAGTAAAATCTGAATGGTCTAAAGGACATAACAATAGCAAAAACAAAACAAATCTTCACATAGTAAAAGGCATGACATGCAGTAAGTCGAGTGTTGTTCATATAATTTTGTTAATGTGTCAAACTAGAGTAGCAACGACAGAATCCTGATGTGCTACAGATGGTAACAACATGGCAAAAATAAAACAAAACACATCATCTGTGAGTTTTGCATGAAATAGCATGCCAAAAATCACTGCACCGTCACTGCATTCTACAATCTCTTGTCGTCTTACACGTTACAGTCTTGTTTTAAACGAGGCATGATGTTTATATTGTTGTAATACAATGCTTTCAATCCAAGGACATACAATCTGTTTCATGCCACTCTACTGTTACAAGTAGAGTGGCATGAGTAGAGAGTAGAGTAAATTTACTTGAGTAAAACTGCCTTTACTTTAGTTGAGTAAAGCCAGCCTGGTGCTGGTGACAAACCATTGAGAGCTACAGAACTACAGTACTCTTGCTGCATGCTATCGAATGACATTCTGTACTTTCCCGTGCCCTGAAATACCCCCAAAGTAACTACCATAGCACTGTAGGTAGTAGGTACTGTATGCAAAGTGAAGAGAAGCGCTTTAATTCCAAAGGTAGTTTGTTTGGACTCAAGAGATTTGGGCATATGGACAAACAGACACTGATAATATGTCTATGTCTGGAGGTTGGCACAACTACAGTACACAAACCTCATTTACATTTATACCTTAGCGTTAAAATATGGTGATTAGATGGAAATCCAACCGGCGCTTATTTGCTTTGCTTAACCCACTAAAACCTGAGGGATTTTAGGTTTGGGTTTCTACAAATGGATTTTTAAGTCAGTGGTTCTTTTTCGAAAATTGCCAATAAATTAAAGGCAATCCACACTCAAAAATAGTGGAGAGATTTGTGTACAGACGAAACCACTCTCAGAAATAAGTGTTTACATATGCATAGACAATATGCTCATCAATGCTCATCAATCATTACTTATGAATGACTGTTAACATAGTTGTGCCTACACACATTTTTTGCATGGGAATAACAATAATGTGAATGTACCGGTATACCTGCTAATACCTGCAGATTGTCTTGTCACACTTGAATGTAATTCTTTTAAATATATGTATTCAATGTTGACACCATGTATAAATTAGGGCTTGATGATACATTTTGTAATACTGTATATTAATGAAGTCTGTTTTTTCTTGCGTACGCGTTGTTCTATTGTTAGTCCTAGCATATAGATCAGTGGTTTTCAAACTTTTTCATACCAGGGCTCACCATTTATTTATTCAGCATTTTAGCCATGGTTCAGTGTCTTGCCCAAGGACACTTCGACACGTATAGACAGGAGGAGCCGGGATTCGAACCGCCGACCCACAGGTCATTGGACGACCTGCTCTACCTCCTGAGCCACCCCACACGGCTGTGGCAACTGTCCATCATTTAGCTGCGGACCACCAGTGAAAACCCCTGGTATAGATTACTGTATTGCAGTAAGGGCATCCGTTTATCCATCCAATTTTCAAGTTTTCAATCAGTCTTTTCTGTCTCTTTCACTCTCTTTCCTCCCCTGTCTCACATGCTCAGGCCAGTGTGTGAGCAGGATTACACTCTGTACAAGCAGGGAAGTCTCTAAGCTCTTGTATAGCTTCCCTATGATCTGGAAGACAGACAGATGCGTGCACACACACACATACACACACTCACGCATGCCTGCACGCACAGACATGTGTGTATGCCAGCATGACTGACTGACCGACTCAGAGAGGATGAGTGCTCACGCACGCACGCACGCACGTGCACACACACACACACACACACACACACACACACACACACACACACACACACACACACACACACACACACTCTCTTTCTTTCCTTCATCCCTTCCTTCCTTTATCCTCCTTTTCTCGCCCGTCTTTAGGCCTGAGCCTTTTGTGCAACCACAGTTTGTTTTATCGATTCACTCAAAGTGGAGCTTAATCAGTCTCCTGTTAACGAATTAGCAGGCTGCATATCAACGTGTGGCAGAGAGAGAGAGAGGGAGAGAGAGAGAGAGAGAGAGAGAGAGAGAGAGAGAGAGAGAGAGAGAGAGACAGAGAGAGAGAGAGAGAGAGAGAGAGAGAGAGACCTACACACATCCATGGATTGAAAGAGAGATGGAGAGACAGACAGGGCAAGGGAGTGAGTGAGTTACACTGTGGGCTAGATTCAGCGCTCAGCCCTTCCAGCCTGAGCTTAAAGAGTGGCTCAGTCTAATGAAAGTGATGCATGGTTCTTACAAAACTAATCTGCCTTCTCAGCAGCGCAGATCGAGGCGGGGAAACGAGAAGAGAAACGACGCGTGTGGCGACGTGTTCTCAGATATGTCGGATGTGGAGCCTGGGTGGATTGACTGGTGAAACACATGTACAGTAGGCCTACAGTCGCACACACACACAGACAGACAGAGAGACAGACAGGCTGGGGGGGGGGGCAGGAGAAAATGGTATGGTTGCAGCTTCATTGCCTTCATTGCCTGTGACGCACCCATACCATTTTCGGTTACAGGACTTATATTAGGCAAGTAAGCATCAATTATAACATCAGTTGTTGTTGAAGTTGCAACAGACATGCAACATGCATAAAGCTAAAGGTCTGACTCAGAGAGTTTTCTGTTTTCAATGACGAAATGCTGTTGGTTTAGTGGTGCCACATTTGTAGTTAGTTAGTAGCAGCAGCAGCAGCTGCTTCAAAACGCTTTAATTATAAGCTCTTTAATTTGAAATATTGGAAATTTGGGTTGTTTTGCATGCCATCATGTTTGGTGGGGCAGACACGACATTTAGGGGGGCATTGCCCCTCACATGCCCATGCCTAGATCCGGCCCTGCAGACAGATAGAATGAGGAAGTTGTTGAAGGTGTTGCCAGTGGGAGGTGTAAGAGCACGCGGTGGCGACGCCCGCCTCACCCACCCACCCCAAAACAGGATTTGCATATCGCCGCGGCAGCAACTGAGAAGATAAGTTGCCGCGGTTACGCTTTGGTAAATCCCTCTTCTTCTTTCGGTATTTCTTTTCGCCCCTCTCTCCTGCGAGGAGGATGATTAGTGGACCCCTTCCTCTGTTCTGCTTCATCCCTCCATCTTCTCCCTGATCCCTCTCTGTCTCTCTCTCTCCTTCTCTCTCTCTCTCTCTCTCCCTTGCCTTCCTCCTGAGCTTAATCTTAGTTTTTATCATCTCTTTGGCTCCCATAATTCCAAGCTCGGAGAGCTACGTGATCTGCTTTTAGCTATACCATGTATCAGTTCTGTCTCATGGGAGTTACCTTACAAGCAGAACAGAAAAAAGGTACAAAAAAGTAAACGTTTTCTTATTGTAATTTCCTCATAATCACAGTTGCGTGAGGTCATTAGTATTGATGATGAATTGCCGTGTAAAGGTAACGTAATAAAGATGCCGCGACGTTCCCCACAGCGTTCGTTTCCTCACTGTTTGGCCATATATTCAGCTTTCTCATTCATTTCATCCCAGCGACGGTTAAATCCTTCTGCATAATGCTCTTCAAAATTGTACAGACACTTGGTTAATTTTCTTTCTTTTTTGGTCCATTGCATTGAAATGTCAAGTTAGACTTTTGTATTTGTGTGAGTGATGTACAGTGTGTCCATACTTCCAGACAGATGTGATTATTATGAGCAGATCCCGTGGTGCAGGTGAAGTTTGTGCTGTGAGCAGCAGCTGTTAGTGTCCAGGACACACAGTGTCTATGAGTGAGTGTGTACAAAGCACATCACACAAGGTTAAGTCAGGTAAAGCCTTCTATATCTCTCCCCTCCCTCTCCTCCCCTCTCGGTCTCTCTATGTCTCGTTTTCTTCTCTTCTCTCGCTCACATTTGTCATCTGTCAGTTTCACCACGTCATTCCGAGAATATAAGGCTCACTTTTATGCCGCAAAGCTGTTCTAAAGAGGCGTCTTTCCTGATGTAATCTGTACCTGGAGAAATGACTGAATTTTAAGCAGTATGTTTGACAAAGGTTTAAACCGATGCTTATTATTATACATAAGGTAATTTATAGGAAATGGTGAGGAAAAACGGATGTTTGCTTGTTTGTTTTTTGTGTCAAGGGAAGGCAGAATGGTGATGCATCCACACATGCAGTAATGTCTGTACTGACTTCTAAAGTTGTCACTATACTCTACATTTAAGTCAATATACTTTTTTGCTTATATTTAGGGTAGCCAATTATCTTTTAACATTTTTTGCCAATTGAATTCTTGTTGGATCCTACAGATGAGTCCAAACCAGGAGGGCATATAGAGCAGTGATTTTCAACCAGTGCTCTGGAGAGGGTTCGAGGTGCTTTATTTGTCACTCCAGTGTATGTCAGGACATATATAGGAATGAAATAACGTTTCCATAGTTCCACAGTGCAAAGACAATAGACAGTGCAATAAGAAAAAGGACAAACACAAGAACAACAAGTGACATAGTGCAACAGACGAGACCCCCCCCCCCCCCCCCCCCCCCCCCCGATCCCCCAGATGTAACTCTTTGAGAGTGTAAAAATGAAACAAATGGACCCGCAAGGTCCATTTGGTTTCATTTTACACTCTCAAGAGTTGAAATATTCATCATGTGAATTAGCCCAAGTCTACACAACTAGAGAATGTAGAAGATTAATGGTCATTTTGATGTACTGTTTGGGTTGCACCATATCCAACTGCATTCAACCATCTAAACAGCATTATGTTATCCATGAACAGAAAATCTGTAATGAATGAATGAACACATCTGTAATCACCTGCCATCTGTAATATAAGGCACCAAATCCTCGACCGACCTGTTCCCATGGGTTCTATTTTTAATCATTGTGTATGAGCAATACTAAATTCTTAATTGCATTTTGTGTGTAAAAAAAAGTTTGATTGCAATTACTTAATTGCTACCAATTTATTCTTAAGATGGTCGAAGGCTCCAAACACCACCAGTCCACTACACCTTTCAAGTTAGGCTTCAAACACTCTTGCGCTGATTGCATAATTAGCCCACTGCATTAGTAAATTGGTCATTAATTCCACACACCTTAACAGAGCAAATTGCACTTAAGGCACTGGGCAATTTGCACTACACGTTTGATGTACGTAAATCTGTCGCTGAGAGTTTTACAGATTCAGCAACGTGGTCCACACACGTGTGCTCTTTATGAACGCACATTCATATTTGTGCATTCCAGACATATTGCATAAGACGTGTGCATCCGTGGGTGGGTGTGATGTTACAGAAACTGCTGTTTAGGAACAGTGTCATAACTATGACACACACAGTAAAATGGCACCCCCCAAGGGATAAAATTAAGAATTATTTTTAAGCTAAAGAACATATTACAGTATGTGTTTTAAATGTTATAGAGAAGTATTATGCATTTATCCATATGAGGTTTATTAGCCTGGGATACTTTTAAAGCCCCCCCCCCCCCCCCCCCCCCATGGCGCCCCAGGCAACTGCCTAGTCTGCCTAATGGCAAAACGCCACTGTATTATGCACTCCCAGGTTTTTTCGACTTTACAAACTCAACAAGGGCAGATTCTCCCTCTCAGGGTCTCTCTCTCTCTCTGTTTATCCGTCTTTTTAAGCAGGTCAGTTAATGGTACAAGGCCTCAAGGGAGAGCAGCAATGCAAGAGGAAGGCGGTGGAGGAAAACAAAGATGAGGAAGGAAGAGACAGAGATAGGAGGAGGAGGCGAGACGGCCGAGGCTCGAGGCGGGTCCTCTATCTGAGGGTCTGAGGAGACGTCAAGTGCACTTGGACACACACACACACACACACACACACACACACACACACACACACACACACACACACACACACACACACACACAAACACCAACAACACAGGATGACCGGCTGTCTGACCCCGGCCCAGGAGGCGTGTGCGTGCGTGTGTGTAGAAGACGGGTCTTGAGAGGAGGAACCAATGACAATCTCCTTTACTGTGTTGTTGTGCTTTCAGTTACGTGACGGGCATGTGTATGTTAGTGTGTGCGTGCATATAATGCAGTGGTTTTCAAACTTTTTGGGATCAGGGTCCACTATTTATTCAGCATTTTAGCCACGGACCACCATTTGATGACATTTTAGGCCTATACAGACCCAAAACTAAAGATTTCTTTTTGCTTTTGTCCACAATTCCAGGATGGATTCGGGAAACAAAACAGTCAAACCTACAGATCAAAATGACCATTAATCTTCTACATTCTCTAGCTCATTCTCTAATTTAGATGATCAATATTTTAAATGTTGAGAGTGTAAAATGAAACCAAATGGACCCGCAAGGGTTTCATTTTTATGCTTTCAAAGAGTTAGATCTGGTTAAACAACTGCCCATCATTTAGCCTGGGGACCACCTGGAATCCTCTCAAGGATCACTGGTGGTCCCCGGACCACTGGTTGAAAACCACTGGTTTAGTGTATGTATGTGTTGGGAGACACATTATTCTAATTCAAACGAAAGCAGTCCATCTGAGTAATAAGTAAGGCCTGATATTACACTGACATGACATCTATCTTGAAGTGACACAGATCCGATTCAGACGAGGTTTGGCTGCCCCAGAGTAAATCAGGCCTAAATATTTTGCTCCACGAGGAATAAATACAATCTGCATCCCAAAGAAACGTTTTAAACGTCTGAGGCTTTTATTTTGTCGCCTCCCTCGGGAAGTCAGATTTAATCCACAGAGGGATTAGGATCCAATTCAAGGCGCGTTAAGTTATGTTAGAATGTGTGGGTGTGGGTCAACTCACCTCAAGTGAGGAGCGAGTTTATCACGCTAACGCTTTCCGATATTGAGTTACGGCGCTTGATTTTCCCAACTTTACGGTTTAACTGGGGGGTCAATGGCCGCAGATCGAGGTTCATTGGCTCCGTGTAGGAGTGATCAATGTTCCCAGAGAGATGGGGCTGTTAATATACTACCCACTCATGGTGGGCCCCATGGTCAGTGGGCTGGACCTGGCTGAACCCTAAGCTGATGGAAAATCACTAGATAGGACGATCAATGAATCAGTTATTTAAAGCAGGGCCGCCCACACGTTTTTGACTTTCGACTACATCATCGCCTACTTCATCTCTTCATACTACTTCCTCCGCACCCGCACCCATACCATTTTCAGTTACAGAACTTATATTAGGCAAGTACGCATCAATAATAACATCAGTTGTTGAAGTTGCAACAAACACACAGCATGCATAAAGCTAAAGGTCTGACGCAGTTAGTTAGTAGCAGTAGTTTTTTTCAAAGTTGTGTAGTTGTGTTTCAAATCATTTTAAATATATAAGCACTTCAATTTGATTTTTTTTTTAATTTTTCAAAAGGTTTTGCATGCCATCATGTTTGGTGGGGCAGTCTGGGCATTTAGCCCATGCCTAGATCTGGCGGTGAGCTAAACAGAATCCAGGTCTGGTGAGGACAGAGCGAGTGCATTTACCAGCAGTGGCAGCTACAGAGGAAGAGCCGGTGCAGTCAGTAGCGTTATGCGGCAACCCAAACTGTTACCCTAACCAAACTGTGACTATAATCCCCTAACCAAACCCTGGCTAAGCCGGCAATGCGATAGCAATGACGACAGCAATTTCTATGGTGGTAAAACAGGGCCGGATCTACAGTAGGTATGGGCATGGGGGGGCATTGCCCCCTAAATGCCCAGGTAAGATATTTCAAATTAAAGTTCTTACAATGAAAATGATTTGAAACACTACTACTGCTACTACTACAATTGTGACACCACTAAACCAACAGCATTTCATCATTGAAAACAGAAAGCTCTCTGAGTCAGACCTTTAGCTTTATGCATGCTGCGTAAGTCCTGTAACCAAGTCCTGTTTTTTTTTTTTGCCTCCCTCTAATAAAGTTGTCTCTTTTATGCTCACATGTAAAGCGTCTTTGGGTGTTTTGAAAAGCGCTCTATAAGTCCCAGATATTATTATTATTAATTATTATTAAAAATGGTTATGGCGATGAAGCCGCCCCCACACCATTTTCACCTGCGCCCCCAATTGGAAAATGTTACATCCGGGCCTGCAGTAAAAGCTCTCACTCCTTATGCAGTTCACAGGCGCGCACAAGCATGTGTGCAATAAATTCACAGGGCCGGGCTGCACGTAAACAACACGCTCGCGGAACTTGTCGCAGAGCTATTGTTCTCTGACAACAACGCAGGTCACTTTGAAAATTAACTATAGGAGCATTTTATCATTCCCGTTCTAAAGGCCCTTTAGTGCTCTACTTTTTGAGCGCCTCTGATTTAAAGGGTTGAGTGATTTTGTTGCTTTGAAGACGAAGTTTTGTTTTAGTGCACGTTAAGTTACTGTACATAGCATATATTGTAGAAAAAGAATAGCCACGGTAAATTACACACTGACCCATCCTTCCACACACCAGGCCTGGACACAAGGTTTCTACAGTTTCTCATTATTTGGACTGAATGCCCTTCCAGTATATACCATTTACCTCTCAAAGCAGAGGCGGAATCTTGTTATAATCTTCATGGGGGCTGCGCACTTGATTTTTGATCTTGTATTGGTATATGTTTTTCAACCTTTTTGACACCAGGGCCCACTATTTATTCAGAATTCTGAGCCATGGACCACCGTTTGATGACATTTTAGCCCCACACAGACCAAAAACCCAAAGATTTCTTCTTTTTTATCTACAATTCCGTCTGGATTTGGGAAACATAACAGGCAAACCTAGATATCTAGTTGTGTAGACTTGGGCTAATTCAGATGATGAATATCTTAACTCTTGAGAGTGTAAAAATGAAACCAAATGGACCCGACAGGGTCCATTTGGTTTCATTTTTACGTTCTCAGGAGTTACATCTAGTTAACCAACTTAGCTGGGGACCACCTGGAACCCTCTCAAGGACCACTGGTGGTCCCCGGACCACCTGTTGAAAACCCCTGGTATAACCTACTGTTGTATTGGCTTGGCTAGGGGAGGCCTCATTGTGAACGTGTAGGAACAACACTGTACTCTACACACTATACCTTGCAGGTAAACAAATGCCACCTGGTTAGCATTTGAATATCTGATGGCCCTGTTGTGTCCAGCCGACCATCGGCCACTTCCCGCGACCCCGAAACTCGCAACCAAAAGGTGTGAAAACTTGGAGTTACAGTACAATTGAATTCTCATGAAATCCTCAGGGGGTTTCCGCCGATGTCTCAAAAGGATGTTCTGCTCTTCTCCCAAGGAAAGCTATACTGTGCCAATTACCCCAAAGCTCTCTCTCCAGCCCTTTGTTGTTCTCCTTCCCTTGCAGATTTGAGCCATGTTGTAATTCTCTCCATCCTGTCTATTAGCCTGAGGTAGCCGCTTGGAGCTTCTAAAAGGCTCCTGAAGTGTAGTAGTGCCTTTTCCCCTCACTTTCTAACCCAGTATTTTGAAAGCCAGCGCCTTGCAAAGTGCTCAATTTTCCCCTCTGTAGTGCTGTCATCTGCTTCAGCCCCTCAGGAGGCTGAGAGGGTCCACTTCCTGCCTCCAGTAACAAAGGCCTGGCCCAGTCCCGCTCCCGTTACGTACAAGTCCATTTCACCAAGTCTAGACTTAAAGCAGCAGCCAGCTGACATATTGATGGACAGCACTCCCACGGTGAGAGGAGATGAAGGAGGCAGAGCGAGCGACAGAGAGAGGGAGAGAGAGAGCAAGAGAGGGGGGGGGGGGTATAGAAGCCTTATGGTTTGTTTTACCCTTTCAGTGTTGGGCAGTAACTAATTAAATATTATATATTACTGTAATATTATTACCTTTTTCAGCAAAAGTAAAGTAAAGATATTACTCTGCCAAATGCGTAATAATAAGTAATATGTTACTCTGCCAAGACATTCCTCATTACTTATTACTTTTGAGCATCTTGTTGCATGATGTGAAATAGAACAGATTTACAAGCTCTCAACAGATATCAACAGAGATGCACTGTAGTTTGTAGATCCTAATCCACCACAGCATTCTGCACATTACAAGTTATCACAGTTGTTACAAGTTGACACTAAACAGATTTTGTTGTACTCTATTCCTTCATGGGTGGGAGTGAGGACTTGGGAAAGTAATATTGTAATATGTTATATATTAGTCTTTGAGTCTGGTACTTTGTTCCTCATGTCTCCCAGGCCGTTTTCCTTTTAGAGCCATCTAAAGTATTTTTTTCTTTTTTTTTGGCTAAAATCGTTTTTAGTAGTAAGATCAAAGTTCCTATTTTTTAATATGATTAAAAAAGATTTTAGCCAGAAAACGAAAAAAAAAAAAAAAAAAAACTTTAGATGGCTCTAAAAGGAAAACGGCCCAGGAGACATGAGGAACAAAGTACCAGACCCTGACACATATTATTCTTTGATTCATAGTAAAGTAATACCGGTATAACCGGTATTACTTTTTCTAAGGGGTCATAAGTGAAGTAAATATATCACTAAGATATTACTAAGTAATATTGCCCAACACTGGTTATGATATGTAAACATGTATGCTGTTGAAAATAACAAGTTAATGGGATTAAATACATTTTGTTGATTGATCTGATTATTTTTTTAACACAATTAACACATGTGCTTAACACACTGACTCAAGCCACTGAGCCTTTTCTCATTGGTAAAAACAAAAATGGGTTGATCACGCTTTTACGGAGATATATAGCGTGTCTCCCTGCTCTAACCAGAGCCATAGATCAGTGGTTTTCAACCTTTTCCATACCAGGGCCCACTATTAATCCTGCATTTTAGCCACGGACCACCGTTTGATGTTGAGTTTAGTCTCTTGGCCCCAAAATTAAGGAAGTTTTTGTCCACAATTTAGGAGATAAGTGGCAAAACGTTGGTCTAAACATCAAATACATTTTCTAATTGTGTAGATTCTTGAGAATTAAGTAGTTAAGTAACAAGTTTAAATATAATTTAACTCTTGGGAGTGTAAAATGAAACCAAATGGAGCCGGGAGGGATGCATTTATTTGGCTTAGTGATTTTGGGAAAAAGCTCTAGTGTAGGGGGGACCTTTTGCTGGCAGTAGCCCAGGGGCCCATAATTTCTAGAAGAGAGAGAGGAGATTGGCTGCGTGCTGACAACGCGCAAAGCTCCCAGCTGTAAAACCATATGTTTTTTCCGGTGAAGGAGGTGTTTTTAAAAATGTCCGCCTGCTCTAAGGGGTCTGCTGCTCGTGCAGCCGTGTGCCGAGGCCTCTGGGCTAACAGGGGAGGGTATCGTGTGTCGTTCCGTCTACAGGGGCAACATGAGCGCGCCCTTCCACATGGTGGAAACTCTGGAAGACTCATCTGAGGGAACAATCGATCCCACAGCAGGCTGCAGAGCAGCTGACACACAGTGGCGTTTCTAAGCAATTTGCAGACCCAGGCAAGATTTTCCCTGCAGCCCCCCCTCACCATTTGGTGGGGGGCTCAATGAATTTCATTGGTTCCATGATTACCCAGCAATGCAACATAAAACATTGAGGTATATACAATACTGTTTGTAATGGAAATGGCCACCCCCACTGGTTAAATAAAGGACTATAAAACAAACGGGGTAAACTTAATAGGTGGACAAAAAATATCACCCCCCCATATAAAAATGAAACTATTTAAAACTATTTTTAAAAGATTTCATATGTGTTTTTAAAATGTTCAATACTAGGTCAAGTATAATGTATTTATCCATGAGGCCTGGGATCCTTTTAAAGCATGTCTGGTGGTCACCCTGTGCACCCTCACCCCTCCCCTCATGGCGCCCCAGGCAACTGCCTAGTCTGCCTAATGGCAAAAACGCTCCTGCTGACACACACACACACACACACACACACACACACACACACACACACACACACACACACACACACACACACACACACACACACACACACACACACACACACACACACACACACACACACACACAGCCTTCCTCCACTGTGTAGAAAGTTCCCTCACCGGCACGCTGTGAGTACAGCCCCAGGCGCTATCGGCAGTGGCAATTAAGCAGGCGCTGTGTTACGATTTTTAATCCCCAAACCCCAAGGGAACTTTGTCAAGCACTTGATTATACTTATAGCAAAGAAGTTGGACACGTCGGCTGGATGGACGCATTGCCAAGACCAATATCCTTCGTGCAAGAGTGAAATATTAATAACTGGCGGATTTTACATACAGCAACTGTTGGGAGAAAATTAGAAAGAATACATCTACAGCGATGGCAGCAGCTGCAGAGGTATTGCAAGGTACTACTCTCGCAAGAACTGTAACTGGTTTCCTTTTTATACGCGCCTGCATTATAGAGTTAGCAGCAGGCCCATGGAGCACTGACAGCTGAGACAGGCAAATATAGTGGAGTTGACACAGCTAACATGGAAACAGGCAAACAAAAATCCAATACCAAGCAGATGTGTAGATCTCGCTGAGAGATTAAACTTGAAATGAAATGTGACTACACTCCACCCACGTTGAGTCATCTCGGGGAAATGAAGTTGTCAGTAGAGGGGTCTAAGCTTGATTTTCTCTGAATTTTTATTATCTGTGAAAAATGACCTGAAGCAACTTTATTAGTTGTTTCATACTAAAGCATACATGAGGTGAATGTTAGACCTTAAAACGCCGTGTAAACATGTTATAATTGAATTAATGTGAACTGTAATGACAGTTCTGACCATTATTACCTCATTCCTCCGGGCCGCGATCGGGCCGTTAGCTTAATTAGCTTAAAATGCTAACGGTTGTAATCTGATAAGTGCCTCTAGTTCTGTAAATATGCGATGCCCGCCGTCATCAACAGAACGCGGACTTCGCGTGATTTTGAGCTCAAATAACAGCCAGGTGGCATTCCACATAACCTATTAGTAGCGACGTTCTGTTCTGTAAATCCATGTATAAAATATCAAAACATTCGGGTTCTTCTTCGTGGCGTTTTTTTAGAGCCGGAACTACGTCACTATTCTCAGAGGAAAACAGACAAAGGGTTGCCATGTTGGCTTGTTGGCTTGTTTTCCGTCCATGTTAACCAACATTTTATTGGATATTATCCTCATCTGTTTCTGGTGACTACTATGTGTGATTGTATAATAATGGCAAAAAATCACCCTAGATACATAGTATTTATAATGATAATGCATCACAATTATTTTTGTTGTTCCATTCATGCATACAAACAATGGACTGTGGGGATGGTTATCAAAAAAAAAAAAAAAACGTGTAGTACCTGCAAATTGGCCAATGTACTCAATGTCCATAACAATTGAACTGTAGTAGGCTACTGTTGGCATTCTTGCACAGCATACTATTAATTATAGACATACAGTACATGTGCCTAGCAGGGTTATTATAGTTATGGCTTTTTCATTCTACTTTAGTTTTAATTGTTTTTTTTCCCTACTAGTTTTTACTTTAAGAAAAAAGTTATCGTTTTTTCGTTAGTTTTAGTTAACTATAAAAACCCGGATGCCTAGTAGTATTTTTCAACTATACAATATTATTGGACTTTTTGGCGTTATTGGCTTACTTCTCTCCAAATACTTGGCAACAACAGAGAACAGACGGAGAGAGAAGAGAGTCAAGTTGGAGTTGGAAATACGTTCTATACAACGAGGGCGGCGCAAATAAGACAAACAACTAAAGTCTCTGGATGTTTATCTTTTATTATTACTACAAAACGATCTAAAATAAAGAGATCTAGGTGGACCGTTGCTGAGTTCAATGCATTTCTGCATAGACCTACTTTCGGTCCAGGACTTGTCTTTATTTGTTGACCCATTCTCAATACAAGTTTATACAACATACCCGCGGTAAATAATAAAAATAAGAGTCGCGTTATTTGTAGACTTAATAAGAACCAAAGTGCAGTACATTATGAACATTAACCACGTTATGTTGTTTAATAGATTACGTTTTAAACATTTTGGAACAAGAGAAGCTGTTGTTGTGAACATCTGGGATAGGCTCTGGCCATTGTCAACTTCTTGAAAGTGGGACATTAACACATTGTGAACCACTAGATCAATACAACAAAAGCAAATACTTAATTTAATATGCATTAACCACTGTATGAATGGACACTAGTTAAAGGGGAATTCTACCCATTTTCTGTTACTGTCAATATACCTTTTTTCCTAGAAATGGAGGTCTGGGGGAAAAAAACATTAGCATGGTGAAACACAACTTCACGACAATAGAGTTGTGTTTCACCATGTACACTTGTATAATGGTTACTATGTATAAGTATCCTTTTAAAGTAAAAATAGCCGTATAAAGGCGAAATGTATTACTATATTCATTTTAGCTACTATTATTAGGCTACTATTCAAACACCTTGACTCAACAATGCCCCCCCAGTATTGAGGAGGTGTTCTCATGCCCAAACTGTTCAACTGTTCAGTTAAGAAGAGGAAACAGCGCCCCCCTCAATGCCCAGACCAAGAACTACATCTTTAAAAGCCAAATTCTCAAATTCCTGTTTCTCTGCAAGACATTACTCTATAAACCATATCTCAAAAACTGGTGGGTCAAATTGCACAACCAATATGTCAAATTGTAGCTATGACTCTCTGCTTTCACATGACATGATAAAACAAAAATGAGAATTTCCTCAAAGACTCAACCTGGGTGGTGCTGGGACACAAATGTTCCGATAGGAATACGACTACACTCGCAAACACACACGTGCAGGTCTCTGTGTGTGTGCGTGTGTGTCAGGGCCGGATATAGGCATGGGCATGGGGGGGTGCAATGCCCCCCTAAATGTCCTGACTGCCCCACTGGTTGATTTGCATGCCAACTGAACTGGTTGGCATGCAAACCAACCAGTTCAGTTCAGTTCAGTCCAGTCCAGAGTCAGACCTTAGCTTTATGCATGCTGCGTGTCTGTTGCAACTTCAACAGCTGATGTTATTATTGATGCTTACATGCCTATAAGTCCTGTACGATATATACATTTAAATGAAAATGGTATGGGTGCGGCTTCACGCCACGGGCGATGAAGCTGCCCTCATGCCATTTTCGTCTGCCCCCCCCCTAATCGGGAAAAGTTACATCCTGGCCTGGCCTGGTGTGTGTGTGTCCGTGTGTGTGTGTGTGTGTGTGTGTGTGTGTGTGTGTGTGTGTGTGTGTGTGTGTGTGTGTGTGTGTGTGTGTGTGTGTGTGTGTGTGTGTGTGTGTGTGTGTGTGTTTTACCAGATTGTCCAGGCGGAGGTATGCCAGAGGGGACTCTGGGTAGGAACAGCAGCACCGTCAGGACCCCTGCCTTGCTGCCCCAGCAAGGCTCCATGGCTATGGGCTTAGGTACTGCCTGTACACAAGCACAAACACACACACAGCAAGAGAAGCAATTACCTTATACAGTACGTCTACTGTGGTTATAAGGCGATTTTTCAAGACTCATTTGTGGGGAAAAAAGAACATTTAATGTCAAATAGTGATGAAGGCTTTGACTCCCAAAGCCCAACTGAAACTAGGGGCTCCATTTTCGTCACCGCTAAACCCACCTTATTTGCACTTTTTTTACTATTTTGAAAAACATTTTTGAATAGTTCAAATGGCAAGTCAACAAGTTCACAAAATGTCAATGTAGATTGGTCCAATGAACTATTCAAAAAATCTTTTCAAAGTAGTAAAAAAGGCAAAGAAGTTAGGCATAAGGGGTTAAGCATGTGATGAAAATGGAGCCCTAGGGGTTTTTGACTGTGGTTCACTGGGGACAGTAGGGAGAACCTCCTTATATGGTCAGCACAGTAGGGATATTCCACATGTCAGTGGAATTATTGATGACACATCTATCTGGTGTTTCCAGTGCTTGGAAATGACTGTGCTGAAGGAAGATTGTGGTAGAATCTCCTCTATAGAAAACACTGTGCTGGTTGGTTAGAGTATGGGCCAATAAGTGCACTGGTGTTAGCAGTAAAACAAGAGATCACTGTGTTTCTCAGGGATGAGAAGAGAAAAATGGATTTCTGCACAATGCGTGTAGACACTGGTCTACATGTCCATGTCTGCGTACTTCCATGTGCGCGTGTGTGTGTGTGTGTGTGTGTGTGTGTGTGTGTGTGTGTGTGTGTGCATGCATACTGTTGTACACGCATACTGTACGTGCGTACACATGGGACCATCAGTAATGAACAGGCTACATCGCGCTGACCCCTGTGGTACGGAGCGGCGGAAGGGTCAAACTGGATCAATAAGTCAATGCAGTGCCGTCTCTCCAAGTCGACCGTGAGGATGTGAGGATGTAAGGAAACACCACCAGAAAACAAAGAAAAATCTCTCCCACCTATAACACCGACACCATACATACACAGCCAGCAGACTGAGACTGGATTTGGACCGCAACGTCGAGCACATTCAAGCTGCTGTCCCTATTTTGAGCATATCAGTATAGGTGAAATGTTACATCAGCGACAGTGTCAAAATGAGTCTCAGTTGAAAGCGCCTCCCTGGGGCGGATCTAGGCTTGGGCATGGGGGGCAATGCCCCCCTAAATGCCCCACTAAACATGATGGCATGCTAAAAAAAACCCAAGATATTTCAAATTAAAGTGCTTATATTTAACACTTTCACCGCTTTAGGCACTCTCCTAAAAAAACTTTTTTTAAAAAGTCCCAAAAAATACTTTGGCACCCCCTAGTGGCCGAAAAAATCGGGGAACTCGTGTTAAGCAGATATAGTGTTAAAATGATTTGAAATACTACTTCTACTAACTAACTACAGTGAATTAAATATCTGATCAGTAATCACACAAACCAACCCTGGTGTTGTCAGAGATACATTTGTCATACTTTGTCATGTATTGCGGCAAAGTAAGATAGTAGTCTGCAGGCACACAGCAATCTCGATGCAGTGCATTGTGAGATTGTACCATAAATCAGCAAATATTGCTAAAAATGTTGAACATTTTCGCCTCTCTCATGTGGGTTTTATAAACATTTAAACAATAAGAGCTTATATGAACTCCCTCACCTGAGAAAGAATCAAAACATTTTTTTTGTGAAGGGAGATCTACCGTGTCCCAGATCTCGGCCCTAAGGAGAATCATCGAGGAGGTTAAAAAGAACAACCTGCCGACAACCTTAGTGTGCTTTATCGACTTCAAAAATGCATTTGATTCGATCCACAGAGACAAGATGATGATGCTTAAGGCCTACAAAGTCCCTTCCAACTTACTCCGGGCAATAGAGACCATGTAAGGCAGGGCCAAGGTGGTGACCCCAGATGCCATCATTGAGGAGTTTGAGATCTTTTTTTAAAAAATACATTTTTATCCCACGATTTTGCAACCCCATTTTTTCACCCAGTGCCAATGTGATCCTGGGCTCTACACACCCTCCGCCAACATGCGAGGCAGCGGACTGGCCTCATTCTTCCTTCAATGCATGATGAGTCCAAGCTGCCGTTTTTTCATCTGACAGGGGGGCGTTTCCCTGGTTGGACGCAGCACGTGGAAGGGACACATTATTCCAACCAGTCCCCTCCATCAGGCGCCCCGGCCGGCCAGTGGGAGCCAGTTTAGAGCCCAGCATTACTACATGTATCTGCCCTAGGGGTATCTACCCTACGGGACACGGGGAGAACATGCAAACTGGGAATTGAAAAAATGTTACATCCGCCCCTGCCGTCCGCCCCGGGGACTCCTCCCAGTGAGAAGTGCCTCAAGGACCTCCCTAGGGAAACGCTCGCGAGGCATCCTAACCTAACCTAACCAACTACTCCAATTCTCTCTCTCGTATGATTGAACTTCTCAGCGTATCTCTTACGGGATACGCCAGACACCTGTCAAAAAGAAAACTCATTTTGGCTGCTTGTATTTGTGACCTTATTCTTTCGATCATAGCTCACACACAGGAGTAGGAATGATGATTGCTCGGTATAGAGAGAGATCTTTGCATTCTGGCATCAGCTCTCATTTCATCACAGCAGTGCGGTGCAGCAACTGCAATATACCGCCCATGCTTATCTGGCTGTATTTCTTTCATTTCCTTGTTTTTTTTTTAACCTGACAGGAAAGATAATATTACAGTATATTGCATCTATCTGCATTAACAACTCACCACCAACGGTAGTAAAGTCCAATATTTCCACAATACCAGGACTGATTAGTTGGAACCCCACAGGCTCAATGGAAGCAACATGTTCTTTTGTTTTCTGGTGGGACAGGAGCTGTTTGGACAAAGCCTCTTGCTGGTCACCAAAGCAAACAAACAGGTGGGGTAACGGGGGAGTAATTTGTCTGCGGTGACAGCTGTGCATTGGTGTCCATGGGGACATATGTACCCGCTTGTGTAATCACTGCATTTCACACTTTTATCGGAACAACATTATTCAGCCAAAACGGGACAGTTCAGAAACAAATAAACTATTATGGATGGCGTTATGTTATTGTATTAAGTGGATTTATCTCAGCAAGGTTTGTGGCACTCGTGTGCCACAAACTGCCAGCAGGCCTGCAGTGAAGTCAGTTCCTGAATATCTTTTCACAATGCTCAAGGTCAATGTCATTTTTGTCAATTCAGAGCTTTGGTCTTTAGGCGATATAATAGGGCAGTGGTTTTTAACCTTTTTGGATATTGGATAGTATGTTTTCAGCATTCCATGGTCCATGGCACATCTGGAAGTACTGTATGATGCACTGTAACACCTTTCGCCTTTCATCTTCTGGCCAACTTAACTTCCAGCTCCCAGTGGGGAGAACATGAGAACCACTATCTTGAGGGACCCTGTCAAGAGCGTTTCTGGGTATAGGCCTTATCTGCCTTATAGTGTGTGTGTGTGTGTGTGTGTGTGTGTGTGTGTGTGTGTGTGTGTGTGTGTGTGTGTGTGTGTGTGTGCGTGCGTGCGTGCGTGCGTGCGTGCGCACGCAGGCGTGTGTGCGTGTGTTGGATGAATATAAATGAGGGGGGCTTGTGACTATGTGATTTGGGAATGTCTCTTAACAGACCTAAACAGAATGAATGTGGCAGCTATAGCTACTGTATGTGGTACACATTCACACACACACACACACGCACACACGTACACACGCACACACGCACACACGTACACACACACACACACACACACACACACACACACACACACACACACACACACACACACACACACACACACACACACACACACACACACACACACACACACACACACACACACACACACACACACACACACACACACAGACACACACAGCCACATTCCTGGCGACATGGAGCAATCTCTCCCTGGGCCATCCATCTCCATCAGAGAGGCTTCACCTGGAGCTGGAGAGGCTGCCACTCAGCCTCTCTCAGCCCAGCTGGAGGCCTCAATCCTTGGGGAGGATGCAGGCAGCAGCTCCAGGTGCCTGTCTGGGGGTCCACTGTTCCAACCTCCACACAGACAAACACAGGGACTGAAGTGAGCGCTCGCTCCATTAGTCTTCAGTGACAGGGATGGGGGTCGGTGCCCACAAACACGCACACACATGCACGCACAGTCGCACACAAATGCACACACGCGTTCCCATGCAGGTAAATGAGGGTCAGTTGGTGACCCTTATAGATATGTAACTCTTGAAAGCGTTAAAATGAAACCAAATATTTAAACATCTGAATGTCTTGATCTTCAAGAATCTACACAATTATAAAATGTAGAAGTATTGTTGTTTTGATTAACGTTTGACCGGTTATCTCTCCTAAATTGTAGACGAAAACTTGAAAATCCTTACTATTTGGGTCTGAGAGATTAAACTCAACATCAAAGGGATGAATAAATAGTGGGCACACACACGCACACGCGCACACACACACACACACACACACACACACACACACACACACACACACACACGCACACACATAGTATACTACAGTCTGAGAAGGTAAATGAAAATACAGCTCCAATGTCCTACTTTATATTGACAGTTGAGGCAGACATACAGTATGTTATTCCACTCGCTTCATTTCATATCCTGTGCAATTCTGTCTCTCCACCGTCGCTCTCCCTTCTAATATCCTTTCCCCTTAGTTTTATCTTCCACACAACTAAGTTATTACCCAAATGGCCTGAATATAGGACTGTGTTTTATTTTACAATGGAAATATCCTTAAAAAATGAGGTTGTATTATATTAGAGGCTGCAGTCAGGAAAGAGGTGGCCTTCCTCCAACCAAAAGAGCTGCTCTAAAATGTCCAGTAAAAAAAATATCCAAATCTTACTTACGGTAAGTACAGTACTTAAGTCAACGTGCTTAGTTGCTTCCCACCACTGTAAACAATAGAAGAAGATAAAATAAAAGCTGTTCTTGGTGGGCTGTCCCATTTCATTAGTCATTTACCGCAAGCCACTGTTAACGGCGTTGATTGTGCAGCCTGTCAATAATAATATTATTTAGTGGCCTCAAACTAGAGGCCAGATCCCCTGTATGCTCTTAACATAAGCCTCTGATACCATTCCCACTGTGGGGATATATATCCCCTTGACACAAGAGATTACGGTAAAGCAGCTAGACATAAGCCCCTTTTCCAACAGCCAATCCATAACACCGCTGGATAAAGAATAGCATGGCAACGGTAGTGCATAGTTAAGAGTAGTGATGTCCCGATGCCACCATTTTCATTTCCGATCCGATCCCAATACCACAATTTCCGTGTTAACCGATACCGACACCAAATACCGATACCAGAGAATAATATACTGTATATATTACATAATACAAGTCCACCAACGGGGAATAGCAAAATTCTCACTCAAATGTGCACTTGGGGCGACTCCAAGTGCACATAACCCCATATTTTATTTAACTGCCATAGTGTCAACTCCTTACCCCTGTGTTAAGACTGGAATATCTGCCAATTCCATTATGACTTAATAATGACAAATAAGGGCTAATACTGATACTTTTCTGATACCAATACAGTATTTGCCAATATCGATATGACAAGAAAAGGGCCGATCCAATACTTTTCTTATACAGAGTATCGGGATATCCCTAGTTAAGAGTTATCCACAAATTCACCTCCTTGGTGGAGAAGTTCCATACGTGGCAGTTATGGGTCACATACAGATCAAAATGACCATTAATCTTCCACATTCTCTAGTTGTGTAGACTTGGGGCTAATTCACATGATGAATATTTGAACTCTTGAGAGCGTGAACATGAAACCAAATGGACCCGCAAGGGTCCATTTGGTTTCAGAGTCACAACTGGTTAACTTTCCAGCATTTAGCTTGGGGACTGCCTGGAACCCTCTCAGGGGCCACTGGTGGTCCCCAGAACTCTGAATCTCTCCAAGTTCCTCAACCGTCATCAGCATAAGACTGTGGTTGCATTGGACAGTTCCACATCTATGACCTGTTATCCACGAGAGATATTAAAAACCTGATACAATCTACAGGTTTTTGAGCAGGCTCACAAAAGAGCAACGACATAAACGCATGGCAGACCTCACGCAGAGAAACTTAATTCAAACAAGCAAATCAAACAGTAGTTCTTAACTTCTTAACACACACGCATACACCAGAGCTGAGTACACCTCAGTACTACTGAGGCATGCACGCACACGCACACGCACACGCACACACACACACACACACACACACACACACACACACACACACACACACACACACACACACACACACACACACACACACACACACAGCCACAAAAACACATCTCCTCTGGCACTAATAGGTTTAAGTGCTGAAGCGTTCAGTATAATTAGAGGCTAGAGGCTGCTCTGTTTGTTTAGCATTTCAGACTGTCGGCAAATGATGAATTTCCTACTAAGTAGCTTCACCAGTGAGGGCGGTGCGCATGTACGGGTGTGCGATGGTGCATGTGGCGCGCGCGCACACACACACACACACGCACACGCGCACACGCGCACGTGCACCCGCACACACACACACACACACACACACACACACACACACACACACACACACACACACACACACACACACACACACACACACACACACACACACACACACGCGTGACCTGATAGACATGTGCATGTCGTGCAGATTTGCCCAGAAATACACACACTATCATGTCATAAAGTATACTTGAAAAAATTGTGTGTGTGTGTGTGTGTGTATATATACAGTATATATATATATATATATATATATATATATATATATATATATATTATATATATATATATATATATATATATATATATATATATATATATATATATATATATATATATATATTCAATTACAATATTAAGCTCTTAGAATAATCTCACATTTTGTACAGTAAGGATTCCAGTGCATGTGTGCGTGCCTGTGTGCATTTCGCACATGCATGCGTATGTGAGTGTGCATGGTAATTAACTAAAATAAATGCAGACACACGCAGTACATCAAATGACCTGACACTCAATTACCTCTAGGAAACAACTAGCTGCTAGTTAATGGACCCTGCACCCCTCATTTCCTTCATCACCACAGCTCTATTTCTCTGTCACACGCATGCATGCACGCACGCACAGACACACACGCACACACACACACACACACACACACATACATACATGCACACACGTGTGCACAGGCACATATCGTACGCAACCTGTTGTCTAACAATTAAACAACCCACGCTTGCAGTACATGTACATGCACGCACGCACGCACGCACGCACACAACACAGTATTATGACTACCGACTTTAGGATATTTTTATCACTCTGCCTAGAGCAGTGGTTTTCAACCACTGGTCCTGGGACCAACAGTGGTCCTTAAGAGGGTTCCAGGTGGTCCCCAGCTAAGTTGGTTAACCAGATGAAAAGTTGGTTAACCAAATTTAGAGTGTAACTCTTGAGAGCATAAAAATGAAACCATATTTACACTCTCAAGAGTTCAAATTCTATTCTATTAATCATCTGAATTAGCCCCATGTCTACACAACTAGAGAATGTAGAAGATTAATGGTCATTTTGATTTGTATTGCCTGTTTTGTTAAATTCAGCCTGGAATTGTAGACAAAATCAAGATAAATCTTTAGTTTTTGCGGTTTGTGTGGATACAATTTCATCAAATGGTTGTCTGTGACTAAAATGCTGAATAAATAGTGGGCCCCTGGTGTCAAAGAGGTTGAAAACCACTAGCCTGAAGCATTTGCCCTGTTCTTCTAGGCTGTTTTGTCCTTCTATTAATTCTTCATCCCAGCTTGTTGAAAAGCCCACTTACATCCACCTGTAAACCTGTGATGTGACAATGAAGTTGACTGAGTGAGACACACGTGTGCGCGCACACACCTGCATAGTACAATAGTACATACACACGCACACTAATGTCAATGGTGGAGCTGTGCCAGGGTGCTAAGACATTATAAGAGCTCTCTTTGGCTCTAATCCCATACTAATCACACTGAGTGTGTGTGTGTGTGTGTGTGTGTGTGTGTGTGTGTGTGTGTGTGTGTGTGTGTGTGTGTGTGTGTGTGTGTGTGTGTGTGTGTGTGTGTGTGTGTGTGTGTGTGTGTGTGTGTGTGTGTGTGTGTGTGTGTGTGTGTGTGTGATACAGCCTGGCATGGCTATAGTATAACAATCGACTGAGGCGGGGGTGTCAAACTAAAATACGCAGTGGGCCAAAATAGAACAATTGATACAAGTCGAGGGCCGGGCCCGCCGGACACACGCTTTACGAAGTAAAGTAAAACAATTATTTCCATTCATGGTGTGTGCAATGTACCAGAGGACCAGTTCTAAAGTAATTAAATATCATGCTGCGAGCCAGAGATAATTCATTCGCTGGCCTGATTTGGCCCCTGCACTGGCCCCTGCACTGAGTTTGACATATGTGGACGGAGGATTGGGACACAAGAGAAATGTTTTTGTATTTTGTCTGTTTTTTTTTAGGTGTAAACTCATCTCCTATCCTACACAGATTCTTAGGCTGTGCATCAGTTGGCCGTGTGTACTGGATGGACCCAGCATCCATGTTCTGTAAAGAACATCAGGGAATAAAAACACTACTGTACAAGCTCACAGTGTGTCTCTAGGAGTGATGTGAGTTCAACATTGCATTCATGTGTTTGGGAGGCACGTCACATGCAGCGACCTTGAATTGTACAACCAAAGTCTTCACTTCATCATTCTCATCCTATTAGACATTTGTGTGATGTTTTGTTTCTTTGAGTTATGGCCAAATATGTGTTTTGTGAGGTCAGGGCTGGCTGTGCAGACTGTCAACCTGAAAACATAAGGCTGTGGCTGTAGCCTCTCTCAACCAACAGCCAACCAGAGGTGAGATGGTTGAACCTACCTACCTACCTACCTACCTACCTACCTACCTACCTACCTACCTACCTACCTACCTACCTACCTACCTACCTACCTACCTACCTACCTACCTACCTACCTACCTACCTGTCTGTCTGTCTGTCTGTCTGTCTGTCTGTCTGTCTGTCTGTCTGTCTGTCTGTCTGTCTGTCTGTCTGTCTGTCTGTCTGTCTGTCTGTCTGTCTGTCTGGCTGGCTGGCTGGCTGGCTGGCTGGCTGGCTGTGCGCGTGTACTTGCGTACCATTTTTGGTTTTCCAAGCTGTTATGGAATGGAAACAAGCCTGGTTTTATCTATCTCAGACTCAAATATTAAATAATCTGCATATCTCCACCCCCACCACCACCTCAAGACATTGTGGTACTGCAGCTAAACTGTCCAGAAAGAAATGAAATCAGAATGGCTACATTAGAGTGGTGAATTAAGCTTGAGGAACAATATGCAATATGACTTTAAGTACAAAACAAACAAACCAGAAAAAAATCAGAACGTATGTCATTTGCACTTTAAAGATGGAGCCAAAAAGGTTGTTTTTCATGCACACCCTCCCCATGTCTTGTTGTTCCCTCTCTATGCATTCTATCTCCTCTCCCTCGCCCTCCCTCTCCCCCTCTCTGTCTAGGCTTCATATTTCCAGGGTCACTGCAGCAGCAGAGAAGGCAATGATGCCATTTTTTGCTGACCGAGTACAAAAATTCAAGTACTTGCCAAAAAGAAAAAAACAAAAACAAAACAAAACTAAGCTGCCTCCCATAGCACCAATATTATGATTATATTTAATAATTGTAGTTCATTCAACTAAATTGTGGAGAGAAAAAAATATAGCCCCCTATATTTCAAGCTTAAAGGGTAAATGCACAATAAAATCAGGCTGCACTAGTCTGTTCTCGTCAACGAAAACTAAAACGAAATGTGTTCGTCAACGCCCATTTTTCACGTGACGAAAACGAGACTAAACTAAACGAAAATCACGTGCATAAACAATAACTGGGACTAAATCAATATGCGATTTCGTTGACTAATAAAGACTAGACGAAAATGTAGTTCACAAAATAAAGACTAAGCTAAAATCTATTGTCATTTTCGTTCACGAACGAAGACGATACGAAAATTGTATTATAATCATCGTATCTCTGCTGCGTGCTTACTATTTTGCTATGATGTGCACGCTGGGTTCGGAAGTGCGACATTGAGGGGTCAGAAACCGGGCGCTCGGACGCTGTTCATGCAGCCTGAATAGGGACAAAGTGTCCCGCTACTAAATAGAAGTCTATGTAGAGCAGCCGCCATTAGACCTTTCCATGGTAGTGAATGGAGATGTCGTAACTCTGTTTATACTCTACTGGTCTGGGAATTACATGGGGTGATTTTTGCCTATTTTTTGTTTAGAAGGCATACATCTTGCATGGCTCTGCTTACCCATTGAGCCCTAAATAAGAGCATGCTGTGTCTGACACAACTGTAGCAAGAATTATTACTAGTACACTAGTGAGATTATTATTATTTGAGAATAATGTGTCTGTGAGACATAATTAAACAAAAGAGGGGAAAAATAGTGTACCTTAAGTATACTTGAATGATTTGCCACCAGTAATGCCTGCATGCCTACCTATAACTATAAAGTACAATTATTTTATTTCTGCCAATAAAGTGGCTTTTTTTGGTTTGTTTATTTTGTACTTAATAATACAAGTATAAATCCCGTTGGGTCCCGTCCAGACCCGGACTCGATAAGGACCCCAACTCGATAAAATCCTAACCAGTCCCAACTCTAATTCCAAATAAACATGCAAATTCAAGTTGATTCATGGTGCTTAACATTTTTATCAAAAGGATGATAGAAAATGCTATAAAATATCTTTAGTAAATGGCTAAAATAATTGACTAAAACTAGACTAAAACTAGACTAAAATGACAATAGTTTTTGTTGACTAAAACTAGACTAATAAAATCGTAGCTCCATGGACTAAAATAAAAACTAAAATGCTTTACTTTTCGTCGACTAAAACTAGACTAAATGAAAAAAGGACGAGTTAGACTAAATAGGATAAAAACTAAAACCGGTGATTGAAAGTGGACTAAAACTGAAACTAAATTTAAAAATCGCAGACTAGAACAACACTGATCAGGCTGCACCTTTGGCATCCTGATGCCAAAGGTTTGTGTGTGTGTGTGTGTGTGTGTGTGTGTGTGTGTGTGTGTGTGCGTGTGTGCTTTAAATACATTTCACATGGAGGAAAACATGCATGGCCAACTACGACACTAAACTAACATGCACATTTTTGTGTGTTTGTGTGTGAGCACGGAATGTGCTCAGCTGATTGGCTGAGCACATGCAGACTATGGTGTGTGTACGTTGTACATGTATGATAAGAGCACTGCTCCTTACTTCACGCAAGTGTGATTTTTTATATTATTTTAGTGGAGTGAGAGGATGACATGTACCACAAACTGAAGGTACACGTATAAGAAATGTGCTGCGTCAGTAGTCCGTTGAGGTATAATAAATCACTCTCTATCACCCTGACTGGTTTGTGACCCCCAGCGGTTTTATGAATATCCCCTATAGTGTTCTTAAAACTAAAATATGACAAATTGGGATGTCCAGGTGGCCCAGTTAATGTCCTGATCACGCCATCACAATGTCCTAGGTTTGAAGCCAGCACAGGACCCATTTTTTTTCACGGCAATGCAAGCATTTTGCAGATTGTTATAAGGTGCAGCCAGGCCAAAATACACTACAGGCTAGTGGAGGCAGAGCAGTGCAAGACGGGTTGTCTTTGGCGGCCAATCTATCTAATGAGGATGTTGTTCATACGCAGAGAATAATGATTGCCTTTGTAGCAGAGCGCCGATGTGTTTCCCTTTACGTCTGTGGTATTTTTGCTTAAACTAGTCCCTTTACCCCTTCACAAACTGAAACATGGTATCAAAACACAATTGGAAGCCGGCAGATGTTTACATTGCCATCCATTGACTTAGTATTAGGCCCAGGGCAGTGACAGGGCTGCCGGCTGTATCAATCGGCTGCGATGCTTGGGTTTCGTTCTACTAATCTCTACTAACCTCATCTACACGTGGCACATTCATTCATAAAATTGCACCTCCCTCTCCTGGCCAAGGTGCGTAATACACCATAATACTCCATTGACTTACATAGGGGACGGTTGTGAACTCAGTTTCCCAGATGCCTTTGCGTGCACGTCATCGGCTCGATTTCCGCTTTCATCATCACAACCAGCCAACATTAACACTACGCTGGCGATCAACATGGATTTTTACAGTAACATTAAACAATCGGCGGCTTAAACACTATTAAGTGAGTTCAGGTCCAACAGAGTGAACTATAGGTGACAAAGTAGCAGCCGAGTATCAGTGGAGGAAACGCACAGAGACCATGGTGCTGTCTGCCAGCAGCTTGTCTATAAAACATTGACACATTTCTAGGTGATAAATAGGCCACGCGTTTGCTAAAATCTTTAAAGACAAATTTAGAAAGGTATTAAGATATTAAAGACAAATTTAAATCTTTCTTTTTTTAGCCAGTATTCCAGAATTAACTTTTTTTTGATGGTGATATATTTGATGGTGAAATATTTCAAGTTTTTCAGAAACCTTAGGTCAGGCCTAACGTAGTTACAACAGCTTTGAGTGTGATTTTTAAGACAGAAAATAAGCCAGACAATCAGTGTGATGGAAGCTGCCCTGTGTGTTGATGCCTGCAGGGCATCTGTTGATGACAACATAGATAGGGGAAATCTGCAGTGGATGAACCTGAAAGCACAGATGCACCTGATACAGCAGCTGCTATTACAGTAGCCTGGTGTTGTTGTCACTTCTATCAGGAGCTGCAGCAGCAGTGTGTGTGTGTTTTGCGTGTGTGTGTGTGTGTGTGTGTGTGTGTGTGTGTGTGTGTGTGTGTGTGTGTGTGTGTGTGTGTGTGTGTGTGTGTGTGTGCGTGTGTGTGTGTGTGTGTTTTGCGTGTGGATGTGGATACTCCCTTTGAATCTATTTCTGTTTCAGCCAAACAGAAAAAAAGAAAGACGAGGAAAATCCATAGAACGTGGGGGCAGATATTTTAACCTAGCCCCAGGATGAACGTGAAAACAAGAGAGAGAGATGACCCACAAAGTCCCTGCCGAGATGTAGATGTACTGGTGCACACACACACATGTATACAGAAGCAAAGATCAGCCCAATGGTGAACTGAAAGAATTAGTGCCTATAACAGATTAGTGGTCAACACATACGGTCTGCGGTACTCGATAGTTCTTAGTGCTCTGACAGTTTGGGTGTTTTCTACGGGCTGTGTCTGTGTGGCTTGTTAGCATTGCTTCCACTTTTAATGGAAACCAATTGGCACAGCCCAGCACAAGCTACTGAGCTATACCTGACAGCTGGCAGTGAATGATAAGAGTGCTAATGGGGCGTTTTGGCAGGTTATTTACTGTGCCAACTAGAGAAACCTTCCCCCCCTAAGACAACTGTCTGACTGAAGAGAGATCACTGAGTGAAATATAAAATGCAAAAAGTTTGCCTTTAGGCGAGTGTTTCTTAGCTGTTTCTTTTAATTAAACGAGTCCCCTGTTGACCCGTTAAAAACATCTCAAGACCTACTTTCATGACGACTTGTGTTGAATCAAAAAAGTCCCTTTCCTGTTTCTGATCTTAATTTCAGCTACTGTATACCAGCAAGAACTTGGCATTCATTCAAAGTACTGTCGACTCCCAGGAACACCCCCGCCGTGCCGCGTCAGAACACAGTCTTCTCTGTACAGTGACATCAATTCCTCTGACACCAGTGATAAAGTCGTTTCAAAGTGAGTGAGATGAGTTGTGACAGTGAACACAGTGAACACAGCCATTGAGAGTCAAGTACTCCTTGTTGGGTTGCCAGGTGTCTCAGGTGTGTTTGTGGGTGTGTGCATGTGTGTGTGTGTGTGTATGCGTTCACATAGACATCTATAAATGTAGAAATGATGGGCCCCTGGGCCACCGCCAGCCACAGGGCCCACATACACCAGAGCATTTTCTTCCTGGCGTAGCGCACCGGCATTTCAGCCGGATTTACACCGTAGGATTGCTTGAAAATAATAATCACCAAAAAATAACTATGCCAAATAAATGCAAAATGTTTAAACACTTGCAGTAATATACTGTATCGTGATGGTTTAGCACTTTTGGGATAATTCAAAATTAATAAAGCCATTGTTAATAACAGTGACAAGGACATTGTGTGCCACTTTTATTCCCTGTTACACCCTTTTGGTGTAACAGGGATGTGCATGTGCACACGCTAGCATGTTGCCTTCAACATCTTCAAGACACAAAGGCCTGGATGATAGTTTGACAAAATGTTTCATCTTTTATAAATCAAAAAGCTCCATCTGATGGAAAAAAAAATCTTCACACTACATTGTTCTGTTACTTCCTACCCTCAGGCTATACAGTTAGCAGAAAAGCCTGCCCATTTTAGTACATTTATCTCTATTATTTTTTGTGCGTATAGACACAGCAAGTCCGACATCTGTCTCAATAGGCATTTTTGTTCGGTTAGATTTGGATTTCACAGAACTGCCACAGCCGCAGTTCTCTCCCATTCCATCTAGAGTGGAAAACTCAATGAAAGCCAATGGGGGCAACGGCTACACAGCACAAAGTACACAGAAGCTATTTTCAGAGGAAGATAAACCTTTGTCTCAATTTCCTCTGGCCTCAGACAATTCAACTGCCAGGGCTGCGCTCTGTAAGTGCCAGTGGTACCACTCCATTCACAGACACAATTCACTGCCAGTGCCTGAGAGCAGGAGACAACAGAGAGAGAGAATGGAAAAAAGCCGCTAGGGATAAATAGGCGGAGGAAGGAAAGGATATAAGGAATTGTAGTGGAGAAAAAATGTTTTGGTCAAGACAACAAAATATATCTTCCTAATCATTAATTTTCTAAGAATACTGTTTCCTAGGCCAAAAACATTTCAGGTTAGGCCAGACTATATAGGCTACTGCATACAGTACCATGAGCACTGTATGCAGTATGCCATTAGGCCTAGTCTGCCTAATGGGAAAAACGCTCCTGCTTCTACATATCTAAAATACAGAAGTGTCCTCTTACGGGATATCACCTCTGACTCTTTACCACGCTGTCTACACGGAACGGTGCTCACACAGACCACAGTCAGCCTTGATGAAGTGCAGTTTACTTCTTGCTCAACGGCGGAAAGCCGTGGAAAACACACAATGTTTCATCACAGCTTTGTTACACATTTATCTAGTAGCCTATACCTTAGTTCGGTATAAACCAAAAACACCAATGCATTGCTTTGATTATTTCTCCTACGTGTCAAGGAATAAGTTCTATAGCAACAGTGCAAAGCGCACAGATGTTCTGGAGCTTAATATGCAACAAATTCTGTAAAAAAAAAAATGTGTATTTGTGTTCTATACTGTTCTGTTCTTGCTTATAGGCCAAGTACAAACACACAGGTGTGCAAACGCACACAAACAAACACACAGGCGTACATGTACACGCAATGCAATTAACACACTCACACACATGTCTACACATCACAGTATTACCTGACGGATGTTCACCATGCATAACATAAACATAAACGCGCGCGCGCGCGCACACGCACACACACACACACACACACACACACACACACACACACACACACACACACACACACACACACACACACACACACACACACACACACACACACACTGTGTATTGGTATTGGGTAGCTGTAATGGGCTTGTTTGCTTGCTCAGCTAAATGTGAAACTGGCACTAAACTATATGATGGCCAGAAGGAGAGAGAGAGAGAGAGAGAGAGAGAGAGAGAGAGAGAGAGAGAGAGAGAGAGAGAGAGAGAGAGAGAGAGAGAGAGAGAGAGAGAGAGAGAGAGAGAGAGAGAGAGAGAGAGTACAGTAGTAGAGAAAATGGTCCACTTAGTCCATGGGCCAGACCCCTCATTTTCGGTACCATTAGAGAAGGTTTCAGATGATTTTTTCGGCACATGTCTGTAGTTGCCAGGTGAAAAGAAGTGGGAGTGATGAATGGGTAAGTACAAAGAACGAAAGCATTAACACATTAACTGAAGACTGAAAGATAGGGAGGAAAAAAGCATAGACTTGGTCGGCAGCAGTACAAGTAGTAGCAAGTTTCAACAGCCAACATGCTGTTATACTGGAACAATAGCAGACATCAACTGTACAGCATGCCCTGCAGCCTATGCCAGATCTTGAGGTACTGTATGTAGCAGAAGGGGCATTTTTGCCATTAGGCAGACTAGGCAGTTGCTTGGGGGGACATGAGGGGGGATCCCAGGCTAAGGATCCCAGGCTAATAAGCCTCATATGAATACATGATGTTCTTTAGTTTAAAAACAGTTCATATTTGTATCCCTTGGGCGGCTCCATTTTACTGTGCCTGTCATACATAGGTATGACGTCACAGGAGATCCCTGGAGGGCTCCAGGGAAAATCTTGCCTGGGGCTCCAAATTGGTTACAAATTGTCCCTTTTTACTTTTTACTCCCCACCCAAATCTCCAAAAACCAATGTGCTCATGTACAAGCACAAACTATGTATTATTTATATGTGCTTAAATGTGCTTAATTATACTAACAACAGTGACACAATAATGATTTAATAAATCAAAGTAAAATAACGGCCTATAATACATATTCTATATCAGGGGTTTTCAACAGGTGGTCCCTGAGAGAATTCCAGGTGGTATCCACTAGGCTAAATGATGGAAGGTTGGTTAACCAGATGTAACTCTTTGAGAGCGTAAAAATGAAACCGAATGCACCCTTGCGGGCCCATTTGGTTTCATGTTAACACTCTCAAGAGTTAAAATATTCATTATCTACATTAGCCCCAAATCTACACAACTAGAGAATGGTCATTTTGATCTGTGTGTTTGACTGTTTTGTTTCCCCAGATACAGCCTGGAATTGTGCACAAAAGCAAAAGAAATCTTTAGTTTTGGGGTCTGTGGGGCTGAAATCAAATGTCATCAAATGGTGGTCCAAATTGGTGGCTCAAATTCTGAATAAATAGTGGGCTCTGGTATCAAAAAGGTTAAAAACCCCTGTTCTATGTAATAGAATCTATTATATTCTGTCTTTGTGAACATGCGTGACGAGCAAAGTCTGGTGATCTTAGCCGTTTGGTTCAGTTTCCGTGAATAATGTGTATCAGGCCTACACAACACTGGCAGAGCATAAAACACTTCTTTATGGAACATCAGCTCATGCAGGTCAAATATGTCACACGTGTTTTGTTCTCCGTGAAATACAGCAAGGGATGGAGAAACATGCAGCGCTGAGGCTTTCTGCTGCCATGGGCTGACATGCAAAGGTCAAAAGCATGGTTTACAACCTTGACCTTTACCTCCCGAAAGTTTATCATATCTTCAGGGCAGCATACTGATCTCTTAGGTTTCATGAGCATTTGATATTAATATAACATAATGAACATTTCACAATAATATAAGCATTATTTTAAAGGGTCATTCAGGTTTTTTTTTTTTTTTTTTTGGGGGGGGGGGGGGGGGGGGGGGGGGGGGGGTCCTTGGTAACAACATATGCACACATCCTTTACAGTGGGGAAATGAACAACAGGCCAACAGCATGTGCACCAAGAAGGCAGACAAATGTTTATCAAAGCGTCTATGGCTCGAAATGTTAAAGAATATGATATGAAATATTATATGATATATGACATGACGATACGATATGCTGTTAGACAGTAGGATTCAAGGCATCAGTTAGACATTGTGCAATAAAGGTTGAAGCGGACTAAGTGTCACGCGTGCATGGTGTGTTCCTGCGAGTGATAGTACTACTGTCATCTTCTCAGCTCGTCTGAGAAGAACACACGACTGTATTCTCCATAGACAGCTATAGGTCACATTGCACTGCAGGCACAATGTGGTGACTTCAAATACAGCTTTGACTAGATGACACACATTCCTAGATTGCACCATAGGCAGAATCCATATATCATCATGGTGGTCCGTCTACATAAAGACAAACATGAATAAAGACACTCTTCACTGACAGAGGTCCTGCTGTCTGACACGGAGACAGAGTTGGAAAAGGTTTGAGTCAGCTTTGGGTAGTAAGTGAAATATTTATACCCACACATACAGGAGCAGGATACCTACTGTATATCACAGTGGTTCTCTCTGTTTGTTTGTTTGTTTGTTTTTTTTGCTTTGGGCCACATTTTTCAAACCAGGCCCGGATGTAACATTTCCCAATTGGAGAGGCAGGTGAAAATGGTATGGGGGGCAACTTCATCACTGGCTGTATCAGTGCGATTTTCGTGTTACAGAACTTTTATTACATCAGTTGTTGTTGAAGTTGCAACAGGCACACAGCATGCATACAGCTAAAGATCTGACAAAGAGAGTTTTCTGTTTTGAATGATGAAATGGGGTTGTTGTTTTCTTTTTTACAATTGTAGTTACAACATTACAAATGTTTGTACATATAGAGTATATAGTAGGGCTATAGCGAAATACAATCTGAAGGCACTCTGAGGTCACGCTGGAACAACAGAGGTTCTTATGGCATGCAGATCCAACCAGCTCCACATACAGAGATCCATGTGTTGTATCAACTTTATTTGAGAATGTGACTTTTAAATGTTTTAAGTGTGTCTTTTCATAGTTAATTTGATTAATATTAATATTAACTTAATTAATATTAGTTTAATAGTTTAATTTGACAGCACAGACAGCACACAAATGTCAATGCCATTGGCAGTGGCGTATCTAAGCAATTTGGAGCCCCAGGCAATATTTTCCCGGGAACCTATGTTTGCACTCTCAAGAGTTAAAATAGTCAATTAGTCATCATCTAGCACCACTTAATTTAGAAGTCTACGCACAATTGGGAGAATGTAGAAGATTAATTGTAATTTTGATTTAGGCTTTATACTTTATGTTTGGCTGTTTTATTTGCGAAAATAACACCTGGAATTGTGGACCAAACCAAAAGAAATCTTTAGTTTTGGGGCCTAGTATGGGGCTAAAATGTCATCAAATGGTGGTCCGTGGCTCAAATTCTGAATTGTGGGCCCTGATATCAGAAGGGTTGAAAACCACTGGGCTAAAGCATTTTTAGGCTATTATGTATTATATATACAGTATATGCGAACCTTAATTTTATGAATTCATTTCTTTTTGGGGGGTTGATAATATGTTGGAAAATGGAACATCCTTTTGCAGACCTAAGCAGGTGTAATGTATTTGCCTGATGTTGCATATTTCTAAACAAATGGACTCCTCTGCAGATAAAAGCCAATGCACTGGCTAAGGCTGCCAATAAGACTTTCAAACGCACCTTCAAGCGTGTGTGTGTGTGTGTGTGTGTGTGTGTGTGTGTGTGTGTGTGTGTGTGTGTGTGTGTGTGTGTGTGTGTGTGTGTGTGTGTGTGTGTGTGTGTGTGTGTGTGTGTGTGTGTGTGTGTGCAGTGAAAGAACAAGCTGTCGAGAGACAATCTGTATAGAATCATGGTTATATAGACAAACCAGCACATCGTCGGACAGGTTATCAGTGCTGTAACGAGAAACATAAACAATTAAATTATTAAATTATTATTGGCCATACCAGCTTAATACTTTTCATTGATTAAATATTGGGAAACCACATGGACAGACGTTGGACACTTTCAACCTGGCATCCATAGAGCAAAAATGAGCAAAAATGTTCAAAGAAAGTCTAAAATAGTAAATATGCCACTTCACAATGCATCACATAGTAGATCAGCTACTTTTTACCACCATTGCATGACACTATTGTATGTTGAAAATACATGTAATTGATCATTAATTCATTAACACCATGGTGTTAATGACATGGTGAGAGTGAGAGACAGAGAGGGACAGAGACAGAGAGAGAGAGAGGGGGGGAGAGAGACAGAGAGAGAGACAGAGACAGAGACAGAGAGAGACAGAGACAGAGACAGAGAGAGAGAGAGAGAGAGAGAGAGAGAGAGAGAGAGAGAGAGAGGGAGAGAGAAAGAGAGAGAGAA
>CM076974.1:33776778-33791778 GCA_039105355.1 Benthosema pterotum
AGTATTCAGCTAAATCTCCATCTGAGAATGTAACTGTAGTTATGGGTTGTCACTTCTACACTCATTTGTAAAGAGGATGGGTGAGCTCACGCAGCCCTGCGGTGCTCCAATACTCAGGGTTTTACGTTCTGACATGGTGCCATTAACACTGACCCTTTGTGTGCGTCAGAAATGAGTAATACCATCTAATAATGAGAGGATGGACATTGCTAAGTAAACAAAAAAAAACAATCGCAGTCGGCCTGCGGTAGTTTATTGCAGAGGTTTTCAACCAGTGGTCCAGGGACCACCAGTGGTCCTTGAGAGTGTTCCAGGTGGTCCCCAAGTTGGTTAACCAGATGTAACTCTTGAGAACAAGAGTTAAAATATTCATCATGTGAATTAGCCCAAGTCTACACAACTAAAAGATTAATGGTCGTGGAGCGAAGCAAAAGAAATCTTTAGTTTTGGGGTCTGAGGGGCTAAAGGGTTCTCAAATGGTGGTCCATGGTTCGAATGCTGAATAAATGGTGGGTCCTGGGATGAAAAAGATTGAAAACCCCTGGTTTATTAGGTGCTTGCATTTCATATTCATGCAATCTTGCCATTCTCCCCAAACTCTTGACCAAAGTGAAATACGACTAATAATCCTTGACTGAACCTCACCTGAACCTCTCCTCTGTTTGCTCTGCAAGCTGAGACTGACTTAGATTGAGATTGAGAGAGAGAGAGAGAGAGAGATTTTGAAGAGAAAGAGAAAGCCAGATTAATGTGTGTACATGCAAAGAGCGCTGCGCACACACACACACACACACATGCATGTGTGCACTAGTCAGTTTGTTCAGCTGAACACTACAGGTGGTTAACATCCCACCAGCATCACAATAACATCTGATGTGCGATCAGGACCCTGTCCTGGTGAAAAATACTTTTTGTTAAAGTGCAAACAGAACATGAAGAGATATGGGTTTGTTTTTGCCTGCTTAGTGTTGACAGAGGTGTGAGTTATTGAGTTAATAAGACCGCTGTGTGTGTGTGTGTGTGTGTGTGTGTGTGTGTGTGTGTGTGTGTGTGTGTGTGTGTGTGTGTGTGTGTTGTGTGTGTGTGTGTGTGTGTTTGCATAAGACGTGCCAGCCTGGCAGAGACACAGGTGATTGTAATGTCAAAAGCAAAAAGCCATTCTATAGCGACATTACAATCACCTGTGTGAGGCCATTGCAGTGTTGCCAAATGCCAAAATCCAAAATGTACTACAATGCGCTAGAGCAGTGGGTTTTCAACCATTTTCACACCAGGGCCCACTATTTATTCTGCATTTTAGCCACGGAGCACCGCCATTTGTTGAGTTTAGTCTCTCAGACTAATTTAGGAGAAATAACTGGCAAAATGTTGACCAAAATAGCAATTCTTCATTTACACCAAATGGACCCTCTCAAGAGTTACAGATCTATATGGGTCCATTTGGTTACCAATGGTCCTTTCTGGCAATGAAAGGGGACCATCATAGGAGGAAAAATGGTCAAAAACGAGGGTTTTATCTCTGGCGCCTGTCAACAAATTTCGCCCCAACTCACCAGTGAAAAAACATTACATTTTTCTACTAATTTTGGCGCTAGGGGGGTCTGGGAAAAAATCAAAATACAGTGACAAATGCTCCAAGTTGGCAACACTGGGCCATTGTCTGCAGTAATTGCAAATGACTGAGGTGTGTGGCTCTAAATCTACAGTACATTTGTGTGTGTGTGTGTGTGTGTGTGTGTGTGTGTGTGTGTGTGTGTGTGTGTGTGTGTGTGTGTGTGTGTGTGTGTACGCATGATACATATTTACAGAGCATTTCTAGAGTGCCTTTTCTCCCCCACCTTCTCCCGGACATGATAAGATTGGAGCATTTTGTAATGTCTGACGCCTGCAGGAGTGTGCGTGTGTGTGTGTGTGTGTGTGTGTGTGTGTGTGTGTGTGTGTGTGTGTGTGTGTGTGTGTGTGTGTGTGTGTGCGTACGTGGTACATGCGTACGTGTGCGGTACGTGCGTGTGTGTGTGCAGTGCGTGCACTCCACTAATCTGTCCTCTGACTGCATGTGTGTATCTTCAAGCAGCAAACACACAGCCCATTACTTCCAGGTGCTATAAATATTCTTTATCTGTTTCCCTGTCATTACATCCCCCCACACCCCCACCCCCACTCTCGCTCTCTGTCTCCCCCCCCCTCCCTAACCCGCCCTCCTCAGGCCTATTAAATCCCGCCAATTGGGGAATAAATACGCCACATTTAAACATTAGATATGAAATTGATTCATTCCTTTGCTTTAAATAGCATTATGAAAGCTGCGAGCATGTCGTTTATCAGCCGCAGGGCGCGCCGTCGCTGCCTGCCTGCCTGCCTCCTCCTCCTCCTCCCTGGCGTGGCGCGGTGCGCTACGTGCGGATGCTAAGCGGGGCCCACAGCCCTGACGGCTTTACGACGGCGGCGGTGCAGCCGCGGTTTATGGAGCCTGCGGAACACGTTTCCATTTTGTGCCAACGACTCTCTCCGTGTTTTGTAACGCCTGCATGCAGCCGCTGCCGCAAGCATGCAGGCAGGCAGGCAAGAAGACAGACAAAACGAGAGCAAGAGAGAGTTAGTGAGAGAGAGAGACGGAGAGAAAAGAGAGTGAAAGAGGGAGGCTGAGCAAGTACAGGAGACGACGTGAGGGTGTATTTAAAACACGACAAAGATATTCATCCGAGGCAAGCCCCACTAATCCTGCCTAAATGTGCCTAAACCTGACAATTCGTGATGCATTCTGGCAGAGTAGAATGATACAAAATAAGGTTGTGTGCCACAGCTGAAATGAATCCTCCGCCCGTAAATGCTGATGCCCCCATTCGAGGTCAAACGTAATCAAAGCAGTGTCCTGTGACCACAAAAAAAATAGCATTTCAAAGTTCACCCAAGTTGAAGTCTGCATGATCCTCCACACAGTCACTGAGAGGTGGTCAGCCTCATATTCAGTATGTTGGTCTTATCATAAGGGCTGGGGATAGCAACAGGGCTTTGGTTATGGTTGCAAACTTGCAACTATAGTGATTTGCTGCGCCTGGCTTTGTTAAACCTCACAGAGCCATGGACAAGGTGGTGACCCCGGATGTCGCTTAGTTTAGCATCCTGGCTGGGGTAATGCATGGAGACACTCTAGCCCCTTCCTCTTTGTCATAGTCCTTGAATACACACTCAGAAAGGCCATTAATGGACGGGAGCAGGATCTTGGCAGGATCTTGGCTTCACTCTCACACCAAGGAGGTCAAGAAGACACCCTGCAGTAGTCCTGACAGACCTAGACTATGCGGATGACATCAGCCTGCTCTCCAACAACATGGAGCAAGCACAGGACCTCTGTGCCATGGTTGGCCTACAGCTGAATGCCAAGAAAACCGTAGTGATCACCTACAACATCCAAACGGAACATCCACCTCTCACAACAGCAGAAGGTGAGGTTCCGAAGGAAGTTAATGACTTCAATTACCTTGGCTCATGGGTCAACTCAACAGAGCAAGATCTAAAAGTGAGGAAGGCACTTGCATGCAGGGCCCTGAACCTCATGTCCAGTGTGTAGAACTCCAACCTCCCCTGAACAATCAAACTCAGTTTCTTCGATGCAAAGGTAGAATCTGTTCTCCTGTATGGCAGTGAATGCCGGATCCTGAAGCCAACCCTGCAGAAATATATATACGGCTGCTACACCACAATGCTACGTGTAGTGCTCAACATCAGCAAGAGTGCACCAACACATGGGCATCGGTCGCGAGGACGTCCCATAATAACATATGTGGATGTACTCAAGAAAGATGCAGGAGCACAGTATTGTATTTTCAACTTTTGGAAAAAAGAAATTAAAATCTTGGTGAACAAAGAGGGGTCAAACAAATACACAAACACAAAAAAGACAAACTTTTGTTAAGTTGGCAGCCACTTGAAATTACTGTACGCGTTCAGTCTGCTGCAATAGCTGTGTATTGAGACAACAAAGAAAAATACCCACCCTTTCCTCAATATTTACTCAAGGTGCCTTTGTCAAAGAGTAGCTTGGTTCTACTGTGTGAAATTGTAATTGGAAATGCATCAAAAGAAAATGGGTTGTCTTGGTTGAAATGAATCACCCACTAACTTTTTGGAAAGTATGGGGAAGTACTTTCCAAAAAGTATGTATATACTGTCTGTATTGCGGTGCAATACATAAATAGCATACTTTGTGGTCTTCACCCTGTGTGTGTGTGTGTGTGTGTGTGTGTGTGTGTGTGTGTGTGTGTGTGTGTGTGTGTGTGTGTGTGTGTGTGTGTGTGTGTGTGTGTGTGTGTGTGTATTATAATAATTTTATAATGTGAGAATGATGATTTACACACAAAAAACAATGTATTTATCCCAGCAACTCAGATGTGTTACAAGGGTTGAGTTATTTTTCCAAACCATCCAAGCCATAACCATTTCCCTGGGTTATTACTACCGAACTCATGAGTTGTTCCAATAAGTTAAGTTTTCTGGGTTATTTTCGTGAGAATAACTACATTGGTGGATTAGAGAGTTGGGTTTGTTTGCTTAAAGGACCACTTCACCACTTTTCAATGTACTGTATATTCATATAATAGGTCCTCACTAATGTACATGATAAAATACAACTATTTTTTTCTAATCAGTCTGTCTCTCACAGGAGGGCTGTGGGCAGTTCATAAACTTCCTCCAATGACGTCATCAATGGTGGAATCCAAGCTAAGGGAAACTGCAGGCTTTCTATTCCTGAAAAGATGCAAAATATAATTTTCTTTTTTTTTTCAAAAAACATATTGTTTTAAAAAATCTGCCGAATTATGATGTCATTGGAGGAAGTTTTTGAACTGCCCATAGCCCTCCTGTGAGACACAGACTGAGTAGAAAAAAATAGTGGTATTTAATCATGTACATTAGTGAGGACCTTTTATATGAAGATACATTGAAAAGTGGTGAAGTGGTCCTTTAATTGATTGATTCATTGCATTGTTTGAATGTATGCATGCTTTAGTCTTTTTCAGTTTCTGGCGGTGTGACCAAGACTTAAATCACTATGGCTTTTTCCATTAAGGCTTTGGTGGCTATTGGCCAGGGTTGGGACCTGTATTTTCAGATCAACCCTTTATGTCATGCCTTTTATGCAAATAAATGTTTGCAAATTATTTTTTTCAAATGTTCAAGTACCTTTCTTTCAATAGATTTTAATGTGTATAAGTGGTTATTTAATATGAACGACATTTTCTCTACCGGCTCAGTGGCCTTGTGGTGAGTTTCTGCCCTGAGATTGGGAGGTTGGGGTTCGATTCCCGGCCAGGTCATACCAAAGACTCTAAAAATGGGACCCAATGCCTCCCTGCTTGGCAGTCAGCATCAAGGGTTGGAATGGCGGTAATGGGGGTAAGGGGTAAGTCCCAGCGATTTACTATATAGCATCATGTCCAGGGCTTGTACATCAAGCTGCCTCACGCTACAGAAACAGGATATAGGCTCCTGACCTATAAGGCTTCTATGGCTCAGCTGGGCCTCATGACATCACCGCATACTTACTTACATTTTACCTAAAGAAAATAAGTTGTGTTATTTTAACTATAACCCTGGGTCATTGCAACAAAACTTTTGGATTGGCTGGGCAAAATGAAATCAACGTATGATTTGGGTTAAATTGACTACAACCCTGGGTCATTATAAGCAAAGTTTTTAGTATGTAGAAGCCATGTAACCCATGTTGAATTGGGCTCAGATCTTAACCATATTGGAATGATGAAAGCATCCTAATCCAATTAAACAAGAGTATAATAGAATTGAAAAAAGTTACATTTGAAATCTTTGCCTTCACATTTAGTGAAAAGCCACAGTCTTCATATAAAGGTCCTTTCCTTGGGAAATGAATACTGTGTTGTTATCCTGTCCCTGTAATCCTGTTCTTCAAAGGGAGGAGACGGAAAGAGATGGACTTTTCTATCCACAGGGAAAGTTCCAAAATAATAATATAAGTTTAAGAGAAAACAGAGCGTCAGAGCCACACATGGACCACTGCACACACAGCAGAGCTTCTGGTTCACATTCTGGCCCACTTTTCTTCTAAACGAAGTCACAAAACGTGCAAAATGAGTTGTGGGGAATAAAACAAGTGATTAAACCAATCCCACATCTGTTGGTAGACAAGAACACAAACATGACAACAACAGCAGCTGAAATGTATTAATTCTCTGATGATAATTTCTCTTTCGTGCCTCCATTTTTTTCCTGGACAGCTGGAGTCCGTTTTAGGCATGTGTTACTTATATTAGTGGATGTGCCCCGTTGATGTACATAGTATATAGAAACACATGGCATAGCTCTGTTGTAGAACTACAAACCCAAGTCTTTATTTATCGATATAAAACAGCTATAACTGCGAGGCTATTTCCCCAAGCTGGGAAAGCAACGTTTTCAAAAGTTGTAAAAAAACAAAACAATTGATGATGTTGAAGACACCTGTTTTCAGGTGAAGACACCTGTTTTAGTACTCAGTGTAACACTGTTTGTGTTCAGACAATCATGCAGTAAACATGAATAGACCTTTCAGTAAGCCCCTCCCTCTCCCAAGTGTCCACACACTTTCCAGCCGGACTCATTCATTCCAATGTAAATATCATGGACTTTACACAATAAATACCTTCAGACGTTCTCTTCCAAATCCATCAACAACGCATGCCCTATGCAGTGGAAAAACGTGTGCGCGTGACATTTATTTTTTAAAACAATGTTTTATCATATAGGAAAGCTATTGGTTGAGAGGTTTGTCTTTCACACGTTATGCTTAGCTGTGATTGGACCATAGCAGTTTGGGGAGGGGCTTATTGAGACGTCTATTGCATTAGCATCCACACAGATGAATGCTATGTTCAGTAAACAGCAGTCCAGCTGTGTCAGAGTGCATAACGAGGAAAAGCGAGAGGAAGACACAGGTCTCCGAGATGCATGTGGAGCAAATTCATACATTATGCATTTAGGCAGTAAGCATTAACAAATATATCAGTTAAGTGTATTTTGAGCTGAGAACATCCTTGTAAACATTTTGAAGCCCGTTTTCAGAGAACCCTGAGGAGTTTACTCTGCAGCGGTGCTGGGCTGGAGAACTCGACCCCTGCAAGTAATTAAGAGAGTGTTTATATTTGTGCTGATGCCTTCATAATAAAAACACAACACTTTTTTGTCCTTCCCTTTTGATCCCTCTTTGCACCGTCTTTACATAACAAACGATAGAAGTCCTGGCCCACGCTTTGGCCCTGCGTTCGCCCCGTGTCAATCGCAGCACGCAACGCAACGTTTGAAGCCAAAAGGCAGCGTCTTTAAAGGGAAACCAGTTGGAGCAGCTAGAGTTCATTCCTGATGTGTTCCAGGGGGCGAGAAATCCCCTCTTCACACAGAATGTATGCAGATGCACATGTAAACACACACACACACACACACACACACACACACACACACACACACACACACACACACACACACACACACACACACACACACACACACACACACACACACACACATCGAAATAAAACATGCACACAGTCAAACATACACAGTCAGGCGCAACACATGCAGAGCTAGAGCTGGCGTGGGATCATCCTCCCATCCCTGGTCCCAAAGGACCCAGTTAAAAGAGTTTGTGGTTTTTGAACACAGACAATATGGACTGCAGCTTCCGACCAAACTCAGCAGGGGATGCGTTAGGAAATGACCTACAGTCCACTTTACAAGCATTCTGTTTACTCAGAGAGCAAAATGTGGTCACGATACATGGGCGCAAGCATTACTGTGGTGTGTGTGTGTGTGTGTGTGTGTGTGTGTGTGTGTGTGTGTGTGTGTGTGTGTGTGTGTGTGTGTGTGTGTGTGTGTGTGTGTGTGTGTGTGTGTGTGTGTGTGTGTGTGTGCTCACTATATTTCGATGCAGGTCAGTGGTTTTCAACCAGTGGTCCTTAAGAGGGTTCTAGGTGGTCCGGAGCTAAGTTGGTTAACCAGATGAAAAGTTGGTTAAAATATTCATCATGTGAATTAGCCCAAGTCTACACAACTAGAGAATGTATAAGATTAAAGGCCATTTATGATCTGCATGTTTGACTGCTTTGTTTCCCAAATCTAGTCTGGAATTGTGAATAAAAGCAAAAGAAATCTTTATTTTGGGGGTCTGTGGGGCTAAAATGTCACAGGTGGATGATGGCGGATGATGGTGGATGATGGCTCAATTCATTTGCGTGTTTTGTTTTCCTTACAGTGCCGTGCCATGCCATGCCATGCCGGCTCACACGGCGAGGCAGAGGAAGATACACGGGGGGTTCCATGAAAAAACGCTCCCCTTTCTCTTGTTTATCATGCCATTATGCTAAGCAAGGCGTGTGTCGCTGCTCTGCACCAGATGTGGTGTAATTAACCTCCAACGTGAAGATAGCGTTCTGCCCCATTGTCTCTCACCTTGAGGAGGTTGAAATGGAAACCGGGGGGCTTCCAGTGGGGGAGATAAGGGGAGGTTTCGGTATCCACCGCTCAGGTGAAACCAACGGAACAGGAGCGCCGGGCGAGCGGCGGCGCTCACAACGCGGTCACAAGCATCCTGGGGTAAAAGTAATTAAGCATAATGTAGATAATGTTTCCTAGCCATTGTCCATAACCTTGAGCTAATTGCCACATGCAGAGATGAGACCGGAGCTGGGGAGACCAGATAAAATACATGTATAATCTGGAGGGAGTCAGTGACAGGGTTTTTTTTTGTTATTGGCTAATTTTCACGCAGTCAAATACTATTCACATAACTCATAATAAACCGTCTGTTTGGTTGGTCTTTGTGGTCTGCAGGCCAGTTGAATCTGAAGGTCATAAAAAAGGGAAGTCTAAAACCCAGAGGTGACCCCAGCTTCTGCTGTCATCAGTCACCAGTGGTTTTCAACCCCCCCAAACAGTAGAATAGCCTCCCCTATGCCATGTCAAACTGGACCCCCACCATCAAGGCTTTAAACAAGCGTTTAAAGCCCTAAGACCCACCTTTACACCTTGGCTTTTAATTCCATTTCAGAGTTGGCATTGTTAAGCGTGTGTGTTTGCTGTCTTATGTTTTAACTGCACAGTGTATTTAGCTTTTAACTTTATGTACAGCACTTTGTGTACCCAGAGTTGTTAAATGTGCCATATAAGTAAAGTGGATTGGATTGGTTATATTTTGTACACTCATACTTAATAATAAATGAACACTGATGAAATATAAATGTAAATATGCACCATGAAAATACTTTCTCAATTTAGAATAGGCCCAACCCTTTTATATATATACATAGAATATAGCGGTGGTTTTCAACTTTTTTTGCAGGGACAACAATTTATTTAGCATTTGAGCCACCATTTGGTGACGTTTTAGCCCCACAGACCCCAAAACTAAATATTTGTTTTGCTTTTGTCCACAATACAATACCACACTGGATTAAAAAAAAACAGTCAAACACAACAAAACAAATCGAAATGACCATTAATCTCCTACATTCTCTAGTTGTGTAGACTTAGGGTAATTCAGATGATGTATTTGTTTTCATTTTTACGCTCTCAAAGAGTTACATTTTGTTAAGCTCTCCATCATTTGGCTGGCCACTAGTTGAAAACAACTGAAATAACATGTAAAACAAAGTTTCAGTCAAAGCTGACTCAACAGAGTGGCAGTAGGAAGAGCCCATATCTTGCTTGATAAATGAGAGTCATTGTACTGGTGACTTCTTCCTAACCCTGTGCCCTCTGGAGCGTTAGAGGATCTCTGGCCACATCCGTCACGCTCAGTCTACTGTGGTTTTAGAGGGTTTGGACGGGGACAGGCAGGGGTCGGAGTTCATTTCCCACAATGCACTGCTCCCATCAGGATTATTAATGTGCTGAATGGCTGCCCCAGAAGAGACACGTGAAGGCAAAATGGTTAGAGTTCACCTTCCTTTACTGATGATGGATAAATGGTGCATTTATATAGCGCCTTTATCCAAGGCGCTTTACATAGCTTGTGCATCCATCCCTCCCAACCACCACCGGGGAAAGACCATCACCTCCCGGCTTACCCGACGCCTATCCAACGCAACAGGTCCACTCCGTTGGACTTCCGGGTAAGTCTCAATCCGTGACGGGTTCTGTTGGACTGTGCCAGCCAAATAGTGTCTACTATCTCACTATTTCAACGCCGCGGGCCACTATATGTGGCCCCCGCCGGTGCGTTTCCGATCTAAGCCCCTGTCTGCCATTTTTTTCTCCATTGAAACCTGCACATTACCTCTACAAAGACACTTTTACTGGCCATAGTTCTTCTTTATCCCCAGGTAAAATGTCAACACATACCTCATCTTCATCCGACTGTGACAGCTGCCTCCGCCTCACCCAGAAGGTGTCCCTGCTCGAAGAGAGGATCTCCACCTTGTATGAGATTAGAGCCAAATGTGAAGAAATCCTCATAGACTCCATGCTCCACACCTCCCTCGGGCCGGCTGCGGACCCCCCCGAAGTCTCAACTCGTCCGGCTTCACTGACAGCGGCACCTGCGGACCCCCTCCCAGCACACCTGAATCCCCCTACGGGGGGCCGAGAAGGGCTATCCAGTCGCCCGGCTCCAACGGCCCGTATAGCCGAGCTGAATGACACCGTCCCAGCATGCTTCGATCCTGCCGCTACTGTTCTAGCGGTCTCCAGTCGCCCTAACCCAGTGGTCCGTACCGCCGATCTGGACGACACCGTTCCTGCCCGCGCGGACCAGATCTTGGCTCCGCGCCCGCCCATGGCCTGCTCCACCCCGGCGTGGAAAACTAGTGGTCGGGGCCGCGGTCGGGGCATCAAGCTCTGTCCTCGTCCACCACTTTCATTAAATAACAAATTCTCCCTCCTCGCTGACATCCAGGACCCCCCCTCTCCGACTGCCCGCTTCGCGCCCCCCCCGGCCCCGGAGTCCGGTTCTAGATCGGGCCCCTCTAGTCGCCTTAAGCTCGTGGAGAAAGCAATCATCAGGCACTCGGAAAAGGTCAGCTCCCCCCGTCCAACGACCGCCTCCTCCTCCGTGCGCTGCAGCCTCCAAGCTGCCGCGGGCAGTAGTCTCCAAGCGCCCGTGGGCAACAGTCCTCCAGCCGTAGTGGCCATCAGCCCCCCAGCAGCCGCGACAATAACCCAACAGCCCTCCGCGTCGCAGCGTCCTGCGTCCACTATTCCTTCTCTCATAGCCCCCACGACGGCTATCATTGGCGATAGTCTGATGAAGTTTGTGCGTTTTCCGAACGCCGTTACGCACTCATTCTCGGGTGCGTCGACTGCCGACATTCTTATTAGACTTCCCGAAATCCTGTCATCTCTCCCCTCCACCGTCACAACAATCGTACTGCACATTGGGGTGAACGACTCCCAATCCATTGTAGCCCGCTCCAATTTTGAAAGGATTTTCACAATACTCAGTAGCTCCGGTCTCACAGTACATATATCTGGCCCACTCCCCACTTGGAATCGCGGTGACCTGCAATTCAGCAAACTGGCGCAGCTGCACTACTGGCTCCAATCAGCCTCCCTCGCCGCCAACTTCAACTATATCCATAACTTTTTTTTGTTTTTTAATCGCCCCTCCTTCTATCGTGATGGCTTACATCCAAACAAGCGCGGATGTGAAATGCTTAAGTTGAATCTTCGCCGATCTGTGGCCGCCTATAATGCAGTCGCACTTTCACAACATAGAGCTCCACCACAATCACAACATTGACTCGACCGTCCGTCCGACCTGGCTGCTCTGTTTACTTCCGGTCATCCACCTTGCCATTCCCTACCTACTACTTGTTTCCCCTGTATCGCCCCCTACCGGTCGGGCGGACCCTCCTCCACCAACTTCGCTTCTCCCTCTAATATCTCTATTAATGATCACACTCAGCATTTAATTCCTATTCATTTTGGATTTAGACCACGCAGTATGCTCAGACCTCCTGGAATCAAGCTCTCCAACCTAATCTACCCCCCCTGCTCAACGTTCTCGAAGCCTTCTGATATCACTCCTGTCCAGTTGAAAATATCTCTTTTAAATATCAGATCACTCAATGACAAGTCATTCCTCTGCAACAACTATATTACAACAAACAACATTGATATTTTCTTACTGACCGAGACATGGATTAAAACTGACGATTTTAGCCTTCTTAATCAAGCCTCCCCCCACAACTACTCCTACTTACAGAACACCAGGCCTGCTGGCCGTGGTGGTGGTGTTGCGGCTATCTACAACACCAATCTCACTTGTACCCCAATTACATTTGGTAATTTCCCCTCATTTGAGTATTTAGCTTTCTCCATCAAACATCAACCCACATTGTTCATTTTAGTCTACCGCCCCCCACAACCCAATAGCTTATTTATCACTGAATTCTCAGATCTACTTTCCCTTTCCATGCCCAAATATGGTCGGGTGACACTATTGGGTGACTTTAACGTCCATACTTGCTGCCCCGATAACGCCCTGGGTGCAGAATTTCGCAATCTTACAGAATCATTTGACTTCACAATCCACCAAACCGGCCCTACACATAAAAAAGGACATACACTGGACCTTGTCTTGTCCTCTGGTCTGAGCATTGTTGACCTGGCCAGTAATGCCTCTGAGTGGTCAGCGGTAACGGACCACTCGATTATAGTTTTTAATATCATGATCGCCCCGCCCCCCAGAAAATCCCAGGTTCCTAGCCGCTCTCGCTCCATCAATCCCTCAACCTCTGTGAAATTCTCTTCTGTGTTTAACTCCTCCGTCTCTCCTCCTGTCATCTCCCTCTCCACTGACAGCCAGCTCAACTATTTTAGCAACATCTGTATAACAACCCTAGATCTTGTCGCTCCACTAAAAATACGCACCAACACCACCACTACCAATTCACCTTGGCTAAATGACCATACCCGCTCGCTTAGAAGACAGCTTAGGAAATCCATTCGGAAATGGAAATCCACCAAACTGCAAGTATTTTTTGAAATCATGAAAGATCTTATGAAATCTTATAACAGTGCTGTAAAAGAGGCTAGAGCAAATTACTTCTCCAACCTCATTGCCAATAACTACAATAACTCCAGAACCCTTTTTAAAACAATTGAGCTTGCTGTTGGCCCCCCCTCCAACCCTAATTTGACTGCCTCTCCTGAACGCTGTGAACAATTTTTACTATTTTTTTCCAGCAAAATCAACCTCATCAGATCTCAGTTAGCCATCTCACAGTCTCCTCTCCGGCCACTATCTGGCACCGATGTAGTCGTGAGCTCACCCAATCACTCTCTCCGTTCATTTAAACAGATATCACTATTAACCCTTCAGAGCACAATAGTTCACATGAAGTCCACCTCCTGCCCCTTGGATCCCATCCCCACCAGGCTACTAAAAGAAATTCTACCCACTGTCAGTCACCACATTTTAGCTATTGTAAACAGCTCCCTGTCCTCTGGATCAGTCCCCGCCCCCTTTAAAACTGCTCTTGTTTCCCCCCTGCTCAAAAAGCCAAATCTCGACCCCGCTACTCTGAGCAATTATAGACCGGTATCGAAACTACCCTTTCTCTCCAAGGTGCTGGAAAAAGTGGTGTTCACTCAGCTTGTGAACCACCTTAGTGGAAATTCTCTTTTTGAGAAGTTCCAATCAGGCTTCCGCCCGCTTCACAGCACTGAAACGGCCCTCCTGAAAGTGGTCAATGACCTCCTTATGGCCGCCGACACAGGGCATTGTTCCGTCCTTGTCCTGCTCGACCTGACGGCGGCCTTTGACACCATCGACCACACTGTCCTTATTAGTAGGTTAGAACACGCGGTGGGTATCTCAGGAACAGCTCTAGCTTGGTTCAAGTCATACCTCTCTGGGAGACAGTTTCGCATCGGCATCGGAGAAGCAACATCATCCTCAGCCCCCCTTCACTGTGGTGTTCCCCAGGGCTCCATACTAGGCCCCATCCTCTTTTCCCTTTACATGCTCCCCCTCGGTGACATAATCCGTAGCCATAACATCCAATTTCATTTCTATGCCGACGACTCCCAACTATATCTCCCCATCAATTCAAACGACCCCTCCAGTCTCTGTAAACTCCATGCCTGCCTCACAGACATTAAAAACTGGATGTCCACCAACTTTTTACAGTTAAATGACTCCAAATCTGAAGTCATAATATTTGGACCACCTCAAGATCGAGCTAAGCTAGAAACTCACCTTGGCTCTTTAGTCCCTAACATAAAACCCTCTGTGAGGAACCTCGGGGTGATCCTCGATCCCGATCTCAACTTCGAAAACCATATCAAAAAGGTCATACAAGTATCATTTTACCATCTTCGCAATATAGTCAAAATCAAGCCCTTCCTTTCCACATCAGACTTAACCAAGGTAATTCATGCCTTCATTTATTCACGACTCGACTACTGCAATTCCCTCTACTCCTGCCTCTCAAACAAATCGATACAACGCCTACAACTTGTCCAAAATGCTGCAGCCCGTGTCCTCACAAACACAAAAAAATTTGATCACATCTCACCCATCCTGGCAACCCTTCACTGGCTCCCCATCTCCTTCAGAATCAATTTCAAAATCCTTTTAATAACCTTTAAGTGCCTATCAGATCTGGCCCCATCCTATCTATCTGACCTATTAAAACCCTATATCCCCCAGCGTTCCCTCAGGTCCTCAGACAAGCTGCTTTTAGTCACGCCGAAAACAAGGCTTAGGTCAAAAGGTGACCGGGCCTTCGCCTGTAGAGCCCCAACCCTCTGGAACGCCCTCCCTCCTGATATCAGACTCGCTGAGTCTGTCCCACATTTTAAATCACTCTTAAAAACACACTTTTATCGTATTGCTTTTAATGTTTAATGTCGATTTTTACCTCTGCTTATTACTCTCATTGTCTTAACTGTTTTGCAGATGCGGTTTTTATCAGTCTCGCTCTTATCAGCCTCATTTCCCTCTTATTGTTGTTTGTAAACTGTATATCCTGTTTTGTTCTTCAAACT
>CM076974.1:33799278-33805898 GCA_039105355.1 Benthosema pterotum
TGAGATGAGAGGAGACAGGGTGTACACAGGGACTGACTGACAGGAAGCTGTTATCACTCAGTTGTTCTTAATCCATTTTGGGGGCGGGGACACGTTTGGTGTTTCTAAGCATTGTGTCGTACTTTAGCCATTGAAAAATACCAGACCTACAAGCTCACTCGGCTACAAGAGCGGCCGAGTGGTTTGCTGAAAGCTGAGAGTTCTCCTTTAAGGCTACGTTTACACGGAGACTATGTGAACAGAAGACGCAAAAGTGGCGTCGCGTCTTCACTTATTATTTCGCGTCTAGACGAGCGTTCTCATGAGGAAATCTGTGTGCATACAGTGACGCAAAAGTGTGTAGAAATCCATTGGGCGCGCTGCCCTGTGCCCCCGCCGGCGCACTTTCTCCGCGGCGGTGCTTCGCGACCGGCTCTGGTCGGCCTGGAAGGGTCCGGCCTAGGGTTTTAATACCGGGAAATCCTCCGGGACCCGTCTTCCCGAGGTTATCATTTCTTTCTCAATTTTTCCACACAAATCGTGTTTTTCCAATATCTGTGAGTGGTAAAATCAAATCTATAACCCTCGCATAAGTTCCAAACGTCACTGATAATTAGACTATGCAGCGAGGGGGCTATGAACAGAGCACAATATTGGCGACACGTGGTCTAAATGCGAGCAGTCAGGACTCAGGACTATGGACCGCAAGAATGCCGCATCCTCCTTCATTCATTGAATCAGATGCAGACCACTTATAGCATACACTAGCAAAAATATGAACGTCTGAAGAGAACGTTGGACTTCCTATACTGCATGGACTTATTTTCCTCGCGACAGATTGTCTCTGTTCTACAACTTCTATACACGGCCACTCAGCAATGTGAAATAACTTACAACACAGGTAAAAAAAACACCACAGCGCTCTCTCTGTCTCTCCCTCCCCCCCATGTCCACCGAGGCTATTGATATTACAATATTACAATATATACAAAATAAGTTATATAACTTGCATCCCGTAACTTGTTGTCATGTCAGACAGCGACTAAAACATGCGTAGTCATCAACTCAACAAAGCATTGATGAGCTGGAAACGCATACCAAATATTTGTTCGTCAAGCCTCAATCATCGTATCTTACGCGATGTACAAGAGCACTTTTGAGGCGCGTTCTACCATCGTATCCTCTTGATGTGCAGACAACCTTATTATGCGATATCCAAGACCACATTTGAGACGCGCTGTCAGCCTCTCTCTCTCTCTCTCTCTCTCTCTCTCTCTCTCTCTCTCTCTCTCTCTCTCTCTCTCTCTCTCTCTCTCCCGATGTCCTAACCTTCCAATAAGTAGCCTATTTTGCGTGCCGCATTGCTAATATTTGTGTAACCGGCTTACATTTGTATTTGATATTGTTCATATTTCAACACGAGTCGCCCAAAGCGCCTGCGTTGCCTAGACAACGTGAGCAGAACAGCCAGTTTTGCGTTTTGGCCTGTTTAGACGGAGACGCTGCGCTGGAGCGTATACAACTTTTCCACTTTCAAGGGTGGTTTGAGATTTTTGCGTCTTCAAGCCCAAAAAACGCCGTCACCATATAAACGAAAGGCACTTCTGATAAAATATTTTATCGTCTTTACTCGCAAGCGTCTCCGTGTAAACGTGGCCTAAGTCAAATGTTTTGCTTCTTGGGGGGGGGGGGGGGGGGGTCTCCGTAGAACTACATATTTTCAGATGGGGATCATATGCATATGATTTACGGGGTCCTTGTAACAAAATGTGAAGGACCACTGTCATAGAAATAATTTTTAGAGAGTTTTTTTTTTTTTCAGAAAACTGACAATATGACAATAACTGACAATTGCAGCAGCCCGTTCTCAGATCAAAATAGATTTTCAAAAAAACAAAATAAAGATCAGCTGATCATAAGAGCAACAAGGTAAGCCAAGGTAATATCGAGCGCACGTCGTCTATTAGCTTCGCAGCAGCACGTTGGGCTCCATCCCTCCTAAAGCAGCAGCCATAGGAGAGGTGATCCATGCAGAGCAGACAGTCAGTCCATCATCAAACCATCCATCCGTCCAGCCAGGCTGTGGCTGTGGCCAGCCAGACGGAGCGGCAGAGAGAGATGATAATGCTGCAGCAATGAAGCCAATCACATGCTGCATTACGCCTCCTGGTCTGCACGCGCACACACACGCACACACACATCGAAGCAGCAGCACCTGGGAGCTCAAATTACCGTGCATGGCTGTCGGGCCGGGGAAACGAAACGAAACGAGCGAACGAACGAACGGCGGTGTAATGTGGCTGTTTACCGATTCCTCGTTGTACTTCTGTGGGAAATTACAACGAGTTTAACAACGCCGCCGTGCAGCGGTGAGTGTCTAACACTTAACACCTCCGCCTCTTGTTAACACTTCCAACCGGTGGATACTCTGTTGGAGTTGTCAGCGTGTTCGATGCGCACAGCTGCGTCGCTGCGTGTGTTTTCACATGAGACAGAGAGAGAGAGAGAGGGGGGGGGGGGGGGGGGTTGGAATGCTTTGGTAGGACCACAGTAAGTTAGAATCGCTATCCGATTCAGAAAATAACAGATAAGGGGAAGCAGGCTATATGAGGAACAGGAGAGAGATGCAGAGATGGGAGGAAGCGATAAAGACACATAGATGAGAGAGAGGAGGAGGCATGAAGGCACAAAGTAGGAAGAGACACAGAAGTTGTGTGAACAAAACAAAGGAAAACAGCCAAACTGGCCAGGCGAGAAGTGGCCAAAGAACCTCCGGAGATCACCAATCCTAAATGTTGAGGCATTGCGAAACGCTGCTGTACTGAACAGTACTGAACTTGTACTGTACTCAGTACAGAGAGACAAGCCAGCCGTATAGTTCACACAATGTGATGACCTGATACAAACAAAGACTTAAATTAGCATTTCTATGGCCGAGGGAAGCTTCGCTAAATGCATGGGCCAGAAGGTCATTAGCGTGTTGATTTTCTTGCACCTCAGAACAATGGACTGAATACATTGCAGTATCTATTGGTTTTGTGGTGGAGGCTAGCTAAGTGACACTATCCCAAGTCACACTAATGTGCTGCACCACACCCCTTGAGAAACACTGTTGTACTGTACTGTGCTATTATGTGCTATGATATTGTAATGTATTTGATCTGTAGAACTGTACTATGTACTAGCTCTGGTACTGTAGTGCAGTGGAGTTTAGTCTCTCAGCCCCAAAACTAAGGATTTTCAAGTTTTTGTCCACAATTTAGCAGAGAAAACTGGCAAAACGAAACATTTGATTTTCATTTTAAGGGTCTATTTCGTTATCAACATGTCTCATCATTTAGCTGGGGACCAGCCTGGGATCCTCTCAGGGACCACTGGTGGTCCCCAGACCAATGTTTGAAAACCACTGCTGCTGCACTGAAAAAAATATTCGTTGAGAGTATGTGATTCAAACATGGACATTGGTTCCACCTGAATGATTTGCTTTGGCAGCACTATATCCAATCACGTTCAACTTGCCCCAACGTGATTGGATCTAGTGCTGCCAAAGCAAATCATTCAGGAGGAACCAATGTCCATGTTTGAACGTACTCTCAACGATTATTTTTTTCAGTGTGTAGTGTAATGTACACCAAACCTACTTTTTACTCTCTTTAATGTGCTGAAATCTGCCCTGTACTATGTGTACTGTATAGTCTGTACTGCACTCTACTACAGACCCACATGTATAGATGGTATAGCTGGAGCAGCGCTGCACCACTCAGAACCACCAGGAGAACCACATGAACCCGCTGCATGCACGTGTTCTCACTGCACGAGTTGTGCTGATGTCTCCCAAACGCCAGCCAGACCCTGCATTGATAAGAACATATCTCACTCTACATTACTGCCCCAATAAGAGCACGACTGGATGAACAACATCAGCATCTCATGTTGTAAGAACGTGTGTGTTAGATGGCTTAATCAATGCCACACGCTGCTGCCTGCTTAGGCTTGATGAATGTTTTAATCAGCGCAGGGAGACAGGCTAACGGCTATACGCCCTGCTCAGGGCCTGATGGTTTGGACTGGGCTCAACACACACAGACACACTCAACCACTTTATAAACTCTCGTACGCATAGTTGACCATGCAGGGTCTATGAGGTGTCTATCCTGGGAACGTCTCCCTCTTCACTAAGGGCTAAGTGTTTGACACTGCTAAAGCCCTTAAAGGGGAATTTCACCCATTTTCAACTAATATGTCATTAGTATACCCTAAAGGTGCTGGGTGGACATGATAAAAAAGTTCCCCCATTCTGTGTTTCCTAGAAATGGAGGACTGAAGAAAATCATTAACATGGTGAAACATGGTGGAAATGGAACCAAATGAACCCGTTAGCGTTCATTTGGTTGCATTTGAAAATGTGTGGAGTTCCCCTTTAACATATTTGCCTTTTTGTACCATGAAACACGTTTTAAATAGTTAAAATGGTCATGCTACAAGTGTGTCAGTGTAGACTGGCTTGTTGGACTATTAAAAAATGTTGGCAGACCTTTCAGTTAGCCCCTCCCCAAACTCCTATGGTCCAATCACAGCTTAACAGCATAACATGTGATAGACAAACGTCTCCAACAATAGCTTTCCTAGATAACATATTGTTTTTTAAAAAAAAATAAATGTCACACACACGTTTTTCCACTTTATAGGGCAGGCCTTGTTGATGGATTTGGAAGACATTTTGAACGTCCAGTTACACTAAGTATTTAATGTGTAAGGTCCATGATATTTACATTGGAATCAATGAGTCCGGCTGGAAAGTGTCCTAGACTTGGGGAGAGTGGGACTAAAAAGTCTATTGACAATATTGACCCAGAATAGGAATACTAGAGTGGTTTCTGTTTTACCTGCTGTTAGTGCTACAATGCGATAGAGGATGAGAGAGGATAACATTCCAAGATCCAAAATAATCACACAGAGTACAATAATAATAATAATAGAATAGATACGGAGTAGACTGAATGGTTTACTGTATGTATATATAAGTCATAACTTATATACGGGTCCATTTGACTTCATTTTTATACTCTCCAAATTTAATTAACACTTAGGATTTTTACTTTACTAGAGTGTGTTTATGGAAAACTGTTTTATTTCTGGTGGTGCTTGCTTTTTTCTCGAGGCAGCAGCAGACTTCATTACTGTGATGAAATCTGCAAAGCCAGCCAGTGCAGACTATTAGTATTAGACTGAATCACATCTCCACCCTCCACTGACTGTGTGCTACATGTAGAAAACGCCCTGACTGCCCCAGCAACCATGATATGGCATGCAAAACAACCCAAATTTCAAACATATTTCAAATTGAAGTGCTTACAGTATATTTAAAATGATTTGAAACACTACTGCTGCTACTAACTAACTACAATGGTCACACCACTAAACCAAAAGCATTTCATCATTCAAAACAGAAAACTCTCTGAGTCAGACCTTTAGGTTTATGCATGCTGCGTGTCTGTTGCAACTTCAAAAACAACTGATAATAACTGTTATTATTGATGCTTTACTTGCCTAATGTAAGTCCTGCACAAGTGCAGGAAAATCGTGTGGGTCACAGAACTAAATAATTTAAATGAAAATGTTACGTGGGCAAAATGGTATGGGGGCCGCCCCCATACCATGTTCGCCTGCCCCCCTCAAGCACAGGTACAATAAACATGTGTGTATAATAGACATTAGAGAGATGATGCAGCATCACATCCTTATACTGTAGCACCTATTAAAACAGAGCAGCAAGGACCTATCGTAAACATGAAACCAAATGGACCCTTGCGTGTCCATTTGATTCCATGTTTACACTCTCAAGAGTTAAAATATGCATCATCTGAATCAGCCCAAGTCTACACAACTAGATGGTCATTTTTGATCTGAATATTTGGCTGTTTTGTTCCCAAATCCATATTGTGGACAAAAGCAAAAGAAATCTTTGGTTTTGAGGGCCTGTGCGGCTAAAAAATGTCCCCAAATGGTGGTCCGTGGCTTAAATGCTAAATAAATAGTGGGCCCTGGAATCAAAAAGGTTGAAAACCACTGCTTTAATAATAATTAGAGAATAATTAGAGACATTATGCAGCATCGCATTCTGAGCAGCTGTCACAACAACAGAGCAGCAAGAAGGACCTATCCAATCATATACATCATGGAACAGATGCACACATCTGTGTGCGCGCGCGCACACACACACACACACACACACACACACACACACACACACACACAACACACACACACCACACACACACACACACACACACACACACAAACACACACACACACACACACACACACACACACGCGCACAGCCGCGATTGGTATTGATATGCATTCAATTATGTGCTCATTATATGCTTTTTGAAGACAGATAGGATTAACAGTGTGCCGTCTCTTGGCATAAAATATAACAATTGCTATTGAGAGAAGAATGAATCCAGCCAGACCGCGGGGGACACATCTCGGGGACTCACTACAATGCATTGGTCTCTCAAAGGCTCCTCCAAGCAGCAGAGCAGCATCTGAAGGCAGAAGTCGCGCTGCCAACAAACAGCAGCGACCTCCTCCTCTGCGGTATCAACACAAGAGAACACGCCAGGGGTGTTTTTGCC
>CM076974.1:33806398-33823898 GCA_039105355.1 Benthosema pterotum
GCCCAAAACGAGCCAAAAAGCAGATTAAACAGCGTTCTGGTCCCAGCTGCCCTCTGTGACGCCAGCGAGCATCGCAAGGCACTGCCGTACCGTGACCTCCATGTCCCCTATCAGCCAATTACAGCTCCCGTTCCGACCGGTCCGGCACCGCTTTGAAAAGAACAAGACGTCACCAGGCTGGACTTTAGGTCAATGTGGTCAGTTATTTTCTCTCTCCTATGGTGCAGTCAGGGGCGGATCTAGGCATGGGCATGGGGGGGCAATGCCCCCCTAAATACCCAATCTGCCCCCCCCAAACACGATGCCATGCAAAACAACCCAAGATATTTCAAATTGTGAAATTGTGAAAGATATTTCAAATTGTGTAATAAATATAAGTGCTTAAATTTAAAATGATGTGAAACACTACTACTGCTACTAACTAACTACAGCTGTGTCACCACCACTAAACCCAACAGCATTTCATCATTGAAAACAAAAACTCTCTGAGTCAGACTTTAGCTTTATGCATGCTGCATGTCTGTTGCAACTTCAACAACAACTGATGTTATTATTTAAGCTTTACTTGACTAATAAAAGTCCTGTAACCGAAAATGGTATAGGTGCAACTTCATCGCCTGTGCCGCTTTGCGCCACGGGCGATGGTAAGCCGCCCCCATACCATTTTCTCTTGCCCCTCCAACATGTTCTCTTGCCCCCCCAAATGGGACATTTTACATCCGCCCCTGTGGTGCAGTGGTTTGAAAAGAGGGATAATGGGATGGCAGATATGATGACAGTGGAGTAATGGGAGAGGACATGACATCTTCACCTCCGCCAGGCACATGGTTTTCTGTCACGACTCACCTCGGCTCGGCTCGCCTCGGCTCGGCTCGCTTTGAAGTGACTTCATTGATTGGTTCTACAGAGACGTGCTGCATGGCACTGCCTTGGCCAAGTGCACTTCAAACACACACACACACACACACTGCGATGCAGACACATTTCAATAACAGAAAACACGTGCGTGCATGCGTGCGTGCGTGCGTGCGTGCATGTGTGTGTGTGTGTGTGTGTGTGTGTGTGTGTGTGTGTGTGCATGTAGCGCGTGTGGACGTCCACCTCTCTGTCCATTCAGTGGTCTGGTGCAATCAGGCAGCCTATAATTATGACAAGCATTAGGAATATTTAAAAGCACTTTAGGGCTATTCTGGTCTCATGCCATGGATGCATCAGAATTCAGCATTTTGTCCAATCTATGAAAAAATGTCAATATCTGTCCAAATGCAATGTTGAGGTTGGACGTCTTTGTGCGAGGCAAAGTCATCGCAATTATGTGCTTATAGCAGTGGTTTTCAAACCTTTTTTGATACCAGGGCCCACTATTTATTCAGACTTTGAGCCACAGCCCACCATTAGATGACATTTTAGCCCCACAGACCCCAAAACTAAAGATTTCTTTTGCTTTTGTCCACAATTCCAGCCTGGATTTTGGAGAAAACATCTACTACATTCTCATGGACATGGGCTAGCTGGGGACCACCTGGAACTCTTTCAAGGACCACTGGTGGTCTCTGAACCACCGGTTGAAACCACTGACTTAAAGAGCGGACTCAAAGTGATAGAGATGGTCAGTATAATTTACTATCGTGAGAGATAAAACATTTGTATATAGAACATATTATACCGTATGTGTTATAATTTATATATTCTAAATGTTCAATTCTAGTTATAGAGGACAACTGCCTAGCCTGACTAATGGTAAAAATGCCCCTGCATGCCTACCCCTGGCAAATGACCAAATGACCAAAAAGTTTTCTCCCATGGCTCAACCAGCGGCTGTCCCTCCATGTCTCTCTGCCTTGTTAAGGTAATTCATAAATCAATCTCTTTATCTGGCTAGGGACCGCTTTAAACTACACTTTTCTCATCAATTCACACTTCAAAGTGCATCAAAACACAACCACAACCAACTGTGACAAGATAAATTTAAATCTCTCCCTCCCAAATTCTGTCAAATCCAACAGTCTCTTTCTTGTTGTTTCCCCAAACCATCTCTCTCTCTCTCTCTCTTCTCTCTCTCTCTCTCTCTCCTCTCTCTCTCTCTTCTCTCTCCTCTCTCTCTCTCCCTCTCTCTCTCTCTCTCTCTCTCTCTCTCTCTCTCTCTCTCTCTCTCTCTCTCTCTCTCTCTCTCTCTCTCACATTTCTAAGCAGGCAAGATTTTCCCTGGAGCCCCCTTTGCAAAATGGATATAATTGGTAAGTACTTGTCCTCTATAACATGAGTTGTGTTGGGAGCCCTCCCAACACAACTCATGTTATAGAGGGCAAGTACAGTATAATGTATTCATCCATATGAAGCTTATTAGCCTGGGATCCCTTTATAGCATGCCTGGTGGTCGCCCCGTTGAACGCCCCCCCCGCCCCCCCCCCCCCCCCCCCCCCCCCCCCCCCCCCATCATGGTGCTCCAGGGAACAGCCTAGTCTGCCTAATGGCAAAAACGCCCCTACTTACTTCCCTCTCCCTCCCTCCTCTCTCTCTCTCTCTCTCACTCTCTCTCTCTCTCTCTCTCTCTCTCTCTCTCTCTCTCTCTCTCTCTCTCTCTCTCTCTCTCTCTCTCTCTCTCTCTCTCTCTCTCTCTCTCTCTCTCTGAGGACCAGTGAAGCAGTGGGTGTAAAGCTGCAGATCCCAGCACAACTCAACACAACAAGGCCCCATCTCATTAACAAAGGCCTCAGTGCCCCAATATATACAGCTCACCAGTGAACTGTGAGCGTGTGTGTGTGTGTGTGTGTGTGTGTGTGTGTGTGTGTGTGTGTGTGTGTGTGTGTGTGTGTGTGTGTGTGTGTGTGTGTGTGTGTGTGTGTGTGTGTGTGTGATGGATGATTCAGCAGAACTAGGGGCGAGCCTTCGAGCCTCATCTCAACATCTTTTTAACAAGGAGCCCAGCGATCAATCGCTGATCAATAACTATCTAGAGCCAGTGCGCATGAGGGAGTGTGTGCATCCACACGTCTGTGTGTGTGGTGTGTGTGTGTGTGTGTGTGTGTGTGTGTGTGCGTGTGTGTGTGTGTGTGTGTGTGTGTGTGTGTGCGTGTGTGCGTGTGTGTGCGCGCGCGCGAGCATCTACTTTGTGCGTGCATGCATTACTGCGTGCATGTGCGCCAGCCAGGCCAACTAATTCAGACATCTATGCATTGTGCTGATCCAGTTGGGCCTCTTTAGTGCACGGTGCCAGTTGTGGAAATGAGAACCCAAAACAGCCTCCCAGGCCAAGCCAAGCCAAGCCAAGCCAAGCCATGCCATGCCATGCCATGCCATGCCATGCCATGCCATGCCATGCCATGCCATGCCATGCCATGCCATGCCAGGACCCCTAGCAAGGGAGCAGGGCGGAGCGGGAGAACTCAACAGTGTTGCCCACTGCCAAAACCCAAAATGCATTATGCACAAGAGCAGTTTTCAACTATTTTCATACCAGGGCCCACTATTTATTCAGCATTTTAGCCATGGAGGACCACCATTTGATGTTGAGTTTAGTCTCCCGGACTAATTTATAGGAGAAATAACTGGCAAAATTCCTGAAAATTAGGTAATTCAGATGTTTAAAATATAATTTAACTCTTGAGAGTTTGAATGGTCCTTTCTAGGAAGGAAGGAGGACTCTATCATAGGATGAAAAATAAAGAAAAACAAGGGTTTTATTTTATCTCTGCCGCCTGTCAACCAACTTTGCCCCGACTCACCAGCAAAAGAAAACAAGATTTTCCGCCACGAGTTTTTCACTAATTTTAACACTAGAGGGAGTCTGGAAAAAAGCAACACTGGAACTCAACCACGCTGGAAGGATAAATAAATGCTCTGGAAGAGAGAAGAGGGAAAGAGACAGGGATGAATAAAAACAGAGGGGGATGGAGTGAGGGGAGGAGAGGGAGATGGGGGGAGATAGATAGAGGAAGAGGAGGGAGAGTAATCCAAGACTTGAGTGAGAGAAGCCAACAGTTTGCCAATGAACAACAATAAACAAGCTAGCGCAGCACTATTGCAGATTGCCATATAGCTAAAGTATAGAGGATAGAAAGCATTAGAGAGTGGAACCCATCAGACCAATGCAACGAGAGCTGATACTGCATCTCTGTGTGTATGCGTGCGTGCATGCATGCTTGAGTGCCAGGGTCTGTGCGTGCATGTGTGTGTGTGTGTGTGTGTGTGTGTGTTGTGTGTGTGTGTGTGTGTGTGTGTGTGTGTGTGTGTGTGTGTGTATTTGCATACATACAGTACAGTATGTGTGTCCGATAAATAGGTGGGAAAGTATATGCTGTTTATTTTATGGTCAGCTTCTTATTTTTATGCATTTATTTGTGTGTGTGTGTGCGCGCGCGTGTGTGCATGTGCGGCACGTGCAGCACATGCATGCATGGCTATATATACTGTAAACAATATTTTTTGTCAATGCCAAACCCCTTATACCTAAACTACTTTGCCTTTTTTCACTATTTTGAAAAACAGCTAATCTGATTTGTTACTGATTGTGATTTGGTTGTGAATGTGTGCATGTGTGCATGTGTGCATGTGTGCGTGCGATGTGCGTGCATGTGCATGCCTGTGTGTGCGACTGCGTGCATGAATTGGATTCTATGCGAGACAGAAAGAGCCATGCAGAGTACACAGTGTCTTCTGAAGCGGACATTGGCCTGCGGCTGAGCGTATCGGCTGCAGCTATCTTTACAGATCTATATCATAGACCGGGTGTCGGCCCGGCATGCAGAGATGTGCTGTGATCATGAAATTGCTGATTTGCGTCGCAAGAGCAAAAACAATGCGAGGACTGCAGCGAAAGAACACCAGGAAATGAGCAGAGCGATAACAACAGCCGCCAGCAGGGTTTGGGCTGTTTATATGAACACACTGCTATGCTCTCTGAATTCTCTCTACTGATTTAACCTGCGGGGGCGAAATCCAAAAGCGACCTCGCCCGCGGGCGCCCGGTTTCAAAAGCGGGCGCCCGCTTTCACAAAAACGGGCGCCCGTTTTCAAAAGCGGGCGCCCGTTTTCGTGAAACCGGGCGCCCGTTTTTCACAAACGGGCGCCCTTTTCAAAAGGTTATGGTTAGGGTTAGGTTAGGTTTAGGCATAGGTTTACTGAGGTTAAGTTTAGGGTTAGAGTTAGGTTTAGGCATAGCCTAGTTTGTGAAAACGGGCGCCCGCTTTTGAAAACGGGCGCCCGCTTTTGAAAACGGGCGCCCGTTTTTGTGAAACGGGCGCCGTTTTTGTGAAACCGGGCGCCCGTTTTTGTGAAAACGGGCGCCCGCTTTTGAAACCGGGCGCCCGCGGGCGAGGTCGCTTTTGGATTTCGCTGGCTCTCGATTTAACCTGCGAGGATAACTAACTGAGACAAACAGAGCAGTCCCAGGAAAGGTTATGCTGATCATCACACATCCCACAACACCAGAGGGGAGTTCAAGAAACCATGTGCAACCCAGATTTGGCCAGGGCCAGATCTAGCCAGCCCTACTAGGTTGGGCTGGGTGGGCACATCCAAACGGTCCACCATTTGGTCCACCATTTGAGGACACTTTAGCCCCATAGAGCCCAAAAATATAGATTTCTTTTGATTTTGTCCACAATTCCAGGCTGGATTTGGGAAATAACACAGTCAAACATCCAGATCAAAATGGCCATTAATCTTCTACATTCTCTACTTGTGTAGACTTGGGCTAATTCACATGATGAATAGTGTTACTCTTGAGAGTGTAAACATGAAACCAAATGTCCCCGCCAGGGTCCATTTGGTTTTATGTTTACGCTCTCAAAGAGTTACATCTGGTTAACCAACTTTCCACCATTTAGCCTGGGGACCACCTGGAACCCTCTCAAGGACCACTAGTGGTCCACCGGTTGAAAACCACTGATATTACCTTTCATTGGGTGGCCACGATGCACGTTTGGGTGGGCTGTGCCCACCCCTGCCCCTCTCTAGATCTGGCCCTGGATTTGGCACAAACAAAGGACTCCTATGCAGCGGTGTGAAAGTGGTTTGGAGTTCTTGCCTGAGCTATCAGAAATAAGCATCTTCTCTGCGGCGTGTGGACGCACCGCATAGCGCCGCGTCCGGGAAATTTGGGGGAGGTCTAACCCTCAAATAGCCCTAAAATACATAAAAAATGCATTGTCTTTGCCATGCTCTGCTGCTGAACAGAATCAATCTACGTTCTATTACCTTATTACAGTTGTGAATTACTTAGCGCCGTTTTCCCTTCTCCTATTAATTTACCATTATTTGTAAGCTACAAAAAATACAAAACAAAACGAATTCATGTTACTATGGAGCTGAATGGTAATGGACTTGACAGGGGACTTGGCATGCATTTCGCTGAAAAACAGTAGTTAATAATCACAAATTGCATTGATCTGCGGTGAAAATCATATTACGAGTTTCCCACAATCCCACAGTAACCCTGTAGGGAGCAAATAGAAAACAGAAAACAGAGAATGACTGATGGCCAAACTGCTGTGGAAGTGAATGACTACAAATACATTAAATGCGCTGAAACCCTCCTTAAACTATGCAAGGCAGTCTGCTGTTCCTCCCTTCCACAGCAAATCTTTTCATCAGTGATTGTTGATCTACAAGTTCCCTTTGGATTGGCTATATTTTCAAACGATTTTCATGAATTTAAAAACTCGAAATGAGGCATTCTGCAGAATGAGTGCATTTAAGTGCAAATGTGCTTTTACACAAATATGCATTTTGAATTCCAGAAATTACTTTTATTTATATACCTTTACAATTATTTATATACAGTATTGCAGTATTGCATGGGTTTTCAGCTGGTGAGAGGATTCCAAGTGGTCTGCTGGCTAAATGATGGAAAGCTGATTAACCATATGTAACTCTTTGAGAGCGTAAAAGTGAAACCAAATGGACCCTTGCAGGCCCAGTTGGTTTCATATTTTACACTCCCAAGGTTAATAGTCATTTTGATCTGCAGGTTTGGCTGTTTTGTTTTCTCTGAAATCCAGCCTGGAATTGTGGACAAAAGCAAAATAAAATGTGGGGGTAAAATGTCATCAAATGGTGGTCTGTGACTCAAATTCTGAATAAATAGCAGGCCCTGGTATGAAAAAGGTTGAAAACCACTGGAGTATTGATATATACTTTGTGTGTGATGTGAGTACTTTTGTCACCACTGACACAAAGTTTTGTGTACTGTGTTTCTCCCTGTCTCTGATGAGAAGAAGCTCTGAATGTGTTCTGTCTGTGTCTATTTCACCATGTTAATGGACATAGCGGCAGTGTGCTAACTGTGAGGTTGCTGGTGTCAGACCGCAGTGCCATAGTCACACTCTGCTTAGATGTGTTTCAGTGGCTGAGAAAAGTGCAATCCTGACAGCTTGCCAAGAGAGTGGACACCACACACACACACACACACACACACACACACACACACACACACACACACACACACACACACACACACACACACACACACACACACACACACGCAGTATTGTGTGTGACTCATCTCTGTGTATTGCCAGAAGTCCCAACACTGTCAGAGCAACCGCAACACAGCCATTCCCATGAGAACAGTCTGCGACAGTGTGTGTGTGTGTGTGTGTGTGTGTGTGTGTGTGTGTGTGTGTGTGTGTGTGTGTGTGTGTGTGTGTGTGTGTGTGTCACATTGTGTGTTATATGCGCTGTGGGAACGTGCATGTGGACATGCATTTGGTTATGCATATCAAGCTACTTCCTAATATGTCACAAGTTAGACGGAGGCAAAGTAAAAGCTCTTAGACCAAATGTGGTCAACCACAGTAGTTGGTGAGAAAGACAGAGAAGCAGGCGCACGCGCACGCACACACTCTCCCAGAGAGAGAGAGGAGAGAGAACAAGACAGACAGACAGACAGACAGACAGACAGACAGACAGACAGACAGACAGACAGACAGACAGACAGACAGACAGACAGACAGACAGACAGACAGACAGACAGACAGACAGACAGACAGACAGACAGACGGACAGTAAGTAGAGGATGAGAGATGTTCACTGTGATTAAACAAGTGCTGTTCCAACATTTTGTTCAGGAGGGGCGAAATCATTTCCCGACGGATGGTCGTGACTGATGTTTTGTGGTGTTTTCCCAACGGTCGCGAACACTGGGCCAACGGTGGCGGCGGGTACCTAGCAGTCGGGGGTTAAGGTTATGTTTAGGCATAGGTTTTGCTGAGGTTATGTTTAGGATTATGGCTTAGGGTTATAGTAGCCGTGAAGAAGGGTAGTGGCTGTTGGCCCAACAGTCGCAAGTAAACTGGCCGACCGATAGTAACGGTTGCAACTGATTTATGGAGGTGGCCCACAGGTTGCGTTTGCGAAATGATTTTGCCTATTTGTTACAGAAATGAGTTCCAATAAAAAGAAGACAACAGGAGAGGGGGGGGGGGGGGACGGAGCAGGGACTGTGGAGTATGAGGGAATAGAGCTCCTATATTTCCTGCATTTTTCGAATAACAATAATAATAATAAAAACAATCTAATGAGAGCTTGATGAGGAGCAGCAGGGGAGGGATGGAATACAGCCAGAAAGAATTTGAATAAAACAAAAACATTACTTTGTGTTGTTTTGAAATAAAACTTAATACACAGTTAAACTAAAGAAAAGACCGTTTACCACAAAAAATGAAATGAAACAAACAGAGCATAATATAATGGTAGAAAGCAAGCGATAAGGTGCATACAGCATACAGTAGCTATACACACGCCTTTATATCCTTCAACATAGTATAGTCCCTAAGTCAACTTAACCCCATAGTACAACTTAATCATAGTGTAGTCCAGTGTTTTCAGCCTTTTTGATACCAGGGCACACCATTTATTCAGAATTTGAGCCACGGGCCACCATTTGAGGATATTTTAGCCCCACAGACCTCAATACTACAGTAAATGTTCTATATTAAATTTACTTAAGGAAGGTGGAAGGTGACACAAGCCATATGTCACAAGCTGGACGTCTTCCAAAGGAGATGCCTTAGAAGAATACTGAGGATATTCTGGCCCACAACAGTCTCCAATGAAGACCTATGCAAGAGAACAAGCCTGACACCATTGTCACATGTCATCAAGCTCAGAAGGTGGATGTGGATTGGACATGTCTGCAGAATGGACCCCAGTGCCATCCCAAGGATAGCCATGAGATGGACACCACCTGGAAAAAGAAAAAGAGGCAGACCCAAAGAGACCTGGAGAAGATCAGTGGAGAAAGAAATGAAGGAGGAGGGGTGGACCTGGGGCCAAGTGCAACATTGGGCAGAAGACAGACAGCATTGGCGTTCGTTAGTGAAGACCTTATGTGCTATCCAGCACAAAGAGGATTAAGTTAAGTATTACATTTACTATTTTACTTTTGTGCACGATTCCAGGCTGGATTTGGGAAACTACACAGTCAAACACACAGATCAAAATGACCATTAATCTTCTACATTCTCTAGTTGTGACTTGGGATAATTCACATGAATATTTTAACTCTTGAAAGTGTAAATATGAAACCAAATGGATTCAAAAGGGTCCATTTGGTTTCATGTTTACGCTCTCAAAGAGTTACAGTACATCTGGTTTAACAACTTTCCATCATTTAGCCTGGGGACCACCTGGAACCCTCTCAAGCACTTGTGGTCCCTGGAACACTGGTTGAAAACCTCTGGTGTAGTCTACTACTGTACATTGGGAAGAAAACTACATTTGTCAAGAGGAACCATGGAGCCCTTGAGCAAATCGCACCAGACCAGGACAGTTGAATAAGTCAGACATAAATAGTCTCGTCTTGTAAACCAAATGGACAACATCAACTAGTATCCACCTGAGGATAGAAGTACCTTCTTCCATAGTAACTCACTACAGCAGATGGATAGGGATGGATGGCATCTTTCTCTGGGTGCCATCCCCGTTGCTCTGGAAACCTGACAGATGACAAAGCAGATCCAAACCAGGCAGGATCAAGCTTTACCATCAGATGAAGCATCCAATTCATCCATAATGCCACGGCTGGCTTGGTCTTTAACCAACCAAAATTCTCACATGTCACTCGCCTTCTCCGTTCCCTCCATTGGCTCCCAGTCGCTGCACGCACAGAGTTCAAACCTCACGCTTGCATTCAAAGCAACAAAAGGTTTGACTCCACCATATCTCACTCGTCTTATAAAACCCCACATGCCCTCCTGTGCATTCCGATCAACGGACACTGGGAAGCTGGCCGTATCCCGATAAAAACACCTGGCCAACGCTCCACGCGCCCCAAGCTCTTCTCCCTCCTGGCTCCAAAACTATGGAATGCACTTCCCACAGCCTAAATTGTAAATTGCATGTATGCAAGGGAAATGAGCAAACAAAAACAAGCCAGGAATCCGAAACACTCACTGCACTTCAAAATAAAGGGTCAAAGTCAAAGTAAGTCGAACAAGAGACACCATAAAGGGAGACACTGAGGAAGGCAGAGAGAAAGAGCCACAAAGAGAGAGAGAGAGAGAAAGCAAAAAGTTTTCTGATTTCACAGGCGTAAACTTTAGAGCGCACTAATATGTTCTAAAGAGACAGCTCTGCGATACCAGACTCTCAAAGATCAATATTATAGTTTCATCTTCTAGGGTGAAAATTCTCTCCTCGCCAACCTGCCTCCCCCTCCATCTCTCTCTCTCCACTTCATGTTTTTCCCCTCTCAGTAAATTGTTTCCAATCTCTCTCTCTCTCTCTCTCTCTCTCGTATAAGAATGATGAGAAACCGTCGAGCCACAATGAAACACCCGATAGAGGAATGGAGACTATACTGCAAATACTGCATATACTGCATGATGTTACAGAGCAACATGTTCAGCCGTATTGTTTCAAACCATTAATAAACACAAAGCCTAATGCATGCACGTTCATCTTACTCAAGGCTCGATGCTAACTAATACCAGGCCCATTGTCACGGCTCCCTCGCACATGCCGACATGAGGAATAAGCCCTTTCCTATTTTCTGTTTTATAATCAAAGTGGATTATTTTGAACAGAACAAAGCACCTTATTTCACACAGACAATATTTCCGTATGAAATGCGTGATTTGGGTCAGGGGAATTGCAGCGCGGCGCACAAGTCACCTGCTTCACGTCGATAGAAAATATATAGTGCTGGGATTGGGAATCACATGTTCCTGGGCTCTTGTGTAGGATTATAATCCCATCATTGTCCCTATACATTGAATCAGGGGCGTTTTTGCCATTAGGCAGACTAAGCAGTTGCCTGGGGCGCCCACCAGACATGCTGTAAGAGAATCCCAGCGTAATAAGCCTCATATGGATAAATGCATTATACTTGTCCTCTATAACTATAATTGAACACAAGATTTATAATATGTTCTTTAGTTTAAGAATAGTTCATATTTTTATCCCTTGGGGGGCGCCATTTTACTGTGCCTGTCATAGTCACAGGAGATTTTCCCTGAAGCCCCCCCTTACCATTTGGTAAGGGGGGCTCCAGGGAAAACTTGCCTGGGTCTCCATATATTGCTTAGAAACTCCACTGTCTCCTACAGTGGTTCTCTGAGTTTTCTTACTGTCTGACTATACCTTACAGATTCTCGCTATCTGCTCATTTCTAAATCTGTATCTCTGTATCAGAGGATCATTGTGCCATGGTGTTACATACAGTATGTTGATTCTATTCAGATTCCCTGAATAGATAGAGTTGACCTGGTGGACACATCTTTTCAGTAGCAGAGCCGTAGAATTAGATTAGAAGGCTAATCACTGAATAAATCTCGCAGGGGGAAAAAAAACATGCATTTTCAGAAAGCGGTCAGGAAAGTGTTAGAATGGCACATCTGTACTTTTTCTGGCCACTAATACTCCTGTGCTACTGGTTTGTATTCTATTCTACTACAACCTCTTGTACTACTGGATTTGCCTCATATTTCTCTGCATTGATCAGTCATCATTCTAACTGCCAAATAACACAGACAGCCTTTTTCCAGACCCCACTAGCACCACAATTAGTGAAAAACTCCTGGCGGAAAATCTAGTGCTTTTTTGCTTTGGTTGGGGTGAAATTGGTTGACAGGTGTCTGAGATAAAACCCTTGTTTTTCACCATTTTTCTTCCTATGATAGAGTCCTCCTTCGTTCCTAGAAAGGACCATTGGTAACCAAATGGACCCCTATAGATCCGTAACTCTTAGGATTGTAACTCTACATTTAGAAAATAATAGAAGAATTGTTATTTTGTCTATCTTTTAAAATGCAGAATAAATAGTGGGCCCTGGTATGAAAATGCATGGTTGAAAACCACTGCTCTAGTGCATTCTAGTGCATTTTGGAAGTGCCACTAGTGGATTTTGGGTTAGTGCCAAAACGCCACTAGTGTGTTTTGGCAGTTGGCAACACAGCGTATTTCTCATTGGTCTGGTAAGATGGTTATGTGCAGCTGCCTGAAGAGTGACACTTTGGCCCAAAATCCCAACTGGCTTGCTGTTTCTCTAAGAGCAGTTATCCTTGTCGGGAACCGGGTAATTGACCGAATAAGAGAATTTGTCCTGCTCTTTGATTGGGCAATTGACTTTACGAATGTTATTGCACTTCGCTGTGATTGGGCAATTGACCCAGGGAGTAGCAGCTGTGCTGCCCTATGATTGGGTAATTGACACAGGGGAAATAATAATTTTGTCCTCTATGGTTGGGTAACTGACTTGCAGAGCCTATATGTCCTTCTCACAGATTGGGTATTTAACCCTTAACCCATTCTGTACTGACTGGCACTAGATTGTAGTTCCTGATGCTAGATTCTAATTTTCGACACTAGATTCTAGTTTCTGGCACTAGATTCTGGTTTTCGATGGTACATTCTAGTTCCTGGTGCTAGAGTCTAGTTCCTGATGCGCGATTCTAGTTCCTGACACTAGATTCTAGTTCCTGACGCTAGATTTGAGTTTCTGACACGAAATTCTAGTTCCTGACACTAGATTCTAGTTCCTGATGCTAGATTTGATTTCCTAGCGCTAAATTCTAGTTTCAGACAGCAGATTCGAGTTTCTGAATAAATGGATGTTCAACATATATCTTGTCAAAGACCACCAGAATTATCTATATTTGCCTGCAGCCCCAATCTGAAAAGATGTTCTAGTGGATCGCCCAAAAGCAAAGCTTTGAGTTGAAAAGATTTTTCCTCTGAAATAATATAATTCAAGATTTGCGCCACATTTTCACAAATTTTCAAACATATCAGACCTACAAGCTGGTAGATCTGATCTTCTTCAATAACTAAAGCATAGTTAAACATAATGATCACCAAAACGCGTACAATACAGAAGCGGTTAAGTAGTAGTCATCCTCTGTGATTGGGGAAATTGACAAATTGAAAATTGAAGTGGATTTGCTCTCTCTGGTGTGTTTGATTGGAGTTCCAGGAGGACCAGTCTCCTCTGGAGGAGCTACAGTAGAGAGAGGAGAGTCTCTCCAGACTGATTAGAACAGATGGTAGAAACTCTCTCAGCTCTCTCTCTCTCTCTCTCTGATGCCTCCCACTGCTCTCTCTCTCTCTCTGTCATCTCTTTCCCATTACCTGTCTCATTCTCTCTATCCTGATCCCTTCTTCTTCCCTCTGTGTTGCCTGGATGGATACAATTACATTCAGCTTTATTGGCAGAACAACATCCTTCTTACATGCGAGTTTTGTGTCTTTCAAATTATTATGTAAATTAAGCCGGCATAAATAAAACTCTGTAATCTCACCTTGGTAGCTATCTAGACACTCCACGGTGAGGCTTGAAACGCTCAATGACTCACCCGGTAGATAATGTATGTTGGCACCATTGCGAATGGGGCATCTGTTTCAATTTGATTGCATTTCACACTAATTTGGGGGGAGTGCGTCTGCTCGTACATCACTGTGTTTGTCACCGCGGCGGCGGAGTGAGAAAGTGAAAGGGAAATGTCTGTCTGTCTCTCTCCTCCGCCCTCGCTTTCTCCAGAGCAGACACATTGGCTTTGTCTGACAGTCATGCAGTGTTTCTGGCTGTGGCTGAGCGTTTAGCCTTAGAAAAGAGCCCTGTTTTCTGCCTCTCCATCATGTAACCCACAATGCTGGCTTTTATTTTCTGACTAGGTAAACATAACTGAATTCATTGACCATGCCATAAGATATGATTTGTGGCAAGTAGTGGGCAAAAAATCGATATGCCAGTATATCGCAATTCTTAATGCCATGATATCAATATCGAATCGCCAGGTCCAAAATCGATTTGTTAAAATATATTTATGTAAGTCCTATTCATTAATTTGGTCATGTCAGAAACACTGACTGACATTATCAGGCTGCATTGATGTGTATGATTGCACTTTTTGTTATTGTTTAAAAAGGGAAATTGCAACCATTTTCAACATTTTACTGTTGTGTGGACATGCTAAAGTTCCTCTCATTCTGGGTTTCCTAAAATGGAGGTCTGAAAGAAATCATTAACATGGTGATAATGTTTATGTTGAGTTTGTTGATTGAGTTTGTTGCTTTTTCTTAGGACCTTTTTTCTGAGGATGTACAAATGGAACCAAATGGACCCGTTAAGGTACATTTGGTTCCATTTGTACGCTCTCTGATAAATGTTCTAGTATAATAAAAGTGCGGTATTTGTGACAAAACGCGATATATCGAATCTAATCACAGCATTATTAAGAATCGCAATATAAATCGGTTCAGAACCCTAAATATCGATATTGTATCGTATCGTGAGGTAAGTGAATTGTCCCACCCCTAGTGGCAAGCCTAATTTGTGCTCCAATGCAGGGGGTCAGTGTCACTTAATTGCCAATAAAAGGCCAAGGTATTAAACAACGGCTCGTATCACAGATCGCTAATTTTTGGCAAGCACCGTTGCATTATGGACTAAGGAACTAGACTTAACACCGTCCGATCATTTGCCTTAAGTGGCCTCTCTTTTCGCAGGGATGGAGGAGGAGAGGCAGGTGTCTGACCTCGCTAAGCGTCCGTCACGGCTGGCCACCCATCACTGCACCGTGACAAGACACATAAAGAAGCGTGGGTCACAAAACGCCTCCTCTCACAGTCTCACCTCACCACGCCAGGCTGGACTTACGACGGCGGAATAGGTGAGGGTATCCCCTGCACGCGCAAAGATGTACAACGTGGACATATGCACGTCGTACACGATGACACGCACTACCACGCAAACGCACACAATACCGTACAGAAACACAATCTTGCATAGTCTGCATTGGTGTTATTCATACCGATGGTGTTGAAAACTGTTGCTAACAATAATATCCAACAGGTTCTTATCTATATCAGTGGTGCGACAGCTGTGAGATGCAGTTGCCACTGTTGCCCTGAACGTGAAGTGACATTTGAATAAGTGGATGTGAGCCCTGAGAATGGGAGGTCGGGGGTTCGATTCCCGGCCGGGTCATACCAAAGACTAAAATGGTACCCGAACGCGTTCAAAGAACGAAAGTTCTTTGAACCGTTCATATTTTTAAGGAACTTGAACGGAACGGACCCTCTATCTGCTTGAAGAACGGCGGTGTGAACTCGTTCATTTCTGGCGTGAGTGAACGTCACTTTTCTTGCGTTCGATTTTGTTCAAGAGCGGGGCTCGACAGCCTCGCATTTATGACTAAAATGTTCATAGCACCGGTGCGAGTATTTATAATACTGTAGTACGTCGGTGTTGTTCGCTAAAATAGAGCAGATATACAAGCTAACAACGTGTTGAGGCTCGAGGCATCCTTAGCTTGAAGATCTGTTCTCCTTGCCCACCGCCCCGCCCCTCCCTCTGCTCTGTCAGCAGCACACAGCATCAGACAGCTCACACACAGCACCAAGGAAGGACGCTTCTCTCCAACACGTTGAATGAGCTTCTAATGCTGTTCATGTTGGTAATAATCTTCCTGCGCTATGCGTGTATTTAAATCATATACTGTCTGCGCAGCAACCTTTTGCCTCACGTACGTGTGCCGCTATCCCGTGATTAATCATAAACGCTCCACATGCGCGCTCGGACGCACAACACTTGTGTATTCTTATCATCATTGCCTGATTTGCCGTCGGATCGTTTTCATTTTTATTTACCGGTAGGCTACAGTTAGCCTACTACAAGCAGAGGCGGCCTTAAGGTTTGGGGGACCCTTTCACATTGTTATTAATATAACAATATGGGCTATTGTATAGAGTTGGGATACCCGACCGAAACAATAGCCGCGACGGCCCGGGCTCATTTGCTTAAAGGAGAATTTCACCCCAAAACTTTTTTTTTATCTTTATTTGCAGTTATTTATTTAGAAAAAAGTGGTCCAGGTGCTGTTTTGTGAAAACGCTCCTTAATGGCTGTTTCCCCTATCCCAAAATAAGCTTATAATGGGGCTAATGGGTCAAATGCAAGTTCACCTATATACATCACTCCAAAATGCATTTTCTGCTATATATTGTCTCCCCACCATGTCAGTAGTGTGTTAACACTCACACTTTCACTTTCACTTTTGGTTCAGCAGTGGTTCAGCCATAAACCATGTGCCACGCCCCCACCTTTCGAGACAGCTGAATCACTGGGGCTTTCAGTCGACCTGGCTATGTTAATAAATTGATATTGTAAAATAGTAGCCAACTTGGAAAAATGCTAAGCATTGAGCCCTGTTCAAGAGTGAGACTAGAATGAGCTGAAAATAGAGCAGATCTACAAACTCAGTGACGCACTTTGAGCTTGTTGATCTCTATTTCTGCTGATATTTTCTGCTCTATTTTCAGCACACAGAGATGCACAGGGCTGGACTGAACTGAGCGCCTTCATAATAAAATCTTCACAAATCAACTAAGGACATCTTCAGTTGTATATGGCTATGGGCTGCAACCATTTTGAACAAAAAAAAGAGGGAGGGGAAAAAAGAACGAAAAAGAACTATAATAGTTCTTTTTTTGGAACCATGAACTTTAGTTCTAAAAATTCAACAATGAACTATGAACGGAACTAGTTCGTTTTTAAATGTATGAACTATGAACTGAACTATTTCAGAAAAAAAGAGAACTTTCCCAACACTGCCAAAGACTCTAAAAATGGGACCCAATGCCTCCTCCCTGCTTGGCACTCAGCATCAAGGGTTGGATTGGGGGTAAGTCCTTGCGATATACTGGCGTCATGTCCAGGGGGTGTACTTGTACATCAAGCTGCCTCCCGCTACAGAAACAGGAGATAGGCTCCTGACCTATATGGGCCTCAATGGCTCAGCCGGGCCTCCTGACATCATGGCCTGGCAAGGCTACTTACTTTATAGTGTAACATTTGCCATGCATTTTTTATACTGTCTTACCCAATATTCTGATTCTTCTGTACTGTCTCTGTCTCACTTTTTCCTTATGACGGTCTTTTTACTGCCCGTGTCCCTACATTGTCTCACTTAAAGTATATGTCTGTATCAGTGAAGACAAAAAAAGAGGACTACAGTCCACTGTCCTTTTGGAAAACAAAACAGACTAAGCCATTTGTAAT
>CM076974.1:33826398-33993898 GCA_039105355.1 Benthosema pterotum
GCTAGTTATGTTTTATCCTCTTTTACCTTCTCTCATGTTTGTTTTTGTGTGTGCGTGCGTGTGCTTGATATTTTATGCTCTGTTTTCATCATACATTTTCTTACTATTGTTTAAGTGTGTTGTCTCTGTTTTGCTCTGTTCCATACTCTGTTCAGCATCAGCTGTTGTAAATGTGCTACAAATAAAGTTGCAAAACAACCCAGGATAAAATCAACTTATCAGCTTATATTTAAGATATAAAACACTACTGCTGCTACTAACTAACTAGAATTGTGGCACCACTAAACCAACAGCATTTCATCATTGAAAACAGAAAACTGTCTGAGTCAGACCTTTAGCTTTATGCATGCTGCGTGTCTGTTGCAACTTCAACAACAACTGATGTTATTATTGATGCTTATACTTGCCTAATAAAAGTCCTGTAACCGAAAATTGTATGGGTGCGGCTTAATCGCCCGTGGCGCGAAACGACTAGGGCGATGAAGCCGCCCCCATACCGTTTTTCTCCTACCCCCCCCCCCCCCCAATTGGGAAATGCTACATCCGCCCCGGCTCCTCCTCATCGCTCCACCTATCCTCCTGCCTCTCCTCCTCTTACTTCTGCATCTTGTACAGAAACAGATGGCGGAGCAGTGCAGGACAATAGTTCAGGTGTTGTGGGAGGTGTGTGTGTGTGTGTGTGTGTGTGTGTGTGTGTGTGTGTGTGTGTGTGTGTGTGTGTGTGTGTGTGTGTGTGTGTGTGTGTGTGTGCGCGTGTGCATGTGCATGTGTGTTTGTCTGTGTGTACAACTGTGTGGGCTGGCGTACTGTAGTGTATGCGCATTTGCAGTCTGCGCTGCTTGTGTGATCTCTGACTAGTATTATAATATTGTGATGCTGCGACTGACAGCTTCCCCAGAGAGCCTCTCCAACATTGAAGGGGTCAGCCGGCCCTAGTGGTTATAGTGTGAACTGCAGGCAGCCCGTGGATTCATAGGAAGCCCCGTGCCCCCGAAGTTTAACATTGGGCGCTCTTTCATGTGCGTTCATGGAGGAAACACTTCCGCATTTGGGCACTGAATTTTAGGGTGCCTCTACATTGGTTTTTGCACAGTCTGTGTTTCGGACCGAGCTGTGACGTTATGTCCTCCTTTTTTGAATGAGTTTCAATGGAACTTCCGTCTAGTTCCTGTCTGTATTTTGGACAGTGGCCAGGCAGCTGGAAAGACCCGCCCACAGCCGAAATTCAGACCGGAACAAGCTGGGAGTCTCATTGACACCCATTCAAAAATGCAGGACGTGACGTCACAGCTTATGGCCGAGACTTGGACTGTGCACTTTGCAGTCTGTAGGCCCTGTCAGTGCCCGATTGCGGAAGTAGACCCTACTTTGGCAGTCTTCCGGGTGCTTCAAAACGCCACTGAGCAAGTTAAGCCTCTATATTTTATTACTCTATGTCCACAACCCGTCAACCGAGAATGCAGTGCAGCCACAAGCTAAGAGATTTCCGCACTATGCTCAGCCGCCCATCAAACATCCTCAAAGTATTAGTATGAGTACATTTGTACCGGTATTTCAGTCCTTTTCAAAGACCATGTCAGACATGTTATGGCTTCAGTTAAGTCCACTAATAATAGGCAGGTGTGTCGCCTGCCAAGAAGGAATATTAAAAAATCATTACAAATATAAAACGACGGTAAAAATCACTTGCGTGAGCCAGAATGACCTTTTCCCACATGCTCTCCTTGTTTACAGACACTGCGATGACAGCCGACGGGTGACAACGGGGGTTAGCGTTAGCAGGATGCATAATGAATCAGAGCCGTGCCAATCCAAATCCAATTCACGTTATGAGAAACACAAGCAGGATGCAGAACGTTGTGTGACCTCCAGGTGGCATTTGCATAAGTAACTCTAATGTTACTTATGGACAGCTGTCACACGCTGATAAAAGTAAAATGCCTGCTAGTGTCTGTCACTCAGGCTTACAGACTGTAGGCTGAGTGGTGCAGGCTGTGACTGCAGTGTGGCAAGTTATGTCAAAACATGCCACCGCGCTGTGGCGTCTTTTTTCCGCGCTCCGCTGGCCTATGACGATGACGTGGTCCATGTGTTGGGGAGGAAGGGAAGCAAACAGGCTGAACTCTGCTGACAACAACGGTGCTGTCGTGTTGTTGTGTCGACAAGGGAAAGTAAAGTGAAACTGTCACTTGTGCAGATGTGCACGACGCAGCGGTGACACGTCGGTAGAACACCGTAATGTCTCTGACGCTGCGCACGGACATGGACATCAGCAGCTTGGTAGCCTGCTATAGTGCATCACACCTATTATTCCCATCCTACAGTGCTTAATTCTGAATGACTGTTGTGTTCCATTTTATATTGCACCCACACCTGGACAGTCAGTAATTCAGCATCAATGTATGTACAAACGGCATATTCATCCTATGACCCTACTGATCATTAGCCTCGATCTCCAGGCTTATATCTGTGCTGCCAAATGAAAGCCTGGACCCAGGGTACCCAATAGAGACTATCAAAAGGCAGCCCTTCCCGTTTGTTAACTTTCCCCGGAAGATGCCATTTTTCAGCCAATCATGGCACGGTGCCCCCGAAAATGTATACCCCGTGGAAACATTTTATTTCTCCCTTTGTACTCGAAAAAAGCTGTTGTTAAGGTTTAAAAGACGAACAAAGCAGTTCTATAACTGCTTTGTTCGTTGAAATTATTTTTTCTGAAAATAAGAGTGAACAGGTCAAGTCGCTGGTGAGGACTGAACAGGGTTGTTTCTCTGGGGACTGTAAATACAGTAAGTTCTGCCAATTACTGTTAATAGTCTCAAAAGCACACCCTTTACCCAGGGTGACTGATCATGGATTGTTTTTTGTTTGTCAGTCTATTTAAAGCTATTTTTGGGATCTAGACTCAATGGTTAGAGCAACGTGGTCATCTTGTGATATACTTATTTTTCTAAACAATAGCCCACACTTGTCCGCTGAACTTCTTCTTACAGCATTAGGTTTTCCTTGCTATGAGGTCAACCGACGCTGCCACCGCGACACTGGCGCGAAAAGGAACCGTCCCAATCAACACTACAATAACTATTACACTAATGAGGCTGTCCATTGGCTCATGCACACAAGTGTGTGTTATTAAGCGGTAATTCCAGGAGACAGCTTCATTACAAGTCAGATCAACCTTGTCTGATGAGGACAGTCGCCGGACAAAGAGCAGGTCACATCAGAGATGGTGACGGTTTGGGGGAAGGTCCAGTAGACAGCTAGATTGCACACACACATGCCGACACACACACTGGCTATTACTATCTTCTTCAGTTCTTTATTATGAGTATAATGTCTCAATGATTTATGTTTCATTTGACAGTTGCTTGTATTGCCAATAAAGCTCATTGCAATGAATTGAACTCAAACTGAAGGGAAGTAGGGAATTTAAAGGGGAACTCCACCCATTTTCAACAATGTTTCTGAGAGTGTACAAGTGTACGCTCTCAGAAAAAACGAAGATTCTAAAGAAATCCATTAACATGGTGAAAATATATCTTGATGATGTGTTACGGATGTGTATAGGAGAGTAAGCTATTGTGGTCCTGCTGTGTGTCTAGTGTTGTGTGTGTGTGCGAGCGCTCTTGTTCTGTCTTGTGTCTTATTAGCAGGTACCGTTATTCGGGTTGGTCATTGGCGGGGCGAGTAGCTAACGCCCCCCCATTGGCCCGCCACTCTCCTCCTCTCGTCCAATCAGCTGATCCAGCGCCTCCGGCTAGATCTACAAATGCTTCATGGGAACTCGCCAACCTCGCCGCTGTCAGTCCCATTGTTCTGCTAGCTTGTAGCTTAGTGACAGCGTGCCACCGAGCAGACTAGCATTGTGATGCTTTGTTGAATTAGCCCTTTACTATATTTGTCTAATTACTACTTTTTCACTTATTGTCTATTTACTACCTTTATTCTATTTATCTACTTACTACTCTAGAGTACACTTTGTATAGCGTAGGCCTACCTATATTCACCAGTGCTCCTTTGTAAAAGCATTTCAGCACTGTTTGTATAACAACAAAAGAAAGAGAATATGTAAACTGTTTGCCACTTCTAACACTCTAAAAAGAAAAGAAAAGAGAAAATAAATAACATCTTTCAGCAACAACAACCTTGCTTTATTTAACAACTTTATAACCCTGGGCACAGTCGTAATAATGATGCTCAGCAAGATGTTTCACCATGTTAGTGGTTTTCTTCAGACCTCCATTTCTTGGGAACATAGAATGGGGGAACTTTTTTTTTTATCATATCCACCCAGCACCTCTAGGGTATCAATACTATAATTAAGGAGTTGTCTGTCTGAATGTCTGAATGTCTGAAGCGAGCATAACTCATCACTGGCTGCACCGATCACTATGATTTTTCACACAGTCATTGACCATAACATTAGGAAGAGACTGGGGAAGCCCTTTTTTCAAATTAACAAATTGTTGATTAATAATGAATTTATTGGTGAATTAAATTTCCCCATTCGCTTAACATTGGCAATTCCCTTTTCGGCCACAGGGGGCAATGCAAATACCAAAACACACACACACACACACACACACACACACACACACACACACACACACACACACACACACACACACACACACACACACACACACACACACACACACACACACACACACACACACACACACACACACATGTGATGAAGGATTCACATTACCCACACAGTGAGTACATCATTTGGTGTTCATATATTCACAACGGGTAAGGCACTAGTTCTAATAACATATTAGAATGTTGAACATGGGTGGAGTTCCCTTTACAAGCATCACTCTGACATGTCACTAGTGTCCACGTCACTCACCCGCCCAGCTGTCTGACGTCTGATGGATGAATTACATTTGCTTTTTTTGGAAAGATATGTTAGATATGTTTCTGCCTTTGTTTGCTAGGTAGAGGAGAGAGAGAGCTGAGGAGTGACATGTAGAAAACCGTCCAGCCGGACCTGGAATTGAACTGGGGACTCGGTGTCAGGCATTATACAGCTATCAGATGCCCTTTATAAAGCACATTCATCTATGATAAATATGCACACTTCCACAATCCACTATGAAGAAGAAAAATACAGTGGTCTCCTGGCAATTGTACGCTCTTTACACAGTCAAAGCTCAAAGTGAACCTGTGAAGACTGTCCGTATAGATCCACTTGTGTAAATTGTCTACTATGAATGTCCAAAAATGGAACCCCTAGAAAGCAGTAAGTCTTTTTTAAAAGCCTCCTGGTCCCTATTGAGACCTATATAGTGTAAACTTTGTCTAGCACCACAGAATCATTAATCAAAATGGCACTTCCACTTCTTACCACCTCTTCCTTTCAGACAGCTACTGGCTTTCTCCAGAGTTCCTCTGTCAACCATCTGTCTACTCTGCCCGCCTCTCTCTCTCTCTCTCTCTCTCTCTCTCTCTCTCTCTCTCTCTCTCTCTCTCTCTCTCTCTCTCTGCCCGCCTCTATTCTGCCCATATCCTTGTCTCCAATTTACACCTTACTCTCAGATCACTGCATAGTAAGATCCTATCTTTGCTGCTCTGCTGTGAGGCTGCTGTGTGTGTGGTTTTCTGTGTGCTTCTCTGGTCCAATTGCCTCCTCACCAGGGTTGGATTTAGCCAGCCCTACTAGGGTGGGCTGGAAGAATGGCAGGGTGGGAAACTCCAAAGTTTTTCATATAAAACAGTGGTTTTCAATCTTGTAACACAGGGCCCACTATTTATTCAGCATTTGAGCCACGGACCACCATTTTATCCGCACAGACCCCAAAACTAAAGATTTATTTTGCTTTTGCCCACAATTCCAGGCTGGATTTGGGAAACAAAACAGTCAAACATACAGATGAAAATGACCATTAATCTTCTACATTCTCTAGTTGTTTAGACTTAGGCTAATTCAGATGATGAATATTTTAACTCTTGAGAGCGTAATTTTTACGTAATTTTTTACATTTGGGTGGGCCCTGCCCACCCCTGCCCCCCCCCCCCCCCCCCCTCTAGATCCGGCCCTGCTCCTCACTATTCACCTGTGGGCCCTGCTTTATTACCTTACAGGGGGGCTACAGTACAGTAATTCATTCCCTGTCTATTTGGCAGGTTATTTATTTACTAGAGATGTTCATGCTGCTTACACAGAATGAATGATATATGAGACTGTGCATTGGCACCAAATATGACACTCCTAGATGTTTATTCTCATTAAATATTTGTGTTCAATCCAAGAGGTGCCTAACAGAACTGTCATATACCAAGGATCTATTGGATTAATTTTCCTCACATGTCACACACCTGCCACACAAAATGCAATGCAATATACACATTCGATCGGGAGCCCTTAGGGGTAAAGTCAAAACATAAAATAATTAATAATAATTTCCCTTTTAAGTTTTATCTCATCGACTGCTTCTCCCTGTCTATTTTCACTCTGAACTTAAAGGGGAATTCCACCCATTTTCAACATTTTTTCTGAGAGCATACAAATGCAACCAAATGAACCCGTTCAGGAAAAAAAAGTGTTTAAAGAAATCCATTAACATGTTAGTGGTTTTCTTCAGACCTCCATTTCTTGGGAACACAGAATGAGGAAATGTTTTTTATCATGTCCACCCAGCACCTCTAGGGTATACTAATGACATATTAGAATGTTGAAAATGGGTGGAGTTCCCCTTTAAGCCACAATGCAGTGTCAAAGCTATCACTCTGCTGGCAGAGTTACACGTTACAATGCGGTACAATGGTTGCAAAGAAGAGAACAACGTTCTCTGCGTCATTAGTTCTCACATAATTAAAGAAACACACAACTCTCAAGTGTTTGATTAAGAGAGTTTGTCTGAAAACAACCAGGCAGTCTCACAGTCTCTCTCCCAGGGGCGGATGTAACATTTCCAATGGGGGGGTGGGCGTGGGGGGGGCAGAAGAAAATGGTAATGGTACCATTTTCAGTAGTGTTTTAAATACTTTTAAATATAAGCACTGAAATATCTTTTTTTTTGCATGCCATCATGTTTGGTGGGGCAGACTGGGCATTTAGGGGGGCATTGCCCCCCCATGCCTATGCCTAGATCCGCCCCTGCTCTCTCCCTCCCTCCCTCTCACGCACACAGCTGTCCCTATGGGGGGTTAATGTGGCCTCTGTGATTGTAGTGGCTTTTCACAACTACATACTTCAGAGAGTGCATCCATCCGCTTCATCTAAAAACACAGAGAACAGAGTGAGAGCTGGGCATTGTCCTCAAGCTGCATTGAGTTGAGTGTCCAGACTGAAGAGCCCCACTGACCCTTCACACACTTCAGACTACTCATGAGGGCCACAGATAATCAACCCATATCAATGTGTTGGTGCTGTATTTAGATTTGACATTGCTTTGTTCTGATGCAGTGGTTTTCTACCTTTTTCATACCAGGGCCCACTATTTATTCAGCATTTCAGCCACGGACGGACCACCGTTTGATGACATTTTTGCCCCCCATACCCAAAACCCCAAGATTTCTTCTGTTTTTATCTACAATTCCGGGCTGGATTTCGGAAACATACTGTAACAGACAAACCTAGATCTCTAGTAGTGTAGATTCGTGCTAATTCTGATGATAAATATTTTAACTCTTGAGAGTGTAAACATGAAACCAAATGGACCTGCAAGGATCCATTTGGTTTAGTTTTTACACACTCAAAGAGTTACATCTGGTTAACCAACTTTCCATCATTCACCTGGGGACCACCTGGAACCTTCTCAGGGACCACTGGTGGTCACCGGACTACTGGTTGAAAACCCCTGTTCTGATGAATAGAAAAAAACAGAATAGGAATCTAGAACCAGCCAGACATCCTCAATACGGCCCAGTGGTTTTCAAATTAAGGTTCAAAACAACAAAACGAAGGTGTCATGCAGGGATTGCCGTCGATAAAACAACACATTATTTCCAGGAGGTGCAGCATGAGTCAGCTTGAGAACCAACGGCTCTGTCCAGTCGTCTCTCTAATGAGTGTTTCTCCCTCTGTAAGGATGACTACACTCTATTTGCACTATTGGTGTCTCAGCGAGGAGCGCGACTGATGTGTATGTTTACATCAGAGGGAGTTCAGTTGCTGCTATTGTTGGCTACTTAGGATAATGAAGTCTTCATGGGCTTCAATACAGCCTGACCACAACAGCCTCAGAGCCAGGTACGCACGTGCGTGCGTGCGTGCGTGTGTGCGTGTGTGTGCGTGCGTGCGTGCGTGCGTGTATCTGTCTGTGTGTGTGTGCAAGCATGTGTTAAATCTATTCAAAGCAGCTGTTTTCAGTCATTAAGTCCTTTCCTCCTTCCTGGTTTCTCTTATTCTAATTTTCAGGCATCTTCCGTCAGGCAGAACGGAGAGGAGAGAGAATGTAGTTGGCCCCGAGTCAGACTGCTTTTACTGCTGTTCTACGCCTCACCTCTCTCTCTCTCTCTCTCTCTCTCTCTCTCTCTCTCTCTCTCTCTCTCTCTCTCTCTCTCTCTCCCTCCTCCATTGTGATTAGTGTGGCTCTCGGAGGGCCTACCATGCAGGGAACTTTCAGAGGCAGTCTTAGGAAATTTTAATGGAATCTGAAAATATATATATATATATACATGTGTGATATGTTTTGACCAGACAGGAGTAGCAGCAGTGTGCTCCACTCCACTATACTCTGCACTATACTGCTGTATTCTCCACTTTAAGTGGTGCTCGGACACGATTCGCTTTTCATGCGCAAAACATACAGACTTTCGTGCACGCACACGGAAGGTGAGACACCACTCTAAAATGGACACCGAACACATAGTTGTACAGTTACGGTGAAACCTTGCATTTCTGACATACGCGCACGCACACACGCATGCATGCGCACAAACACACACACACACACACACACACACACACAGTCTGTCGGTCTGTGGCTCTCCATTTTAAGGCCTCATTGGGGTTCATTTCCGCCATATTAAACCATATGTTTGAGTAACAACCATTAATTTGCCAAACCAAAGTCCCCGCTTAGGCCATCAGAGGGTTTTTAAATCACGGCCAATTACCCTGACACCCCACAGTACTCTGCCTACATTACCCCGACAATCACTCAGACACGGGGCAGAGAGTGAAGATCTGCCTCTTTGCCATTACAGACGAGAAAGTAAAGAGGAACGGAATACACTCCATCAAATCCCAAGCATTGGCCCAAACCAGTACTGGCTACAGCTCCTCCTCCATTATCCTTCACCCCATGGCAGGGCTTGACACTAACACTTGCCCGCTTGCCCGGGGCAAGTAAAAAAATGGTGGGGCAAGTGAAGACTGCTACCTGGTTGCCCGATTGGGCAAGTGTGCAACTTAGTGCACTATAACACAACACAAGATGAATTTGTCTTGAAGGCAGTCATTGCACTCTGCCTCTGTGTCTTTCCCTGCTTTCTAGCTATATCCACAATTCCAGGCTGGATTTGGGAAACAAAACAGGCAAATTAACATACACATCAAAATGACCATTAATCTTCTACATTCTCTAGTTGTGTCGACCTGGGCTAATTAAGATGATGAATTTTAACTCTTGAGAGTGTAAAAATGAAACCAAATGGACCCGCAAGGGTCCATTTGGTTTCATTTTTACGTTCTCAAGAGTTACATCTGCAAAATTTACAACATATTTTTGGGGGGCAAGTGACCATGAGCTGAGGGCAAGTAGAACCTGACTTGACCTTGCCCGATGGGCAAGTGCCTCCGAGACCTTAGTGTCAACCCCTGCCCCAGTGCCCCGTGGGGTGCACGAATCCAAAAGAAACCTGTACTCTGCAACATGGACCCCTTCATGTTTCAGGCAAACAACCATGGATTGAAATTCTAAACCAGTTGTTTTTAACCTTTTTGATACCAGGGCCCACTATTTATTCAGCATTTTAGCCACGGACCACCCTTTGTAGGACATTTCAGCCCCAAAGACCCCAAAACCAAAGATCTCACAATACCAGGCTGGATTTGGGGAAACAGGAAAACAAAAAAAGGACCATTAATCTTCTAAATTCTTATGTAGACTCAAGAGTTACATCTTAACCCAACTGTCCATCTGGTTAAACAACTTAGCTGGGGACCACCAGGAATATCAGCATCAAAAAAGTTAATTCTGGAATACTGTACATACTGTACAGAATCCAAAAATGGATTCCCGGCCTGAAAGGGTTAATGGATATGAATTGTCGCCATGAAATCAAAGAGTGCCTGAAAACATTCAATTTGGAAATTGAGCGAATAAATGCAAATGTGAAAAAAACACACATGCAAGAAAAGGTAACATTATTGGCAATGAAATAATGCAGCATGTCCAAGATCAATTGCCTTTGCTTTGAGCAATGGAGGCCCGTTACAGTTGTGTATACTATGTTTCAACATAGAGAGGCGGTAAATGCGCATTTACCGCCTCTCTATGTCCACTGGTGGTCCGGGGACCACCAGTGGTCCTTGAGAGCGTTCAAGGTGGTCCCCAGCTAAGTTGGCTAACCAGATGAAATGTCTATTTGGTTTCATGTTTACACTCTCTAGAGTTAAATATTCATCATGTGAATTAGCCCAAGTCTACACAACTAGAGAATGTGGAAGATTAATGGTCATTTTGATTGCATGTTTGCCTGTGTTGTTTCCCAAATACAGCCTGGAATTGGGGTCTGTGGGTTTTGAGGTCTGCGGGGCTAAAATGTCCTCAAATGGTGGTCTGTGGATAAAATGCTGAATAAATAGTGGGCCCTGGGATCAAAAAGGTTGAAAACCACTGCCGTAGAGTATGTCGTTCTTCTATCTAGCATGGAGAGCTGGAACCTGAAACCATGCCTGCAGCAGTACTACTTCAACAAGAGCCAACAACATGTTACCTAACAGAATCTGGAGGACGGAAATTACCAGATTAGCCATTTCACTGATGAATAATGAAGTGTTCATTTGGTTCATTACAGTTATAAAGTTTGCTGTGAAGACCAAAGACTGTTAGAGTATTTGAGTCAGGTAAACCTCTCAAGGGGAAGGCCGCTGTGGTGGGACTACTTGAGAATTCTCTTTCAAAACAACAATACAGAGAATACCTGAATGCTAATGGCCTCAATTCCTGGTTGCACGTGCACGCACGCACACACGCACACTCTCCTTGTACTGTGCTCAAATACTGTGATTGCAAAGTTTTGACTACAACTGAAGAATACAGAGGACCCACATGAGATGGAAAAGATACGAGAATGATAGATGACAGAGGAGGAGAAGAGAAGGGTGTAGGAGAGGGAGAGAAAGACGTGCTGGATGGCCAGACAGAGAGGTCAAACACTTGTGCGTGTCAGACAGGGCGACAGACAGACAGCCAGACAGACAGCAGACAGACAGACAGACAGACAGACAGACAGACAGACAGACAGACAGACAGACAGACAGACAGACAGACAGACAGACAGACAGACAGACAGACAGACAGACAGACAGACAGACAGACAGGCAGGCAGGCAGACAGACAGCCAGACAGACAGAAGTCACTGCCTTTGTGCATTCGATAATGCAGTAGGTCATAAGGTAGGTCAAAGAATAGGGCCAAAAACGTGCATGGCCAAGCCCCACAGTTCACGCAATGCGTACAGAAATGTGAGGGTAACAGGTCAGGTGGGCACAAAAACGTCTCTCACTGTCTCTCTCACACAATGAAGGGCCCGGGGTATTTCAACATGAAAGTCATATGCCTAAGTATCCGGTTTGCCCAAATGTCCATACTGTATGCCCATATAACCTGTGTGGCTACTGGCCCATATGCCCAGATACCCTGTGTGCTGTATTGCCTGTATGCCCAGTTGCCAGTTTGCCGACTTCGCAAGAAATGTGTATGGCCACTTGACCGGTATTCAATGTGAGAACCTGCAGCATTACTATTATCGTATTTTTAATCCCCACAGCAGGACAGGTTTCCCCTTTCCCCTTGACGTTCAAAGTGTTGTATGTGAAAATGAATGTGTTTGAGAACGTATGAGCCTAATCTGCTTTGCAAAAACAATCAGTTGTCAGCGCTGCCAGCCGGAGCTGTGCACTCACTGTTTGTTTTCATTCCCAGGCGCCTTTTATTTTCAAGCTAATCAGCACAAAAACTGTGCGTGGCTTCATGCTCTACCGGGAGTTATCTGCTGTGTACTGTAAAAACCTGCTAAATTAGATGTTTACCAGTAATAGCAAAGGAGATGTTCATTACCGTGACAATAGAGGTGATTGAAAAAGAGTAACAGAAGTGACAAAGGGAGAGGAATTTGGGGAGTGAGGAAGAGGAGGGAAATGATGCAGGTGCACAGTGGTCTCCAGGTCTACAGAGAACGCAGTATTGACAGGACATAAATCATGTTTAAAACAGCAACAATACGATATTCACACGTCTTTAGGCAGACCCGTTTTGTACGGCTGATTTCAGCTCCTGCAGGGTGCTCAGGTAGAGGAAGTTTAGGAACACTTGGGTTATAAATGTAACACAAGGTTATACATTTTGTGCTGACTGGACTGCACACAGTGGTGGAAAGAAACTAAGTACTGTACTTTGAAGCATTTGTACTTACGTATTCTCAATATCCAACACTTTTACTGCTCCTCAGGGGTGTGGATGTAACATTCCCCAATCGGGGGGGCAGTAGGAAATGGTATGGGGGCGCCCATGTCGCCCATGGCGGCTTCGCGCCATGGGCAATGAAGCAGCTCCGTACCATTTTCGGTTACAGGACTTTAATTACATTTCCATACGAATACTTGAATCCCCAACCCCCCTGTCCTGATTGGAGGATGGCTTTTCCCACCCACCACCAAAACTGAAATTAGTTGTTTTTTTTACCCCTCTGTTCACTGGGGAAAGGTAAGGAGGAGCTAATTAGATGGTCAGCCCACTCTATTGTAGGAAAGATTATCACAACAAAGAAGTGATATTTGAATTAATTGGGATCACTGAATATACAGTAGCTTTAAAGTAAAATAGAATGTGAGTAGTTTTCCAGGCAGCCACTGCTGATATGGCAGCTGCCCAGTGTAACAGTGTGAAGCAGGACACTGGCAGTGTGTGTCCGCTGTGTGTGTTCCCAACCAACTTCCTCTATGCACGGTTGGGGATTTTGGTGCTACTGCCCTAAAAAAAGACAGGCATACCTCTATTGCAGTGGTTTTCAACCTTTTTGGTAGCAGGGCCGACTATTTACTGAGAATTGGAGCCACCACGGACCACCATTTCATGACATTTTAGCCACATGGATGGACTCAAAACTAAAGATTTCTTTTGGTTTTGTCCACAATTCCAGGCCGGATTGATGAGTAGAAAAACAGTCAAATCAAAATGACCATTAATCTTCTACATTCTCTATTTGTGTAGACTTGGGCTAATTTACATGATGCATGAATTAACTCTTGAGAATGCAAACTTGAAACCAAATGGACCCGCAATGGTCCATTTGGTTTCGTTTTTACGCTTTCAAAGAGTTACATCTGGTTAACCAACTTTCCATTGTTTCGCCTGAGGACCACCAGGAACTCTCTCAAGGACCACTTGCGGTCCCCAGACCACTGGTTGAAAACCACTGCGCTATTGGACTGGTATGTAATAGCACGGTTATTTCAAAGCACTCCAGCATTGAACAGAGTTAGTGTAGGTGTCGTGGGGAAATGACTGCTATGCATTGCAGACCTATTTGAACTTCTATACACCATGCAACCCGGCATGGTGTATAGTGGTGTCTGGAGACATGGGTATACTCCTAATTTTTTGGCCCTGTGCGTAAAGCAGAAGTGAAGATTTACTGCGACTGGCTGCTCCCTAACATACGGAGAGAGTGGAAGTCTAGTCCAGGGCCGGCTCTAGAGGGGGGCCAGGGTGGGCAGGGCCCACCAAAATGTGCATCCTGCCCACCCAATGAAAGGTAATATCAGTGGTTTTCATCAGTGGTCCGGGGACCACCAGTGGTACTTGAGAGAGTTGTGGAAAGTTGGTTAACCTCTTTGAGAGCGTAAAAATTTGTACACTCTCAAGAGTTAAAATATTCATCAACAGAATTAGCCCTACAAAACTAGAGAATGTGGAAGATTAATGGTCATTTTGATCTGTATGTTTGACTGTTTTGTTTCTCAAATCCAGTTTGGTATTGTGGACAAAATCAAAAGAAATCATTAGTTTTTAATTATCCATCATAATTAAAACCTGCAATTGCAAAGTCCAGAAATTACCTGACCCCCCAATTAATAATGTTACTGTACTCCCCTGCTTTCTTCATCATGAGTTGAAGCTCTTGATGGCTGGTTTTAATTATTATGAGTAATTATTTGGTAAGCTGAGGCCCAGGTCTGGTGGTACGGTAGGCTTTTGGCCTACACACAAGGCCCCAGATGTGAATTGCCGCCATGCAGCCAATGATAAGATAAATGATGATAAACCCAGGCCTAGTGGTTTGTACCATAAGCAGAACATGAACTGTTTATGCTACAATAGTATTCTCACATACTGTACAGGCTTGTGTCAAACATCATGCAAACATTTAGGTGCCAATTCAAACATTTATGGAAACCTACTTTCCATGCTTTACAAATGTATCCCTCAGCCGTACAGAAACATTACAGTCCATACTGTATGCTTCTGTGCAGTTAGCCAAAAAAGCTCCTTACACAGGCATTAGCTCCAGCATTGTCCACCAGCTTAGAATAACAACGACAACATACAACAGGGATTAACAAAGATATGTTTAGCATGCACACGCTACATACAGTACCACAAATACACATACAGATCCACACTATCCAGGGATAATATTAGCGTTGTTTTATAGCGCATATAGAATCGGTTTTCTCGTCTTCCAACAAGGCAGATCATGGCAGATTTCCTAAATCCAGGTGAAAATGTGAGCTGACAAGGTAGCGGATATCCTTGCTTGCAGATCTTAGCAGAACAAAGCCAAATTAAACATGTCTAGTCAAAGAAGACTTTCATACATTTTGAGTGTGAAGAATCTCCAGTATGTATTTTGTGGAGTTGACAAACCCATTTATAATCCAAAATGTGAATAATGCGACATGTCGGTATTATTTATCAGTGTCTTTATGTGAGTTTATCTCTCTAGTTGTAGTGAATGAAAAAGGGACAGCCAATCATGGGGTAATTTGTGCTTTACCCATGGACTGATCTAGAAATAATGGCCTCCTGGGCCGCCATCAGCTACAACATAGTATTTTTTGCAGGGCATAGTGTCTGCGCATACACATATCAATTATGACATATAGGCCTGCGATACTTGTCTGCATTTCATTTCATATTTTTGACATAGTTCGAATGGTGAATAATCATGAATGAATCTGATTTTTCATTTTTTCATTTAATATACAGTATATAAGGTGGTATGATAGTCGAAATACCTACACTTTGTGAACAATAATAATACAGCCCCGGGTATTTCTTGCGTGTGTACAGTATTGTACGGTACGTGGTTGAATCGTTGTTGAATGTGTGATTTCCCACCTCCACAAACACACCACACAGCCAGGTGTTCCACTAACACTGTGTTACAAAGGAAAAAGGCCTATGGTCTGGATAGAGGCAGAGAAAGAAACAAGACAGACAGATAGACAGACAGACAGGTGACTCATGGATAAAAGAGCAGCTGACAGTTCCAATACAAGAAGAAACTATACACTAGGCCAACTGAAAAGCTCTCTCTCTCTCTCTCTCTTGCGTTGTTTGCCCCTGCCCTTGCCTAGATCTGCCCCTGCTCCGGCAACGTCAACAACAACCATGCAAGAATAAACTATTCCCTTTGATAGAGGTCCAATTGCAGCTCTGTCCAAAAGCCAGAGAAACACACGGACACACAAGCACATACACACGCATGCATCCATGCATGCACGCACGCACGCCATGTCAAAGCTTTGGTTTTTATCAGACCTATTGTACCTACTGGACAACCAGTGGTCCCTGATAGGATTCCAGGTGGTCCCTAGGCTAAATGATGGACAGTTGGCAACCAAATGGACCCTTATAGATCTTTCACGCTCTCAAGAGTTAAATTATATCTAAATATCTGAATTACTTAATTTTCAAGAATCTACATTCAACGTAGAAAATGTTATTTTGACAAACATTTTGCCAGTTATCTCCTAAATTGTGGACCAAAACTTGAGAAAAAAAAATGCAGAAAATGCAGAAAAAATAGTGGGCCCTGTCCTGGTATGAAAAAGGTTGAAAACCACTGCTATAGACAAACACATGCAGGCATCAGTATTCACAGTGTGTGTGTGTGTGTGTGTGTGTGTGTGTGTGTGTGTGTGTGTGTGTGTGTGTGTGTGTGTGTGTGTGTGTGTGTGTGTGTGTGTGTGTGTGGTGTGTGTGTGTGTGTGCGTGCGTGTGTGCGTGCATGTGTCCATGCATGTACATGTAGAAGTGTAAAAGAGAGACATTATTCCAGATGGCTGGCCTGTGGGCTTCCTGGTTAAAACTCTAAACAGGGAGCGGATAGACAAATGCACATAGAAGAAAGAAAACGTATCAAGCATAATACTCCAGGGAGATGTCCTTGCTGTGTCCCTTAAATCTCTCATTTTTTGACTGTTCTCTCTCTGTCCTCTGTCTAGTTCAGCTTTTCTCTCCCCTCTGACAGTTCACTTTCTCTCTCCGCTTACATGTTGGTCTTTCTCTCTGGTTCTGATTCCCACCACTCTGTAGCAGTCTGTCCCTTTGCCTCTCAGTCTACCTTTCTTCTTCACAACATCTATCTATTTATCTTTCAGCCTTCTGCTCTCTCTCTCTCTCCTGTGCTCTCTCTACACTCCCCTCGCTCTCTGTCTCTCTCTTCGTTCCCCAACCGCTCACATAATTGATCTACAGACAGTATTTGGTGTGTGTGTGTGTGTGTGTGTGTGTGTGTGTGTGTGTGTGTGTGTGTGTGTGTGTGTGTGTGTGTGTGTGTGTGTGTGTGTGTGTGTGTGTGTGTGTGTGTGTGTGTGTGTGCGTGTGCGCGCGTGTGTGCGTGTCCACAGTATTTTGTGTTGTGTCTGCTTGCGTGTTGAAAATAGTGTTTGAAGGCTGAAGCTAAGGTTTAATGAAATGTAACCTGTAGTGCCCCGATAGTGCCAAGCTTCTAAAAACCAGAGATGAATGTTTGCCTGACTTTTACCCTTCTGTCTGTGGTGTCCGTCTGTCTGGGTTCAGTTTTGTTTATGTTATTTTAAGAGCGTAATAGGGTCTAAATAAATGTCTACGCCTATGGGGGGAAAAAAAAACTTTATATGAGAACTGTGTGCCACTTTATATGCAAACATACAAGCCACTTCACAAAAAAAGTTTATATCATTTTGAATGTCATATACTGAATAATTCTTATAATTCACAAAACTATATATGTTTCACTTTACAAAGAAATATCTTATATTAACTTCATAATTATGAAAGGTGCCACTTTCAAGAGTTTGCACATAGAGTTTCCCATATTGGTTAACATACAGCATTTAGATACACATTGTAACATCACTGTGCATTGAGAATGTAAATAATTTTACTAGTATTCTTCCAAAGGTTGATTTTTATTAGATGTTCAGTGGGGTTAATGTTTGCTGACAGAGGGGGGAAGGTAATACTAGTTAACAACACTCCTTGTCTGTCCTTGGACTTCAGATACTCTTGGTGAAGCTTTGTGTGGTTGCCTATCCATCAAATATCTATCAATTACTGAATTAGTAAAAGTAAACAACCGATGCATACAGATACATCACATCACTCTAGAATCAATTACTACATTACTTTGGATTATTTCAGCACGCCCTACTCCGGTGGTTTTCAACCTTTTTGATACCAGGGCACACTATTTATTCAGAATTTCAGCCACGGACCACCATTTGGTTTTATCCACAATTCCAGGCTGGATTTGGGAAACAAAACAGTCAAACATACAGATCAGACAGATCAAACATGCAGATCAGAATTGAGAGCATTGAAATGAAACTAAATGGATCCCCAAGTGTACATTTGGTTTCATGTTTACGCTCTCAAAGAGTTACATCTGGTTAACAAACTTTCCATCTTTTAGCCTGGGGACCACCTGGAACCCTCCCAAGGACCACTGGTGGTCCTCGGACCACTGGTTGAAAACCACTGATATAGTTTTCATAGTAATCTGGGAGCCACAGTTGCAATCCTGCTAATATAAAAATAAAGTTCTCCTCACACGTCACTGAGCAGCTGAAATTAGACTAAAAAGCAAAAAGACAATCTTAACAAGATAATTACTTTCACCAGGTGGGATTTACTGCACTGGGTGCCGCGTAGCAAACGACAAGTTCTGAACAAACAAAATAGCCGTAAAACTTTCCCATTTTAATCAAATTCTCTTCATTACGCGCCGTTCCCTCGCTCTGGTCCCATAATGCAAAGGGCTGGAATGTCTCGGAGTGTAATTCTGTAATGAGCAGGCTAGAAAAATGACACGCTATGTTAATTGCCTCGTGGAAGACTAGCAGCAACATTTAATTTGAGGAAATTAATGTGGGTGGGGAGGAGGCGTTGTTATAGCAGTGATGGGTGAGAGGCAGTATGCTGATACACATGTACGTACGCACGCACCCACGTACGCACACAACCGTGCATGCACACGCACACGCACACGCACACACACACACACACGCACACACACGCACACGCACACACACACAATACTGTATGGGTATCAGAAAAGTATCAGTATCGTTGCTTATTTGTCCATTATCGGGTTATATTGGTATTGGCAAATATGCCAGTCTAACTACACATCGGACACAGGGGTAAGAGGTTGACACTATTATGAAAAAAGTGGCATCGGGACAAGTTCAATTATATTTAAACATCTGAATTACTTTAATTTTCAAGAAGTTAGAATTTTTATATATTTTTTTTGGTTATTATTATTATTTATTTTTTTACAAATTCTTTGCCAGTTATCTCTTAATTGTGGACAAAAACTTAGTTCCTTAAATCCTTAGTTTTGGGTTAGGGACTACACTCAACAACAAATGGTGGTCCATGGCTCAAATTCTGAATAAATAGTGGGCCCTGGTATCAAAAAGGTTAAAAAAAAAAACCCACTGATGTAGCGGGCCCTAGCCTGAGAACCAGCCTGCAGGCTGGAGCTATTCTTCACTGGGCATATTTTAGCCCTTGTAATATATTCCACAAAGAATATGGTGAAGCACTTCTTTAATATTTCATCATGACTTTTTCACAAAAAGAAAACATAATAAAGCTGCATGGATGCATTCCATTCAGCAGAGCGATCATCCTATAGCTGGTGCTGCTGTGCCTGTACCTCTGTCACCATTTGCAGAGGTGCAGCAGTACACCATGCTGAACAAGTTACATGGTAAAAAAAATAACTAGGCCATTTTTGAAGAGTGATACTTTGTTAAGAAAAGTTTTTTTCCCCATGAACTCATTATTTATTTTCAGGAATTATGCATTCCTTCCCTGTTGACTTAAATTTTGGAGGGTACAGTTTTGTTGTTTAACCCTTTCACGTTTTGGTGTTCTAAGCAGAATTATACTTCAGCTATTGAAAAATATCAGATCTGCAAGCTACACACTCGGTGGCGCGCTATGGGCTTGTAGGTCTGATATTTTTTAGAAAAATAGTGAAAATGTGGCGTGAATTTTTGAATATATTATTTTAGAAGCAAGAACTTTTTTTTAACTCAAGTCTTTGCTTCTGCGGGATCCCTAGAACATGTTTTCAGATGGGGGTCTGCAGCCAAATATAAATGATTCTGGTGGTGCCTGGAACTAGAATCTACCATCAAGAACTAGAATCTAGTGCCAGAAACTAGAATCTAATGGCAGAACTAGAATCTAGCATCAGGAACTAGAATCTAGCATCAGGAACTAGAATCTAGCATCAGGAACTACTAGAATCTAGTGTTGGAAAACTGGAATCTAGTGTCAGAAATTCGAATCTAGTGTCGGAAACTAGAATCTAGCATCGGAAACCAAAATCTAGAGTCGGAAACTAGAATCTGGTGTCGGAAACTAGAATCTAGTGTCAGAAGCGGCAGAAACTAGGATCTGGTGTCAGAAACTGGAATGTCGCGTCAGAAACTAGAAGCTAGTAGCATGAGAAACTAGGATCTGCACCCAAAAGCAGAATGGAGTAAGGAAAAATGGGTTAATTCCTGTTTGTTTCCCCCCCATGCATTTTCTAAGAGCACCCTACACAGTGTGATCTATTGTATGTTAGGAGGAGTATACAGTATAGAGGGCTACCAGTTTTTAGCCTTTTCTTTGCTGAACTTGCTCTGGGCTTTTGACAGTTATTTTTAATTGGTCTATTAACTGGAGAAAAGTAGCATGCCTTAAATCTCCTGTAATAACCCCCTGTGCCTAAAAGCCCCTTGTTAGATGTTTAAATGACGTCAGGCACATTGCTTTTACATGGGTTATAATGAAAGTCTTTGAAAAGAATAGAATGTAAATATCATTCCAGTGCTGCGGTACTATCTATACTAGGGGTGGGCAATTATTTTTCCCAAGGGGCCAAATGAGATACATAAAATATTGTGGAGGGCCAAGACTAAAGGCTGAACTGAAGTCTGCATAATATTAATTTAATTTCAAGATAAAAGTAAGAGTAAGACCAACCATTTTGACACCAGGTCTCACTATTTGTTCAGTATTTGAGCCACGGACAACCATTTGAGGACATTTTAGCCCCACAGAACCCAAAACTTTCTTCAAGATTTCTTTTGTTTTTGTCCACAATTCCAGGCTGGATTTTGGAAACAAAACAGGATAACAAAAATGACCATTCTCTTACATTCTCTGATTGAATGTGTAGACTTTGGGCTAATTAAGATGATGAATATTTTAACTCTTGAGAGTGTAAACATCATTTTTACGCTCTCAAAGAGTTACATCTGGTTAACCAACTTTCCATATTTAACTGGAACTCTCTCAAGGACCACTGGTGGTCCCCGGGCCGGTCAGAGTCAGCCAAAGGGCCACATTTGGCCCCCGGGCCGCATAATGCCCAGGTATGTTCTATACTGTAGCATCATTAGCAGCTGGTCCACAGGTCTCTGTCCACTACATCTAGAGCAGGGTTTTTTCCATCAGGTGGTCCCTGAGAGCATTCCAGGAGGTCCCCAGCTAAATGATGGACAGTTGGTAACCAAATGGACCCGAATAGATCTGTAACTCTTGAGAGAGTTAAATTATAATCAAACTTATGATCTACTTAATTTTCAAGAATCTACACAGTTAGAAAATGTAGAAGAATTGTTATTTTGACCAACGTTTGGCCAGTTATCTCTCCTAAATTGTTGACAAAGACTTGGAAATCCTTGCTTTTGGGTCAGAGAGATTAAACTCAACATCAAACGGTCCTCTGTGGCTAAAATGCAGAATAAATAATGGGCCCTGGTATGGAAAAGGCTGAAAACCACTGATATAGAGGCAGCACCTAGAGGTGCCTGGCTGCTTGCTACCTACGCTTAGATATTGGTCAACTGTCGGTCAGCTTTCTCATATTTATTATTACCCTTATTATTATTAATAATAATAATCTTACTACTACAATCACAGCCTCATTACGATACACTTGCAGATACATTTCCATCTGCCTCCATGGCTCTGCCTTCAGGTGGGAACTTCTAATAAGCATGTGCACGCATGTACACACACACACACACACACACACACACACACACACACACACACACACACACACACACACACACACACACACACACACACACACACACACACACACACATGCGCGCGCACACACACACACACACACAGTTGTCCTTCTTGGCTGCTGCCGTTCTTCTGGGATGCTAATTTGTTGGTCTGTTGACTTATTTATCACAATTTTGAAAGGCAATTGGTCTTGGAACTCCAACCTCCTCGACAACATACATACAGTACACACAATTCTTAAGAGGCCCATGATGACCCTGTTATGGATAAACCCGAAGACATCTTGCACATCCTCTGTCTCCATATATCAGCCAGGAGTGCATTAGAATTTCAAAGTGGATTCCTGATTGTTTGATCTTGCGTCCAAAAATGATTGTTTGTTAAAAGAAAAAAAAAAGAAAAGAAAGAAAAATCTGTATGGAAGGAATAGAAAAAAATGTACGAGAAATAAGCAATTATAACAGGAAGCAGGGGCATTCTAATAATACCCGTTGGTTGTGATCCATAATTAACGCTGAATAGATCCCATTTCTCTGCCTCCTGCCAGGCCAGGCCCCGGTGGAGAGGTCCTCTGGAGGTTCAGGACCAACAACAAGGAATCAACACTTCATCTCCATGCCCAAATATGACAGAAAAAGTGCTATACCTTCAGCTGCACTCTCCAAGGCACTGACGACCTGGAAATCGATTTGTTTGTGTCTTACTGAGGTGTTATTCAGGAATTTTAATTTGCTACTTTTCCTTTTTCCTCAACTTTTCTCTGTTTGTTTTCTTATTATCAAGTCGCAGACCCGTCAAATGGTGGAACTAAATTATATAGTGCTCAGTTTCTTGTGACTTTTTCCTCATTGACTGTCCAGTCCAGACACTCAAGGGCTCCATGCCCGCCTCAGATTATGGCATCTAAAACAGCTACGTGGCACAATTATCACATGTGATATGCGCTTAGGGGTGGGCAAAAATATCGATCTGCCAATGTATCGTGATTCTTAATGCCATGATATCAATATCATATCGCCAGGTTCAAAATCGATTTCTTTGGTATTTATGCATTTATGAATCTGTTCATGTCAGAAAGACTGACTGGCGGTTAACTGGCTACATTTAAGTGTATGATTGTTGAAGTTGTATGAAGTTTTCATGCTATATATTGTTTCAAATTGCTTTGAAATGTTGTAGATGATTGAACTTTTCATGGTCCGTATTGTTTAGAACTGTTTTAAAATGTTCTACTATGATAAAAGCAAAGTAATGTGTGGGAAAATATCACAATATATCGATACATCAAATCAAATCACAGCATAATTAAGATTGCAATAGAAATCGATATGGCACCCTAAATATAGATATTGTATCGTATCGTGAGGTAAGTGAATCGTCCCACCCCTAGCTTATATGTGCCATATGCTAAGAATTAGAATACCCTTACAAGCTTTGGTGACAAAAGTACGAGGTTAAATCAGGCTATTATACAGGCAGATTTATAATACGAGACACCCTTTTGATGGTGTAGCTGAGGATGGTTCTCCGATTCAGCTATGAAGCGCAGGGGGAAAAAAAATCACTCACATTGTAAACACAACTGTAGAAGGAGAAAGTTGAAATTGGAAATGGTATGACAGACAGCAGACAGAATTGACACCGGGACAAAAATTACACTGTGTCAATTGAATAAGGAAAAGATGGGAGAACAAAGCAGGCGAGTGCTGAAGTGGAATTAGAATGTAAGAAACTAGACGAAACTAAGAAAACTGGAAGACATATTTGGTCGTAGTATATCAGACAATGGTATCCTGTTGGTTTATCCCTTTGTGTACTGAACGCGTTTTGGTGTTTTTAAGCTGTTGAAAAATAGCAGATCTACAAGCTCATATCGTGCCACCGAGTGGCGCGATATGAGCTTGTAGTTCTGCTATTTTTGAAAAAATTGTGAAAAGCATCAGAAACTAGAATCTGATCAGGACACAATGGGTGAAATTAGACTTGAATTTAACATCTCATTCTGTATTAAACCATTCTGTACAGTACTTGTGGTGTTTTAACTTACTTTCATTGAAAAAATAGCAGGTGTTCACGGCTCATAGCCGTGTTCTTTCAGGGCAAACGTTTTGTAGAATCTGCAATGTCAAGACGGCCTTTTTTGGTCATATTGGTATCGGCAAATACTGTATGTGTATTGGAAAAGTATCAGTTTCAATGCTCATTTGTCATTATCGGGTCATATTGGTATTGGCAAATATCCCAGTCTAACTACACATCCGACACAGGGGTAAGGGGTTGACCCTATGGTAGTTAAATAAAATACTGGGCCATGTGGAGTTTGCTTTGGAGTTGCACAAGTGCACATTTCACTAAGGAGTCTGCTATTCCCAGTTTTTATTTTTTATCTTTTTTTCTCTTTTATGCTATTATCTTTTTTCTTTTATATTACTATACAGTATATATTCTTCTCTGGCATCAACAAAGAAATTGTGGTATCGGGATCAGATCGGAAATGAAAAAAAAAAAATGGCATTTGGACATCACTAGTCACAAGCCCATGTTGGTCATCTCAATTCTAGCCTCAGAGCAAGACTGGTGGACAGGGGCGGATTGGCCATCTGGAGTACAGGGAGTCTTCCCGGTGGCCTGCCCCACCTAGTGGCCTGGACAAGATCCAAAATGCACTAGTGAGTCGTGACACTTCCAAAATGCACTAGAATGTGCTTGATGCTCGCCTGGAACATACAGATATAAATGACCATTAATCTTCTACATTCTCTAGTTGTGTAGACTAAGTTGGGCTAATTCACATGATGAATATTTTAACTCTTGAGGGTGTAAAAATGAAACCAAATGGACCCGCAAGGGTCCATTTGGTTTCATTTTTACGCTCTCAAGAGTTAAAATCTCAAGAGTTAAAATGATACTTTTCCAATACACATACACTCTCAAAGAGTTACATCCCCCCCATGGTGGCCTGGCAAAGGCAAAATTGTCCCGGTGGGAAAATATGTGCCAATCCGCCCCTGCTGGTGGACAATCCAAGCACGTAAGCACGATCACCGGTGCTACACACAGAGAACACGCCTCATCTGGCAGAACAATGGAGGTTATATATTAGACATATTTAGGCCTATTGACCATGTCTTTCTCCCTGTGGGAGCGAGAGGCGCCTGGCCTCAGCAATTCATCTCTGTAATAATCAGGCTGGCACTAAATACATCAGTGCAGGAAGATGACAAAAAGGCAGCATTCAGCTCCATTGATTAGCATTGTTAATTTGCCGCTCGATGGTGCAGGCTAAGTGATGCTGAGACCTGCTGGCTCACACAGGCCTATTAGCTAGTAGTAGTAATGAAGAAACATTAGTTTTTTTTTTACTTATTCTTGAGAAAATGTTGAAAAATATATAACATTTCATCCCTTTTTGCAGAGACAGCGAGATCATTTTTGCGACATCGACCTGTAGGTCGGGAACATCGTGGCGACTGTATTACAAACACTTTACAAACGGTTGACCCCCCCCCCTCCAAAAAAAAAGTTTGCATTGCATCGCGACCGTTTGGGAAACCGGCGCAACCTTTTTTCTCATTGGTTGCAACTACACCTAACCTTAGCCCATGTGTACAGTAGTAAGTGGTGCGGCGCTGTGTGGGGGGTCCCCGGGTGGCAGGACAGCAGTCTAGGCAGCCAGGGACAAACACATACAGCAGTGGTTTTCAACCAGTGGTCCGGGGACCGACAGGGTCCTTGAGATGAGTCAAGGTGGTCCCCAGCTAAGCTGGTTAAACAGATTAAAAGTTGGTTAACCAGATGTAACTCTTGAGAGTGTAAACATGAAACCAAATGGAACCTTAGGGGTCCATTTGGTTTCATGTTTACACTCCCAAGAGTTAAAATATTCATCATCTGAATCAGCCCAAGTCTACACAACTAGAGAATGTAGAAGATTAATGGTCATTAATGATCTGTGTTTGACTGTTTTGTTGTGGACAAAACAAAAAATAAATCTTTGAAAATCTGTGGGGCTAAAATGTCCTCAAATGGTGGTCCGTGGCTCAATGCTGAGTAAATAGTGGGCCCTGGTATCAAAAAGGTTGAAAACCACTGACATAAAGCTCTGTATTGAAGTGTTTGATGCACCACTTCAATAGCACTCACATCCTGAGGCCAAACGCTCTGAGGAACGCACCAGCATATCAACGCCAGCCAATAAAACATTTACGGAAATGTGAGCATTCTTTCCTCCTTGAGTTAGAAGATATTTTTGGAATAAGCTCATTGAAAGACCTTGCTCCATGTTCAGACTTCAAAATGGTATGAATGGCACGTCATTAAAGTCTCACAATATGCACTTTCACAATCTGTAAAAAAAAATAGATAAATAAAATACAACTTGTGGAAACACCAGTTCATGGTCATACCAACCAACCCAAATTGACTGAATGACTGAGAGGAAGAGTCACGCTATGAAAGCGACATAGACAGAGAGACAAAGAAGCAGTACATAGTGGCCACCACACAGAGAGACAGACAGACAGACAGACAGCAGGGCCGGATCTATGCATGGGCATGGGGGGCGTCAATGCCCCCCTAAATTCCCAAACTGCCCCACCAAACATGCAAAACAACAAGACATTTCAATTAAAGATGGAGTGCCATGATTTTTTTCCAAATTAAATCATGATCATCAGGTAGTATTGTTATATGAAGGTAAATAATTTTCTCAAAAAGGTGTACAGTATTTGTTAAAATTATGTTTTTATGTGGACTCCCCCACCAGCTCATTAAGTATGCCTGGTTTGCCTGGTGGGTGGTGATGGGTGGAGATCCACCTGAACTGAAGCCACACCCACAGCTTTAGTTGTATGGTAAAGGAGGAGGGGTTAGGGGAGGGGCGGATGATGTGATGTCACTACATTACAGCCTTTGTCATTGGCACATTTGACTGAAAAGCGTTTAGCCTTCAGGAAGAAACCCTAAATAAATATGTATGAATGAATGGACCATTGTAAAGCGCTTTGAGCAATTGGAAAAGCGCTATAAAAATGCAATCCATTATTATTAAAAACAGACCAGGGTTCTAATGAAGTACCATCAAATACAAAATACAATTGTCAAACCAACAGCATTTCATTCATTGAAAACAGAACCCCCCCCCCCCCCCCCCCCCGAGTCAGACCTTTAGCTTTATGCATGCTGCGTGTCTGTTGCAACTTCAACCCCAACAAATGATGTTATTATTGATGCTTATACTTGCCTAATAAAAGTCCCATACCCAAAAATGGTATGGGTGCGACTTTGATGCAGATGAAGGCGATGAAGTCGCACCCATACTATTTTCGCCTACCCCCCCCAATTGGGAAATGTTACATCCGGGCCTGACAGACAGCCAGGCACGGTGTCCACCAAATGCAGCATTGCGGTTGCTGTCTGCGATACTAGGGGCTGTCCCATAAATAATGTAGTAGCGATGGGCGGCCCTCCGGCAGATAAACACAACTACTCACACCGACTGGGGAAATACCAAACACTCAACTACGCATCGTTAATGCTCTCTGTTTTCAAACACATAATAATACAGCACAGCACACACAAAGGTGAACCTGCATTTAACAGCCAAATTGACAGCTAAAGTGAAGCAGGTCTTCATAGTTGTACTCGTTGAATTTACTGAACTCTGAGTATAAAAAAATAGTTAATCAAGGATTTTAGAGTACAGCAGATTGCACCAGAACCATCAGGAAATACCTAACACAGCCATGACTCTGTCAACTTCAATCTCATTCAAACATAAGTATGAAACACTAATGAACAGACTTCAACCAGACAGCATACAGTAAGCAAATGAAGTGATACAAGAAAAAAAATGACCTTAATTATTGAAAAGTAGCAGCAAAAAAAAGTGTGAAAGGAAACTTTGAGGTGAAAAGTAAAAAATGTGTGAACAGTAACAGTGTTCATGATAATGTCATGGGATTAACATGCAGATGGCTTCAGTTAACAAGAACACAGAGAACATCACTGCACTGAAACACGAGTAAATGATGTCAAAAATGGCATCAACGGTATATGTACTTGTTATCACCCTGGGAAAAGGATGCACTTTTGAGACTATTAGCGGTAGTTGTGGAAGTCTGAACCCTGTTCAGTCCTCAGACTCCTCACTAGTGACTTGACTTGTTCAATCTTATTTTCAGAAAAAAATGATTTCAACGAACAAAGCAGTTATAGAAGTGTGCAAAGTGCACACAATTCCATCTTTTAAACCTTTACAATTGAAGAAGAATGGAAGAAATAACATTTCCGTGGGGTATACATTTTTGGGAGCACCACGCTGCGATTGGCTGAGAATTTTTTAATTTAACATTTTTTTAGTTAACAAACCAGAAGTCCTGCCTTTTGATAATCGCTCTGGGGTACCCTGGGTCCAGACTTTCATTTTGCAGCGCAGATGTAAGCCTGGAGATTGAGGCTAACTTGTTACAGGGATCGTTTAAACTTGTTGCTTTCAATGTCCAACTGTGCAGCAGACAGTGTCTGTGTCTGTCCATATATGGGTGAGAGTAAGTCAGTCAAAAACTATACCCACATTACAAACCTGGCTGACATTGTACAAAGTGTCAAGAAAAACAATGACATTCAAAGATAAGCCACTGTATACCATGGAATTACATTTAAAGGGGAATTCCGTTCATTTTCAATATTTTACTATGTCATTAATATACTTAGGGATGTTTTGTGGACATGATAATAATTAACATGATGAAATACATCTTGATGACATCCACAAATGTGTACATTTGTACACTCTCAGGAAAATGTTGTAAATGAGTGGAATTCCCCTTTAATCTTCACTATGATAATGAATGATTAATAAATACATACAGTATAGCAGTTTGGCTACTTTTTGTAGACACACACACACACACACACACACACACACACACACACACACACACACACACACACACACACACACACACACACACACACACACACACACACACACACACAGCCACAAATCAACAAACATGCACATCCACAGAGAGAGCGCATGAGCCACTGTGACCTGCGAGCTTCGTTGCTGCGCTCCATCACTTCCACTCTGTTTGGTGCTTTAGGTTTTCTCCCCAGTTTGCAGCTGTCTAACCTGTATTATCCTGCCCTGCCACTGCCCAGCGGCACACACTAGCCTTACGAGCCTGTAGCCCTGTACGCAGTCGACCGTGTAGGCAGCACATTACAACACAAACAGCTTACAGCTCCTCTTCTCATCGCCGACTGCTGTGGGAGACACGGCTATGCATCGAGCCAAAACCTAGATCTAGAAGCTATGAATGATCCCTGTTAATTGGACATTCGGTGGAATTCTCAAACGCTATGGTGTAGCCAGGTATAGTCTAAGGCTTCTCATTGGCTGCATGGCAGCCAATCAGGCCAGGGGCACCGGGAAAACACCAAACACTCAACTGCACATCGTTAATGCCTCTGTTTTCAAACACATAATACACTACAGCACACACAAAGGTGAACGTGCATTTAACAGCCAAATTGACAGCAACAGTGAAGCACGACTTCATAGTTGTACGTACACATTGAATTTATTCATTTCATGGCTTGAATGAATGCTCCAATCAGAAGCCAGCGTTCTGGTCACGTACGTGGTCACATATGCCACTATAACGAACCACTCTGCTCTATAAAGGAGCTCTGCATAATGAATACATACCAATTGAAAAGATGCAATTCAAAAAGTCCAGAAATCACCTGACGCCACAATTAAAACTGTTACTGTACTTCCTTGCTGTTCATCATAAGTTGAAGCACTTGATGGCTGTTTTTAATTATTGTGAGTCATTATTTGGTAAGCCCAGGCCTGGTGGTACAGGCTTTTGGCCTACCACAAGGCCCCAGACTTGACCTGGGGCCTTGTCCCAGACCTGATTTGCTACCATGCAGCCATTGAGCACAGCACCAGACCTGATTTGCTACCATGCAGCCAATGAGCACGGCACCAGATCTGATTGGCTGCCATGCAGCCAATGAGAAGACTTACACTACACCTGGCTACACCATAGCGTTTGAGAATACCAGCCATTATCTCCTGCAACAGGTAGCACGTGGTGCATGGAGCCAAGGAGCAACTTTTCGGACGGGATCTGCCAGGGTGGGTTGAGACAGTTGCTTCTGATAGTCGTGGTTTATAATATCAGACAAGCAGAAGCAGCCTTCCATCATTGCAGCATCGACCCCTACGTGGTTCACACCTTGTTGACAAAACTTCTTTTTCTTTTTTTTTTTACTAAAGACCAGAGAGGACCCTAGAGGACCAGAGAGGACCAGCACGTACCACCAGTGTACACACTTATAACCCCAGTCTTCAAAGGCACTTGTCCAGACTCAGGCTCACAGTACCAATATCATAGTTACACCTTGCAGCACTTTATTGTCTTTGCACTGTACTTGTGCGTGGCCTTTTGTTTGTTCACAAGCGCTTGTGACATTTACTCTGATCTAGCACTTTGCCTCTCCCACATAGAAAAAAAAAATAAAAATGCAAGGACGTGGCATCTGCCACGGGCTTTAAGTGACATATCACTCGGTTCCGCTTCGTTTATCGTCACTCCGTCTGACTTAATTGGTTATGAGGAGCAGTCATTAAAGGGAATGGCCTTGTTTATCGCCGCGGTGGCGCTCGTTAAATGCACGTTCATTTTATTTATTTATTCATTTATCTATCTTTAATGGCAGATTGAGCAACCGCAAACCTCAATATATTGTGCATGTGTGTGCGTGTGTGTGCACGTGAGTCACGGCAGGTGGTCAGGGTTTACATGCAGCGGTACATTCTGCAAGTGCCACATATACCGGTACTATAATGAAACATAGTCCAATAAGGTCATACAGTATACCCACATAGCAGTAAAAACAGATATAGGAACAAATGTCTCCTTCCTGTTAAGTTATCCATTTATAATTCAGATTTTAGGCCTACAAACAGAACCAAGACGTACGCAGGGAGTGGCTTATTGTCGGTATCAGCCAGTAACACATGGGGGTCTCTCCTCGTTACAATGCGCTAGACCCCTGGGAGATGAACTGCCGAGGTGGATCGCCACACCTACCATCAGCTCCCAGTTCTTCCCACACAATTTGGACCGCACCCAAGCCGTGCTACTCGCTGAGTTGGCGGTGCCTGAAATCGAACCCATGGCCTTGTGGTCCCAAGGCGAGAGCTCTACCAACTGAGCTAGCCAGACACAAACAGAAACAAATGGACAACTACCGGTACATTTGTACACATCCATCAAGTATGACCTAAACTCCTTGCAAACAAAACAAACCACGTTGATGTAACTCCTTGCCACTGCCATTGGGAATCGTGATTAAATAAAGTAGTTGGATGCTGCACAGAGTTGCATGGCAACCCTCTGGTGTGGTACAGTGTGACAGTACTGTGTCCTACCTCTCTGCGTCGTGAGGCCCAGCAGGTCTGTTTGACTTTCCACACCACAGCCGCCACCAGGAGCAGAGACAGGAAACAACTGCAGAAACAGAGACATAGCAAAGAAATTAAAGGAATGTGTAATGTTATTAGTGGTGTAGGGTGGGGGGGCGTGGTGTCCCCCCACTTCTCTCACATCTAAAATATTTTTGTGTGCAAAAATATGTTTTTTTGACTTGTCATTTACTTTTATGGACACATTTATGGAGCATTGTAAACCATTAATCTCAATATGAGAAATATAAAAATAAGTCAATATTTTAAGAAATTAAATTAGTAAATGAAAAAAAAAACATGGCCCCTCTCCTATTAGGAGGGCAATATCAGTCACCAGAAAAAAGATTGATGTTTTTGATTAATCTATCATGATTAGTAGTTTTGAAGGAGCATTCAGTGATTCAATTTGGTCCGCCCCAGTAACAATTTGGACATGCACACACTCACTCAACAGGCCAACAGCACAGCACATGATAAACCTAGACCCCCCCCCCCCCCCCATCCTGATTCGAGGAAGGCCCCTCTCATCCTGATTGGACGAAAGGCTTTTCTCCCAAAGCCCAGGAAAGTAAAGTCACATCTATACAACTGAATGAATGAGAGCCTTATGATCCACTTGGCTTGGTTTGTATACTTAAAATATAGATTAATGAACACAGGCGTTTTTAAATAGAAATCCAATCCAATGGCTGAGGTCACAGACAGAAGAGTAATGGGAGGTGGATTCTGGGAGTTTCCACGGTGAGATGCTAAACTGCAGAAACCACAAGCAGCTGTAACATTTAGGGCAAAGAGAGGTCACAAGTGTCCACTCCAAGAGAGCCTGGTGGATACACACACACACACACACACACACACACACACACACACACACACACACACACACACACACACACACACACACACACACACACACACACACACACACACACACACACACACACACACACACACACACACACACACACACACACTTTGACCCTGGAGTTCAAAGTTATTTAGTCAAACACAAAGCTCCTCTCTCTTCAAGCATAGCTTCTTACAAGAGTTTAAAACCAGTGCATCCAGAGACGACATAGCAACAGGAAGCCCCAGTACTAAACCTCACATAACGGCAGCTCTCAAACAATCATGCCCTTCATCACTTTGTGTTTGTGTGTGTGCGTGTGTGCATCTGTGTGTGCGTGCGTGCGTGCAACAGGGTGGTAAAGGGTATGCGTGCTATAATGAGCGTGACATTTCCAGGGGGCTGCAGCCTCCTCTTGAAGAGGATGCGGTCACAGGCCGTAAAAAACACATAACTGTAGTATTCACCAATTACACAACATCAGCAGCATGCAGGAAAGCCCCAGCCCCCAGAACACACTGCTGCTGCCTGCTGGACTGTGGGAACATCCTGTGTGTGGAGTGTGGGGAGGAGTACTGGAACTATAGGGGGCGCTAATGACATTAACCCATTGTGTCCTGTCTAGATTTCTAGTTTCTGAATGACAAAGATTTGCACCACGTTTTCACGATTTTTCAAAAATACCAGAGATACAAGCTCACAATCCTCTCATGGACCACTTGTGGTTCCCGGACCACTGTTATAGGCTAATATTACACGACCACCCCCACCGCAAAAAAGAAAGAAAAAAAAACTGCTGAGAGAGCCTAAAATTGAGTGTCCATTTGACTGTAACTACGTACAGATATAAAGGCTAATTTAGATGTGTATACAGACAAACACACAGAAAGAGATGCACAGGCCAGACACCATGTAGAATAATTATAGAAAAGTAAAATCTGGGTTTAAAGGTAAGATTATTGATGTGAAATTGGGAGGCCTTTTCCCATTTCACTATCATAATTAGGATCTGCGCTGTCCCAGTGTCAACTGACGTTGAAAAATGGTTCCCATCTCACTTGTAAAAACTTGCTGCAGTGATTCAATTTGACGGCACCACTGAGAGCTGTTTCCACACACTGTTCCAAATCCACGGCGACACTGACACGACATACACGAAGTGTGAACGAATAGTGAGTACATCTTTATCGTCTTTGTTGAGTTACAGCCCCGGTAGTCTGTCGCTGATAAACACAAAGCAATACTCCATAGACTACTAATACTTTTAGACAGTATAGACGCTTGTCTTTTTTAGACACAAACATTGGTGCAGTGTTTTCATTATGGTGATTTCTCTCTTGAGAGGAGAGGAGAGGAGAGGAGAGGAGAGGAGAGGAGAGGAGAGGAGAGGAGAGGAGAGGAGAGGAGAGGAGAGGAGAGGAGAGGAGAGGAGAGGAGAGGAGAGGAGAGGAGAGGAGAGGAGAGGAGAGGAGAGGAGAGGAGAGTTTGCTTAACACTCCAGTAAGCCTGCAGATGGCCTTGGGTTTAAGACCATTCAGGCACAAGTAATGGCAATCGAACTGTTCGAGGGAGGTGGGGTGGTGATGGTGGGGGGTGGGGTGCTTATGTGTGCAAATTCTTCACATACTGTATGTGTGTGAATTCAGGCAGCAGTCTGTTAATTTTAGCAGAGTAATATCGTACGGTTGGTCAGTCAGTCCGTCGAACAACAGCAAAAAATGAACTCCAGAACAAACACATGCTGTGGACACACGCAGAGATACAGGCGCATGCGTGTGTGTGTGTGGGCATGCACGCATGCCACACACACACAGTAGAAACAATCAACCAAGGTATTGGACAACACAGATAGGGGAGCACAGTCAATAGTCTCTCCTATTCGGAAACAAGTCGACACATACAAGCAACACTTCAACATACACAACAGTTAAAAAGTTATAGGTTCAAAAGTGGCGTTTCTAAGCAATTTGGAGCCCCAGGCAAGATTTTCCCTTACCAAGGAAAATCTCCTGTGACGTCATACCTATTACAGACACAGTAAAATGGCGCCCCAAAGGGATAAAATTATGAACTATTTTTAAACGAATGTGTTTTAAATGTTCAATTCTAGTTGTAGAGGGCAGGTATAATGTATTTATCCATATGAGGCCATTATTAGCCTGGGATCCTTTTACACCATGTCTGGTGGTCGCCCCGGTGCCCAAAATGTAGGGAACCAATATATAAACCAAAATATAAAAATGTGTCTGCAACTTACAAGGGTCCCCGATCCAGTGTTTAGGAAACAAAGTGTTTTATTAAGTGTAATCTAGAGAGACAGGCAGGCAAGCTTCCAGTAGGCAGACAGACAGAGAGAAACCGAGGCAGACAAGCAGACAGACAGACAGACAGACAGACAGACAGACAGACAGACAGACAGACAGACAGACAGACAGACAGACAGACAGACAGACAGACAGACAGACAGACAGACAGACAGACAGGGAAACCGACAGTCAAGCCCAGAGAAAGTTAAAGAAGAAGAAGGAGACGGCAGTTAATTGCTAATCAAGCGTGGAGAGCAGAAGACTAATTGGTCCAAGCTGAACTGCAATGTCACCAATTAGCAGCTAGACTGCGAGGAGGGGAAGAGCCATAAGTGCCACTTCATTATCACCATTCCTCTTTATTCTCAGCCTTGTTTAGACATGACAGGACAGAGAGAGAGAGAGAGAGAGAGAGAGAGAGAGAGAGAGAGAGAGAGAGAGAGAGAGAGAGAGAGAGAGAGAGAGAGAGAGAGAGAGAGAGAGAGAGAGAGAGAGAGAGAGAGAGAGAGAGAGAGAGATGCACATAGGCTATGTCCTCATGCATTTGGCACATCTTGTACATACAGTACAAAAGACACTGCATGTAAAGTACATAACATGACTCAGCACAACACTTGACCATCACGATGTCTTCACTGTATTGAACAGTGCAGTCCTTCCCCCTCGTGACGTCGCCCCTGTTGCAGAAACGATTTACCCATTCATTTTTCACATAGACTTTTGGAAAATGAGTTATATAAAGATGATTACGCCGCGGACAAAGCCAACCCGGGTAGTAACAAATCATGATGACACACACAGTCTTTTGGGACAATCAAATAATTTCTAAGAAGAAAAACAAAACAAAAGTGTTGTATCGTGCCATTTTTTAGTTCTTGCTAATTAGATATTACATGATAATATTGTGTTTGTTGTCATGATTTGTCACAACCCGAGTTGGCTTTGGCCGTGGCGCAATTGTGTTTTTTTTTATTATAGTTGTATTATAGTTATAGTTATTTTATTATAGTTATTATTAGTGTTATTATAGTTTATTATAGTCTATGAGGAAAATGAATGAGGATTCCTTTTCTGGAACACGGGCGACATCATCAAAGGGGTGGGACTGCACAGCTCTATTGAGAGCAATTATACTAGCCAGTGCAGTGACAAACACGCGCGCACACGCACACGCACGCATACGCGCGCACGCATACGCGCGCACACACACACACACACACACACACACACACACACACACACACACACACACACACACACACACACACAACACACACACACACACACACACACACACACACACACACACACACACACACACACAGAGACAGAGAGAGAGAGAGAGAGAGAGAGAGAGAGAGAGAGAGAGAGAGAGAGAGAGAGAATTATTGTGAGCTCAGTGGTAAGATTTAGCCGGCAGAAATCAAACTCCATTGTCAGTCTCTCTCCCCCAGAAACTTTCTCATTAGATCCTCTGTCCCCCATCATGAGATTTGTGTGTCCTCTGAGACAAACATCTCAGAAGCTAGTCGACATCACAGAGACAAAGGCTCTGCACTTTGGTCTATACCGCTGGCTTTAGACAGGGAGAGAACACTGATTATAGGCAGCACTGGTACCCCGGCCTGGCGGGTGGTGGTACGTCTGTAACAGATTTACATGCAAACCCATCCACTTCAGGCCAATCACGACTGTCAATCCAACATGGGCCGTGTTTGATACGATGTCATACGATTGTGTTTGTTGTCATGATTTGTCACGACCTGAGTTGGCTTTGGCCGCGGCGTAATCGTCTTGATATAAATTATTTTCGAAAAGTCTATGAGAAAAATGAATGGGGAAAAGACTTCCGGAACAGGGGCGGTGACGTCACTGCGCAGCTCTATACACTAAATATTATTATAAATTATAATACAAATTGTTTTTACATTGTTTGTATTTGATGAGTTTGCACTCATCATTGAAGTACAGATTTTCAACCAAATGTTCACTTAGCAAAAGTTATAAAATGTTCTGTCCAGTGAGGCAGCAGCAGCCATGTTGTTTTCAGAATTGTTTGTCTGTGGGGAGTCTGGGGGAAACGATCATGTGACGCCAAGGAGGGCTGTGATTGGAGGATTCCGAAATGTTGACCAGTCAGTCGAGGGGGCTGATGATCTAACTTTTCTAAACAACCAGTTTAGAAACCAGGAATTGATCATTTTATATAAAAAAGTGAAAAGTCAACGTTGATAATTGACATTGCTTGTTGATATTGATCAAAATATTGCTAAGTGTATCAGGGCCTTAACTCAAAGCTAATTAGATATTACAGGATAGTATTGTGTTTGTTGTGGTTGGGTGGTAACCGCAAGGTTGCCAGTTCGAATTCAGGCTCCTGCAGTCAGTGTCTAAGTATCCTTGGACACGACATTGAAACTCCTGCTCCTGATATGCTGTGTCATACCTTGCATGGTTTCAGCCACTGGTGTGAATGTCTGTGTGGATGCACTATGTAAAAGCGCCTCGAATAAAGGTGCTATAAATGCACCATTTGCCATGAGTCTGCAAGTCCTTCTTGCAGTGTGATGTGGATGTTGCCCCCACACTGCAAGGATTTACTACACATGCTACTAAACAGCTGAACAGGTTCAAACACTTATGAATCCAGCCATTAATTCAATATGGTACTCAAACTTAATGTCACACTTTTGCCCTGTTGTACTTTATTGAATTGCAGCAGGCCCGGATGTAACATTTCCCGATTGTGGGGGATAGGCGAAAATGGCAAGATGCCATTTTCATTTAAATTCTTTACAAGATTGATATATTGTACAGGACTTATATTAGGCAAGTAAGCATCAATAATAACATCAGTTGCAACAGGCACACAGCATGAATAAAGCTAAAGCTCTGAGTTTTCTGTTTTGAATGTTGAAATGGTGTTGGTTTAGTACGTGGTGGCGGTTAGTAGCAGTAGTAGTGTTTGAAATCGTTTTAAATGTAAGCATGGAAAAAGCAGAGATGTTGGATGGTTTCTCGTTGATAATTTATTGAAACAGAGAGTTTCCCCGCGTGGACCCGGAGGCCCACGCTAGCAGCCATGTGACTGACCTGCTGGCCACTCACCAAAAAGACACTGATCCCAATCATGGGGCAGTTAGGGCATTTAGGGCATTGCCCCCCCCATGCCTAGATTCGGCCCTGAATTGCAGCTGGTCATTGTGCATACAGGCTACAAGTATAATTCATCTTAGATCTACTTGGAGTCTCAGAGTAATGTGTGTCATCATTTTATGAAAGATAAGATCCGGGCTGAAGCCTTACCTGAAGAATGTGACAAAGAACTGAACCAGGTCCATGATGCTGTTGTGTTGAGAGAAGGCAATCTGATGGTAGAGGAAGAGAACAGGGGGGGGCAGTTAGAATAAAAAGACTTAGTTAAACTGTAGCCTGGAAACATTGATCAACATTGATGATGCACCAACCCTAACCGCTGGCCTGGAAAACAGAGGGCTGAGAGAACCTTACAACACATGCACAAACACACGCATGTGAACACTCACTGTAACAATAGACATATAGTATGTCTGGCTGCATTTACTGTTTTCATTTGTTTTAAACATATTGTTTTATTCATTTGGCCACCAGGGTGGGCATGCCCAAGTCAACAGAAAAAAAGATGGGTTGTTTTCGAACAATCTGTCATAGTTAAAATGGAGTTTTAAGTTATAATGGGTTTGTATAGGAAGGAGGCGGATATGCTAAAATGAACATCAAATACTGTATCTAAATACTGAATGGAGTAACTTATAAACTGTCTGGGGTGTTCGCATGAGACTGAGTAGATCATAAAATGACCAAAAGTTTATTTTCTTTTTAAGTGGAATACCCCTTTAAACGCTACCGTCTCTTAACCCTTAGGTTTCCCTGGTGGTATTGCTGTTGCCACAGTCCTATTACCGCTTAATTCCCCCCCAAGGATCAATACGGTTTTATCTCATCTCATCTTATCTTATAACATGCTCCCTGCTGTGTTAGAACAAAGCTTTGGCCGTCAGCTATAAAAACTTATGTTTAAACTGCCTCACTTTAAACAGGATTATTTACAACAGATATAATTGATTTGCTATACTACTCTCTTTCCCTGTAGGCTCCAAACACAGTTCTATCAGAGCAGACACACACATGCACGCACACTCCTAATTCTTGATAGAGAAGACTGGTAGTCTGTGTAGTCTGGAGTCGGTAACAATGGAAGTTGGAGATCCATGTTCCATTGCCCCGACTATATGCAATAGGCCTACTTGTTGTACCTGTATCAGAGTACCCTTTCCACCCTTTCTGTCTGTGTCCCTTTATGTCCATATATGGAGCTTTCCATATCTTCGTTTGTGTATCTCCATGTCCTTTTGTTCTAAATATATAGTGGTTCTGTATCAGGCATCCACAAATATGAAATGCTGTGATGTTGGAACAGACCAACTCCATATATGTCAATCGTATAAGGGCTACTTTCAGCTTAGAAACATTGCCAAAATCAAACCATTCCTCTCACCCCCGGATCTGGAAACAGTCCTTCACGCCCTCATTTCGTCACGCCATTGACTATTGCAATTCCGTCTACTCTGGTCTACCTAAGAAAACCCTCTCCCGTTTACAGTTAGTACAGAACTCTGCTGCCCGCTTACTCACCAATACAAAGAAACACGATCACATTACACCCATTCTTGCATCCTTCTGTCTGTGAAAGCCAGATGTGATTTTAAAGTTTTGGCTATTACTTACAGTATAAAGCACTAAATGGACTGGCCCCTATCTACATCCGGGAGATGCTGTCCCTCCCGAATTCCAGGTGCAACCTTAGGTCATCAAACAAAGGCCCTTTTAGTTGACAAACGTGGTGATCGTCCTTTTACCGCCGGGCCTCTACAGTAGATGTAAGGCTGGCCCCATCAGTAGCCGTTTTTTAAAACTCGTTTAAAAATCATTTTAGAGAGTACTTTTTAACAACTTCATAACCTTTTGATTTTATTCATTAATGTCTAATCTCGTTCTTTTTTCTGTAAAATTGTCTTTGTTTTATTGCATATTGTTTCTGATTGTTTTTTATCTGAATCTGTACAGCAATTTGTAACATTGTTTTGAAAAGCACTTTGCAAATACAGTTCATATCATATCATAATCAGTTTTACTGGCGGTGGCAGCTCTGGGGTAGAGTGGCTGGATGGATGGTAACCAAAAGGTTGTCAGTTCAAACCCATAGTTAGTCGATGTGTCCCTGAGCAAGACACTTAACCCCTAATTGCACCTTGGTACCTTGCATGGTTTCCACTTAGTTATGTGGATTACAGACTTCACGCTACAGATATATACAATAGTGTGTAAAAATGATAATATGCAGGCTATTGGTATTTCTTATTCCAGTAGCAATCAGGTGTTCTTGAATTTGCATAATATTATTATTTCTAGGTAGAAACCATAGGTAGGAACTAGAACATTTTGTGGCAATGTTGTTGGGGGTCATTAAATGTGTCGGACATGTGCAGCAGCATCATCCATGCTTGGATGGATTTGTTTTGGGAATACTTTGCTTTTTTATTTTATTTTTTAATTAATTTCTCTCAATCACTCTTGATGCACTACGATCCCCTACTTTTGCCCCAGTGGTAATAATTGGTCAAAATGTACTACTGACTCCCTCAGGTCAAAGGGCTAGATTAATGTACCCCCTTTGTGCAATTTGTGCTCGCAATCTGTATTTAATGAATGCCTAATTTGCATGCACCAGCTAATTGCACATCGTCAGCGATCAAGCCATCGTCCTTGTCACATTTTTTCCCTGTGAAGCAGAGCTTAAAATGTGTCATTGCAATGGGTGTTGGAATCTGTGCAACAAAGAGCCTTCAACTAGCCTGGGAACAAAGATAAAAAGATAACCTCAGTGATGCTGAAAGTGATTGATGAACATAGCAGATTGAAGGGACACCAATGCAAGTCCTACTGAGACCAACAGGATCTGGATGACTATTTGCTCACAAAATAAAGGCATCAGGACTCAGGAGTCACAAACTGAATTCCTAATGATGAAAAGCAAAACGATGGCAAGACATAAAACAATGAACAAAAGATACTTTTTGGTTCATAGGAAGATATCAGCCAACTCAAGCGGTGGTACTCCGCCATGTGGAGGTGACCGCTGAATGAACACTGAGGATTTTAAAGCGCAGCAGGGCATGCGGTTTGTTGTGAGTGGAATATATAATGAACTTTATGTTCATATCACTCTTCCCCTCATTTGTGACATCCTCTCCTATAGGAGAGGAGTACCTTCTGATGACACACAAAGGTGCTTTTCAAATGACAAGCAAACTGGGCTTCCAACCAAGCCTGTGCAACGGTTTGATAAATAGAACACACATTTCTGGGGGCAGAATGTGTCTGGAATGAGAAGCAAAAAGACAATCTGAATTCAAAGAGTTTTGCAGGACCCTTGGCTTTAAGTGCTAAGGAAGTGAGTTATTTCAAATACCTGGAAAACTTCAGGGAAACATTTTGCAGGATGAAATACATTTCTTTGAAGTGCTCAAGCAATAACTGGGCGCTACCTACCAACACCTGCTCTGAATAATAACCCCTAATCTGCTCTGTACAAAACTATACATCATGACAAAGCAAATGGTCAATGAACACATCACTAACTATAAGTATAGGGGAAGTTACTTTTAAAAAGTAAGGGAATTATAGTTATAGTTACTTCCCTGAAAAAGTAACTAGTTACTTTATTCCTTACTAAATTATGAAAGTAAGGGCGTTACTTTACTTTACTTTACTTTACTTTTTAAAAAACATACAAAAAAGGGGTGTTTTTCTGTAGTATTCGTGCTTACAAGTTTAACGTGAAATTCTTCCCATTTTCAACATTTTACTGACATTAATATGCCTTAGAGATGTCGCGTGGACAAGATAAAGATCTCCCCATTCTGTGTTTACTAGAAATGGGAACCAAATGGACCCGCAAGGGTCCGTTTGGTTTCATGTTTACACTCTCAAAGAATTGCATCTGGTTAACCAACTTTCCATCATTTAGTGTGAGGACCACCTGGAATCCTCCCCGGACCACCTGTTGAAAACCCCTGCTTTACCAGCAAGAATGTAAAATAGTGTTTATATTTCCACGCTGCAAAGGCTCCAGTCACGCTGTCGTCCTCATATCATTGCGTTTGAGAGTGTATTTTACCGCAGCTCAAATGCTAGTGTGTGCGCAGCAGCAACAAACACAACTGGTTGTGTCTGTGTGCTCACTAGAGGCCAGAGCCTTTAGTTACGCGAAAACTCTGTTCACTTCATGGGGCCACTTCAATGGCGGCTCATCTATATAGCCTACACTTCTATTGAATTGGGACAACCAAGGTTACCGGATGCATTTAAGTCTATGGGATCATAAGCATTTTTTCTGCCCCCTCAATGTCGCAGCTGTTCTACTAGATGGCTCGCTCTGCTCGACGAATAAGACTGGCTCTGATTGGCTTATACTTATCACGTGACGTGACACACATAGATATATTAAAACTAGATCAGGCATCCGGAGGAAACAATGCAAGTGGACGAGAGGGGAACCTTCGTTCGGTGCCTTCTCTATTCAATGTACTCTATGTTAGACAGTGAAGAAGCGAGCTGAAGAAGACAGACAGCACACAGTGCAGCGAGTCCTGCCGCCGCCGCCGGAGTAATGATAGTAACGATGGTACACTAATCATAATGCCGTTATGAATTTGAGAAATGTAAGGAGTTACGTTACTGAAAAAAGTAATCCCTTACTGTAAGGGCGTTACTTGTAAGGGCGTTATTCACAACACTGATAACTATAGATAGAGGCACTCAAATGTACAGTATGTCTCTGGTAGACTAGGTGAGCTAACCAGGGCTGTTTAGGTCCTGGGTTGTAGCCAGGTTCATCACGGGCAATGAAGCCGAACCCATGGGCAATGAAGCCGAACCCATACCACTTTCATTTAAATTCTTTAGTTCTGAATGTGCCTAGATCCGGCCCTGGTTGTAGCTGTCAGGAGCTAAGGAACTGCAGTGTGGCGGACGTAGACAGTGTATTGAACTACATAACATTGCCTTTTGCGATGTACCTCCATATGGTGCAGGTCACGCAGGTGTATAGTTTTTTTTCTTTCAGTTGATAAGATTCTGTGTTCTGTGGCTTTTTATTGACTAACATTAACCTAGTGCAGTGGATTCTTGAAAATTGAGTAATTCAGTTTAAATATAATTTAACTCTTGAGAGTGTAAAATGATTTTTTCATTCTGACGCTCTCAAGAATTACAGATCTATCCAGATCTAAGGATCCATGGTTACACACTGTGCATCATTTAGCTGGGGACCACCTGTAATCCTCTCAGGGACCACCAGTGGTCCTTGAGAGGGTTCCAGGTGGTCCCCAGCTAAGTTGGTTAACCAGATGTAACTCTTGAGAACGTACAGTAAAAATGAAACCAAATGGACCCTTGCGGGTCCATTTGGTTTAATTTTTACACTCTCAAGAGTTCAAATATTCATCATCTTAATTAGCCCAATACACAACTAGAGAATGTAGACGATTAATGGTCATTTTGGTCTGTATGTTTTGCTGGTTTTGTTTCCCAAATCCAGCCTGGTATTGTGGACAAAAGCAAAAGAAATCTTTAGTTTTGGGGTCTGTGTGGGGCTAAATGTCCTCAAATGGTGGTCCGTGGCTCAAATGCTGAATAAATGGTGGGTCCTGGTATCAAAAAGGTTGAAAACCACTGATTTAGAGGCTATAGATTGACACAGACAGCCAGATCGTGACCCAGCCTTCGGCCTGGAGCAGATAATAACCATACATACATGAGACTGTTGTTTTTAGTGCTGTTGGGCTTCATTCTGTCCAATTTGGTCATTTATTGACTCCAATCCTCTGTAAACCTCTGTCAGACTGTGATAATCAACTCTGACAACAGAGGAGTTAGGTCTGATCAAGGGCCTGTCAAGGATGCCGAGGCCAATAACAGGCATCAGTATAATTCCATAGACCTCAGGACAAAGGCATCCTGCAGTCTAGCCTGATTTAAGCTTTGCTGCATGACAGAAAATATCTACAGGCTCACAGGGCTTCATGTTGTAAGCTGGTAGATCAGGGATCTGGAGAAAAAAACAAGCAGTTTCCATATGATTGATGTTGATTCTTTTCATATGATTTTAAAATGTATTGCGGAAATGGATTGAAAAGGATCAGTGGTTTTCAATTTTTTTAATACCAGGGCCCTTATTCAGGATTGGGCCACGGACCACCATTTGAGGACATTTTAGCCCCACAGACCCGCAAAACTAAAGATTTTATTTTGCTTTTGTGCACAATTCCAGGCTGGATCCTCTAGTTATGTCGACTTGGGCTAATTCAGATGAAAGAATAAATTAACTCTTGAGGGTGTAAAATAAAACAAATTGGACGCGCAAGGGTCCATTTGGTTTCATGTTTACGCTCTCAAAGAGTTAAATCTGGTTAACCAACTGGAGACCACCTAGACGCCTCTCAAGGACCACTGTGGCCCCTTGGTGAAAACCCCTGGATTACATGATCATGGTTCTATAGCTGTCAAAACAGCCAAATGTATGCCAGGCTATACATACATAGCAGGGAAAAAACAATCCATACGTTCAAACTGTGTTTTATCAACAATATTTGAGGTTACCTGACCATGGTAAGTTCTGTGAATTTCTATTGCACCTTTCTCCCAAAGTGCTTTCAAATCTGTTCATTAGTCTATTCACCCAGTAGCCAGACTGCAGTGGGAACCTTGCACTTCCCAAATGACCACTCTGACCGCAGACGCCCCTGTGGGCTAACCATTTACTTAAATATATTTTTTTATGTTACCTTTAAATGGACCTAATGGCCAGAACGCTAGTGAGTCACTGTCTGAGATTGACTCATCTGATATGAGAGACAGGGTGTGTGTGTGTGTGTGTGTGTGTGTGTGTGTGTGTGTGTGTGTGTGTGTGTGTGTGTGTGTGTGTGTGTGTGTGTGTGTGTGTGTGTGTGTGTGTGTGTGTGTGCGCGCGCGTGTGTGCGTGTGCGCATGCGTGCGTGCATGCACGGACCTACGGTAAGTGGTTTATGGGCATTTGGGCAGGAGGTAAAATGCTCTGACAGTGAAAAGTGAGGAGAAAAGCTGATTTGGGTCCATGGGGACACGGCATTAAAGCGGGGCGAATGAGAGAGCAAAGAGCCTGGACCGGCTTTGCAGTCACATGCACATGCACCCCCCCCCCCCCCCCCCCCCCTCCCTCCCTCACACACTCGCACGCACACGCGCACACTAAGCATGGTCAGTCCCAGCCTCACCGTCATTTAAATTTACAACAACTGCAATCACTGAAGCTAACAACCACATCGATAAACTGTTTACACCATAGCCACTCCTCTCCCCCAATGGAAGCATGCACAGAGTCAAATTATCACTGATTTGCATGTTCTCCCCGTGTCCCCTAGGGTATAGATATCCTCACAAAAACATGCAGTAATCCTGGGCTCTAGACTGCCTCCCCATGGCCAGCCAGGGAGCCTGGCTGACAGGAACTGGTTGGAATAACGTGTTCCTTCCACACATTACGTCCAACCAGGGAAAGTCCCCCATGTCAGGTGAAAAGAAGGCAGCTCGGACTCTTCATGCATTGAAGGAAGCATGAGCCCAGTCCGCTGCCTCCCCAGGGTGGAGGGTGTGTAGAGCCCAGGATCACATTAGGAATTGGCACTGAGTGATGGGTTGCAAAATCGCGGGGATAAAAAATATTTAAGAAAAAGAACCCTTGCGTGTCCATTTGGTTTCATTTTTACGCTCTCAAGAGTTATAATAGACATACAGTAATAGATACAGATCTAGGTTTGCCTCTTATGTTTTCCAAAATCCAGCCTGGAATTGTAGATATATATAAAAAAAAACATATAAAAACAGGAGAAATCTTTTGGTTTTGGAGTCTGTCTGTGTGGTTAAAATGTCATCAAATGGTGGTCCGTGGCTAAAATGGCTGAATAAATAGTGGGTCCTGGTATGAAAATCTTGCTTGGGGCGCCAAATAGCTGCTTATGAAGTACTATATCCAGTTGGAAGTCGGTACACGCATACACCTGGGGCCTGAACAAAGTGTGTAAAACTGGTGGTTGGTGATCAGTCATTCACCAAGGGGTGACACACCAAGGGCAACGGAATACAACAGCTATGACCTTTAAACACACACTCAAAGCCTCAGAGCTTACAATGTGTCATATTATTGAATGGTAGAATATACTGTATGTGCTCAGTGAATGAAGATAAAAGATCAATTCGGTGTTGGAATCGATTAATGATGTAACACAGGGGTTTTCAACAGGTGGTCTGGGGACCACCAGCGATCCTTGAGAGGATTCCAGGTGGTCCCCAGGCTAAATGACGGAAAGTGGGTTAACCAGATGTAACTCTGTTTCATGTTTACACTCTCAAGAGTTAAAATATTCATCATGTGAATTAGCCCAAGTACAGAATGTAGATGATTAATCATTCATTTTGATCTGTAGGTTTGACTATTTTGTTTTCTCTGAAATCCAGCCTGGAATTGAGGACAAAAGCAAAATAAATCTTGAGTTTTGGAGTCTGTGGGACTAAAATGACATCAACTGGTGGTCTGTGGCTCAAATTCTGAATAAATAGTGGTCCCTGGTATGAAAAAGGGTGAAAACCCCTGACAAAATTGCCTTAACATTTTGGAGGAGCACAATAAAGCAATACGCCATGACAGGGAGGAGGGAGGAGTTAAAATCCACGGTAAGCTTCTCCCTCTCATGGCTTATTGTTTCTGGAAAATGGTTACAGACCTCAGCAATAGCAGTATTAACCACACAAAACTATTAAGTTCACATTCAGTAGCGAGTGAGCCACACTTTTTCCACTTGCCAGTGTGGGTTATCAGAGCATTTCACACCAGTCATATGACGGTGACCACTTAACAGCCAATGAGAATCAAGCATTTGGACTACCCGTTTTAGAATGCGACTTCTACTAGCCTCGATCTCCAGGCTTACATCCGTGCTGCGAGATGAAAGTTTGGAACCCTATAGGTAACTTGCAGTTAAAGGCATATTCAGGTAGGGTAAAAGTAATTTATTTTGCTATTCTGATAGCACATTGCTACAGAGTGTCCTCTCAGTACATATCTGGAGTCTGCCCGTATTTTAAATACAACGCTGCAAATTTTCAGGTTGTGATGACAAAAACGTATATGCATGGACTATGGTGTAGTGAAGAGAGAGAGAGAGAGAGAGAGAGAGAGAGAGAGAGAGAGAGAGAGAGAGAGAGAGAGAGAGAGAGAGAGAGAGAGAGAGAGAGAGAGAGAGAGAGAGATGCCCTGTTTCTTCTCTAGAGAGAATGCAATTGCCTGAGAATAGAGATTAACACACCATTCTGGGTGACAGTGTTGTGTCCACTCTTACAAACGCAATTACCACAGGACCAAGAGATATAGTATGGAATGAAAGAGAGAGAGAGAAAGAGAGAGAGAAAGAGAGAGAGAGAGAAAGAGAAGGGGAGAGAAGAAGCAGGGGAGACAGAGCTAGAGGGGAAAGGTGGACATGAGGAGGACCAATAACAGAAACAAAGGGGACTCAAAGGACCAGAGTTCCACAGTTCGGTCATTACTGGAGGCCTATGGCAGCCCCTGGGGGACAAACCTACCAACAGTGACAGAACTGGGCCATCCTCGGAGCCCAGGCCCCGCTTGTTAAAAGCTGAAAGTGAGTTTGGCTAATCAATACGCTACAATGAGAATACAGACACCAAGAGAGAAATAAGAGAGGGAGAGAGAGGGAGAGAGAGAGAGAGAGAGAGAGAGAGAGAGAGAGAGAGAGAGAGAGAGAGAGAGAGAGAGAGAGAGAGAGAGATGGGGGGGGGGGGCAGTAAGTACTGGAAAAGCAGAGAGAAGTTCATGAAACAGTTTTTTAGGCTTAATTCAAAGCAGTTAAAACTAAATGAATACCAAATGTAAGCTGGTGTACATTATCAACAATCACATACTGTACATCATCAACATGATTATGTTTGTGCTGCCATTTGAGCAAAACCATAACCCAGTGGTCTTCAAACTTTTTCATTACCAGGGCCCACGATTTATTCAGCATTTGAGCCACGGACCACCATTTGATGACATTTTTGCCTCACGGACCCCAAAACTAAAGATTTCTCTTTGCTTTTGTCCACAATACCAGGCTGGATTTCAGAAACAAAACATACAGTCAAGCACACAGATTAATCTTCTACATTCTCTACTTGTGTAGACTTAGGCTAATTCAGATGTTGAATACAAGGGTCCATTTGGTTTCATTTTTACGCTCTCAAAGAGTTACATCTGGTTAACCAACTTTCCATTTAGCCTGAGGACCACCTGGAATCCCCTCAGGGACCAATGGTGGACCACCTGGTTAAAAACACCTGCCCTAACCCATGCCAGTAAATTATATGATATATGGTAAAGCAAGTGAGCCTTAATCATATACAGTATGTGCAGCGGCCAGCTCGTCCCGTACACACACACACACACACACACACACACACACACACACACACACACACACACACACACACGGTCCAACACCAACACACCACATTTCCACAAGACCTAATGACCAACAGAGAGAACGGCTGGCTGGCCACGGACGGACGGACTCCGCCCCCGCGTTATGCTAACGAGTAGCACTCCGCCATATGTTCACACTTGTGCGGGAGCAACTCACAGATGCATCTCCTCGCAAAACAGGTGTGCCAGATTCTCCCCGAGCGTCGATATGTCATTCTCGGGGTGTAGCGAAACTGCAGAACTTGTGAACGTCAAAACACTGTCAATCACTGTCACTTTATTCCCCTTTTTGCATTTTAATTTTTGACGAAGTCTCCGGACATAATTACACACTCTACAGTAGTCTACACACTACACAGCATAGCCAAACGTTGACATTTTGTTCTGCATTAAAGTGCACCCCCTCACCCACCCACCCCCAATAGAAAGACAGAAAAAACTGCTGTTGAAATGAGTTAGGGGAGAGCAGAGTTACTACCGGCTTTTGGGGCGCCAAGTATGGCTCCTAATATACTGTTGGGTGCCGGGGCGAATGAAGCTGTGCAGATAGGGACGTCGATACACGGTTCGATCAAAGGAGTAAACAAAAGCAAAGACCTCGACGGTCCAGTAAGTGCTCTGAAAAATGACCAGAGCATTGTCCATTTAATCACAGGGTAAAGTTGTGTCCTGCACCCAGCCAGTGCATGAGCATATACTGTACAGTATACTGTATACAGTGGAGATGGGTCTGTTGACATAGTGCTGGAGCTATGGACAGACAGACGTTATCGCCTGCGTCCTCGGCGCTAATCGGCCCCCGATGCTGCGCTATCTGATGATTTCCTGTCTGGTTAACCTATTTTGTCCTAACTAGTTTCTGGCATGAGATTCTAATTTTGGACACTAGATTCTAGTTTCTGTTGCCAGATTCTAGTTTCTGACACTAGATTCTAGTTTCTGACTCTAGATTCTAGTTTCCGACTCTAGATTCTAGTTTCCGACACTAGATTATAGTTCCTGACGCTAGATTCTAGTTTCCGACACTCGATTCTAGTTCCCGACACCAGATTCTAATTTCGGACGCTAGATTGTAGTTTCTGACACTAGATTCTAGATTCTGATGCCAGATACTAGTTCCTGACACTACATTCTAGTTTCGGTGTTTGATTTTAGTTTACGCTAGATTATAGTTTCCGACACTAATTCTAGTTTCTGATGCCAGATTCTAGTTTCTGAAACTAGATTCAAGTTTCTCTAATAAATCTATCTTCCTGTGTCATTGATGCTCAACATATTTCATGCCAAGGACCACCAGAATTATCTATATTCGGGTCAGATGGACCCCCATCTGAAAACATGCTGTTCTAGGGATCCCCGGAAGCAAAGATTTGAGTTAAAATGTTTGCTTGCTGAAATAAAATATTCAAAGATTTTCGCCACATTTTCATGACTTTTCAAAAAATAGCAGACCTACAAGCTCATGGCGCGCCACTCGGTGGCGCGCTATGAGCTTGTAGATCTGCTATTTTTTAGCTAAAGTACAACACGATAAAGTTCAGAAAAGGTTAAATGGGCAGCACTCAATGCCCCTCCCCGCCCTCCTGTCCTATGGAACCTAATACCACAATGAGACATGTCAGATACACCCGAACCCTCCCTCTGTGTGTGGGTCAGATAACCCCTCTGTTAATGTGGCCGTTTCAACTTCCCCCTTAATCCGATGAAACGCACTTTGTCACTGCCACGGCCGGAGAGGGAGTGAGTGTGCGTTTGTGTGCACACGTGCGCGTGCATCAGGCCCGGTTGTAACATTTTACAATTGGGGGGGGCAAGCGAAAATGGTATGAGGGCAACTTGATCGCCAATGTCGCTTTGCGCCACGGCCGGTGATGCTGCACCATATAACATTTTAATTTAAATGCTTTAGTTCTGTCACCCACAAGATTTCTATCTTGTACATGACTTGTATCATTCAAGTAAGTATCAATAATAACATCAGTTGTTGTTGGAAGTTGCAACAGACACACAGCATGCATAAAGCTAAAGGTCTGACTCAGAGAGTTTTCTGTTTTCAATGATGAAATGCTGTTGGTTTAGTGGTGTCACAATTGTAGTTAGTTAGTAGCAGTAGCAGTGTTTCAAATCATTTTAAATATAAGCACTTTCATTTGAGTTATCTACGAAATTTGGGTTGTTTTGCATGCCATCATGTTTGGTGCGGCAGAAAGGGCATTTAGTGCCCCCCCAATGCCCATTCCTAGATCCGGCCCGGGTGTGCATATGTGGGAGCATGTGTGTGTTATAGCCACGGAATCAGGCATTCTATTTAGTGTCGGGGAGGTGCGGAAGGTAACCGAATGACTTTGTTTTCAGCAGAAAATCTAATCACACAGCCAATCACGTTATAGCAGCCAAGCGGCCGCCCACCTCAGAGCGAGAGCTTTTAATCAGTCGGCCTGTGGCTGTAATGGAGAGAAACTAGGAGACAACGCAGAGGGTTGCAGATTGCGAGACGTGCAGCGAGGACAGGCGCAGGGTCGGATTGACCATTGGGCGTACAGGGAGGTCTCCTGGTGGGCCACGGCCCGTAGGGGGCCGGTGGTGTCACAGTATGAATAAAAGCACTGGTTTTCAACCTTTTTGATTCCAGGGCCCACTATTTATTCTGAATTTTGAGCCATCCAGGCCCCAGCAGACCCCAAAACTAAAGATTTATTTTGCTATTTATTTTGCTTTTTTGTCCACAATTTCAGGCTGGATTTGGGAAACAAAACAGTCAGTGTTATGTTTACAGATCAAAATGAGCATTAATCTTCTACGTTTTCTAACTAGACTTGGGACAATTTAGATGAATATTTTAACTCTTGAGAGTGTTAACATGAAACCAAATGGACCCGCAAGGGTCCATTTGGTTTCATGTTTACGCTCTCAAAGAGTTACATCTGGTTAACCAACTATACCAGGTAGAATTGTGGTTGGGCCGGTCTAGGCCAAATCACGCTAAAAATGTCTGGGCCGTTTTTTCGCCCAGTCCACCACTGGACAGGCGTATGATATGATGCGTAAAAGATCCTCACCCACTGGTTCTCTGACATCAGCCCAAACCAGCAGATGATATACTTCATACTGTAACACCTTATTGGACATGTCTGACGTCAGTTCAAATCTGCAATGTAATAAGAGAAGAGACTGCATGGCCAATACGGGGTAACCATTATATGATTTAATCGATCGTATCCTTTCAAAAACAGGATCATCTATTTCAGTGGTTTTCAACAGGTGGTGCGAGGACCACCTGTGGTCCCTGAGAGGATTCCAGGTGGTCCCCGGCTAAATGATGGACAGTTGGTAACCAAATGGACCCTTATATAGATCTGTAACTCCTAAGGGTCCATTTGATTTCATTTTACGCTTATTATTTAAATAGTAGTAATCTGAATTACTTAATTTTCCAGAATCTACACAATTAGAAAATGTTGGATAATTTTTATTTTGAAGAACATTTGGCCATCTTATCTCTCCTAAAGTGTAGACGAAAATCCTTAGTTTTGGGTCCGAGAGATTGAACTCAACATCAGATGGTGGTCCGAGGCTAAAATGCTGAATAAATAGTGGGCCCTGGTATGAAAAATGTTGAAAACCTCTGATCTATATAATAGAATAGAATTCATACTTTTTGGGCAGAGTGCAGGGCTGTTTAAAGCCTGCCATGCTTTCCTAAAACACTGAATAGGGAGAAAAGGAAAGAGAGAGACATCGATGCATTGAAATGATTATTATGAAATACTATTTCTCATGCAGGTTAAATCCAGTGTTTTCATGGGGGAATGAAAGTAAAACAACATAAAAGCTATACTGTACTCGGCTGACTGGAGTTTTTCCCAGGCTATACTTGGTTCACTCATTTCTTTGCCTCTGTCTGCACCCTAAAAGAATTATCTCATGGCGTCACAGCGTTACGAGGTGTGAGCTCGTAGATGTGTTTATTTTCAGAATAGCTTTTGAGACAAAAATGAGCAAAACAAACAAAAAAAAGGAATCCGGGATGAAATCCAATGATATTTCCAACCAACAGGAGCAGAAAGCAGTGGAGAGGAGAGCCTGCCCGTTGAGGTGACTAAAGTAGAGGTGCGAGGTCGGGGTGACAGAACCAATCAGAATCTGTTCCACCAGGATGAGCCGTTGGCTCTCCCTCTGCCCTCCAACCAGGTGATGTCATTCCCCCACCAGGGAACACTCACCTTCACTGTGTCCGCCTGTCTGTGCATGTATGTGCACATATGTATGTATGCATGAGCAAGATGGCTATGGATAAAAGGTCTTTCATGTGAGTGTGTGCAATTTTTCAAAGCAATACTTTTCTCCGATGCTCTGGCAAATACTGTAGGCCCACCTATAATTTAAAATAAATAACTAAGGTGCAAAACAGGAGCTCATAATGGATTGAATTTTAATAACGCTTTTCCAAGTGGTCAAAGCGCTTTACAATGGTCCATTCATTCATACATTGGGAGCTGAATCATCGAATAGTCGACGCCAGTGTCCTCACTTCACACATTCACACACCAATGGTGGCAAGCTCCCACCAACCAACCAACACATTGGAGGTAATTTGGGGTTCAGTGTCTTGCCCAAGGACACGTAGATAAGAGGAGCCTGGATTCCAACTGCCGATCCAGGTGCACCACACCACTGACCTGAGCCTGGTTAACTGACCAGGCCTGGCAAAGAGCTGCGTTCTGAGGCATACGGTTTTCTTTCTTTTCTTTGTTTTTTGTTTTACTTTATTTATTAACAGTTACGACACAGTTACGACACAGGGTATCATGGTCTTGGTCATATTCTCAGGTCAGTGAGAATATGTTCTCCTATATGTCATCTTCTAAAAAAGAAAAAAAAAAAGATTTACATTTCTGTTACAAACCTCTAAAAATGATGATCTGTATTAGTCAGTGAATTACATCTGACTACATCTGCTAGCATGTTGTAATTCTGCTAATGAGTGATGTGTGTGTGTGAGTCATATGTGTTGTGTTGTTTTCGTGTGCTCCCGCGGTGTGCACGCACCTGTGTTTTTGCAGATTGTGTTTAGCTCACTGGCTTGTGTACATGTGCGTGCATCCATGCCTGATTGATTATTAGATCAAATCAATCAACCCCCCGTGGCCATTACAGATTCTCAGAGCCGTTCCTCATCATTATGCTATCGGAAGCCACCAAGGTCACAGCGACAGACACGGCGCTGCGCTGCTCAGATTACTAACGGCCAGACCGATACGGTGGGGGAACGGAGGCTCATCACGGCAATTATCATATCACCTTTCAACCAGCGGCTATATAGAGCTCTGATAATGTAGCATTAATGGGAAATACATACGAGGCCCCCGATCGATGGACAAATGACCCTTAATGAGGTACGGGACACTCAGCAATGAACACAGGCATTTATATAAACCTAATGGCTGTGACGACGGTATACGAGACACCTGGCTGAGGGGCGAAGACCGGCCATATTACCAGAACTGCATGGTAGACGGGCAATAATAGTACCAACATGTGGTTTCACTGGACAGACACTTTACCCACAGGTTCAGCATTCATAATAGGGCTGGGATGATGTTGGTACAGTACCTCATGATGCGATATAGGTGGCGATATTAGGCCTTCGATAATGAATAGATCACGATTGATAGGTTGCGATATTTGTGACATATCTATATATTGCATGAAATTCATCAACAATATATCATGATACTGTAACTGCACCTGAAAAACAACAACAAATCTTGTGTTTGTTTTTTGGGAATGAAGCAGCTATAAAAGTTTTAGTTCTGCGATATTTTTCCTCCTGGAATTATCCCTGTTGTGGATGCTCTGCAGCATGTTTTTCCTCACGATATTTGCTGAGGAATATACGATATTATATTGCAGTAAGAAGTATACGATATTATCGCGATAACGATATTTCAGCACACCCTTAAATGGTTCCCTGTGCCACGAGTACAACAGCCCTCGTAGCGCATGGTACATTCACTACACAACATTAGTGTATTATCAGTGGACAGTCACTCATTAAACACTAAATAATCTACATATACGGTGCATGCATCGATTCACGCATGCACGTATGTGTAAATCCATATCTCCACCTGCGCTTCCATCCGAATATATCTGCACCTCCTCCATGCGTATTTTTATATCCTTGCATCAATCATCTGTCTCCATTTGAGATATTGTCCCTTGTTAGCTCCAGTGTCTCTACTGTAGGTCTTGGCATCAGTAAAGCAGCTAGGCTGTTTTCATTCTCTTCTAATGTCTTTCCTCTGTCAATTCTGAGCCACATTCATCACCGCACCGCACAGCTCCTCCCTCGCTGTGGCAGTCAACGTGAAATATCACTGCTAAAAGTCTACTTCAATTTAATGGATCATAAGGCCGGAGCACGGATGTTTGGCACGCGTGTTTGTGTGTTGGCGCGCGCGTGCACACACGTCGACAGATTTAAGACGCTACTGAATAAATGATGGAGAGACATTGGCAAACTCACAGTTCATTAAACGTGATACTAGATTTGACAAACACTTTTTATCCTTCCCAGAATGCTTTGTGCTAACAGTCCTGTCAGGGTTTTACAAGCACAGAGACAGCAGCAGAGATCTGAGAGCTAGAGACTGCTGTAAGGATACAGACAGAGTCGCAGATGAGCACAGACATCACCTTTGTCTAGATAGGATTAGACATGTAAATGCTTGCAAATATCATGTTTCCTGATTTGCAAAAAGCATTTTGAACATTTTAACTCTTTGAGAGATTGGCTAGGCTCGCTCCCATTAGGCTCAATAGTAACAAAATAATTTATAGAAAATCCTCTGTTGTGAACTTGCAAATGAATGATATCCAAAGACAGGTTAAGGTGTCTACTTTAAAGGAAAAAATAAAATGAGTTGATGATGCGTTTCAGTTTTTTTTTTAAATACAAAACAGCCTTTATTTTCACATTTTACTGTTTCCAGACTATTAGTAAATGAGTCCTGACCAATTTGATTTCGTTGTCTCTCCCTGCACTCTCCATTACTTATGAATCACAATGGAGCTTTAGGTAAGCCCCTCCTGAAACTGTTATGGTCCAATCACAGCTAAGTATAACATGTGATAGACAAATCTCTGAACCAATAGCTTTCCCTATATGATAAAACATTGTTTTCAAAAAATAAATGCCACACACACACATTTTTTTGTTGATGGATTTGGAAGAGATTTTGAAGGTCTGGTTCCAAAAATGAACCGGTATTTATTGTGTAAAGTCCATGATATTTACATTGGAATGAATGAGCCTGGCTGGAAAGTGTCCTAGGGTGGACACGAGGGCGGGGCTTACCTAAAGGTCTATTGTAGGGTTGTCCACATAGTCCCACAGGGGTAAATATACTGTTCCTTTTTCCCCCTCTAGCCACATGCGTGCATACTGTACATTGCCAATCACAGAGTTACAGTAGCCATCCCATATGTGAAATTGTTTTAAATTGCAAACAATGTTTATTGAATCTCGCAGAGGCACATGGAAAATAACAAATAAGAAACTTAATTATAGTATATGGGAACTATGGGAATTCCAAATTACCCTCTAGAAAAACTTTATTAAAATGAGTATTGTCTTCTTCAATGTGAAGAGTAAACACGCAGTGTACGCAATGTATAAATCTGTGCGTGTGTGCGCACGTGTACACACATGCGTGCGCGTGCCTGTGCATCTGTGACCATTTGGATTTGCGATGAAGCTTGCAGTACCTGCTAGCAGCTTAATGGAACAATTGAAATGCAATTGAATCCAATCTAGTCTGTACAGAACAGTCATAAACTATAATAAATCTACAACCAACAAAACCTTCCTAATTAGAACTGTATGGTGTGTTCATTAATTTCTACACAACAGATGGCACAGCAACCGAGCCGAATGAAGTCGTTTACAACAATAATATTACCTCTATTTTCATACACCACACATCTATACTGTTGCTGTGTGTGGAAAGGCAATAGTGGTATAATGACAAATGTATCATGCTGGTGAACTTCAACATAGTGAATGTATGCAATATAATACTTTGCTAGCATTACATACAGGACATCAGATCCTAAATGTCCTGTTTTATAGTCGCAATCAGTGTTTCATTCCTTTTTTCCAGTACTAAAGTCCCCAGACGTTAGTTTAACTGGTCCCTTATAAGAAAAGGGTTTTGCTGAGTAGGAAACCGAAACAAATTACTTTTTGTTCATACTGTATGCATAGTCATATGCATACAGTGCAATAGTTTGTTTTTAAATGAAATCCACATTCAGGATTTTCTGCTAAAGTCGCTGTGCTCACAAGTTCAAATTAGTTGATGCAGATTTTTTTACATGTTCTTTGCAGCCTGACAAAAGAGGAAATTGTGATGTTATAGGGTATGTGTAGTTACTGATACAGTATATACTGTATATATATATATATATATATATATATATATATATATATATATATATATATATATATATATATATATATATATATATATATATATATATATATATATGGCATTTAGGGGGGTCCTAAATGCTTGGAAACGCCTCTGGATGTGTATCAGAATGCTCACCTGGATCTTGATGGGCCAGCTGAAGTTGGACACGTACACATAGAAGGTAATGTTGTGGTGCAGTCTGAAGTTGAACTTCTCACATGAGAAGCTGTCCTTGTGCTCCTTGATGTTGGTCCTTGCCACAATGGGAAGCTCCTCCCCGGAGATGGTCCCCGCTGCAATTACAAAATTATAGAAATGTATAAGAAATACACGGAATAGAATAGTCCTTGAATAAACATTTCGTATCATGTACACCAGGTGTTTCTCAACTTTTTTGATACCAGGGCCAACTATTTATTCAAATTTGAGCCACGGACCACCATTTTGGGACGTTTTAGCCCCACAGGCCACGTCCACAATATCAAGTTGGGAAACGAAACAGGCAAATATACAGATCAAAACATCTTCTAGTGTAGACTTGGGATAATAGAGATGATATATATTTTAACTCTCGAGAGTGTAAACATGAAACCAAATGGACCCGCAGGGGTCCATTTAATCTTAAAATTAAGTTACCACTTAATCTTAAGTGGTAACATTCAAGGTTTTACTGCACAAAGAACTATCTCAACCACCTACTCCCTGGTGAAACAGTGGGGTAGGAGATTTTAATGAGAAACAATGACTGTTCTGTTGAGTGCTGAGTTGACACCAACAACTCAGCAGTTGTTGGCATCTCTCAATAGAAGGCATATCCTGTAACTTCAAGTGACGTTTTGCAATGACAACAAAGATATAATTGTCTGCTATATAATAAAAAATAATATAACAAAAGGCAAACTGGTATGCCTTTCAGATTCAGCCGGACAGTTACAGTCAGGATTTTTTTTCTCTTTATCATTCTGAAACAGTAGTGCTTCCTTAGAAGAATTATCCTTACATACACTCAACAAAAATATAAACACTGGTGCACGTTGTCAAAATGGTAATAATGCAATTTTACACATTATTACCATTTTGACAGTGTGTACCAGTTCCCACTTCCCACTAATATCCAGCAACTTCACACAGCCATTGAGAGGAGGAGTGGACCAACATTCCACATAGTCCAGTAGTAATAGGGTTACACCCGGAACAAATTAGTAACAAACTGAAAATTTCAGGATATGTTCAGAATACCTTTAGGAATGACATACTAAAAGTCCCCGTGAATCCCCCTTGTGCTCTCTGAGATATTCAAGATGGCGTACAACTTGCCTATTAGATATAATGGCCCTAATCGGGGGTGAAAAAGGCAAAATTTTAAACTGAGAGATATTTCTACGAAAATTCACAGGTTGATCAATTATATAAATACAAGCATTTTTTGTATTGGAACTTTCCATGAAATCCAATATGGCTGCCCAATATGGCGACCACAATATTAGTGTATTGGCTATTAGATATAATGGGGGTGAATAGGGCAAAAAATTAAACTGAGAGATATTTCTACAAAAATTCACAGTTTGATCAAGTATATAAATACAAACATTTTTTGTATTGGAACTTTCCATGAAATCCAATATGGCCGTCCAATATGGCGACCAGAATATTAGTGTACCTGTACTATAGTATTAGTGCTAATATTAAGAATGCCATATTGGGCAGACATATTGGATTTCATAGAAGGTTGCAATACAAAAAATGTTTGTATTCATATAATTGATCAACCTGTGAATTTTTGTAGAAATATCTCTCAGTTTAATTTTTTGCCCTATTCACCCCCCATTATATCTAATAGCCAATACACTAATATTGTGGTTGCCATATTGGGCAGCCATATTGGATTTCATGGAAAGTTCCAATACAAAAAATGCTTGTATTTATATAATTGATCAACCTGTGAATTTTCGTAGAAATATCTCTCAGTTTAAAATTTTGCCTTTTTCACCCCCGATTAGGGCCATTATATCTAATAGGCAAGTTGTACGCCATCTTTAATATCTCAGAGAGCACAAGGGGGATTCACGGGGACTTTTAGTATGTCATTCCTAAAGGTATTCTGAACATATCCTGAAATTTTCAGCTTGTTACTAATTTGTTCCGGGTTTGACTACATTTTGAGCTAATGCTCTTGGACTAACATTCCACAGGCCACTATTGACAATCTGATAAACTCTATGGGAAGAAGTTGTATTGCACTGCATGAGGCAAATGGTGGTCACACCAGACACTGACTGGTTCCGAGTCACCAGACCCCCAATAAAGCAAAAAGAAATGCACATTTCAGGGTGGCCTTTTATTGTGGACAGTCTAAGGCACACCTGTGCACTAACCATGATGTCACATCTGCATCTTTATGTGGCATGGATTATCTCAACAAAGCAGAAGTGCTCACTATCACACTTTTAGGCAGATTTGTAAACAATGTTTGAGAGAAATGGTAATATTGTGTATCTGGAATGAATTTTAGATCTTTGAGTCCATCTCATGAAAAATGGGAGCAAAAACAAAAGTGTTACATTTATATTTTTGTTGGGTGCATTAATGAACTTATGATACTTTAAATCAAGTACAACCAATTCTTTAACAGGAAATAAAACGCTATGTAATGGCCTGCACACATGCTTACGCACGCGCCAACGCACGCATGCACACATGCACGCACACACAATTTGAATGCATTCCCAAATGGTGCCAAACTGAAGAAGCTCAGGGCCCCCAAGACACACTGTGGCTGTGAAAGCAGAGGGCTTTTATCTTAATTGAAATCACGGCAAAATAACACTTTCAAAACGCCTGAATGCCAGATTTAACACGCAAAAAAAAGCTTCCAATGCATTTCATCAAGGGATAAGAAACCCCTGGAGTCAAGAAGCAAGTGTTTCTGACCATTAAGCTTAAGGACAAGTTGGCCACAAATGAAAGCTACTTAATTTGTCATGAGATGCAGCCAGCTAGCTGGAAACAGCTGACGCTAGGAAACTTTTACTAGATAAAAGTCTAAACAGAATGCATCAAACCAGTTTGAAGGAACATTCAGGACATCGTTTGGCCCTGCGACTACAGAGTGCAGTGTCGGGTTGACACTTCTATACTATACTATACTTGTGATCACATTTTTTCTTATTATTAATATTTATGCTTCCTCCCTCCTTTCTTCATTTTTTCTCCTCTCCTTAGTTTGTTTCTTCTCTGTCTCACTTTCCTTCTATGACAGTGGTTTTCAACATTTTTCGTACCAGGGACCACCATTTATTCAGCATTTGAGCCACAGACCACCACTTGATGTTGAGTTTGGACCCAAAACTAAAGATTTTCAAGTTTGTGCACAATTTAAGAGAGATAACTGTGTGTGTGTGTGTGTGTGTGTGTGTGTGTGTGTGTGTGTGTGTGTGTGTGTGTGTGTGTGTGTGTGTGTGTGTGTGTGTGTGTGTGTGTGTGTGTGTGTGTGTGTGTGCGTGCGTGTGTGTGCGCGAACTCCTCTTACCTGTGGAACTGAGGGACCAGGTGATGTTCAGATTGAAGTTATTGGAGGCATTGATGGACATATCAAGGTTCTTATTGGCCTATAAAGACAAGACACACTCTTATTGGACATAAAGATGTCCGATGTTATGGCCAGTGCAGTCAAAGGTCCGCAGTGGACATAAAAACACAGATGCACCCAAATGACCAGACATTTATAGGAATAGGAATAATTGCCAATGCCAACACTCACTAACTCACTCACTCACACACACACACACACACACACACACACACACACACACACACACACACACACACACACACACACACACACACACACACACACACACACACACACACACAGTCTATCTATACAGTATAATACTTACTCACTTACATACATACTGTATTTATATTGTTACGTTCAATGTAATTATCTTACCTTCAATATAATTCATAATATAATTCAAATATATTGAGAGATTAGCAGAAAAGCTAATCTGTCTAAAGCGACTTTTGGAGTAATGGGAAGACAACAGAATAATCAATCGCTCCAAAAGTCGTGGTAAATCTGTAAAGGAGTTAATTTTCTATAAAATAATATAAAATATCCAACATACAATATATACAACCCTTTCTCATCACCTCTTAGATGTTGCTCTGGTTGTATCTTGCCTATGTACTTTCCACCTAAGTTCCACCTCCAAAACATTTCATGAATTCAGTGTATAAAAATTAAACTTTCAGAGCCACCTCGCTGTCATAGGATTTTTTTTCCACCCGTACAGCATGCAGTGAGGATTGCATTGCTTCAGTTGACTACACAGGCGTCACGGATGACTGCACATCCATAAAACCTTCTCCCTTAAGCCAGGATTTTGCATACTATTGGTCAAAGTTGGCGTGTGACTCAGGAAATCATTCACATCAGCAGAGCTTTATGGTGATGTGATGGATATCCACAGTGCTAGTGATTTTCAGATGACATGCATGTGTTCATACATGCGTGTGGAGGCCAAACAGCAATTTCTCTAGCTTAACAGATGGGTAATCTCATTACTATAATAAGCAGGTTGAAAAAGCCTACGGTATATGAATCAAAGCTGTCCAGAGGGAAAACCCAGAGAGGAAGAGGTGGCATCCTTGTGTGCGCCCATGTGGACAACAAGTATATTACTGTATTAACAAACCTGGTTTTGCTTTATCTCTATTAACAACCCTGGTTTTACTTTATCTCTATTATTATCATTATTATTATTTGGTGATTTGGTTGAGAGTTCACTTACTAGCAAAATCATAATGAAATCACCAAGACGTATGTTCCTTTGATACTTGCTTCAGCTGTAAAATACTGAAATAGCCTACCCAAATATATGTGTCACAATCTGATACTTTGAGGCTCAAACATAAATATTCATGTTTCTTTGTTAAATGGTCAAATCCTGTACAAGAAAACATGGCATATTTTGGACATAGTTCGAATGGTGATTAATGATAAGTAAATTATTTTTAAGCTGTGATTAATCTGATTAAACTTTTTAATCATTCAACAGCCCTAATTGTCTGAAAATCCAAATAAATAAATGTAAAAATGTGTGCAGGATTGCCTCACCTGTTCAGGTGTAGCCATGAAGTTGATAGCAGTGTAGTAATGGTCGTCTTCTTGCAGCAGACTGAAGGTAAACTGGTAGTCTATCAACAGATTGTCTACAACAGAGAGTAATGCACATACAAAAGGAGTTAGACAAGTAGAAAAGCCAAACATTATATGGTTTTAGATTCACATGTATTCGCATGCATATGTACACTTAAAGGTGCACACATATTGGTCCCTACATTGTATACTTCAGGTTTCATGCTCAAAATCAGGGATGTCTTAGTCATGTATGTTTTTATTCTTCCAGTCCAGTTCCATCTTTCAGTATCCAGTACTGATTTTTCACGATTCAGGGATGCACCGATATGGAAATTCTTGGCCCATATAGATGTTTGAACAGCAATTTAGCCAATAGCTCTCTGTCTGTCCACTGTCCTGTTACTGGTATTGGTCCAACTCAATATAATATAATAATACTCATATATTTCTTATATGAACAAAAAATGCTGCATGTTTTATCACTTCTTATATAAACAAAAAATGCTCCATGTTTTATCACTTTGACATGTATTCACAAGTTGACACTGTTGTTCAGGCTGATGATGTGCATGTGTATCTATTGGTGGCATTCAGACTGGCTCTCAGACAGGAGGCGGTGTAGTGATTGCTCTGGTTGAGTTGACATGCTGTCACAGTCAAAGTGCCAGGGCGTTCGGTGAGCGTTCAGCGACGTCGCTGTTTAATGAGTTCTAGCCTCTAGTCAGAGCTCAGTGGCGAGCATTTACGAGTCTGCGTCGTTACAGTGCGCCTTTAACAAGCCAACCCCTGTCGCATTCCATCGCAGTCTGCTCCGAGGGGAAGATTTCTAATTAGGGGACGAAAAAGAACCAGCCAGATTACCAGCTATACCAGTCAGCCGAGTCAGTCCACTAAAAACCCAAGCCATCGGGACCCCCAGGCTCTCTCCTGTTAAAGCTTAGTCAAGCCTAATGAACGCGGCGCAGCCTCCATGCTAACTGACGACCTCACAATCGCAATTAGTGGACAATTAGTGGGAGAGTGGGACAGCAAAAGAAAAGGCACCAGTAAATAGCAGTGCAGGGGGATGTCATGTCATGTGAGGACTCTAAGGAGGTTGCTGCTGTTGTTGGGTTGGGTGTGACCGTTTCTCCTGCCTGTGCTTGTAATTTCTCTGTTGGCGAGAGAAGCGATCACTTGGTTGGTGTTGTAGCTAATGCCAGTGTCATTATAAAGCAGTCACAGCACAGTGATCAGCGGTCAACACAGTCTATGGCCCTGAGGCTCTATCTGTCGTCCAGGCGGTTTTCATGGAAGCCCCCCCCCCCCCCCCCTGTTGCTTGCTGACAGGCGTTCTCCCGCAGGAAGCCTAACGAGGACTGGGCTAATTGTTCTCAGGCCAACAATGCCTTGTGCAGGCGGATATCTTTAAAGGGGAATTCCACCCATTTTCAACATTCTAATATGTCACTAGTATAGCCTAGAGGTGTTGGGTGGACATGATAAAAAGGTTCCCACATTCTACGTTCCCAAGAAATGGAGGTCTGAAGGAAGCCACTAACATGGTGAAACATCTTGATGACATCATCAAGATGTATGTTCACCATGTTAATGGATTTCTTTAGACGCTTCTTTTTTTCTGAGAGCGTACAAATGGAACCAAATGAACCCTAACGGGTTCATTTGGTTGCATTTGTACGCTCTCAGAAAAAATGTTGAAAATGGGTGGAATTTCCCTTTAACATGTACTGACAGATAAGAACAGTGGCAGTTGATATGTTTGATTTGTTTTAGTTTACATGTTATGTTTATTTTATAGATTTCGCTAAGCAGGTATACTGTATAATCTTCAAATATGAGATGTGGGTATTATTTAGATCAGTTTTCAACCATTTTGATACCAGGGACCACCATTTATTAAACATTTGAGCCATGTGCCACCATTTGATGACATTTTCACCCCAAAAACCCAAGACTAAAGATCTCTGTTGGTTTCGTCCACAATACCAGGCTGGATTTTGCAAACAGTGTAGGTGTATTAATTAAGTGGTGCTAATTCAGACAATGAATATTCTAAATCTTGAGAGTCTAAACATGAAACAGAATGTACCCTCAAGGGTCCATTTGGTTTCATGTTTAACCCTTTGTGTCCTGAACACGTTTTGGTGTTTTATCTGTTAATCAACAAGCTCATGTCGCCCACCGAGTGGCGCGACTGAATTTTTGAAAATTGTGAAAATGTGCTGCAAATCTCTGGTTAGGAAGCAAACATTTTAACTCAATTTTTTTGCATCTGGGGGATCCCTAAACAATGTGTTTTCAATGGGGGTCTGCAGCCAAATATGGATAATTCTGGTGGTCCATGGCTTGGCCTTGGACACAGAAACACAGATTTTTTTCAGTAAATCTAGTGTCAGAGACTATAGAATCTAGTGTCAAAAACTCGATTCTAGCGTCAGAAACTAAATTCTAGTGTCAAAAGTAGATCCTATCATCAGAAATTATAATTTAGTGCCAATAACTAGAATCTAGCGTCAAAAGCTAGAATGTTGCTGCAGCTATAATCTGGTGTCAGGAAATACTGTATAATCTGGTGTCAGAAACTCCAATCGAGGGTCAGGACACAATGGGTTAAACTCTCAAGAGTTACATCTGGTTAACCAACTCTCTATCATTTAACTGGGGACCACCTGGAACGCTCTCAAGGACCAGTGGTAGTTGCCGGACCACTGGTTGAAAACCAGTGCTCTAGATCAGGGGTTTTCAACAGGTGGTCCGGGGACCACCAGTGGTCCCTGAGAGGGTTCCAGGTGGTCCCCAGGCTAAATGATGGAAAGTTGGTTAACCAGATGTAACTCTTGAGAATGTAAAAATGAAACCAAATGGACCCTTGCGGTCCATTTGGTTTTATTTTCACACTCTCCAAGAGTTAAAATATTTATCTGAATTAGCACCACTTGATTAAGAAGTTTACACTGTTGTGTTGGCAAAATACAGCCTGGAATTGTGGGAAAAAAAAAAAAAAAAAAAAAAAAAAAAAGAATTCTTTAGTTTGGGGCTAAAATGTCATCCAATGGTGGTCCGTGGCTCAAATGCTGAATAAATGGTGGTCCCTGGAGCCACACTGGTTGAAAACCAGTGCTCTAGATACTACAAGCACCAGGTATAAAATGTGGACAAAAGCACAGTAAAGTTAACTCAGGACTATTGAAGGTATTTATTGAATATCTTCTCCTCACAGTCGGGTACCAAACTAAATACATGCTTTATGTATAGTTTTTTGCCTCTTGCATTGGCTTCGGCTTTATGAGGCAGCTGTTACAAATGGGAAATAATGACTTGTTAACAACCATAAAATGAAACCTCAGCAACGCATACCACTGCGGTGACATTGTAGGCGTTTTCACGCTTGTTTTAAAAAAAAAAAAAGAAAAAAAAAGATTGGAGGCTCACTACCTGAATAAATGATTTACCATGTGAGCGCTTTCTGCTGTCTCTCTCTATATATCTATCTGTATTATACCTATCTATCTCTCCATCTGTTTTCCCTTTGGAGAGCTTTGTTTCATATCGGCTGAATCAACTTGCATTATGGTAATTTGATTACCCATCTGTGAACGCAGAAGAATTGGATGTTGGACTATTTCTGTCTCGCTTATTTTGAGGGATGGTTTAATACCTTTTGTGGTTGATGTGATGCGGTCTGTCTCCAGTGAGCAACCGCACACACACAGGTAACGCATGTAATTCAGACCCGCCTAAGTGAAATTGCTGCTGGATGGCGTTGGAAGGGGACTTATAATTAAGTGAGGTGAACTTTTAAACTGAGTCGAAGCCGTTCTTTCCTGGCAGCCGTGAAATTGAACTTATGGGAACCCACAGAGGAGCGTGTGCAATTAGTGTCAGCAAAAGGTTTTATGATAAACATGTTCATGTGGGAACTCTCCTCACATGAAAGAATGGGATGTGAACAGCAGGTGATCGCTCTCTCTATTTCTCAGACGCATATGCGCACACATGTACAAGCACACGCACAAACCCATGCACATATAGACGCACGCACACACACAAACACACACACACACACACACACACACACACACACACACACACACACACACACACACAGACACACACACACACACACACACACACAAACACAAAACACTGAAATCATAGTGGACGCTTATCAGATAAACAATGCCCATAGCAACACGGCAGAAATGGAGAGAAAATCTAAACAAATGAAACTGGGAGGTATAAAAAAGGAGATGAGACACACATGCAGGATGATATCTGTACATCTCCTGCTTTAGGCGGACGACATAATCTTACTCTCAGAAAGCAAAGAAGACTTATAAGAAATGTTCAGTTGTGTCAGCGAATGATGGGCAAGAAATGAAAAAAGTTTGTATTAATGAAAAGAAAGAAAACACAATAATGCATTTTAGAAATCCAGATACAGAGAGAAGTAGATTCAAGGGTTTGTGTTGGTGGAGGGTGGATCCATCCATCCATCCATCCATCCATCCATCCATCCATCCATCCATCCATCCATCCATCATCAGCTGCTGCTGCGTTTCTCCAAAAGGCTCCAGCTGCCTGCAGACCTAGCTGTAAGGCACGGCCATAGTTATATATAAGAAGGCTTTCTTATATATACAGTATATATATATATATATATATATATATATATATATATATATATATATATATATATATATATATATATATATATATATATATATATATATATATATATATATATATATATATCTATGGCAGGCTCTTGCTGGTCTCGCCCATGATTGGTGACGCTCAAGGAATCTACAATCCTCATCAAGGCTTTTCAAGCAGTACGTGCACGAGCCTGCGAGCGAGGCTATATGATCCTGACTCGCTAAATCCTCACATTTTGAGCCTCGCTTGGCTTTGGTGAAACGGAATGAACCAGGCTCTAAAGACCAGGATATAAAAAGCGTGGTTTTGGCTTAAATCCCCGATTTTCTAATCCACCTTTCGTGAATTACCCCCCAGGTTCTCCTTTTAGTGTATGTAGTTATGTAGCAGAATCTACTGTAGGTTAGTGAATGTTTTGTGAAGATTTTTGTAAACCATGTTTTTCCTGTTCTAAGAACCGTATGGAACACGAAAAAAGTGGTTTACATTTTTATTTTTGCCCCGACAAAATTTACCCATAACATCCGATATAATTATGTTGCCTTATATGGGATGTTATGGGTAAATACTTTCTGGGCAAAAAAAATAAAAAACGTAAACTGCTTTTTCGTGTTCCATAGGGTTCATAGAACAGGAAAAACATGGTTTACAAAAGTCTTCACAAAACATTCACTTAAATACACAATGTCATACACTATTTAGCCAGATATGCACTTATTTGAAGGACAGTGTTCATAACACCTGCATACTGTATGGATGCATGCATTCATGGTACACACACGCACACACACGCACATGTTAAATGACTGTTGAAATCCCCCTGCATCCACAGCCCATTGTCTGGGCTGACAGTTCCTCCAAACACTCAATAGGAGCCACAACTCCTCAAAAAACCATTACTGTAACATCTCTCTGGATGGGAAAAAACATGAGTGTTCTGACACATAACCTCATGTTCTATCAATTAGTCTGTGATGCTGTCCATGTCACAATGCTCTCCTCCCTGGGGTGAGGGTGAGTGTGTGCGTGGCGTGAGCACACCTGTGCGTTCACGTGCATGTGTGCATGTGTGTGAGACAGAGAGAGACAGAGAGAAAGTGTCTTGCCTGCATATTGTGCGTTTTTTTTTGCAGGCACAAAAACATTCCGTCGCCAACTGAGATTTGCTCTCAGACCTCCAGCACTGTAGCTCACTACATTTAATAGAATATTGACTCCCTGCTGAACGTCTCCACTGTGTCTGTACCTTCATAAATAAATGTGTCTGTGTTTGACATTGATGTCAGTGGGGAGGGGGGGGATGTGGCCTTGATTTAGAATGCCATCCCCTAAACGGAAAATCAGTGCAATCAAACAGACGGGCGCCAGGCCCAGATGAGAAGTCAAGTCACAGCCACAACGCAATCATCACCACTACATAAAACTACAAACGGAACATTTCACAAGGCAGCAATTTTACTGATGCAAAATATATTTTGTTCTACTAATATGATGCCTAGAAGAAGTGGTTTTTTTTTATCTGTTTGCTTTTAATCAGTCTCTGGCTTTCCATTTCACGTAGTGGTTTTTGATACCAGGGCTCACTATTTTTGTGACCAATTCTAACTGAGGTTGAGTCATTGGGGGAGACTAACAGTTTAGGAGATAGATTTTTCATGTAAAATGAGTTAATAGCACAGTCAGACTATTCACATACTAGAGCCCACACTTTGACGTGCGAGCTACTTTCAAAATGACTGGCTCAACAAGATCTACACATAAAAAAAATCCATTTCAAGGCCCCCAAGAAGTTTGACTTTGAAATAGTTGTGATGGTGTTACTTACTGTTATAGTGTTTAAGAATAATGCACTTACAATGAAAAATGGATGGTGAGAATTGGAAAGTTTTATGCTACCTACTACTGACGTTTGAAAACAGTATTTAGGGTTTGAGTTGACAGTTCATGATGTTGAATTTCACGTTTTTGTCCCCAATTGGGAAAGAGAACTTTCAAAACGTTGGTCAAAATAACAGTTATTCTCCAATTTCTAATTGTGTGGACTCTTGAAAATGACGTAATTCAGATGTTTAAATATAATTTAACTCTTAAGAGTGTAAAATGAAACCAAATGGATCTAATGAGGATCTATTTGGTTACCAACTGTTAGCTGGGGACCACATGGAATCCTCTCAGGGAGTAAAGTTTAAGTATTTTGTTTGGTGCCCCCCCAAAGGAATGCATGAAACATTGTTTTTGTGCTCATTTTATACTCCTGCTGCTGTTCGTAAATGGTTTGAGACATGACATTTTCAACAAAGACTGGAAGTTGTGTGCATTAGTTTATACAGTACATCTGCAACACATGTGACCGTAATCAGCCTGATGGGGGTGCTATAATTAAAGGTCAAGGTTTAACTCCTACTCCCGCTGTTTAGTCTGATTAACTCTACCAACTGCTCCATAAGTCCATATGACCTGATCTTTAGTTGTTTGGAATTGAAGACTTAAATGTTTCCAGTAGGGTTGTGCAGACCCGATCCTGTGATCCCGAAATCAGGGCCGCCGATCATTCAGTTTTCAAACGGATCGGAAAAAAGAGATCAGGGTATCATGGGTACTACCACTATTATAGTCATATCATGATATTAGACTGGTCTGTGATTTTGGATATTGTACTTGTACGTTGTACATTGTGATTTGACATAAGTGAGCTATAAAATTGTAAGTGGACCTATTATAGTATGTACAGTACATACAGCGCCGATTCTTCCTATACGCAGACTACGCACCCTGCGTTGGGCCCCCGATTCCCCAAAGGGCCCCCCCCCCCGCCAGCTCTGAGTAAATAACTAATTGAAAGAACTGTTATTTACGCAAACAACGTAGAGTGGGCGCATGTACGTTTATTGAATCGCGAAGCATTACGTAAATAACGTACAGCGGGCGAACGTAACCACTCTAGTGCATGCTTGTTCTGTACGTAGAAGGGAAATCTTCTTCCGTAAACAGCGTTACTTGAATCATGCCCGCTGTCGCGGTTTTTTACACCACGCAGAAACGCCCCCCCTTTTTGCTTAGCATGTTTGGTCAACAACATCATTACTTCAGGATATGAAAAAAGGAGCAGCAGCAGTCAGGTAGGCTGGCAGGATAACGCTATGAATGACTGCAGTTTTCGGTTGTGCTGTTAAATGCTGGGCTGTCGGTAGTGTGTTGTTGTGTTGTACAAAATGTTTTTTGGTGGCAGAGATACAAGCTTGTTGTATTTTGTCAATGATAATATCTCCTATAATGTGGCATGCCCAAAGCTTAGAGTATTATTTATGGATATAGACAGTTATGTCAACTCCATTCACTTCATGAAGCCAGTCCCATCACAGAGTCTCTGTGACTGATGTTTTTGTGGCACTATTATGCTACTACACAGAATGTGTTGGTTACTGTAGCCTACAATACTTTGACGGTGAACAAATATTTTCAACTCTTATTTGTCCCTATTCTAGACCTTCTACATCTCTACATAAGAGACAGTTTCATAGTTTTGTTGTTGGTCAGGATTGAAATAGCAATAAATACATTCATTTGAAAAGGAGAGAGAGAGAGAGAGAGAGAGGAGAGAGAGAGAGAGAGAGAGAGAGAGAGAGAGAGAGAGAGAGAGAGAGAGAGTGTGAGTGAGTGAGTGAGAAATAAGTGGATATCAGATGCTATATATAATACAATTACAAACAGTTATGTTTGTGTCCATAGGTTTATAACAATTAAGTTATCTATAATTTATTTCTCTGCAAAAAATGGCCAAAATAACAAAAAAAAGCAGGGCCCCTAGTAAAAAACCTGCTTAGGGCCCCTTGGAGGCCAGAATCGGCACTGAGTACATATCAAAGATACTGTGCAGTATGTGTCACAAGGGAAACATAGTGGACATCTGCGTTACAACAGACTGAAATCCTCATATATCATACCTTACATTTAGGCTAAAACCACTGAGAACGACTGCAGTGTATTGCAAGAGAGAGAGAGAGAGAGAGAGAGAGAGAGAGAGAGAGAGAGAGAGAGAGAGAGAGAGAGAGAGAGAGAGAGAGAGAGAGAGAGAGAGAGAGAGAGAGAGAGAGAGAGAGAGAGAGAGAGAGAGAGAGAGAGTGTGTGTGTGTGTGTGTGTGTGTGTGTGTGTGTGTGTGTGTGTGTGTGTGTGTGTGTGTGTGTGTGTGTGTGTGTGTGTGTGTGTGTGTGTGTGTGTGTGTGAAAGAGAGAGAGATAGAGGGGGGGGGTGTCATTCATCCTCTTTACAAACATTGTTAAACATGTAAAGATGCTACAGCTGAAACGTGGGAATCTTCCGTTAGTCATGCAGTCACATGATTCCCTTTGAAGATTTATGTTCCCCACAAACAAATGGCTCCTTCCACACTAGTGACCCTCATTATATAAGAGGATAATATCCACCAACGTAAACAACGTGTTTTGCATGTTGCATCGAGATGAGAGCCAATCACAAGCCGGACTTAATGGCAGTTGTAACTGTGGACGTACACATGTGTATGTGTAGTTAAGTACATGACAGAATTGCCCATTATGGCATAACGGTACACAGATGGCACTACAGTGACAGGTACAAATGCAGTTATGGATCCAAGCCTACTGAATAAGTCAATTGTTTGATTGATCTGCATGTTTTTTGGATCAGCTGTGAGAAATGCATTTAATTCCCCATTATTTCTCACAGAAGTACAGCAATGTGCTTAGGTCTACAGTATTAGGAAAACAGTTTTCAGCCAGTGGTCCGGGGACCACCAGTGGTCCCTGAGAGGATTCCAGGTGGTCCCCAGCTAAATGACAGACAGTTGGTAACCAAATGGACCCCGTATAGCTCTGTAACTCTTAAGATCGTAACATGAAACAAAATGGACCTGTACAGGTCCATCATGTTACGCTCTCATGAGTTAAATTATATTTAAACATCTGAATTGAAATAATCTACACAATTAGAAAATGTAGAAACATTGTTATTTTGACCAACATTTTTCCAGTTATATCGCCTAAATTGTGGACCAAAACTTGAAAATCATTATTTTTGGGTCAGAGAGACTGAAGTCAACGTCAAATGGTGGTCCGTGGCTAAAAATGCATGCCTTGATATGAAAATACGATAAGAATAAACAGGTGGACTAGAGCAGGGGTTTTCAACAGGTGGTCCGGGACCACCTATGGTCCTTGAGTGAGTTCCAAGTGGTCCCCAGCTAAGTTGTTTAACCATATGTAACTCTTGAGAACGTAAAAATGAATGGGGTCTGTGGGTCTAAAAATATCCTCAAATGCTGAATAAATGGTGGGCCCTGGGATGAAAAAGGTTGAAAACCACTGGACTATACAAAGAGCACCTTTCTGCAGTCCGTGGTTCTGTAGTCAGTGGTTCTATTTCAAAGCAACAAGCTCCAGCAGCATGGAGTTTGAGTGGTTGTGACAAGTAGCCTGCTGGTATAGGTAATGGCCATTTATTAACCTCCAAACCACTGTAAACTAGCCCTTAACCTCTGCTCCTCAGCCTATTAACTGGTAAGTGGATTCTGTCAAGGCGGTTGACCTGTATGGCCCATGGCCTAGCAGTCACTCACTGCCATATGGGCTGAACACATCACACAATGTGGACTAATGGAGCCCAACGTAGCTTTAGTTCGTTTTCACATTGAATAAAACAAAAAAAACACTCCTGCGTGAAGCGAGGGGCACTCTTATCATCATACATCATACATTTGTGTTTACACAAACACTCAATACTAGTCATAGGAAACGGTAGCACAACAACGTTGGCCATTGCTAAAACCAGTGTTGTAGTTCTCGAGACGTTGTCATTGTCTCGGCCTCAATCGTCTTGATCTTGTCTCGGTCTTGGCGCTCTGCATTTCATTTGTCTCGTGCTCTATAAGACAGCTGTCTTATACAGAGCGCAGCGCTGGATGACGCGCATGGCGCTAGCAGTCTGCAAACCGACAGTTAGTATGGTACTGTCTCTGTAATGTGTTATGTTGTACTATTACTATTACCAGTACTATTACTTTTTGGCCTCGACCTCTATAGGTCTTGGCCTCGGTCTCAACTCCTCTAGGTGTTGGGCAAAAAAATCGATATGCCAATGTATCGCAATTTTTAATGTCATGATATCAATATCGAATCAATATCGAATCCCCCCATTGATTTTTTGATATGTATGTTGTGGACATGATACAAAAGTCCCCCCCATTCTTTGTTACAGAAACAAGTTGCGTTTGTGTTGTGTTTGGTAATAATTTTTATTTTAGAACCTTTTTTCTGAGGGTGTACAAATGGAACCTAATGGACCCGTTAAGGTCCATTAGTAGGGTCCATGGGTGGAATTCCCCTTTAAAATGTTCTAGCATTATAAAAGCACAGTCATTTGTGGCAAAAAATGCAATATATTGAATCACAGCTTAATTAATCACAATATAAATCGATTCAGAACCCCAAATATCGATATTGTATCGCATAATGAGGTAAGGAAATCGTCCCACACCTATTGGTTATGGTCTTGTTGTCGACCCCTCTAGGTGCTAGTCTCGTCTTGATCTCGTCTAGACCAAGTCCGTGACTGTCTCGGTCTTGTTTTGGTCTCTACCCCCCTAGGACTTGATCTTGTAATGGCCTCGACTTACAGCAGGTGGTCTTGACTACAACACTAGTTAAAACATACTGTTCCGTTTGTACTGTACACTGTATTTCACTGTGTGCCGTGTGCACTCCGCTCTCCAAAGCCCTGTACACTTCAGCCACAACGACAGGTACAGCGAACACGGCTATGGCTTGTCCAGCTGTCAAGACCCGTAGCTCAACTTTATGCTTCATTTAGACTTTGCGTTGTGGAGCTTGTAGATCATTTTCAAGGCACAACATCATCATAGCATAAAGTATAAATCAGGCTTTTACACTGTAGAGGACAGATCCAAGCCAAGCCCCATGCACATAAACTGATGATCTGACTATATCCACAATATCAATCTATGTTGTTCTGTTTGCGGTGACATCCCTAGTGCCAATATTGACCTTGGTCATATATAACTCAAGACATGTTCGGATTTCTCTTTCAGGAAATAGATGCCTTTCACGTCTTCCATTTATATGACCTGTGTCTGTGTGCGTGCGTGCGTGTGTGTGCGTGTAGGTGTGTGTGTGTGTGTGTGTGTGTGTGTGTGTGTGTGTGTGTGTGTGTGTGTGTGTGTGTGTGTGTGTGTGTGTGTGTGTGTGTGTGTGTGTGTGTGTCTGTGTGCGTGCGTGCGTGCGTGCATGTGTACGTGTGTGTGTACGTGTGTGTGTGTACGTGTGTGTGTGTGTGTGCGTGTGTGTTCTTGGTTCCTGCTCAAACAGAGCCAGGCTCAGTAAGTGGACATCGGAGAGATAATGTCAAAATAATGGCAGGACACAATGTGTCCAAACATATCAGAAACACACACCACTTCACCTGTGTCCATAGTGATGCTGAGGACATGTGCACTTATGACCTATAATTCTTTCAAGTGTCAGAGAGAGAGAGAGAGAGAGAGAGAGAGAGAGAGAGAGAGAGAGAGAGAGAGAGAGAGAGAGAGACAAGCGTGTGTGTGTGTGTGTGTGTGTGTGTGTGTGTGTGTGTGTGTGTGTGCGCGCGTGTGTGTGCGTATATGTGCGCACGTGCATGCATGTGTGCTTGCTTGTGCCCTTTCATTCAAAGGGAATCACATTGGTGCCATCTAGTGCCCTCTGGTGCCATCAGTTTTCATGGTCAGTGTGTATAGAAATAGAGACATTCAATCTACAGAAGTGGTTTTCAACCTTCTTCATACCAGTGCCCACTATTTATTCATCATTTGAGCCACTAACCACCATTTGATGACATTTTAGCCTCACAGACCAAAAAAAACTATATATTTTTTTGCTTTTGTCCACAATTCCAGGCTGGATTTGTGAAACAAAACAGTCAAACATACAGATAAAAAATCATTAACATGGTGAAACTCACCTTGATGTCATCAAGTTGCGTTTCACCATGTTAATGTTAAAAAAAAAAGTTTATAACACTAACTATTATTAAAACATTCAAGTTGTTTTTACAATTTGTTTTTAGTTTGTATTGAACCACCTGTTGAAAACCCCTGATTTAAGGGGTTTGGAGAGCATGCTTCATAGACATGGATGGACAACATCTTTGACCAATCAGCTTTGACTGAACTATCCATTATATAACACTGTGTAAAGTCTACACTACTTATAGGTCCAATCTGCTCCCATCAGAACTCAAAGGAACATGAGTGGTTTTGAAACATGGATGTTTTCCAGGTGTCCCAAGTGAATATATGAACCTCTCCAGGAGTTTCTGCCTGTGATCCACAGCATATTTAAGGTGAGGAGTTCTGTCTCATCTGATTGCAATATTTTTCCCTGTCTCTCTCCTTGACACAATGATAGTCCCACTCCAAACTCGAGGACCCATTGACATTGACAGAACTACAACTTGAAGCGCTGGATGCCTTAGTACTGATGACCTGTGTGTGTGTGTGTGTGTGTGTGTGTGTGTGTGTGTGTGTGTGTGTGTGTGTGTGTGTGTGTGTGTTGTGTGTGTGTGTGTGTGTGTGTGTGTGTGTGTGTGTGTGCGCACGCGCGCGCGCGCGCGCGCATGTGTGACTTTTATTGTGGACAAAAGCAAAAGTAAACCTTTAGGGGTCTGTTTTGGGTCAGTGGCTCAAATGCTGAATAAATAGTGGGCCCTGGTATCAAAAAGGTTTAAAACCACTAATCTAAAGTAAAATGAGTTTGATGAAAACAAAACAGACAGTGCGATCTGGCCCACACGTCCACTGGTGTTATTATTGCAGACGTATCAGCTCAATTAACAAGAGAGGAGAGCAGCCTAATCCTATTTCTTTATGAATTAAGCTCTCTCCAAATGAATGTGAAAGTCTTAATGCTGGAGGGCATTAAGCCTAACTCAAAGGACTACATCCAGGCTTTATCCAGCTCTGGTCGGCAGGTCTCCGACTGAATTAACAGTAATTAGTGCTTCATTTTAATATTGGATGTCCTGCACTTTCTACCACCAAGGCAAAGTGCCTTGGTGGTAGCAGGGGTGGATTGGCACATATTTTCCGACCGGGACAATTTTGCCTTTGCCAGGCCACCCTGGGGGGGAGGCAGCTGGTTAACCAGATGTAACTCTTTGAGAGCGTAAAAATGAAACCAAATGGACCCTTGCGGGTCCATTTGGTTTCATTTTTACACCCTCAAGAGTTAAAATATTCATCATGTGAATTATCCCAACTTAGTCTACACAACTAGAGAATACAGAAGATTAATGGTCATTTTTAAATGTATGTTCCAGGCGAGCATCTAGCACATTCTAGTGCATTTTGGAAGTGCCACTAGTGCGTTTTGGATCTTGCCAAGGCCACTAGGTGGCGCAGGCCACCGGGAAAACTCCCTGTACTCCAGGTGGCCAATCCGCCCCTGACTACAAGTAAACTATCGAACCGGGTCTGCTCTGTCCAGAGCCAGATGTGACATTTATTTATCCTGTTGGATTTAATCATCAAATATCCAATGCAGCCGGCCAACACAAAATCTATCACTCCAACAATAAGGTACAGTATGCGATAAGGCAGTGGTTTTCAACCTTTTTGATACTAGGGATCACTATTTATTCAGAATTTGAGGCACGGACCACCATTTGTGTTTAGTCTCTCGGACCCTGAAACAAGGATTTTCAAGTTTGTCCACGTTTGAGAGATAAACGGTCAAAACGTTCGTCAAAATAACAATTCTTCTACATTTTGTAATTGTGTAGATTCTTGATTCTTAATTAATTCCAAAGTTTAAATATATTTTAACTCTTCAGAGTGTAAATGAAACCATTTGGCTTCATTGTAACGCTCTGAAGAGTTACAGATCTATAAGGGTCCATTTGGTTACCAACTGTACATCATTTAGCTGGGGACCACTTGGAATCCTATCAGGGACCACCTGTTGAAAACCACTGGTATAAAGCATATCCACCAAATGTTTCACTCTGAAACTATAGATTATAAAAGAGACGTGGAAAGCACAAGACACTAATACAAAAAAAGATGATTACTTAGCATTGACGGAACTTATGGAATGTGTACATGTCCATATAAAAATGCTAAAAGTAAAGAAAACACATTAAAAGTGTACTTAATCACTGTACTATACAACTACTGTGTAAAGTTACTTTGCACCACTGCCTGGCAGAGAAAAACGGTTGTATACTGTAGTGTGTCTGGATTGATGGCAAGGTATCGAGGTACAAGTAGTGTGCTGTACAGTCTGTGTGTCTGGACTGAAGGCAAGGCCCGGATCTAACATTTCCCAATTGATGGGGCAGGTGAAAATAGTATGGGTGCGGCTTCATCGCTCGTGTTGAAGCCGTGGCGATTTTATTAGGCAAGTAAGCATCAATAATAACATCAGTTGTTGTTCAACAGGCACGGAGCATGCATAAAGCTAAAGGTCTGACTCAGAGAGTTTTCTGTTTTGTCTGATGAAATGCTGTTGGTTTAGTGGTGCCACAAATGTACGTAGTTTAGTTTAATAACAGTAGTAGTGTTTCATATCATTTTAAATATAAGCACTTTAAATTGAAATATCTGTGAAATGTGGGTTGTTTTGAAAGCCATCATGTTGGGTCAGGGCATTTAGCGGGGCTTTGCCCCCCCTCGCCATGCCCATAGATCCAGCCCTGAAGGCAATAGACAGAGGTACTGTAGTATACAGTACAGTACAGTCTGTGTGACTGAACTGAAGGTAAAGGGAGAGAGGCAACAGAGATACTCACAATAACATGTTCCTCTGAGCGGGTTACCCAGGTAACGGTTCTCTGAGTCACACCTGGAACACAACAATGGAGGGAGAGAGAGAGAGAGAGAGAGAGAGAGAGAGAGAGAGAAGGAAAATATTAGCATACAACGAGGTTTAACCTTTTTAGACACATTTTGTGTGTGTGTGTGTGTGTGTGTGTGTGTGTGTGTGTGTGTGTGTGTGTGTGTGTGTGTGTGTGTGTGTGTGTGTGTGTGTGTGTGTGTGTGTGTGTGCGTGAGTGTGTGTGTGTGTGTGTGTGTGCGTTTTGCTGCAGGTGTTGTTCTCCTTCAGCTCTCTGTGTAGTGATTTCCCTTGACAGTGCTGTCTGGCCATAGCTTCTCTCTGTTCGACCAGAGGCGCGCGCACACACAGCGAGAACAAACACACACACACACACACACACACACACACACACACACACACACACACGCACGCATGCACGCACGCACACGCGCATGTACGTACCCCCCACATACACACGCGCGCATATATCCAGACACACAAATGTGTGCATGCACTCTTAAACAGATGAGACTGAACACCTAGAACAGTGGTGAGGCTAAACCAGCTCTAGGAGATGAACTCTAATCTGAATACAAACCCTACAGTATGTTTTCCATGGAGGAATAAACTTTCTCAGCCAATGTTTCCCATAAGGCAGTGGTTTTCAACCTTTTTGATACCAGGGACAACCATTCATTCAGCATTTGAGCCACGGACCACCATTTGAGGATATTTTCGCCCCACAGACCGCAAAACTAAAGATTTATTTTGCTTTTGTCCACAATTCCAGGCTGGGTTTGGGAAACAGTCAAACATACAGATAATTAATAAATAAATAAATAAATAAATAAATAAATAAGCCTGGGGACCACTTGGCATCCTCTTAAGGACCACTGGTGGTCCCCGGACAACCTGCTGAAAACGCCTGCCATATAAGGAATGCAAATGGGTGCCATGTTTGTCTCTACTAGGACCTTACCCGTTGTGAATATATGAACAACAAATAATGTACAGTGTAAATATATGAGCATCAAATAATGTACAGTGTAAAGTGAATTAGCAGATCATGGGTAGGTGAATTAAAGTGAATTAATAGATTATACCAATGTAAGTATGTAATTGCTTTAATGCAGGGGTTTTCAACCTTTTTGACTCCAGGGACCACCATTTATTCAGCATTTGGGCCACGGACCACCATTTGATGACATTTTAGCCCCAATGTCCTAAAACTAAAGAATTCTTTTGGTTTTGTTCACAATTCCTGGCTGGATTTAGCAAACCAAACAGTGTAGACTTAAATAGTGCTAATTCAGATGAATATTTTAACTCTTGAGAGTGTGAAATTAAGCCCAATTGACCCGCAAGGGTCCATTTGGTTTAATTTTTACATTCTCAAGAGTTACATCTGGTTAACCAACTTTCCATCATTTAGCCTGGGGACCACCTGGAACCCTCTCAAGGACCACTGGTGGTCCCCGGACCACTGGTTGAAAACCCCTGCTTTAATGTGTAGTTGTGGGTAGGCTATACTTTAGGGCAGGGGTTTTCAACCTTTTTGACTCCAGGGACCACCATTTATTCAGCATTTGAGCCACGGACCACCATTTGAGAACATTTTAGCCCCACAGACCTTGTGGGTCCATTTGGTTTCATTTTTACATTCTTAAGAGTTACATCTGGTTAACCAACTTAGCTGGGGACCACCTGGAACCCTCTCAGGGACCACTGGTGGTCCCCGGACCACCTGTTGAAAACCCCTGCTTTAGGTAAAACAGTTGTAGCAAAGCAAGGGTGCCATGCAGGAACATGGTGAAAAATCGGATAAAGTAGCTGTTTCTGTGGACATATGAAGCCAGTGGCAAGGTGTTTAGAAAGTGAAGTGGGGTCTTAATAACTGTGTTTGTGTGCGTGCGTGTGCATGCGTGTCTATGCCCAAATCAAGAAGACGCACAGTGTAACCTTATTTGTGTTACAGTATAACTCATAGATATAAGAAAACCATATGTATATTAATGCATAACGCATCGGCATCGGGCAGGGGGAAGCTCAGCTGGAGAAAATCACTGTAGGCTACTTGGTGGCAGACACGCACACACGCATCGCAAAACATGTCCCTGCCGTTGTAGAATTAACAAATATAAAAACTGCGGTCGCGTGAGATTGTAGATGGGCCACTTGAACATGCAGTGAAAAGCGACATGGAAACAAACAACTGTCCAGTTTGAACGCATGCGTGTGTGTGTGTGTGTGTGTGTGTGTGTGTGTGTGTGTGTGTGTGTGTGTGTGTGTGTGTGTGTGTGTGTGTGTGGGGGGGGGGGGGGGGGGGGGGTCCGTCTTAATTCGCAAAGTCTAGCAATGCAGTACGCTTCGCGATCACGATCTCTCACACACACACACGCTGTGTGCTTGCGTTTCCAGGGACCACCAAACGGAACAGTCCATAAGGGGTCCTGGTGCTTCCTGTGTACAGTAGCCTTGAATCAGCATCTTAAGAATACTACCTTATTTTTTCTTTGTGATTCAAGTGAAACAGAATGCCATTCCGTTTCACTTCATTATTCAGACTGAGGCCAGGCTACAGTAGCCTACTTTTATATCAATTATTTCCCACCGCGGTCCGCGCGTAGCGAGGGCAGAAAACTCTGTGAGCCGCATAGGCGTGCATACATAGACGTCAAGGGGGTTTGAGCACCCCATAGTGGCCCTCTCTGGACCAACATGCCCTTTTTTAAAAGAGCAAAAAAGACGCTGAAATGCGGTTTTCCATGCGTTTTTAACCCCCCAAAACTCAATTTTCCGCCGCCCGAATGCCGGGCGGCTAGAGTGCCCTCCTGTTTACATTTGAGCACCTGCCCTTGAAACTCTCTGTGCACGCCACTGGTGAGCCGTACTATACTGAGTAGCAGGCTGTAGCTTATAGGAGCGGCGGTGGGACATTGTTTTTGTTTCCTTGTCACACGTGCGGGTAAAAAGTGACAGCGAAAGCAAACTACTATCTTCCAGTTCAAACACATGTTCAGTTCAACAGTTCCCAAGAAGACTATAGCCTGGATCACTATATAAAGTGGGTGTCTGTCGCTCCTTTCACATAGCGTAAAATCCAGTGGTCGGAACTGTGGCTCCGTCCAGCTGCTCCAACCAACATCGCGTCGAGTAAAGTGGATCAGAAGTATATTCAGTGTCTATAAAACGGGTGAATTAACGTTCCAGCAGCCTGAGCCAACATAATATGGACAGTAGGCTGTGTTAGATCGAAACTATAAATACATACAGAGATGCAACGATACGTCCCAAAGCTTAGCGGCTGTTGCAGCTTGGGATAACATTGAGGAAATGAGGGAGGCCCGTGTGCACTGCGCATGCCACAGTATAGCCAGCGAAATTGTATGGGTCACCATTTGTTCCGGTGCTGGTGTAGCAGTGGAAATATGGCAGTGGGGTAACACGATAACGGTGGCCGTGAATTGTGTAACGTTAGGGGGCCCCGTTGGACTTTCCCATATAAACTTAATGGGGAAATTTTCGTGCACAAATAAATTCATTATAAATCAACAATGTGTTAATCTGGCCAAAGGGCTTCGTTAATCTCTTCCTAATGTTATGGTCAATGACTGTGTGAAAAATTAGAGCTATTGGTGCAGCCAGGACGGACTTATGCCTGTTTCAGACATTCATTCATTCATTCATTCAGACATGTGCTTAGTTATAGTATTAGATAAGTCAGGAGGGCAGAGAAAGTATGAAGGCTGAGTGACAGACAGTAACAAGGCGGTGAGACCCAACACAATAAGACTGGAAGGCAGAGACAGTGTAAGCCTGGCCTTTGCCTGACAGACAGTTTGAAGTGCAGTCACTTATTGGCCCGCGGCCATTTCCTGATTTCTCTCCAAGCTTCCGCATAAACTCTCTGCCGAACTCCAGTACCACAGAGGAAGCAAAAGTGAATCCACATTATGTGTCTGGCAAAAGCCAGACAATAGAGGATAGACAGACATTAGAAGGGTTTTGAGGGATACATTGTAGGATCTCAGTGGCTCAGCGGTAGAGTCACCGGATGGTAACCGCAAGGTTACCGGTTCGATCCCGGGCTCCCCCAGAGTTAGTGTCGAAGTGTGGCGCTTGAGCAAGATACTGAACCCCTAATTGCTCCTGATGCGCTAGTAAGCACCTTGCATGGTTTCCACTGCACAGTGTGTGAATGTGTGTGTGAATGGGTGAATGTGATGCACAAGCTATGTAAAGCGCCTTGGATAAAGGCACTATATAAATGCACCTTTCCCCATTACCATTTATAAACATTAAGAAAGCTGAAAAGGAGACAATAATGGAGACAAAATAGTAGGGCTGAGGGAGACAATGTAAGCATGTTCATTTTTTAAAAAATTAATAAACGGATAGTAGTCAAAGCTTAATTACTTGTTTATCAGATACACAGTAATTAATTTTTGAATCATGACTTATTCATCCCCTAATAAAACAGGGACTGGGTGTGTCTTGATGGAACCCTAACCCAAACCACACCAGAGCTTCGAATCCGTCAGTCATTGTTCAGATTAATATCCTGAATCTATACGAACTCAGGTGAACTCCCTTCGTACCATGCTGCAAGCTTGTATGCCTGCTGATTTTGAAGAGCGAACACAAAATGATTAAATGAGTCTTACACAGATGCTTTCCTGGTTTTAAGGCGGTTTCGGCTGTATATTGTTAGCTATGTCTCCATTATGACTGTCTAAAAGGGTGGAAACTTTTATTTCAGATCACCTATATGGAGTGCTTGGTGCATACATTCTTATTTTCATCTTGTACACTACGTGATCAACTTCTCTAAAATTACAACCAAAAAAAAGGTTGGTTTTCCACTTTACATGAGTGTATTTTTTTCAATGACATCACAGAGTTTCAAACAGGTGTCACGAGAATAAGGATGCTGGAAAATTAATGCCAAAGCACCATTTAAACTTGGGAACAAGGGAAGATGGATTTCTTATGAAAAAAAACAACAACAACTATCACCTGGAGCTCTTCAACAAATGAGTTAAAAGCTTTTCATTTATCAGCAGGAGACTGATGTGCTTACTGAAGATGTTGAAGTGCCAACATAAATCAAGCGTACCCGATGTACTGTAGCTAAGTGCCGAGCGCAACAGAACAGGAGGTGAGTTGTCAAGATTCCAATTTCACTTTATACAGTAAGTAAACAACAAAAACATAGGCATAAGAAAACAAATCTCATCATGATTAGCATGCCAGTATTTGCTGTATTTGCTGCAGTCTGCTGAACATTAGCGGCTATATTGTGTGCGTGTGTGTGTGTGTGTGTGTGTGTGTGTGTGTGTGTGTGTGTGTGTGTGCGCTGCGTGGGTGTGTGGCCTTATACACTAGATTGCATTTGGTCATCTGGTAAAACTTTAGAAGCAAAACAATCAGCATTATTTCCATTACAAAGCTCTCTCTCTCTCTCTCTCTCTCTCTCTCTCTCTCTCTCTCTCTCTCTCTCTCTCTCTCTCTCTCTCTCTCTCTCTCTCTCTCTCTCTCTCTCTCTCTCTCTCTCTCTCTCTCGCACACACACACACACACGCACACACACACACACACACGCACACACAAAAGCCCTGCAAAAGCATATGCAGGTTCTTGCCAAGCCTTTACCAAACTTATACATGGATGATAAATCATCCAATCCGCCGTACTGTTCACAAACACTGACTGCGTCACAATGGAACAGAGGGACGGAAGATGGGGTGGGAGGTGTGTGAGGGAAAGAAAGAAAGAAAGAAAGAAAGAAAAAGAAAGAAAGAAAGAAGAAAGAAAGAAAGAAAGAAAGAAAGAAAGAAAGAAAGAAAGAGAAAGAAAGAAAGAAAGAAAGAAAGAAAGAAAGAAAAGAAAGAAAGAAAGAAAGAAAGAAAGAAAGAAAGAAAGAAAGAAAGAACACACTCAGAGACCATGACAATGAGAGGAAAGGTGTGTGTGTGTGTGTGTGTGTGTGCGTGCGTGCGTGCGTGCGTGCGTGCGTGCGTGCGTGCGTGCGTGTGTGTGTGTAGGTTGAATGAAGAGTTAGATGAAGTGTTTGTGAATTCCTTTACGATGGGAGCTCTGTGTTGTGTCACCTCTGAATATTATAGATGTTCTATGAACCTCTGGCCAAGGACGAGGCTCATGGCCACTGCATGGCAACAACACTGTTCATGTGTTGACCCAACTCTAGTGTGAAGGTACACACATGTGTAAGAATGTATGCAGAGTGTGTTACACATTCACAAGAACTGAGGAATGATGTTAAGCGCAATACAATCCTAGGAATCTCGAGGCCCATTTCAAGAGCAAATACGAGGCCCACATATAAATTCAGCAGGCGTTTTGAATGTTCAATACTGTATCTGACAACTGATTCTGTAAATATCTTCTAAATTGTGACAGTTTTATGAAAAACCTCATTATTTCTATGTTAGAGGTCCTTGATATTTCACATCAAGGATCCCCTTGAAATCACCTGTATATGCCACCGCTCCTATCTGAAAATATGTAGTTCCAGGGACCTCCCAGGAGAAAAATAAATGTGCACTGTGGCATGAGATCCTGATGGTCAGTGTGAGCTTGGAGGCCTCCCTCAGGGTTGAGGCCCCTTTCAATTGAAACTGGTGAAACATAGCTAAGGTCTCCTATGGTTGTCCCGTTGGTGAACTCTGGCCAGGCCCTCAATCAATAGCAAAGTTTTCTTCCTGAGCAAAGATGAAGACTATAACAACCACTACCAATGGTTTCTGTATTCCTATATTTCATATTTCAGGATGGTTACAACACACATACAGTACACTCATTCAAACACACCAGGGCCGGATCTCCAAATTAAAGTGCTTACAGTATATTTAAAATGATTTGAAACAGTACTACTGCTACTAACTAACTACAGCTGTCGCACCACTAAACCGACATCATGGAAAACAGAAAACTTTCTGAGTCATACATTTAGCTTTATGCATGTTGTGTGTCTGTTGCAACTTCCACAACAACTGATGTTATTATTGATGCTTACTAAACTAAAAGTCTTGTAACCGAAAATGGTATGGATATGGCTTCATGGGGCGATGACGACCCCACCCCCATTGGGAAATGTTACATCCGGGCCTGAATCACTCAAGCACGCACACAGAGGTAGAGATTACAGGTAGCCATGATACAGTGGTGTGTGTGACTGCCACACACAAAAAGACTGCAAAATAACCAAACTAGCAGCCAGTTAGGGGATTGCATTCAGTGCGGTTTGAAAGCTAATTAAAGGTTAAACCAACACACAGGCAACAAACAAGCAAACAGACGTGCTAAAAAGAGAGAGACCACAGTGGAGGAACTTTATGCTCAGGCTAATAATACTATGCCATTTCACAGGCTCCCTATTTGTTCTATTAAAGTATCCTGCACTCTCATGTTTAAAGCTGTTGTTGCCTCCGCTACTACCCAGGATACATACTGGAGAGTCAGCCTCTAGTTACATGGTTTTAATTTAACTACTTAACAGATTTACCATGCGTTTTGCTGTGATTGATTATTCTGTTGTCTGTTTATCACGTGAAATAGCCGTGTTGTCCTTTTTATTCTATTAGCATAGATTGTCTTGCTGGCCACCATCTCATAACTTGCTATTTTAGGTGTTTTGTGACCCAGAAACCACCTCACACACTTCACAACTATAATTGATAAATTATGCTGAACATCTTTCGATGCATTTATATCTGAGCCCTGGAAACAGTGAAATCATCTCATCTTATTTTTGCCCTTAAAGTAGACACTAGACACCTCAAGCTGTCTTTGGTACCATTCATTTTCAAAAATTCTGTAAAAGAGTTAAGTTTTGGGGTGAAATGAATTGAATTGAATTGATTTGAGGGCAATGAGTTATTGCTATTGTGATCCATTCCAAATGAAAAAAAGCACATGGGTGGAATATTTATTTTAGGTCGACAATGTTTACCACAATATGATATACTACTACTATTACAGGGACTCCCTATAATTCCGACATCCCATTACTCTGACTGTATGTGGTCTTGTGTGCGGTTAGGTCTAGGGAAAGGATTAGTAATACGGCAAGTCAAGCATACAGAGGCTGTTTTTGGTTACAGGACGTTCAATAGGCAAGTAAGCATCAATAATAGCATCAGTTGTTGTTGAAGTTGCAACAGACACGCAGCATGCATAAAGCTAAAGGTCTGACTCCGAGAGTTTTCTGTTTTCAATGATGAAATACTGTTGGTTTAGCGTTGCAAAAATTGTAGCGCTTCAAATCATTTTAATTATAAGCAAACAATTAGAAATATGTTTGAAATTTGGATCTAGGCCCATGCCTAGATCCAATGGCCCTGCTTGAATGGCCCATGCCTCGATGCAATGGGTTTATGAATGTACATGTGAATGCAAATGAACAGCAATTCACAATCTATTTAAAGCGCTTTGGATAAAAATGATATTTTCCTTGGCTTTTTTAACAAAAACAAAAGGACCCTTAACGCTTGACTGTGGAAGTAAACTGCCTGTTCATAACCAAAATGACAAACAAATGGACATGCATTCACTAAAACAGTGGTTTTAGCACAGATATAACGAGGAGAGAATTAGAGAGAGACAGAATGAGAGAGACAAACAGAGAGAGGGGGGAGAGAGACAGAAATACAAAGCTGTGTAAATCAAAGGTGAAAGCAACTGCAGGGCTCAATGCACATTGCACACAAACACACACACGCGCGCATGTGTGCATGCCTCCTCTGTGCGTGCGTGCACACACGCACGTGTGAGTTTGTTAGGTCTCTGTTGATATGAGCCTGCCTTCACCAGAATAATGAAATATGTGCACAACGTGCTGAAAAGGACCATTACACTCAAAACCTGCTCCAGACAAATGATGAGCAATACTGTCTAGTCTAGTAACACACACACACAAACACACACACGCAGGCATGCATGTGCGTGTGTGCGAGTGTATGAATTATGTACTGGTCATGCAGTATGTCAGTGGTTTTCAACCAGTGGTCCAGGGACCACCAGTGGACCTTGAGAGGGTTCCAGGTGGTCTCCAGCTAAGTTAGTTAACCAGATGAAAAGTTGTTTAGCCAGATGTAACTCTTGAGTGTAATTAAATTAAACCAAATGGACTCTTGTGGGGCCATGTGGTTTCATGTTTACACTCTCAAGAGTTAAAATATTCATCATCCTAAATTAGCACGGATATTCTTCATCCGTTTAATTAACACATAGACTGCGATCGCGTGTGCGTCCTTTTCTGCCCTATGCCACGGCTAAAGCCAGTGGATTCGGTAAAAACCCTTATTTTGAAGCGCCAGATTTCCTAAACATCATGTGTGATGACGTCATGCTGTTTCTGGTGTCTTGACTAACCTGTTCTCTCACGATCTGAGCAAAAAGTTCCAGGTCAAAAGTCAGGAAGTGACGTCCAGCCCTAGTTGATTTACCCGTGCGCCCACGACATTCAGGGGCAGATTCTCAGGAGAGGCTTTTCAATGCATTGGATTGAATGGGTGTGAATAGGACAACGTTTGTCCCATTCGCACCCAATGGTCATTTGACTTTGTACTAGGACCTTACCCGTTGAGAATATATTAACACCAAATGATGTCCTCATAATAGATATAGAACATTTCCTTTGCAGTGTCTCATCTTGGGTCGTCTCGGTGGCGAAAGAGACCCATTTGCTCCGAGATCGCAACAAGACCAAGACAAGGGCGAGACCAAGACGAGACCACGAGACAAAAATGAATTGCAGAGTGGTGAGACCGAGGCAAGACCAAGACCGAGACAACCAAAATTTGTCTTGAGACTGTACTCGAGACAAGACAACGTCTCGAGAACTACAAGACTAGTATATAATTTATATGGAGACTATTCTGGCATGCATACTGTTCTATAAATCCTACTGGTGTCACTGATGATGATGTCACACTCTGACAAGCTAACGAATGTAGCAGTACTTCAAAAAGTACTTCAAAAGTGTGTGAGTGTGTGTGTGTGTGTCTGTGTGTGGGGGGGGGTCACTTCATGCCCAGCATGAAGTGAACTGAGACAGTGGTAAGGGAGGCGATGAAGCCGCCCCCATACCATTTTCAGGGTTGTTTTAGGTTGTTTTGCACTTGGTGGGGCAGCCTGGGCATTTAGGGGGGCATTGCCCCCCCATGCCTATGCCTAGATCCGCCCCTGCCTTTGAAGATTGTTACATGTGTTTCCTCCGCAGTGTGAGGCTATAGGTTCGGTACAAAGTGTAGACAGTGAGATGCGGCTGAAGCAGATGTGTAAGTTAAACCACAATAGATAATGGGCTACCTGTGCACCAGAACAGCCTAACGATCATCGTGCACTCAGTGCAATGGAGTCACAACAACTCACAATGCTTTAAACGTGCAACTGTAAATGTCAAATCTGAAAAAAAAGTGAAAGTATACAAAATAGTATGCAAAAAGTGTATGCCAGCATTCAGCAGTCTCATGAAAAAGCAGTTTCATGGGATTGGGAATGGTCTGATTTTACATATGAGTTATAAAATGTTTTAGAATAGTTTTAATAGTAAACGAAAAATAGCCAAACAAAAATAAAGCATTAATTATATCATCTCTGTCTGAGAAAACAGTTGCAGGTCAACAAACTCCATGTCACACTTTGAGGTTGTTGATCTGCTACACACACGCGCGCACGCACGCACACGCACACGCACACGCACACACACACGCACACGCACACACACACACACACACACACACACACACACACACAGTGTGCTGTACAGGCACTAGATTTATGGATGCAGCATTTTTCAGTCGGTCTTTGCCAAGCCATTTAGAATATTACAGAGCTGCAAGCCTGGCAGAGGCAGGGGCACGCGCAAACACACGCACACACGCGCGCACGCGCACGCACACACACACACAGCCCCCTGTATTGTGTATACCCTCCACACTCTACACACACACACATACACACAGATAATCCTCAGTCTTCACTCAGACGTATAAATAATCCCCAGGGAAACCTTTGCCAGCCCCTGTTCCACATTACACATGCACAAACACAATCCCTATTCAGGTCTTCCTATGAGCGCGTGCATGTGTGTTGTGCCATTTGTGTGCATACAGGTACATGCGAGTGTGTGTACGTTGTGTTTGTGGCGGCTGTCTTCTGGTGGAAGCGCTCCATTATGCAGATACTGTATATATATATATATATATATATATATATATATATATATATATATATATACACCAGTGGTTTTCAACCAGTGGTCCAGGGACCACCAGTGGTGCTAAACTATGTAATGTAAAGTTGGTTTCATGTTTACGCTCTCAAGAGTTAAAATATTCATAATCTGAATTAGCACCAAGTCTACACAATTAGAGAATGGATCTGTCTGTTTGACTGTTTTGTTTCTCAAATCCTGCCTAGAATTGTGGACAAAACCCAAATAAATCGTATAGTTTTGGGGTTCTGTCTGTGGGGGTGAAAATGTCATCAGATGGTTGTCCACCACGGCTCAAACACTGAATAAATAGTGGGCGGTGGGATCCAAAAAGGTTGAAGACCACTGACATATACAGCAGGGTTGGTGTGTTTCACTCACAGCTGACACTGGTCTCCTTTGATGCCCTTGGTGGTACAGAAACACTTGCCGCTGCTGAGATGACAGACGTTGGCATGGCTGTTACACCTGCAGGCTGCAGACAGAGAGGAGAGAGAGAACACAGAGGGACATGATACACACATTTTAATCATTTATTTATGTCCACATAGGAGACACAATACAAGGGACACAAATATTTACACGGTGCAGTACAGGATACAGTCAACAGAACGTGGGCAAGTACCTATACACACTAGAGTTCTCAAACTCTTCCCGGACCCGACCAGAACCGGAAACAGGCCCGACAGGTCCTAACCAGTAGGACCCAGTTGGGCCTCAGGCTCCATGAAAAAAAATATTGAATTATTTTATTATAGTAAAAATAATAGTTATTTTCTGTATGTACCTATTCTGAAAATAGTGCTGATTGGCATTTCACTTTTACTCTGTGGAGAATTCTCAAATTCTGCCCAAACCTGACAGTTTAGGGCCGGGTCGGGCCTAAAATGTATTCAATATAATCGGCCAGGCAAAGCTTCGGGCCTGATCAGTTAGAGCCCAGTTAGGGCTGGGCCTTAATTTTCAGGCCCGTTGAGACCTCTAATACACACCCCTCAGGGGTACAAGTAACAGCATCGTCGCCTATTTTCCGGCTACCAATAGTAGAAGCGACTGCACAGAATTTTGCAAGCCTTTTGGCTGCTTTTTTGTTGACCTCCCAAGTTGTTGTAAGCCTCTTACAACCTACCTATGTACATGTCCTCTATTGCCAAAGATAAACACAAATAGATTGCACCTATAACCTAGCTCTATGATGTCTGTATAAGTGGCTGGTATTTAATGACTTTGGTCATAAAGGTTTCCTCCATGCTAGAATCAAAGGTGCAATCAGGCCACTTCAAGAACGTAAAATGATCTGTTCTCTCCATCGACAACAATAATATCTGCTGTATTAGCAGAGAGATGTGCAAAGATTTGGGGATTTTCAGTACAGAGTTGAAACATAGAAGGTTTGACACAAACAAAAATGTTTAATGTTTGCAAAATGTCCTTTGTTATGAGATCAACTATTCTATCATGACACACACACACACACACACACACACACACACACACACACACACACACACACACACACACACACACACACACACACACACACACACACACACACACACACACACACACACACACACACACACACACACACACACACACACACACACACGGTTAGACTTGCTGGGGGGATCCAGGCCTGTGCTTTTGAAGTCCCCCCATCTGGTCATGCATTTGTATCACCGTCAGTGGGAATAGTTTCTTTTTTGTTTGTCTGTTTGTTTTTTTTATCCCTGAAGGTTTTGGCCAGATTGAATTAAACACATTCATTTCCTTTTGGGAAATATTTAGTTGCATAATAATATCACAGTTTATATTTGTTTTAAGTTACCTTAATTATTCACTTGTGAAAGTTAGTTTTACCGGTGTCATCAACTAGATACACGGGTAGCTAAATAAAAAGCCTGCACCAACACACCGTCTTCTGGGTACAAAGACACGGACACAACTTGAGCTGTTTCTTCTTCTTGGCGGATGCAGAGTGAAAGTGCAAAGTCATTCTGCTCTGCTGAGGCTTGTGTTGGAGCAATATGAGCTCACGGTTCTCATTTTAGATGTCTTAAACTAACGCTGTGATTCAATGTACACTTGACATAATTAGGGATCCAAGCTGTGAATGCTGCAGGATCCTTGTTGTTTTTGTTCTCATTATTTCTGTTCTCTGCTGCTAAAAGTGTTGAGCGTACAGCACAGACCTACAGACAGTAAGAAAGACTCAAACTGGCAGCTCTGAGCCCCCACCGCTCTGGAAACCTGGAAACCACACAAATCACAGTGTGACGATCACACAGTTCCTTATAGCGCAGGGGTTTTCAACCTTTTTGATGCCAGGGACCGCCATTTATTCAGCATTTGAGCCACGGACCACCATTTGATGACATTTTCACACCAAAGACCTAAAAATAAAGAATTCTTTTGGTTTTGTTCACAAATCCAGGTTGGATTTTGCAAACAAAACAGTGTAGACTTCTTACTTAAATAGTGCTAATTCAGATGAATATTTTAACTCTTGAGAGTGTGAAAAATGAAACCAAATGGACCCGCAAGGGTCCATTTGGTTTCATTTTTACATTCTCAAGAGTTACATCTGGTTAACCAACTTTCCATCATTTAGCCTGGGGACCACCTGGAACCCTCTCAGGTACCACTGGTTGTCCCCGGACCACCTGTTGAAAACCCCTGTTATAGCTCAGAGACTCTGCTACAGCTTTAGGTAGTCATATAAGAAACTAGATCTGCACTCAGTAGAGTGCCAACTTGCGTATTGTGCACAAGTAGGCCATGGGTTACTTTCACGCGAGCAGAGCGAGTGATCCAAAAACCAAAACAAAAACACTTTCACACAGTGTAAAGACATTAAAAGAAGAATGATTGGCCAGATGAGATGATGTATGATGAACGGCACCCCTCACTTCACACAAGTGTGATTTCATTTCACTTTATTTTATTTTAAGTAAACTGAACATAGTTGTCTCGTAATGTGTAAGGGGACAAACAGTGCATGTACCATGCGGCAGGAGGTGAAAACCAGACAAATTACATAAAAAAGTATGTAATATAGATGATTTACTACTTTTGTTGTTATTGATCTGTATGGTGCCACGGGCCAATAAAAAACTCGATCGACCAGTCAATACATGCACATAAAAGTCAGAGTTAGACAGGATCTCACATGAAACGCATAAAAGACATAAATAAAAGATTAAACCTCCTCTCATCACATTTTCATTGATTTCTAATGACGTCCCAACATTACTTTTTCATCAAACAAATTGAATTCACAAGCATTGATATTTCTCTTGAGAAGTGAATGACAAGCATAAAATATTCCCCCTGCCTGTTTGGGATGTTTCAGTTTGAGAGCAGTGGATGTATGATGCAGTAAAATCAATGTTCAATTTCTGTTCTAAATGTTTAACCTGTTTTGTGGTTTTCACTTTGCTCTCCCAAAGGGGAAATGTGGAAGTTGAAGGGAGGCTAAATTACTGATAGTGGAGACAGTGGAGTAAAACTGAACATTGAGGGTTTTACTTAAATTAGTTCACAGATATCATTGGGGTACCAAACAGGGTTATGTTGCCAGTACGTTTACGTTTGCAGTGCGTTCAGCGACGCATGAATTTCATTGGCTTTAGCCTAAATCAGCCAAGTATCGGCCAAGAACCTCAATGATATTTATCTTTTCGGCTGACATTGCCCCGCCCACTTTTCAACCATCGCCTATTCACTTGCTATCGCCAGAATCGGCAGCTCTAATAGACAGATAATGGAGTTCAGGAAGTATTCTCTGTCCATCACTGATCGTCGGCTCCTGTTAAAACGTACCGTAATGCTCAAAAAAATTAAAAAAGGTTGAGAATCACTGCTCAGTACAGCACCGCAACTAAAACAGCCACTGCCCCTAACTAAAACAGCCACTTACACCAGTATAGCAAAGAGGTGTGGCCCTAAGGTACTTACACTAGTATAGCAAAGAGGTGTGGCCCTAAGGTACTTACACTAGTATAGCAAAGAGGTGTGGCCCTAAGGTACTTACACTAGTATAGCAAAGAGGTGTGGCCCTAAGGTACTTACACTAGTATAGCAAAGAGGTGTGGCCCTAAGGTACTTACACTAGTATAGCAAAGAGGTGTGGCCCTAAGGTACTTACACTAGTATAGCAAAGTGGTGTGGCCCTAAGGTACTTACACTAGTATAGCAAAGTGGTGTGGCCCTATGGTACTTACACCAGTAAAGCAAAGAGGTGTGGACACACGTGTGTCCATGAACTTGACTTGAGACGAGTGTGGACAGTGATAAAGAAGAACACGTCACACAGCAGGTTGATGCACTCTTTGTGCCTGAATCAGCAATGTCTCAGTCAGAATTGATCTTTACCACAGTGCACACATTCAATTTACGTTGTCAAGACTGCGGGAGGGAGCGATCGAAAACACCGGGGCCTCAAGATCATCCAGAGCTCTCTCTCTCTCTCTCTCTCTCTCTCTCTCTCTCTCTCTCTCTCTCTCTCTCTCTCTCTCTCTCTCTCTCTCTCTCTGTCTGTCTCTCTCTCTGAGCCAAGTATCAAAATGTAACATGGGCAGTGAGCCATGAGACGGGGAAAAAAAAGTATTAGACATTGATTATTTTGATGTGAGCTGACAACACGATATGGCTTATATCCACTGACATGCTTGTCGTAAGCCATAACGAAGCTGTTCTAAAACAACAACCCTGAGAGTTGATTAAAAATGTTATCAAAGTCGATCCAATGAAAAAGAATGTGCTGGTCCCTGGTGGGAAGCTTTTTCTGCAGAGCCGAATGGATGTATAAAATGCACCGCATGGCATCCCAGCCCAGTCACAGTAATACCAATGTGCACAGCGGAGTGTGTTTGCATGTTGGCCAGATGTCCTCAGTGAATGTCAGTAGAAGGGAGAAGAATGTAAGGCCTACATTTTCGCCACCGGTAAACCCCTTAAAGGGGAATTTCCTTTTTTTTTTCTTTCAGGGGTCGGAAAGAAAAATCATTAACATGGTGAAATACATCTTGCTGATGTCATCAGATGTATTTCACCATATTAATGATTTTTTTTTCAGACCTCCATTTTTAGGAAATACAGAATTGGGGGAACTTTTTTATCATGTCCACACAACATCTCTAAGGTGAATTAATGACATATAAAAATGTTGAAAATGGGTGGATGTCAACTTATTTGTCATTTTAAACAATAGTTAAAATGGCCAGTCCACAAGCTCACAACATGTGAAAAGATTGCCATGCTGTACTATTCCAAAATGTTTTTCAAAATACAGTTGTAATAAAAAAAAGTTAAGGGGTTTAGTATGTAACGAAAATGGAGCCCACACCGTTTGTTTCTGGGTTTGGATGCTTTTTAAGGTTTGTTTTGGCTTTATTGATAGTTAGAGTGAAGATTGATAGGAAAGAGGGACAAGGTGAAGGGAAGAGTTAATACAGCAAGGGTCGTCATGGACGGGACTCGAACACGCGACGCGCCGTCAGGCCAGAGCCTAGAGGTGGCATGTGTCTGGACCATTAGGTGGTTTTGTGCAGAGTAAACATGTTTAAATGTCATCAGAGCAATAAGTAGCACAATCAATAATTATGTCGCAATGTTATGCTCTTAATGCAATTAAAGAGGCTGGAATAAAAAAAACTGCAAGCCCTCCAGCAGATGCATGTCTTAAAAAACTAAGCAAAAAACACTCCTTTATTAGTACCTGTTATGTTTGTTTATTAAGCACTATGCTGTTTCCAAAGTGCATAATGGAATTTCAATTAAAAACAGCAACAACTAAAACAACTAGATTCATTCTTGAAGGAGATGAAGACAAAATACTTTAAAGTAAAAAAATATTTATTATTTGGGCTTTCCCCCACATGTTTTCTTCAGCACTGTTTTTTTGTGTTGCTGCTGTTGTTAAGCAATTATCGTTCAATAATAAGCTCATCAATAAATGGTGCAATGATATTTTGCTATGTCCCTGCAAGGCAGTCTAATGACAATCATTTATTGTTCTTTCCACCCCGTCTGTAAACATAAAATCCACCGTAAACCAGCAATATAAACAGCCTCCCCTTTTATCACACACACACACACACACACACACACACACACACACACACACACACACACACACACACACACACACACACACACACACACACACACACACACACACACACACACACACACACACACACACACACACACACACACACTGAGTGCTTCAAGCAACAGTTTTGACAGCCATCTCCGCAACACTGACGTGAAATCGACTACATTACTCTCCAAAAGTGAAACTGAAATTAGTATGTCAGCAGACAGCTTAGTGGTAAAACGCCTCACAGAAGTCTTACAGTCTGTCTCTCCTGTACCGTCCCTCTTACACCTTTCCTATACAGTCTGTCATGCACATACTGTCTGTCTCACAGCTTTGTCCCTTATATACTGTCTTATGCTGCTCTCCTTTATTACTGTCTGTCTCTCTTCTATACTGTCTTCTTAAAGGGGCATTCCACCCATTTTCAACATTTTTTCTGGAACATTGTTCCATTTGTACGCTCTCAGAAAAAAAGAAGCGTCTAAAGAAATCCATTAACATGGTGAGAATACATCTTAGTGATGTTTCACTATGCTATTGGTTTTATTCAGACCTCCATTTCTTGGGAACAGCACCTCTAGGGTATACTAATGACATATTATTAGAATGTTGAAAATGGGTGGAAAACCCCTTTAAGTGCTTTTTTTTTCTGGTGCCCACCTCTCTCAACTTGAGAGTGAATTCTCTTTTTGCTACAGTTTCTGTGTATGGTCCTTGAGAGGTTTGTCCCCAGCTGAGTTCTCCTCAAGAGTTAAAATATTCTTCATCACAATTAGCCCAAGGCTACACAACTAGAGAATGTAGAAGATTAATAGTCATTTTGATCTGTATGTTTGGCTGTTTTGTTTCTGAAATCCAGTCTGGAATTGTGGACAAAAACAAAAGAAATCTTTAGTTTGTGGCTCTGTGGGGGTAAAATGTCATCAGATGGTGGTCCCTGGCTCAAATGATGAACAAATAGTGGGGCGTGGAATTAAAAAGGTTGAAAACCCCTGGTGTATAGGATGACTGGCTCAGAAGGTAGAGCAGGTTGGCCAACGATCTGTGGGGGTCAGCGGTTCAAATCCTGGTTACTCCTGTCTACATCACGAAGTATCACTTCACTATGTCACGTTTATTATTGTCTGCTAAAAGTTTAGATTTAGGCAATTAGATTTTTTTTATAATGACATGTGTAAAAACAAATCTGATACTCCAGTGGGGAGGTATATGTGACAAATGACAGTTATGTTGTCATTCCATATGAGCTGTTAAAACAAATTTAACAAATGACATTCATTGTGAGTTTCCTTGATACTTTCTCTGCTATGTAAAGTGTTGTGATGTCTGCTGCTCCCACGGGAAAGGCAGTATATCTCACCTCCTCGTCTCTCTCTTTCTCCCCATTTCTCCCTTGATGTTTGCCTATACTGTACTGTATGTCGATCAAAACAGTGAAACTTTCGAGGGCCCTCTGAGCTGCGTTGGACTCTGTTACACCATGAAAGTAATAGAAAAGCACCACCATTGCACTGTCACCGTTTGAAGTTCTGAGCAGATCAAAGTCAGTCTTTCACAAAAAAATATTAACTTGACTGTATGTCAAGGCCTGTCAAAGATTTCTGTAGTAGTGTGTGTGTGTGTGTGTGTGTGTGTGTGTGTGTGTGTGTGTGTGTGTGTGTGTGTGTGTGTGTGTGCGTGTGTGTGCGTGTGTGTGCGAGAGAGAGAGAGAGAGAGAGAGAGAGAGAGAGAGAGAGAGAGAGAGAGAGAGAGAGAGAGAGAGAGAGAGAGAGAGAGAGAGAGAGAGAGAGAGAGAGAGAGAGAGAGAGAGAGAGAGGTTTTAATTTAGGTTAGTGGTTAACAACTAGTGGTTTTGACACCAGGGACCAATATTTAGTAAGCATTTGAGCCACAGACCACCATGAGGACATTTTAGCCCCACATACCCCAAAACTAAAGATTTGCATACAGATCAAAATGACCATTAATCGTCTTCATTCTCTAGCTGTGTGGACTTGGGGCTAATTCAGATGAAGAATATTTTAACTCTTGAGGGTGTAAACATGAAGCATTTTTTACACTCTCAAGAGTTACATCTGGTTAACCATCTTTCCATCATTTAGCCTGGGGACCACCTGGAACCCTCTCAAGGACCACTGGTGGTCCCCGGACCACAGGTTGAAAACCACTGGGTTAGGACTGCAGCATGCGCTTGTTCTGAGTTGATCAGTTCCCTTTTAGCATCCTCCTGCCACTCACTCACACTCTCTCTCTCTCTCTCTCGCACACGCGAGTCGCTACACAATGGACCCAGTCATTCCTTTTAGTCTATCAAGTCTCTCTAAGTGTCTCTGCTGCTGCTCTTTCTTTCTACGCCAAAAGAAACACTCAGCCTCTCCACGCTGTCTGCAGCAGATACTATTGGAGTGAAGTGTCAGGAATAACTGAACAATTGAGTTTTGAGAGAGAGAGAGAGAGAGAGAGAGAGAGAGAGAGAGAGAGAGAGAGAGAGAGAGAGAGAGAGAGAGAGATGAAGAAAGAGACAGAATGGGAGAGATGGAGAGGGGGATTGAAGGGATGGAGTGGACGAACGGGAAAGCCCATCACCCAGAGCATTTGCTGACAACACAGAAATAAGCTGCAATAAAAAAGGCTGTTCTCTTATAGAGGAGGAGGGCTGGTTTGATATAAATCATATTTGCGGTGACTTGTGTGAGCCCCCCAAAGAGAATGCACAATTTCTCAGGCTGCTGCCTTCTGTACACGCGCGCGCGCGCACACACACACACACACACACACACACACACACACACACACACACACACACACACACACACACACACACACACACACACACACACACACACACACACACACACACACACACACACACACACACACACACACACTGTTGTTTTGCTTGTTGTGTTCCACTTTGTTTGGGGCAGAGTATAGGCGATATAAGACAGGAGGAGGTTTATGAACATGTGTGTGTGGGAGTGCACATGGACTTGCATGCGTGCACATGTGTATGATGTTACGTGTTCTCGCCTGTGCCCATTGGCTGTAAGTTTGTGTGTTTATGCATTTGTCACTATGTGTACTGTATGTATGTATGTATGTATGTATGTATGTATGTATGTATGTATGTACGCACGCATGCAGGATGCAGGGTCAATTATGTAATGTACGTAACTGTGTGTGCATGCAGGGGAGTGTGTGTGTGTGTGTGTGTGTGTGTGTGTGTGTGTGTGTGTGTGTGTTGTGTGTGTGTGTGTGTGTGTGTGTGTGTGGGTGTGTGCGCGTGTGTCTTTGCGTGCGCAAGTCTGTGTGTCAGATAGCGAGAGAGAGGTGAGATGATGAGACAAAGGGGTGATTAAGAATATTTTTCCCAGATACTATAGTTGATATTTCCTCCCTGTGGTTCTCATCAGGGGCCAAAGCACTTCAGTATATGTTAATGGTGAAATCACAGACCCTCGTGGCGTTCCAAACATCCTAGCCCTCGTCTGCCACTTCCTCACAGTATACAGTTTGACTTCAGAACTAGCGGACTCAAACGCACCCACACTGCATCTGAAACGCTCCCTCCCTGCTGCAGTGGCTGCCGTTTTCCTCTCAAAATTAGTTCACTACAACCTCTCTCAAGCGCAAATGTAAAAGTAGTACCGGTACTTATGGAAGGAATTTTATTCCATTATATTTTGCATGATAAAGAAAACAATAAAATGGCAAGTGATAAAACATTGTTTTAAAATGCCATGCACATATTTTTCCAGTGCATATGGCATTCTCTGTTGATGGATTTGGAAGAAATTTCTGATTCCAAAAATTCACCAATGTGTAATGTCCATTATATTAACAGTGGAATGAATGAGCCTGGCTCCCCAGCGGACAGGGCTTACTGCATATTTTATTTTTTAAGGAAAAGATATTGGCAGATAACTAAAGAGGCAATTACATACATGGTGATACATATTACTCACAGTAGGCCTGCAATACATTACACAGGCATTTAATGTACTGTATGTGTTTACCTTGCTTATTGTAAAAGTGCATACTAAATGTATGTAGGACGTTTTTCTTTTCTTGCAACACACATGTGTCAGGTATTAGCCTCCACACCCAGGCTTTCTTTTTCGTCTGCATTGCACAAAAACAGAAAGCCTGGACCAGTTTGTTATCCACAGTGGCCTTTAAGTGGGAGTCAACCATGCAGTGTGGGCGTGGCTCCAAATGATGTGACGTAGCACAGCAGGGGAGGGGTGTATGACGACACGTTGGTGAGATCAAATCAGATCAGCTCATCTGCCGTCTGATAAATCATTTCAGGTTAGGGTAGAGCACTATAAAGGAGAGTACTGACACGATTTGATCTTGTGATTTGCGCTTCGCGGCCTGCAATGGAGCTCTGCTGTCAATGCAAGTGAATGGCTGAGAGTGGTTTGTTTGGAACTATCCTAGGTGGTTTGTTTGGAACCAGCAGGAGTCACTTGTGCTTTTCAGCCAATAGCCGCCGTCACATGTTGCATTGGGAGTCAACGAGAGTGGAAGTACTCTCCTTTATAGTACTCTAGGTTAGGGCTATGATAAAGAGAGAGGATAAATTACGGGGGTGTGTCGCAGGCTGGTTCCGGAGGTTTGCACATGCGCAGTGTAAACAGGAACTGCTATGGTGGAATTTGATTCGACCATAGCAGTTCCTGTTTACACTGCGCATGTGCAAACCTCCGGAACCAGCCTGCGACACACCCCCGTAATTTATCCTCTCTCTTTATCATAGGGTTAGGGTAGGCTGGTCAGGTAAAAATCATTGGTTGAATGAAGTGTGCCTTTGTATATTACTAAATAATCACAGAAAATGCTAAATTGCAGTCTGGAAGGTAGGGGGGGGTGGTTAGAGGGTTATCTTGTTTGTGCAGGCAGGTATGGACCGCTTGATCATAAAAATGGCCCTTATAATAAAATTGTGGTAATATATGATATTCATGGTAACCGTTTAACAAAAGCAATGAAACTCAAGGTTGTGATAAAGTGGTTATAGTGGTTCATGTGATGAGCCTATGCTACAGCACAGCCATGCCACTAACGCGGATAAAGCACTCCCTCTTGTGTGTTATTGCAAAATTATGGTAGTTCTCTGCCTAGTGTAGGCCTGTTGGTTTATTGTTTTGCCTCTGCCGGCAGAGGTGTTTGAAAATCACATATTGCAACGTTATTATGACAACCCGAGGTCACACAGCACTCCATATAAGACCTTGTTAACACGTTTTGGTTGTTTAGAAATGTAAAAATGAAAGCAAATTAGGCCTACATAAACTACTGTGAATTATTCTGACCTAATGTGATCAAACTACCATTCTGAAAACAGCTGCGCATGTCACCATTAAGTTGGTGAAAGTATCATTAATCATGCCCGGATGTAACATTTCCCAATTGTGGGGGCAGGTGAAAATGGTATGAGAGGCGCTTCATCGCCTGTGGTGCGAAGCGACACGGGCGATGAAGCGCCCCTGATTTTTGGTTACAGGACTTTTATTAGGCAATTAAGAATCAACGATAACATCAGTTGTTGTGGTTGAAACAGGTGCGCAGCATGCATGAAGGCATAACGGTTGTAGATGAAGAAAAGGTGTTGATTTAGTGGTGCAACATTTGTAGTTAGGTAGTAGCAGTAGTAGTGCTACCATCATGTTTGGTGGGACAATCTGGGCAGTGGGCATTTAGGGGTGCATGAACCCTCCCCCCGATGCCCATGCCTAGATCCGTCCCTATCATTAACACGTCCTCCTAATATTAGCACACTAACAGTCTGTCGCGTCTATAGATGACTCTTGCACTATTTTCTCATAATCAGCACCAAGTCTCAACACATCAATCAGTGCCAATTAACACCATTCCTCCCAGCTGGGTCCTTAAGCCACAGGTACTCTGACAATGATGGGAATCAGTTTATTACAAGTAAGGTGGGTGAACTGTTTAATTGTGAGGGTACATCTGTGGAGTTAAATGATAGAGAATTAAATAGCTTAAATAGCTCACAATCATTATTCTCTTCAGTGTCATCTCATCACCACACACATTTTTTAAAAATATTACAGCAATTTATTTTTGTATTATTTACTATAGTTCTACTAGACCCTGGGGCGTTTTGCCATTAGGCAGACTAGGCAGTTGCCTGGGGCGCCATAAGGGGGGGGGGGGGGTTCACTGGGGTGACCACCAGATATGCTTTAAAAGGATCCCAGGCTAATAGGCCTCATATGAATAAATGCTTTATACTTGTCCTCTTTGACTAGAATTAAACATTTAAAAAACACATACGGTATATGTTCATTAGTTTATAGTTCATATTTTTATCCTTTCGGGGGCGCCATTTTACTGTGCCTGTTACAGGGATGACATCACAGGAGATTTGCCCTGGAGGGAAAATTTGCTTAGAAATTGCTTAGAAACGCCACTGACTAGACCCCTGAAAAAAATATGGTTGTGCTTTAAAAGCTCGCTGTGTTTAGAGTGAATAAAAACCGCTGCCACAACCATGTATTTCTATGGATGTTGATATTGTTTTGCCACTCAGTCACTCTGAGGACAGGGGACACGCCCCCATGTGCAAACTCTCCATAAACCAAAGGGCTGCCTGCCTGCTGGGCCAATAGCTAGTGTCAGGTGCGGATTGCCACATATTTTCCCACCGGGACAATTTTGCCTTTGCCAGGCCACCCTGGGGGCGGCAGCTGGTTAACTATTCACCATGTGAATTAGCCCAACGTAGTCTACACAACTAGAGAATGTAGAAGATTAATGGTCATTTTGATCTGTATGTTCCAGGCGAGTATCTAGCACATTATAGTGCATTTTGGAAGTGCCACTAGTGCATTTTGGATCTTGTCCAGCAGGCCACTAGATGGCGCAGGCCACCGGGAAAACTCCCTGTACTCCAGATGGCCAATCCGCCCCTGGCTAGTGTTACCGCCACCTGCCTGTCCTGTTGGCTAGCCAGACCACAGCAGCAGGCCAGCCCTATGAACACAACCATGTCACTGGAGTGTGGAGTTCGCTCTCCACACTCTGACACAATTAACACCTTGACGCCAAGCTGCAACAACAGCCATGAATAGCTTCACAATCACAATCCACGTTTTGTCACATTACAGGTGAGAGCCACCGAAAGCAATGCTCAACCGTGACCGTTTTGCATGACAGTCGACCGTTTCTCCTACTAAACCAAACCCTAAACATAACTAAACATAAACTTAGTAAAACCTATGCTTAAACCTAACCTTAACCATCGACCATTATGCAAGCCGTCACGACTGTGCAAAACGGTCGACTGTTATGCAAAGTAGTTGAGTGTTCTGCAAAACAGTAACGGCTGTTATGCAAAAGTGTCGTGACAGTTATAAAACCGTTGTGACCGCCGCCCGTGGAGGTGGAGCATTGCTTCCGCCCCTCCTGTGACAGGTACACAGGTGTAGGTGTGAGGGAAACTGGGTGAAATGTTCTTTTTTATTGGAAACTTGGCAAGGTTCAGACATCAGTCAGAGAAACAAAGGACAGAGCAGTGGCCAAGCAGGATTCACCTTTTCAATGAACAGAAAGACCATCGGAATTTTTCTGTTAACTTGGGCTGTTGCCCTTGCATCAACGCTATAGTACAGCGGTTTTCAACCAGAGGTCCGGGGACCACGAGTGGTCCTCAAGAGGCTTCCAGGTGGTCCCCAGCTAACCAGATGTAACTCTTTGAGAGTGTAAAAAGGAAGCCAAATGGACCTGCAAGGGTCCATTTGGTTTCATTTTTACGCTCCCAAGAGTTAAAATATTCATCATCTGAATTAGCCCAAGTCTACACAACTAGAGAATGTAGGAGATTAATGGTCATTTTGATCTGTATGTTTGCCTGTTTTGTTTCTCAAATCCAGCGTGGAATTGTGGACAAAAGCAGAAAAGAAATCTTTAGTTTTGTGGTTTGTGGGGCTAAAATGTCCTCAAATGGTGGTCTGTGGGTCAAATACTGAATAAATAGTTGTCCCCGGTACCAAAAGGTTGAAAACCACTGCTATAATACGTAGGTCACACCCACATGCGTTCACAGTCGCACACACCCAACAGGGGGGGTCCCCCCCTAAATGCCCTGACTGCCCCACCAAACACGATAGCATGTAAACAACCCAAATTTTAAATATATTCAGAATAAAGTACTCATATTTTAAGTGCCTTTTAACTACAATTGTCACACCACTAAAACCAACACCATTTCATCATTGAAAACAGAAAACTCTTGGGAGTCAGACCTTTAGCTTTATGCATGCTGCGTGTCTGTTGCAACTTCAACAACAATTGATGTTATTATTGATGCTTACTTTCAAATTCAAGGTGGGGCTTTGGGATACCAAACGTACGGGGGCAGCTTCATCGCCCCCCTTGAATTTTTGCCTGCCCTCCCAATTAGGAAAGGTTACATCCGAGTCTGCATACAAGCCTCTACAATAAGCACACACGCACCCATGCACACACGCACGCGCACACATGCACGCACACACGCACGCGCACCCATGCACACACACACACACACACACACACACACACACACACACACACACACACACACACACACACACACACACACACACACACACACACACGCGCGCGCGCGCGCACACGCACACACATTATTCATGGCAAACAATAAGAGATACAGAGCAGATATGAAGGAGAGATACAGTGTGAGGGCACTAGTAAAGTAGATCATGCAACATTTATAAAAGCAATAAAGCTTTTGGTTACGGCGCTCTCTGTAGTAGAATGCCATTGTACTGAATGATACCGTGCAACAGAAGCAATAACAAACAAATAGAGGTTGTTGTCTTGAAGGCCCATTTGGAGTAAAGCATTTGGCCTTTACTATTTTCTGTACGACCACAGTAAATTGACAGTGATGAGAAACCTGCCTCTTTTCATTTAAAAGGAAATGTTTACCCAACATAGTGCCAATAGCCAGCGTTTCAAGAGGCCACGATAGTAAAATGACCGACCGATAACAACATGTTTGAAGGGTTTGTCGACGCTCGCGGCACTATTGGTCGCAGCCGACAAATTGATTCTGCGGTCTCTCGTTCATCGGTATGCAAGAAATCAAAATGTTTTCTAATTGATAGTGTGTACCTTTATGTTGTAGTTGTTATACAGTATTCATGATTAGGCACTATTTTGGTCAAAGCTTAAATTAATACTAATGAAGGCTGTGTTCCATTCTGGTAAAACAAAGTCTGTGTGCTGCTTTTGTGCATGTCAAGGCTAACTGGAAACACGTCAGTCTCAAAGGGTGACTCAGAGTTAAGTTAAGAAAAAGTTGAAATAAACCAGAGCCTTAGTAGTGGGAGAGTTGCGATATTGAAGGGTCAGAAACCAGAGCAGAGCAGCCCAGTCACATGGTTCGTCACGTGACTATACAGAGCCTCTCTGAGTCCTAGACTCCTAACTGCAATTGAGAATACATTGTTTTCAACAAAAAACTACATGCTATGCTATGCAAAAATAAAATTATGTTTATTGTACTATTATTAAAGAACAACTAAAATGAAGGGTTTTAAAGTCATTAAAGCTGGATTAAATACCTGAGTCCAACACATTTCTGCATACTCCTACCCCCAATAGGACCCAGCTACAGCCTCGCAGACAGTCTCGTGAGAATGTCAGTTGTTAACAGCTTGTGAATGGGGTGCTATTGGCTCCATGCTCCTCCAGCAGTGTAAGGGACATGAATGGGAGAGTGAAGAGTGAATGGGAGTATCCGAAATCTCCAACTATAAGGCTCTGATCAATACTAGAGTGCTATAAGGGAGAGTGGAACTAGAATCCCTCCTTACTAGACGGTCACGTGTGCTTTTCAGCCAAAAGCCGTCTCTGTTCAGCCCTAGCATTGGGCGTCAACGGGAGTGTCAGTACTCTCCCTTATAGTAGGAAGGGGAAGTAGGAAGAATTATTCTGTGTGGATACTCAGAACAAAGGGTTCTAGACTACTAAATGTACATACAGTGCATGTGGAGCTTCTCTCAAAACGCTTTCAAAGAGAATATCTGGACTTTTCTACATCCCAATGTCTGAAGGTAATAAAGAGGCCATGACAGCAGTAATAGTCCACCCTGCATGGCCCTATGGAAATAGAATTCTGCAAGTAAAAGGAAAAGCTTTCCAACTCGCATGCACAAAAAAAAAAAAAAAAAAACGACCTTTGACAAAATGAAGTGAAGGTACTTCACTGATAGACGACAGTGATGGAGTTTTGTAAAACTCCAGAAAGTAAAGAAAACATTCTAGCGGGACTGTCTGAGATTGTTTCTTTCTCTGTGATGTGGAAAAAACGCACTACCACTCACCTAACATAACAGTAAATGCCTTGGTTTTCCAAGGCTAGTGTGAAAGAGTGTGTGTGTGTGTGTGTGTGTGTGTGTGTGTGTGTGTGTGTGTGTGTGTGTGTGTGTGTGTGTGTGTGTGTGTGTGTGTGTGTGTGTGTGTGTGTGTGTGTTTGTGTGGGGGTCTCTGTCAAGGCTGTTCTGGACTAAATGTGGAGAGACTGTGGACTGAGCGAATGAGGCGGCGCGTAGAGCGCTGTGTATGTGTACTAGCACAGGACAGGTCCCCACAGTCCTTCCCCTTCATTTTCTGTCATTTCCAGCAAAGAGAAAAATAGCTAACGTTCTCTCAGAGGGAAAAAAACACGTGAGAGAGAGATTAATAAGTGCCTATAGGACGTAGGGCCAGCCACACGGAGACACAAACAGCCTACCCACTGTGAAACGCAGACACAAACCGCAGACACTTGTGTGTGAACCCTGGGCGTGTCAAAACAAGGTGACACACAGGAGGTGGAAAAAATCACAACGCACACGTGTGTGTGCGCGCAAACTGTGTGCGCAAACTGCCACACGCGTGAAACCAAATGGACCCACAAGGGTCCATTTGGTTTCATTTTCATCAAAATATTCGTCATCTTAACACAACTAGAAGATTAATGGTCATTTTGGTCTGTACGTTTGCCTGTTTTGTTTCCCAAATCCAGCCTGGAATTGTAGACAAAAAGCAAAAGAAATCTTTGATTTTGGGGGTCTGTCTGTGGGCTAAAATGTCCTCAAATGGATGGTCCACCGTGGCTCATATGCGGAATAAATGGGTGGGTTGAAAACCATTGGAATACACAAAATTACGAAACAAACAACCCACATACACACGACACACAGTGACCCACAACATGGAACACACAGACACACGCATGTGCGCGCACACACACAGACGTGGAGGGTGGATGAAAGTGAGGTTGAGTGAGTAAGTGAGTAGAGTGTGCAGGGGCGGATTGGCACGTATTTTCCCACCGGGACAATTTTGCCTTTACCAGATGTAACTCTTTGAGAGCGTAAAAATGAAACCAAATGGACCCTTGCGGGTCCATTTGGTTTCATTTTTACACCCTCAAGAGTTATAATATTCATCATGTGAATTAGCCCAACTTAGTCAACACAACTAGAGAATGTAGAAGATTAATGGTCATTTTGACCTGTATGTCAGGCGAGCATCTACCGCATTCTAGTGCATTTTGGAAGTGCCACTAGTGCATTTTGGATCTTGTCCAGGCCACTAGGTGGCGCAGGCCACCGGGAAAACTCCCTGTACTCCAGATGGCCAATCCGCCCCTGAGAGTGTGCATGCTGTAGAGAGCAGAGTGGTGGGGAGGAGCGCTGTGCATGCAGCAACATCACCATCGCTCTCAGGATGACAGATGTGCGTTTTGGCTTGGCGGCGGTGTGACATTAAATCGCTCTTAATCATTTTCTTATTTCCTGAGTTGACTGGCGCCTCAGTGGCCAGCACAGAGCTGATGGATGGACACACGCCTCTCCAATACTACACCCCTCACCCTGCTCCTCTCTCTCTCTCTCTCTCTCTCTCTCTCTCTCTCTCTCTCTCTCTCTCTCTCTCTCTCTCTCTCTCCCACCTCCCCGGTATGTTACCAAAACCTTCCTTCCTCAGAGTTTTGTAGTGTTCTAGTCAAGACGACCTAAATCGAGAACAAGACAAGATCAAGACCTAGGGGTGTCGAGACCAAAACAAGACCTAGACAATCACAGGCCTGGTCAAACCGAGATTAACACAAGACTAGCACCTAGAGGCGTCAAGAACGAGACTATAAGGAGTTGAAGCCGAGGCCAAGGCCAAGACCTAGAGATGTCCAGGCCAAAAAGCCAAATTTTCATTGTTCTGTAGTGATAGTACAACATATCACATTACAACGAACAGGCTCCTCGGTCTGCAAAATGGATATAGAACATTTCCTTTGCATTGTCTCATCTCGAGTGATTTCGGCGGCGAAAGAGACCCGAGACATTTGCTCCGAGATCGAGGCAAATTGAGGGTGAGACCAAGACAAGACCATGAGACAAATAAAGTGCAGAGTAGTGAGACCGAGACAAGACCACAAGATAATTAAGTTGAGGGTGAGACAAAAACAAGACCAAGAAGAAAATACAAAATTTGTCTTGAGACTGTCCTCTAGACGAGCCAATGTCTTGAGAACTACAACACTATTGTTTTGTTCCATAGTGTGCTCTGATGTATTAGTGATTAGAGAGGAGTGAGCGACGGCGCCGATGCCATTCAGCCACACCTCCTTCACTCCACGCCGCTCCGTTTATTGGCTTGGATTGAGCGGACTGGACTGGCCTGGACCGCAGACTCATAGTCATCCATCCCTATGACCATCCATCCTTCCCTCGCAGTTCCCCACAGCCATAAATCCTTCATCCACTCCTTCCTCCCCCCCCCTCCCTCCCTCTCTGTGATGTGTGAAGCGTTTAGCCTTCGTAACACTAGAAAGACCAGTGGCGTTTCTAAGCAATTTGGAAAATCTTGGCAAGCCCCAGGCAAGGAAAATCTTGCCTAGGGGTTGCCTTTTTTCCTTGCCAAGTGGACCTTTATGGGATCCGTTTGGTTTCAATGAATTTCATTGGTAAGGGGGGCTCCATGAATTTCATTGGTTCCATGATTACCCAGCATTGCAACGTAAAACGTCGATGTACTGTATATGCACTGCTCTGTTTGTAATAAAAATGGCGACCCCCACTGGTTAAATAAAGGACTATAAAACAAACTTACAAGGTGGACAAAATATATCCCCCAAGGGAAAAAATATGAACTATTTTTAAACTAAAGAACATATTACATGTGTTTTAAATATTCAGTTCTAGTTATAGACAGCAAGTAGGGAGGGGAGGAGGGGAGCACGAGAGAAGGGAGAGCGAGAGAGAGAGAGAGAGCGAGAGGCAGGGACAGACGGAGAAAGAATGAGACATAACCATGATTCGGAGGGCCGTGCACAAGGTTAATAAGGGAAGGAAAGGACAGTCGCCCTTGAACAGAGAGAGATGATGGAGAGATTGAGAAGGAGAGGTGGAGGTGGAGAGAGACGGACACGGAGGACGGAGAGGAGAGGGGACTGTCTGTCTGTCCCCACGTCCCTGTGTCAGATGATTAGCCGTCCTTGTCAAGGTGTGTGTGTGTGTGTGTGTGTGTGTGTGTGTGTGTGTGTGTGTGTGTGTGTGTGTGTGTGTGTGTGTGTGTGTGTGTGTGTGTGTGTGTGTGTGTGCGCGCTCGCGCGGACACGCTGTGCATGCTGTGTGCATGCTTTATTTTATGTTTAAAAAGCTGGAGAGATGGGGAGAGCCCTGTTACTAAATGTAACGTACAATGAAATCACACATTCACTCCTTCTATCTCCTTCATAATACTTTACAGTATCAAAAACAGAATCAGGCATACAGTAATTATCAAAACTCCACCATAGTCTATGATTTATCATTAATCCAGAGCCCACAAGGGGTATCTTTAAAACAACCTGATGAAGAGGTCTAATAGACTGAAACATTCCTATTATCCTATCAAACAACTTTGTTTTGCTTTTGAAGACAGTGGGCGGGAGTTATTTTTTTCTCTTAGTGAGAATTGCATATGTGCACACAAAAAAGACAAGTCTCTAAAGTCTTAGTCTAGAGAAGTTTCAGTTCCAGTGACGTCTGGCTGATTAAGAACAGGACAGATTAGAGCAGAAATGTGCCGTATTTCTTGGTTCAAACCAGTTAATCCCATTAGAGCCTATAAAAACAGACTTTAGTGAATGCTTGCTCCTCTCTCCTGCAGGAGCCAAAACATCCACCAAGACAGCCAGGGTTTTCTTTCTTCACAACTCACAGTGTCTTATAAACCGTCATTTTGATGCCATGACTGTACATTTTATTCAAAAACACACAGACTTTTACTTGTAATGAAGTATTTCTATATTGCAGTATGTGTGCTTTTATTTTTTTATTAAAATAAACTTTGAGACCCAAATTTATACTCTAACACAGGGGTTTTCAACAGGTGGTCCGGGAACCAGCAGTGGTCCCTGAGAGGGTTCCAGGTGGTCCCCAGCTAAGTTGGTTAACCAGATGTAACTCTTGAGAACGTAAAAATGAAACCAAATGGGACCCTTGCGGGTCCATTTGGTTTCATTTTTACACTCTCAAGAGTTAAAATATTCATCATGTGAATTAGTCCAAAGTCTACACAGCTAGAAGATGGACATAAGTAATAAATAAATCTTTAGTAGTGGGGTCTGTGGGGCTTAAATGTCCTCAAGTGGTGGTCCGTGAATCAAATTCTGAATAAATGGTGGGGCCCTGGCATCAAAAAGGTTGAAAACCCCTGCTCTAACACAAAAGGACCCGCTAGCGTCCATTTGGTATAAATTTGTACACAACAGTACATTGATTCAGTTTTGTAACACTTCCACTTTCTGAACCCACTGCTTCACCGGGTGACTCTTGGTTCCAATGGGTCTGCTCTCAGTTCCATTAATGCAGCAGGTGCTACAGTGCATTGTCATAGTGACAGTAAACATGCATAGAGACTCACCGTTACACTTCCCTCCGTTGGTGGGGTCTCCATAGTATCCTGCCATGCAGCTCTGACAGTGTGTTCCTGCAGTCAGGTTGGCACACTGCTCACACACGCTGCCGTTCACACACCTGCTGTGACCGTTACACTGGCACGCTGATGGGATGCACGCACGCGCACACACACACACACACACACACACACACACGCGGCGGCGGCGCACGCACACACAGCACACGCACACACACACACACACACGGTTTGAAAACGGTTAAATGGATAAAAAACTAAACACTACAAACACTATAGAATTTGACACAGAATTCAATACCCATTTTAAAATAGTGTTCTATTGGGATCAAGTCATTACTGAGGTCTGAGGGCGTGTGTGTGTGTGTGTGTTGTGTGTGTGTGTGTGTGTGTGATGTGTGTGTGTGTGTGTGTTTGTGTGTGGGGGTGTGTGTGTGTGTGTGTGTGTGTGTGTGTGTGTGTGTGTGTGTGTGTGTGTGTGTGTGTGTGTGCCGTGTGTGTGTGCGTGTGTGTGTGTGAGTGTATGTGTACAACCTCTCTTTTTTAAACCAGTGGTTTTCAACCTTTTTCATACCAGTGCCCACTATATATTCTGCATTTTAGCTACGGACCACCAGTTGATCTTGAGTTCAGTCTCTCGTATACAAAAATAAGGATTTTCAAGATTGTGTCCACAATTTAGGATAGATATAAACTGGTCAAAATAGCACTTCTTCTAAATTTCCGGTAGCACACAGTATGTGTACAAATCTCATCCAGTGTTTACAGGCTTTGTGCCAATAAGCTCCTAAAGCCTCGGCTTGTTCCCATTGTGGTCCTCTATATGACGTATCAGAATGTCTGCAGTATCTGCAGACAGGACCAAAGATTTTGGATCGGATATTGGTTATTTATCATTCTGTGGAAATCCCCATACAGTAGGGCTTTAACCAAAAAATCGATACATCGATGCATCGATTTGCATAACACGAGTCGACTCCAAAAAGCCCGAGTCGATAAGTTGTTTTTTCCCCTTCCTCCGAGGGAAAGGAGTAAAGAGGAGGGATTAAACATTTACCTTTGTTTTCCCCTTTTTTCTTTTCTCTATGTGTGCGACGCGTGTGTATATACATGTAATTCAACTGTAATATTGGTTACTGTCACTCACGGACAGAAGTCTCCTTTGAAGTTTCCTTTGCAACTCTATCGGAGTTAAGCTTTAATTTAGGCTTACCAATCTTATGCAGCTGCGCTCTTGCGCTCTGGGCGCGCGGCGTTTTCAGCTGATCATTACGTACACGGATCAGATCGAACAGCAAACAGTAACCAACACCTCCCTGTGCTACAGTCAGTGACCGTCTTGTTCCTCGTTTCGCATTAGGCTATGATTAGGCTACGCAGTACGCATGGGATGCATGCTTCTGTCCGCGTCGTTCTCATTAATTTCATCCATTTACATGAAAATGGATAGTATTCTGATAATGTGGCCGCTGTTAGAACGAGCATGTCTTCTGTTGCGTTTAACGTGTGGGCTGCTGTGTATGCTGTGTTGCTGTGTTTTTATGGTGGCCATAGTGGACGTTGTGCTGCGCTGTGCCAATATTGTTTTCATAAGCTTGCCACATGCGCCATGCGTAGCCTCGCGATGTGTTTTCTATAAGCACTGCGCCGGCATATAGCGGCACCAGCCCCCCCTGGACCCCCCGGACCCACCCCCCCCCCCCCCCCCCCCCCCCCCCCCCCCCCCCCCCCCCCCCCCCCCCCCCCCCCCCCCCCCCCCCCCCCCCCCCCCCCCCCCCCCCCCCCCCCCCCCCCCCCCCCCCCCCCCGCGCCATAAAACGATAAATCGATACAACTTCGACTTGACTGTCTGACAAGTCGACTTGAAAAAATCTCAAGTCGTTAATGCCCTACCATACAGTAAATGTAGATGTAGCAGCAGCGTAGAGCAGTGGTTTTCAACCAGTGGTCCGGGGACCACCAGTGGTCCTTGAGAGAGTTCCAGGTGGTCCCCAGGCTAAATTATGGAAAGTTGGTTAATCAGTTAAATGGAGGGTAACTTTCCGTTTTCGTGCAAGGCGGACGAAAATGAAAGCCTGGGCCCCAAGTCTACACAACTAGAGAATGTAGAAGATTAATGGTCATTTCGATCTGTATGTTTGACTGTTTTGTTTCCCAAATCCACCCTGGAATTGTGGGAAAAACAAAAAACAAAAGAAATCTTAAGTTTTGGGGATCTGTGGGACTAAAATGTCCTCAAATCAAATTCGGAATAAATAGTGGGCCCTGGTATCAAAAAGGTTGAAAACCACAGGCGTAGAGAGTGGTGTTGCTCTTACCAGGGCACTGGATGTAGGCCCAGTTGTATCCTCTCTCAGATGAACACAGGCCAGGCTCCAGCACCATGTCCCTGTTGTCCCTCAGCCGGTCCCTCTCCCGCTCGCGGGGCGACGGTCCCCCGGGGCCCCTGGTGGCTCCCCCTGGCAGCAGGGGGACGGCCCTCATGGGCCCCCGATAGGAGCCCTCCATGCAGACCCCCCGGCCCGTGTCGCTGGGGTCCCCGCACCAGCCACACTCGGCCTGACCCAGGCACTCGCTGCACGACCTCAGGCCTGAGCAGTTCAGGGCTGTGTGAGACAGACAGACAGACAGACAGGCAGACAAAGCAAAAACGTCGGTGAGTTTCTCAACGTACTCTCTGATGCGCTGCTGACAGGGCCGGATCTATGCATGGGCGTTGCATTTATTTTTTTTTAAATATTGTTTTATTCATTTGGCCGCAATCGGGGGGGGCGTGCCCAGTAGGCTGCTACATTTTCCGAAACAATATTTTAAAGATAAATGAAAACAGTAAATGAAATTCCTCGTCCCTCTCACGTATTAGGAGGACAATATCAGTCACCAGAAAAAAGACAGGTTGTTTTCGAAAAATCTGTCATGGTTAAAATGGAGTTTTAAGTTATAATGGGTTTGTATAGAAGGAGGTGGATACACTAAAATGAACATCAAATATCTAAATACTGAATGGAGTAACTTATAAACTGTCTGGGGTGTTCACATGAGACTGAGCAGACCATGAAATGACCAGAAGTTTTTTTTTTCTTTTTTTTTTAAGTGGAATATCCCTTTAATAGTGAAAAGGACTGTGCGCATCACTGTTATTCCTGTTACCCCTTTTTTTGGGGGGGGGGCCCTGAGCTTGAGCCTCTTAGCGATCATATGGACACTCATCTCAGGGGCCGCCCCCCTAGCTCAAGGGCCCAACATGCCCGTTGGATAATCCTCCCTGTAATCCTCCCCTGGCTGCTGAACGATTTTCACCACAATACAAATATTGATTTGTTTTTCGAACAGTTTCACTGCACAGCACAGTATGATGAGTCCAGTGTTTAACATTGTCAGAAGAAAAAATAGCAGGATATTTTTTGTTCAATGTGCTTATTGTGTACACTTTGTACAATGCATCACTATCGATCACACTATTTTTTTACACAGCAGCACTGAATGGATTATGTCTACGTTAGTTGACCTCAGGGCAGCTCATCCACTGCTATGCTGGCAGCCTGACTGGGGCATTGTTGTTCTCCACACATCCTATGTGGGTGTATTCTACTGTATTTTAAGTCTCAAGTCTTTAAAACTCCACAAAGCCACGCACTCCAGAGGTAGTTTCCTACAGAAATAATAACGGAGTGTCCCTCTCAAGTCTGTTCTTTGAGTTTTTTTGTCCTTGCATGCTCTAAAGCTGTTTGTTCGCTGTTCCGTTTCTTTTGTTACTCGGCTGATGTTTGACCCTCGGCATTTATGACAAAATTGAATTTCCCTTCCCGCCGACATTCCTGTGTGTCGAAAAGCTGCATTGGTATTCATAAACTGAACATGACATTCAGAAAATAGTTTACCGGCACAAATTAAAGGACTTGCACCTATTTTTTTCCCGTAGTGCGGCATTCGATTCTTATGAAAGAAAAATACAGTTCAATGCCAGAGCATTTTGTTAGCGAATGTGCCAGAGATCTGACGTAAAAGGTATGGGCTATGGAGGAAAGGAAAAGTAAAAGTCACGTTTCTAGAGAAACTAGCCTTGAGAAGTTAAACAAGACCAAAGCAACGACAAAAGTCATCCAGGGTCTCGTGTTGCATCGACTACGACGACTTAACGTCAAGTGAAAGTAACATTTTCAACAAAAGTCGAATGCCTTCTTTGAAAACAAGTGATTTCCATAAAGCCACAGATGTGCTTGCTGAACTTATGTATCTATTCCTCTCTCTCTCTCCCCTCCCCTGCTACAGTAGCTGTAGTTCTGCTTGAAATAGCCTGTTCCATGAATGTGTTTTTTGTGTGATTGTGAGCAGAGCGTGTCCCTGTTCCATTATTCAAGGTTTTGCTATGCTCATTCCTTTGTCCTCTCACTTCATAATTACACAGTCTCTTTCTATCTCACGTTTAATCAGATTCTCTTCACTTTATCTCTACTCTGCTGTTTGGGTCACTCCTCCATGACCTTTACAGTATAGCACCAAGCATAGGCCAAACTGTTCACTTCTACTGGGGCTGCCTTCTGTACAGGCTGAGCTCATTCACACCCTCTATACTAATCACTAAAATTACTCACTCACCTTCTGACATCTCAATCTAATTAATTCTTACTATATACTTTATTAATTACAATTTCACTTTACAGAATTTAGTGTTGTTTATGATACTGTAGATATCTTTCTCCCATTGCTCCCATTCTCAGTGGCATTTCTAAGCAATTTGGAGCACCAGGCAAGATTATCCCTCGAGCCCCCCTTACCACCTTTTACCCCCGCAAAGCATGGACACTGCTCTGTTTGTAATGAAAATGGCCACCGCACCCCAACAAATGGGGTGAACTAGGTGGACAAAATATATCTTATAAGGGATATATTATCCATATGAGGCTTATTAGCCTGGGATCCTTTAAAAGCATGTCTGTTGCCCCCCCAGCCAACTGCCTAGTCTGCCTAATGGCAAAAACGCCCCTGCCCATTCTTTTTCTATTGTCTATGATTGCTTGTCCGCACACCAGTCCTACTCCATAACATTGTCTCTCCTGCTCCCTTTCTCATCGCTCCTCTTTTATCGTCTTCAGAATTGACATTTACCCAATGGCGTACAGCGGTTCGACAGAATGACGGACAGACAGCTTTTTGTCATTCTCAGATGGCCCGGCGCTAAATCATTCAGAGCGTATCACGGCACTGAAGATGGTGGTCAAAGTTCAGTTCAAAAAATAAATCCAACAGGGATTCCAAATACGGTATCCCTCCTGGTGAAATGTGCCTGACTGTTCTGTGTGCAGCTATCCCTATACTTCATAACGTTTCAGATTGTCAGTCACTACGTCCACGGTGTATTTTAAATTAAATTGCCTCAAACTGCTTATAAAGGGGGAGAGAAGCATAGTGGTAATATAAAGTGAGAGAAAGAGGCAGAGACAATACCAGGCACACAGTATATATATACAGTCAGTTCAGGTAGGCAGGCAGACATATGTGTGTGTGCGTCTGTGTGTGTTTGTGCGTGCGTGCGTGTGTGCGTGCCTGCAGGGGCTTACAAGGCTCTAGCTTTAGTTAACAGCAGCCAACAGACAGCTGCACGTTCCTCCTATTACACAACTGTCACTCAGGGCCATTTCCACAGGAAATGTCCTTCTGCAAAGGAACCTGTTCTTCCCGCAAGCATGGAAACACATTCTAACTCTGGTCCGAAGGGCTAGGCTTACAATACAACCGATAGTCACGGATGTATTAAAATCCAATATTACTTTCTATTTGTATGTTCATTTAATAATGCTTTGCCAAATGAAACTTGAACTTGCAATGGCACCATTCCAGTGCATTAACCCGCGTGTTAACCTTACAGCCTACGCTTTGCACATGCATTAATAATAGCGTGTTAGCAGTTAATGAAAAAATATTGAGTGCCTGGCAGAGCGTATTACTTGAACCTATTTCCATTACAGGTAAGTAACTATAAATGGAGACGGATAAGTACACATCGGCAGCCACAGGAAGCCTACAGCGAAGTTTAACATGGAATTGTTACTGACTATTATCAGATGATAATAATTACTGTACAGTCAACATCGAGGTTCGGTTCACTAGTTCTTGTTTATTTCTCAACGATAATAACGTTAATAAGGTGTTCGCCTGCTGAGAAATTAGCAGTTCCTACTCAAAGCTAGACTGACAATTGATTCACTTCCAGGAACATGGAAACAATTCAGAAGTGCACAGTATGCGTACTGTGCAAGTATGGTCAGCTGAGGTGGTCCTGGGCCATTTGAAATGAACTCCAATGCAAATATTTCCCTTCAAACTGCGCTAAAATTGGCCCTCGAGGGTCAGACCAAGTTTTTTTCCTTCTTTTTTAAGGGAAAAAAATCGGCGGCCATTTTGTTTTGGGGCGGGGCCTATCTCGTCCACACACTGTGAAGTCATTGGTCATCTCTTCACCTTGCAAGGACGAACATACACTTCTCTCTGCAGCAATATCAGCAACCACCACCTGCTCTCCCACAGCAATTAAACACATGTTTATGCGTGTGTGTGTGTGTGTGTGTGTGTGTGTGTGTGTGTGTGTGTGTGTGTGTGTGTGTGTGTGTGTGTGTGTGTGTGTGTGTGTGTGTGTGTGTTTTTGTTTGTTTGTGTTTGTGTGTGTTAGTATGCGTGTGTGTGCACGTTTGCGTGTGTGCATGAGCAATCACACGTACAGTGTACAAAGTTGGCAGTAACATTCTGATTGTACATAATTACCTACAGAATTAAAGTCCCAGATGTTGCCAAAACACAGCAGATTACCTTCCTGCACCTGCAGAGACTCAACATGACATCATAACACAAAACGGAGAAAAAAAAAAGAATGAAACTTTAACAACTACATTATAACTAGAAAAGTGCCCTTCTGGGCACAGGTCTCCACCAGGCCAGGCCAGGTTGTGGCCTCCTGGTGGCGCTATAATAGGCCAATGTTAAAAGTAGGAAAGTGTGTTTTAAAGATTTTATGTAAATTGCCTGCTGGGTTCATCATTTCAATCTTGCAAAGTGTGAAAGAGAATTGTTGACAATTAGGATGGAACATGAAATATGGGGCACTTTGGTCATAACAGGCCATTGTGGAAAATGAAAGATTTGGGGAAAAGGTTCACCGTCTGCATCTATAGACGTGTATAGGGAGAGCGTGTGCAAAGTTTGGCATTGAACGGGTTAACGCTGCCGGAGATTAGCTGGTAACGGACGGACACATGGATGGACGGACGGAAAGACGGACGGACAGATGGACAGACACGGCGGGAGGGCAAAACATTTCCGGCGAGCCGGAGGAACATCCAGACCCCCAGGAATGGGGGTCTGGCCATTATGCCAAACATAATGGCATGCAAAACAACCCAAGATATTTCAGTGCTTACCGTATATTTAAAAGTATTACTGCTACTACTACTGCTAGTACTAACTATAGCTGTGTCACACCACTAAACCAACAGCATTTCATCATTGAAAACAGAAAACTCTGAGTCAGACCTTTAGCTTTATGCATGCTGCGTGTCTGTTGCAACTTAAACAACAATTGATGTTATTATTGATGCTTTACTTGCCTAATAAAAGTCCTGTAACCAAAAATGGTATGGGGGCCGCCCCCATACCATTCTCTCCTGCCCCCCCAATTGGGAAATGTTATAGCCGCCCCTGCCCTCCACTCTATTTTAACACCCCGAATCATACTGTATATATACAGTTTGTGCAAGAATCCTAAACTTATTTTGAAAAACATGAATTTAATTAGTCCAAGAAAAGCTTGTGAAGTCTGACTCTGACCACTGGGGAACCATCTAGCTGCCCTCTGGCCAGAATGCTGTGGAAAAGCATTGACCCAGTTAAGGATCAGATCTAGGGATGGTGACTAAAAGAAAAATAAAAAGAAAGAGGAAAAAACAACTGCAGCCAACGCCAGGGATACTGTAAAGGTCAAGGCGCCGCTGGCTTCAGCTTACAGTGCAACCAATATCTCACTGGCTGGAAAAACAAGCCATGATTAATTAAACACAAGATGAGAAAAAGCAGAGTGGATGGGAGCCGGAGGTGTGGAAGTAAGAAAAACAATTCCTGAGCAGCTTGGAAAGAAGGTATACCCTGGCATCGTTTCAGATAACACATTGTCATATTTTGATCAACAAAGGTAAAGGGAAACCGAAACAAAAGCCGCCCACACACCTTCTGCCTCCCAATGCAGGTGTATAAATACATTTCTGAAATGGAAAATATAGAGAGGGAGAGAGAGAGAGAGAGAGTCTGGGAGAAGACACCAGTAAGTATAAGCACTAAATGTAAGTTGGGGTAATCTCAGTATAGAGAGGGCAGGTTTGGAGAGCTGTCTGCACCTACTGACTACTGAGTACAAATATGGAATAATGCTGTAAGCATGTTTCAAAGTCTGGAGTCTGACATCACAGTCTCTTCCATGACAAGACAAAACCAAGTGACTGCCTTATAAAAGATGGAAAAGAGAAAGAGAAACACAATGCTCCATGCAAGGTCTGAATATAAATTATCTCAGACTGAAACATTTTTTCTGTCTGATTATTATTTAATAATCAATGTTAAATTTTGGGCAGTTACAGGCTAACGAATAAACTAAACTCGAGGTTCAAGGGTCTTTATTCACACAGATGTACAAGAACATCAAATATCTAAATACTGAATGGAGTAACTTATAATCTGTCTGGTGTGTTCGCATGAGACTGAGTAGACCATAATATGACCAAAGGCTTTTTTGAAAGTGAAATAGCCATTTAAGTGGTTCGACTTTGTATTTGGGGATGTGTTATAGGAGGCATTTTTGCAGAGATATGAACATAGCTGTGCCCTCATCTTTTGCCATCTCCCCTGGTGTTAACCCTCGGGCAAAGAAAAGGTCTGAAAACCACTGTTGTGTGGATGCAGTACTTGTGTTACATAAACAGTCTGTGATGAATGATCGCTCCCTGATTTCTGACGCTGAGTGATTTCTGGAGCCTTGATCGGAGGCAGACATACTGCCACAGTACATTTTTAAACATGGTCAGAAGAGGAGGGAGGGAGGAGCCGGGGAGCAAATCGAATGCCCCCAGATGGCTCAGCAGTGCCTTTCAATATCAGAGGAAAATAAAGCCTTGAACGACAGCACGAGTCTCAGTGCAATCTCTTTGTCAGTCCCGTGTCAATATAAATTGATTTTCTGCCCTTTACCTGACGTGTACGTGTGTGTGTGTGTGTGTGTGTGTGTGTGTGTGTGTGTGTGTGTGTGTGTGTGTGTGTGTGTGTGTGTGTGTGTGTGTGTGTGTGTGTGTGTGTGTGTGTGTGTGTGTGCACATGCGTACCATGATGTGAGGTATAAGCTAATGAAATGAATCAATGGTGTATGTCAATGGTTTTCAACAGGTGGTCCGGGATTCCAGGTGGTCCCCAGCTAAATGATGGACAGTTGGTAAGCAAGTGGATCCTTATACAGTAGATCTGTAACTCTTATATTGTAAAAATGAACCCAAAATTGTGCGCACTCGAGTTAAATTATATTTATATTGTCTGAGAGTCAACATCACGTGTCACGTGTTTAGTGTACAAAATCCGCCACAACATAAGATGGTCACCAAAGTAATCAAAAAGGTCAACCAAAGAACAAGATTTCTTTACAGGATCTCCTCACTGGTCAGCCAAAACACCCTGAAGAGTCTATAGCAGCTGTAATGCTGTATAGTAGGCCTGATTTTGGGGTTCGAGCTTCGTCAGGAATTTCCAAGCGAGCTTCGCAAATCTTTGCTTCTAATTAAGTTGTTAAAAAAAAAAAAAAAAAAGCAGCCTGCAGCATGGTTCGGGATCATTAATTCGTTCGCGTGGCGACCTTAGCGAGCGAGTGGTTTGAATCCCGAGCTTCGGTATACAGCCTTAATAGCAGCAGCACTCACACAGGGCTTCTTCCACTATGTCTGTAACTCTTGGTACCCTTTGTAAATGTATCTAATCAATCAATCATCAATCAATCAATCAATCAATCAATCAATCAATCAATCTCTCTCTCTCTCTCACCGGTGCAGTCCTGGGTCTGCCACTCCAGACACTGTCCGTAGGGGAAGGAGATGACGTAGGCTGAGGAGTCCACACAGCGCTGGGCACTGCCACACCACATACACTCCATGGCCTGGGTGGTACAGTTGGCACAGCTGGTCCTCAGGGCACAGGGGGTCCGACAGGGCCTGCTGCTCTGGCTCAGAGGACTCACTGAGACAGAGGAACCACATTCACTTAATGCACAATATTATTCATTTCTGTTTTATTAGATGGAATTAAGGTTGCTAATTGGAACGCTTTCATATTAACCCATTCTGTAGTGTTCAAAGACTTGCGCCACATTTTCACCATTTTCAAAAAAATATCAGACCTACAAGCTCATAGTGTGCCACGGAGAGGCGCGCTATGAGCTTGTAGGTCTGGTATTTTTCAATAACTAAAGTAATGCTAAGTAATGCTAATATGGCACATGAATAATTGGACAAATCCACCTTGATGATGATAATAATAATATAGTTATTATTATTAGATTATGTGTAATGTGTAACATTTTGTGGCATGTTTTGGACAAGATCGGCAGAATTGGTGCAAACCTCTGCTTCCTGCTGGTACTGATGTGAAAAGCGTTGGGCAGAGATTGTGAGCTGGCTTCCAGGGAGTGTGTGTATGTGCACAGTATCGGGATTGGGCTAAAAGTGGCTTAAAAGTGGCTTAGCTGTAATGTATGATGCTCTTTTCATGTTTAACTCTCCCTCTCTCTGTCCTAATCTCAAGACATTTTGATTCCTAGTACTGCTGGTTCTGTGTAGTGCAGAGGTTTTCAACAGGTGGTCTGGGGTCCACCAGTAGTCCTTGAGATGGTTCCAGGTGGTCCCCAGCTAAGTTAGTTAACCAGATGAAAAGTTGGTTAACCAGATGTAACTCTAGAGAGTGTAAAAATGAAACCAAATGGACCCTCGCGGGTCCATTTGGTTTCATGTTTACGCTCTCAAGAGTTAAAAATATTCATCATCTGAATTAAGTCTAAGTGATCCGTGGCTCAAATACTGAATAAATTGTGGGCCCTGGTATCAAAAAGGTTGAAATCCCTGGTGTAGTGTGTAATGCACCAATGCTGGTGTAGTGTAATCTATCCCCCTCTCTCTCTCCCCCTCTCTCCTGTCAAATCCTGGTATAGCTATAATCTCTCTTCCTCTCCCCTACACTCATCCAGTCCTCCTCCTCCTCCTCCTCTCACCAGCAGGTTTTTCACAGATGAGTCCGTCGGTGTTGGCAGTACAGGGGTTGGCTTTGAGTCCGGCCACCTGGGCTCTCTCTAGGTATGCACAGAAGCCTGAGTCGCTGGGCTCCCCTGGCAGCCAGCGCAGGCTACTGTTGGTGAATGGAGACGAGTCTTCCCAACCCCAGTATGAGACGTTGATCTTCCTTAGACCCACCCACGGAGCTAATGCCTGTGCACAGGGTTAGAGAGAAAAAGAAAAAGAGTGATACAGATATAATTACAATATGACAGATAATGCCAAATCTAGTGTTGTAGTTCTTGAGACATTGTCTTGTCTCGAGGCCAGTCCTAAGACAAATTGTCTTCATCTTGTTTTGGTCTTGCCATCAATTGTCTTGGTCTTGTCTCGGTCTCTCCACTCTTCACACTTCATTTGTCTTGTGGTCTTCTCTTGGTCTCACTCTCAATTTGTCTTGTCCCGATCTCGGAGCAAAGGCCTCGGGTCTCTCGCCACCGAGATCACTCGAGACGAGACGATGCAAAGGAAATGTGCTACAGTATATACATTGTGCGGACCGAGTATCCCATTCATAAAGACAGCTGTCTTATACAGAGCACAACAACAACTAAAGTCTCTGTAATGTGATATGTTGTACTATTACTACAGAACACACATATTACTACATCACAAATTGGCTTTTTGGCCTCAACCTCTCGCCTTGGTCTCGGTTTCGACCTTTCTAGGTCTTGGTCTTGGTCTCGACTCCTCTAGGTGCTAGTCTCGATTGTCTACCCCCCTAGGTCTTGGTCTCAATTTAGGGTTAGTCTTGACTAGAAGACTAACCAAATCTACAGTATATGTGGTAAAGTATGGAAGTGTTTTAGCCCAATAATTATATATATTAAGTAAATAAAAACATGTAGCAATATGTAGAATAAATAAATAAAATGACAAAAAATAAACCAAAGAAAAGTGTGAGAAAAATATATATCACACATTTATGAGTAAAGAAATGGGATATAAGTCATTTTTAGTTACTGTTATATTTAATTACGCTTACATTAATTCCCAAATACATTTATTTCCCCTTTTATTTTTCTATTTATTTACACATATATTTCCTGCAATATTTCCTTGATGCTCTTTTACGTCTCCTGTATTTCTGTCCCACATATTTATTTATGCTTACAAACTTTTACATTTCCTCATCCTACATTTACATTCCCGCTTCTATTTATGTCTGCATTTCCTTTCTCTTTATATTTTTGCTTCTATATATTCCTGCGTGTGAGTATGCTAATTTAGTGGGCTGTCCGGGGCGGGCCCAGTCAGTCTTTGCATACCGTAGCCAGTGTTGCCAACTTGGCGCATTTGTCGCTATATTTAGCGCTTTTCCAGACCCCCCTAGCGCCAAAATTAGTGAAAAACTCCTGGCGGAAAATCTAGTGCTTTTTGGCTGGTGAGTTGGGGTGAAATTGATTGACAGGCGCCAGAGATAAAACCCTCATTTTTCACCATTTCTCCTCCTATGACAGTGGTTTTCAACCAGTGGTCCCCAGGCTAAATGATGGACAGCTGGTTAACCAGATGTAACTCTTTGAGAGCGTAAAAATGAAACCAAATGACCCTTGCGGGTCCATTTGGTTTAATTCATTTTTACACTCTCAAGATTTTAATATTCATCATCTGAATTAGCCATTTTGGAATGTATGTTTTGCTTGTTTTGTTTCCCAAATCCAGCCTGGAATTGTGGACAAAAGCAAAATAAATCTTTAGATTATTGGGGTCTGCAGGGCTAAAATATCATCAAATGGTGGTCCGTGGCTCAAATCCTGAATAAATGGTGGTCCCTGGGATGTAAAAGGCTAAAACCCCCTGGTTTAGTGAATTTGTTTAGGCTAGTGTGATTGGCAGAGCAGAGTTCATACATTCACACAACGCATCCAGAGTAGGCTATACAGAGCAGCTCCTACTCGTGCGGTGCTGGCGTTGTAGACACAACGTGAAAGCGCACCTTCTGCCGTAGTAGGAACGGCTGCGACGGCAGGCAGGTTTATACATCGAGCACTGATCCATTTCCGGTTACCGTAGCGCAATGACGTAGCGGTCCGTGCTTAAACTCCCTAGTATCTCTGCGCCCTGCCCGGCTGCGGCCGGGCACGGGGCCCCCCGCCCCCCGATGCGACTAAGCCAGTAGACTGGCTTAGCTACGGTCAGTGTTGCCAACTGCCAAAATCCAAAATGCACTAGTGGCACTTCCAAAATGCACTAGAATGCGCTAGATCAGTGGTTTTCAACCCTTTTCATCCCAGGGACCACCATTTATTCAGCATTTGAGCCACGGACCACCATTTGAGGACATTTTGCCCTGCAAAATGTCCCCCGCAAAACATACATTCCAAAATGGCTAATTCAGATTATGAATGCGGGTCCATTTGGTTTCATGTTTACACTCTCGAGAGTTACATCTGGTTAACCAACTTAGCTGGGGACCACCTGGAACCCTCTCAAGGACCACTGGTGGTCCCCGGACCACCAGTTAAAAACCCCTGCGCTAGATTCTTGCCTGGAAGGGAATATGACCATTAAATGACCATTAATCTTCTACATTCTCTAGTTGTGTACTGTAGACTAAGTTGGGCTAGTCCATATGATGAATATTTTAACTCTTGAGGGTGTAAAAATGAAACCAAATGGACCCGCAAGGGTCCATTTGGTTTCATTTTTATGCTCTCAAAGAGTTACATCTGGTTAACCAGCTGTCCATCATTTAGCCTGGGGACCACTGGTTGAAAACCACTGTCATAGGAGGAGAAATGGTGAAAAATGAGGGTTTTATCTCTGGCGCCTGTCAATCAATTTCACCCCAACTCACCAGCCAAAAAGCACTAGATTTTCCGCCAGGAGTTTTCACTAATTTGGGCGCTAGGGGGGTCTGGAAAAGCGCTAAATATAGCGACAAATGCGCCAAGTTGGCAACACTGGCTACGGTATGCAAAGACTGACTGGGCCCGCCCCGGACAGCCCACTAAATTAGCATACTCACACGCAGGAATATATAGAAGCAAAAATATAAAGAGAAAGGAAATGCAGACATAAATAGAAGCGGGAATGTAAATGTAGGATGAGGAAATGTAAAAGTTTGTAAGCATAAATAAATATGTGGGACAGAAATACAGGAGACGTAAAAGAGCATCAAGGAAATATTGCAGGAAATATATGTGTAAATAAATAGAAAAATAAAAGGGGAAATAAATGTATTTGGGAATTAATGTAAGCGTAATTAAATATAACCGTAACTAAAAATGACTTATATCCCATTTCTTTACTCATAAATGTGTGATATATATTTTTCTCACACTTTTCTTTGGTTTATTTTTTGTCATTTTATTTATTTATTCTACATATTGCTACATGTTTTTATTTACTTAATATATATAATTAATGGGCTAAAACACTTCCATAGTAAAGCGTTCTTAGCGTGGAAATCTGTTTTCGGCACAATAGAATATATGTAGATATGTGGTGCTTCATGAAGTCACTCTTTAGGTTTCATCAATATCAAAATAAGTAATATGAACGAACATCTTAATTTTAATACATTAGTTTCCTTATCAGAACATTTTATAATAAGCTGTCACGGGACTGAGTCTCGTGTTTTGTTTGGTTTATTTTATTTGTTGGTAAGTGGTAATATAGTAGATATATATATATATGTTTATGTAAGGAAACATATTAGTATATATATTTATATGAGGTATGGTATATTGTAATATAGATATGTATTTATATGGTACCTATAATTTATATATCTATATGAGGTATTATTATGGAATGTATGTTTGTATTATATATATATATATATATATATATAGAATATCTAGATATCTCTTTATATATAATATATATATATAATATATATATATATATATATATATATATATATATATATATATATATATATATATATATATATATATATATATATATATATATATATATATATATATAGTGCTAGCTGTATTGAACTCCTGTCTAGATAACGCGTGTCCTGATTGGTGTTCTTTTGTGATCTCGCCAGCTACAGGTCCTGAGTCATCAGCGGGGCTGGCTTGAGGACAGCGGGACGGATCACCCCTCTGTCCTCATTGGCCGTCGGTCGCAGCCAGCCCCTACAAAGAGGACCTGTCAAGCGGTGGCAGGGCGGGGAACGACAACCGACAGTCCTTCCCCCGACCCGCGGCACGACTAGTTGTACTTGTTGGCATACCAGTGTTTGTTTAGCCTTTTGTTCTATTTGTTTGTTAGTTTCGTTTATTGTCTTTTGTTTTCTGTTATCTAAAACCCCATTATCATTGTAAATATCGAGCCAATTGCATTATTATAAAATATAAATGCCTCGCAATATTTATTATTATATAGAGAATATAAAATAAATATTTGGATTTATACTTTTGGTGTCCGTCTACCCTTATGTTCGGTCCAATAACCCCTAGACATATATGGGGCCGTAAAATTTTATAATAAGCAGACAGGGTGGGGGCAGGTCCATCCCCGTGCATTATAACTGAGAAGTCAAGGTAACATTAAATGCACGATTTGAAAAGGTAAAAGAACAAAATAAATGGAACAAAAGTGCAAATGTGCATGTGCATAAAATGAACAAAAGTGTTGTGTCTAGTTCAATTGCTGTGGAAATGTAGAAAACAAAGAAGTTAAATATAAAAAGTACTACTGTATTTAATTGTTCCAAACTCCATTGTCAAAGCACAATGTGGGACCAATTAGAGCAGGACTGAAGTAATGTAAGATCTTATGAAAGCAGAGGAGACAGAAGGCAGGGTTACTTTCAACAACAGTTTCCCGTTCCCACAGAACTCTCAGAATGGCGACGTAGTATAAGCAACGGTTTTAATATGAAAGTAAATCCTAAATCAAACTTTTGGCTTAATCACTGCAATTACTGTAAAAGGGAGACCTCCATGCCAATGCAAACCCATAAATGACTTTGATGACTTACTGTAATTGTGGCACAGCGTTTACACAGTTTGGTGAATGTGTGAGAGTGAGAGTTATTTCATAATGGGCTGTAGAGTCTGTGAACGTTTTACCTGCGAAGAATCCATAATTAGTCGGCTGCAATGCTAGGCATGCGATATATATATATTTTTTTTATAGATATATATATATATATATATATATATATATATATATTTTTTTTACAGAGGCGTAAAGTTGGAGTTAACGCCATAGAGATAAAATAATGCCACAACAATCTGGGAAGCATGGGGCATACTCAGAGGGCGCTGTGATTGTGTATTTGTGTGTCCGTGCCCATGTTTGTGTGCGCACGCGTACGCGTGTGCATGCGTGTTCCAAATGCAATTTGGTGAGTCTTTGGTGAAAATAACTTGCTATCTTGATGAGGCAGTGGTAATTGAATTTCTGAGAATAAAGACAAATTGTGGAGATTGACACTTCAAAAAATAAATAAATTAAAAACTTCCAGGTGCTGATAAAAAAAAACTGCATACTAACAACAACAACACACTTTTCACTACATGTACTTGAAAGCTTTAGTTATGTTGAGGGCTTTTACAGTCTTGTATTGATGTTGCGTTTGAAATTAACTGCAATTCTGCAAATGGTAATATACAGTATATTGCAATCGATCAACCAATCAATCAAGTCTGCTCTACTCTTGAATAATTATGCATGTATTCAAGTTTCCCTGCATAATAAAAGTGTGATTTGGGCTCTATCTTGACACATTCAGCCGAAGCACAGTATGGACTCAAAATCACTCCTATCCCACATGAAAGTCCTTTAAACTGACTGGGATTATGCTAATTAAAGGTGACACTGGATTAACGCTGCGTGATTATATTAGAAACTTGAAATGACTCTACTCTGCCTGTTGTAACTGCCACCGTGGGTGACGTAGAAATGCTAGAAAATAAATGCTATTTTCTTAAACCTGTCCTCTCAGTCCAATATCAAATATTTAAAATATGTAACCTGTAGCAGGCTTATATCAAACTGCAGCTAATGAATATTTTACAACCTGATCTTTCATAAAAACTCACTTTTGTGTAAGCATATTGTTTTCTAACAATATATGCTTATTATACATTTATAAGCGGAGGGCTAACACATCACACTCCATGTTTTAAGGCAGTGGTGTTCAACTGGTGGTCCAGGGACCACCAGTGGTCCTTGAGGGGATTCCAGGTGGTCCCCAGGCTAAATGATGGAAAGTTGGTTGAGCAGATGTAACTCTTTGAGAGTGTAAATATGAAACCAAATGCGTAAGGGTCCATTTGGTTTTATGTTTACACTCTCAGGAGTTAAAATATTCATCATCTGAATTAGCCCAAGTCTACTCAAATGGTGGTCCGTGGTCCAAATTCTGAATAAATAGTGGGCCCTGGTATGAAAAAGGTTGAAAACCACTGCTTTAGATACAACAAAAATAGGGTTATTTAAATGCACCATTTACCATTTATAGTACAAAAGACTCCAGTGTATATTATCTGAAACATATTGCACCTTCTGTTGAGACGTTAGCAGGGCTTAAAGCCCAAAACAAAGACTAAAAATGATTGTTTAGATTTTTTTTTTTTAAGCTATGGCTGTTTGAGAGTTCATGGCACAAAACAGTTTGTGAAACCCTGCTTTAAAACCCATTCTGTAGGCCAAATGGAGGTCCCGAATGGAGGACTAAAATGTTGTCCCTGGAACTAAAATGTTGTCCCTAGAACTAAAATATTACACTGGAACTAATATATTGCCCCTGGAACTAAAATAAAAGGTCCCTGGAACTTAAATATTGCCCCTAGAACTAAAATATTATCTCTGGAACTAAGGTTGTCCCTGGAACAAAATTTGTGTCTCCGGGACTACTAGTCCCTGGAACTAAAATTTAGTCCCTGAAACTATCATTTTTATCCCTGTAAACTGATATACGATATTTAAAAAAAAATATCAGACCTACAAGCTCATAGTGCGCCACTCGGTGGCGCTCTAGGAACTTATAGATCTGATATTCTTCAATAGCCAAAACACCTAGGGGTAGCACAAAGCCTACTACCTGTTCAGAATGGCTTTAACAGACCTCAGGCCATTATTCCCAGTGACATGCAGTTCTACACGTTGAACAGTGGTAATGAAGAGGATCTTTACCTTGTCCTCCATCTGGTACTTGTGGATCTCCTCCAGGACGAAGTCCACCTGTTTGTCGGAGACCAGCGAGGCGATGTTCCCTCCCAGGTTCTTGCAGTAGTGCTGGGCGTTGTCGTAGCTGTCGCGGCTGGAGTTGATCCTCAGGCAGAAGTCTCCCACATGGTGCCAGCCCTCTGCACACAGCTGGCCTGAAACACACACATATCACACTCCATGTTTTAAAGACAGTGGTTGGACCGTTGGTGGTCCAAGGGACCACCAATGGTTCTTGAGAGGGTTCCAGGTGGTCCCCAGGCTAAATGATGGAATGTTGGTTAACCAAGATGTATCTCTTTGAGAGCGTAAACATGAAACCAAATGGACCCTTGCGGGTCCATTTGGTTTCATGTTTACGGTCTCAAGAGTTAACTCCTTGGTAGCTATTTTGCCAGCCTGTAGTGCCCCCTTGAGGTCCAGAGTGCCAATTGATTGATTGATTATCTCAAAAACAAAAAATCACAAACAGCAGTTGTATACATTTTTTCCACACATATTTCAGAGATATGTAACTAAAGGGTTAATTCCCCCCACCCCTGCCGATCGCATCACAAAAAAAAAAAAAAACTCTTCCACCATTAAACACCCACAGGAGAGATGCTTGGACCTTACAGCCACCATAGTATAGCCCCTAGTATATTCAGGGGCTATACTATTTGACAGTCAATGTTCCTTTTTCTGTAAATGAGTCTTGAAAAATGGGGGTCGTCTTATAACCGAGTCGTCTTATATTCGGGACAATACGGTAACTTGTTATTTTCAACAGCCTTAGTTTTTTACATTTAAACATGACTGCATTGTTGTTACATGTATAATCAAGACAGGATTTATAGTGACTGGATCATAATAGCTTAGCAGTAAGACCGGTAGGCAATGTACACATGCAGCCAGAAAGGGCTCACAAAATTTGCATGTTTAATATGAGTGTGACCCGGCCGGCAGCGCCCTGGCTAGAAGGTATGCTAATGAAGAGACTGTAATCATTCTGCTGCCACAAAGGACTACTGTTTACTGCTGGACTCTGGACCTGATTACATTCAGTCACATCCCCACCTCCACCACTTTCATCAGGAAAACATGCCTTCTCCCTCTTTATCTCACATCCTTGACTGTTTCCCACCTGCTTAGACCAGGGGTTTTCAAGTTTTTTGACACCAGGGCCCACCATTTATTCAGCATTTGAGCCACAGACCACCATTTAAAGACATTTTAGCTCCACAGACCCCCAAAACTAAAGAATTGTTTTGGTTTTGTTCACAATTCCAAGGCTGGATTTGGGGAAACAAAACAGGGAAATTAACATACAGATCCAAATGACCATTAATCCTCTAGTTGTGTTGACCTGGGCTAATTAAGATGGTGAATATTTTAACTCTTGAGAGTGTAAAAATGAAACCAAATGGACCCGCAAGGGTCCATTTGGTTTCATTTTTACGTTCTCAAGAGTTACATCTGGTTAACCAAGCTTAGCTGGGGACCACCTGGAACCCTTTCAGGGACCACTGGTGGTCCCCGGACCACCTGTTGAAAACCCCTGGCTTAGACAATAACCAGCCATGAAAAGATGGTGACAGTGTTCACAATTTACACTTTACTTTCCTTTTAGTAAAACCTTTAAATCTGACATACCTTCTATATAGCAGATTTGTTTTTTTCTGTCTGGTACTGTATGTGTGGGCGGATTGGAAATACTGTGGTGGTGAGTATGGTGCTAGGTGCTCATGTGTAAACAAACATCTTTTATAGCTCCTGTTGCTGAAGACCACAGTACTCCCAGGACTTTGAAAACCCAGCGCTGCCAGCGTAATCTAACTCACCTCACCTCATCCGCAGAGCGGTCACAAACACAACAGGAGGCCGTGTGAGTGGCTTGATTTAATAGAAGAGAAGCCTAAACACGAGGGAAGAGGCTCTCTCTAGGAGGACTCGCTATTTAACGGTATGATGATTCGGTCATCAGATTAAAAAAAAAAACAATTCAAGCTTCAACTAACCCACAGTGCATTATGAAAACAGCCGACTAACTGCTGACAACTGAGGAGAGAGAGAGAGTAGAGCAGTGCTGCTGCTGCGTGGGCGCTTGATGTGGACAGGAGATAAGATCATAAACAATAAACACTCAAATAAATGCTCTAGCTAAAGCTCCGTCCTGGTTCAACACAACACACCACTGCATGAGGAGGGATCAGCTACAGTATATTTGAAGTGAGAGCATTTCCCACAGTTACTATTACAACCCGTGGTAGAGAACGGAGCTAGCTGAGGGCCCTTCCGACAGTACAAAGAACACTGAGAACTTTGCAGGGATTTTTAATTTGTTAGTCGGCCGAGGATCCCTTTTCATAACATCAAGTAAACAATTATAATTGGCCTACTTCCCTTTGCAACCAAGTGGAGGAGGATGTGTGTGCGTGTGCGTCTGTGTGCGTGTGTGTGTGAGAGCTTGTGAGTGCGCGCATGCCTGAGTACATGTGTAATTCATAGCATTATATTATCTGTGCACATATCTACATGATTAGAGAAATGTGTTTATTTGTGAAGCTGACTGCATCTGTAGTCTATTTATGCACCAGTCCAACAAGTCATACACGTGCGTGCGTGCGTGCGTGTGTGCGTCTACCATGAACACACGCGGTGGACTGGAGCGCTGGGCTTCTTCAAGAGCTTTGAGAAATGAGTGCAATAAGTGGGCGTGGGAGAGAGAACACGGCTGAGCCCACAGGCAGCCAGATGCTTAATAATGCATCAGACATTGGCATGTGGAGCCGCTGCTGTCATGCAGGTAATCAGAAGGGCCTGAACAGTGAATTACTCTGTAAACGTGTGTGCGATCCACTATGGTCATTACCTTTTAAAGCTCCTACATGTAATAGTATGGATAAAATAATAATGACATCATTTTGTAATGTTTTGGTGTTTTTCATGAAGTCTTCCTTTAATTAGATCAACTCTAATCTATCAAATCTAGTGTTTTTGGTGCTTCTAGGGGCTGCAGGAGGCCTCCAAAGAAATCCCTTTAAGCTTTGTCATTGGCTAACAAATAGTCCCGGCGGGAGTATTTCTTAGCCAATCAGGAAGAGCCTTGTTGAGCTGCCTCTGATTAAGGAAAAGGATGTGGAGGACTATGATTTTTAAAGTGACACTGCGGCTTCTATGCTTGCCATAGAAAATAGATATTTTCAGTTAATGATTTATTAAAGGAACAGTCCAAGATAAAGATCTAAGATCCTAGCTCCAAAACTATGGAATGCACTTCCCACTGCAATCAGAACCACAGACTCACTACCTATCTTCTGCCACAGTCTAAAACACACCTCCTCAGACTCAATCCCAGCCCATAGCACTTGTATTACATACCAACCCACAGTACTTGCAACAGTGACTTATAAAGGATGCCTAATGTACAACGTATTACCATGGCTTAGTGCTTAGATCGTATAGTGTATTGTAAATTCTGCTTAGATTGTAAACTTTTACTATTGTAAGTGGCTTTGGATTAAGAGTGTCTGCTGTCTAAATTGTAACTTGTAAATTGTGTGTTAGACGTGTTCTCACCAGGCACAGCGTGGCACTCCTGTTGCTGTGTGTCCCACTGACAGTTGAGGTTGAGGGAGCAACTCCTGCAGTTAGCCAGCCTGGAGCACTCCTGTTCCTCTCTCCTTTTACACCTGGAGGACTCCAGGACGGACTGGATGGACACGCACGCACACACGCACGCACACACGCACACAAATCCAAAAAAATAAGAATCAGTTGCTAGGCTGTGTTGCTGGAATAAGCAACACATGTTATGTAAGTTTTTTTGTTTTCAAATATTTAGAATAGTTGAGCATAATATGCTCAACTACTCTAAATATTTAAAGAAATATGTTTATTATATATATTTAAAAACCAACGTTTTTTTAAAATATTTAAAAAACGTTGGTTAAATATCCCAATCACACATATTATGTGTGATTGGGATCCGTTGGTATTTCGTCCTGACATTGTAGATTCTACAAAACAATCGGTCTGAAACAACATACTGAAATATTTGTACAGCATTCTCACATTCTCCCCCAAAAATAGCAGGTGTTCACGAATCTACACTATGCCCGCTATGTGGAGTGGACCACCCACAGTCTGAATATGGAAATAAATAAATAATCGGGCCGTGGATTTGGGCCAGACGGTAGCTAGTTGTATGATTTGTAATCGCCTCAGTCAAAAATGTAGTGTCGTGAACTATTTAAATGGTCGTAAGTGTGTATGTTATTCCGTTCTTATGTGTTGCCATCTGGTCTGGCTACAAAGCACCCTGTCCCATGTAGTTTTAGGGGCTCTTTGGATGACTTATGCCCTGACCTGTCTCCCAGTGCAGGTAACCAGATCTGAGACAGATCAGAAGACAACAAGAGAGGCCCTGAGGAGGCCAGGGGGTTGTGGAGCATCTGTGTGTGGACACGCTCGGTTGCTCAGCCCACGGGAGTGAGGGCAGGGGGGCCTGGGTGGTCCCTGACTATAGCGCCACTATAGCGCCAACCAGGGGAACAGAGCAGACCTGAACCTGAAAGATTATTTTCTTCTACCTTCTCTTTCCAAATTATCTACAGGTATGTATGGCAGTGGTTTTCGGCCCGTGGGACCATCCAGGGACCACCAGTGGTCCACTCGCATTCACTTGCATTGACAGCAGAGCTCCAGTGCGGACAAGATCAAAGTGTGTCAGTACTATCCATTAAAGAACTCTATGATAGAAAACCTCTCCACCAATAGCTTTCCTATATGATAAAACATTGTATTAAAAAAATAAATGTCACACACACATTATTCCACAGCACATACAGCATGCCTTGTTGATGGATTTGGAAGAGATTTTGAAGGTTCAAAAAATGAACCACTGTAGTCATTGTGTATAAAAGTCCATGAATATATGTACAGTACATACTGCATGATATTTACATTGGAATGAATGAGCCCTGCTGGAAAGTGTCCTAGGGTGGACATGAGGGCGGGGCTTACCTAAAGGTCTATTGAGCAAGTAAAGTCAAGGATATTAAGGATGTATTGTTTCCCCTCAGTGGGTCAAGGGTTGAATACTCACATGTCCTCTCCTCTTGGCTCCGTGCTTCCACAAGCTCAGCTGATGTTCGGACAACATGGACGGAGGACGAGACAGAGACAGAGCCCCTCCATGTTGCTGGGCCAGCTCCAGAGTCAGCTACCATTCAAACACAGAGTGAACCTCCAAATGTTTGAAGCAAAACAAACAATAAAAGCAAAAATAGCCCTATTGGACTAGATGGTATATTTACAAAGCCTATATTTTGTGATTAATGGCCTATCGTATTAAATCGATCATATTTTGTAAACTATTCGATTAAACGTTGCCACCCCTGGCTAATTGGCACTGAGGGTAGCTACTGTATACTCACCACCGTACAGTTGCTGGAGGCAGAGATGCATTTCCTGTCCTCACACCACTGACAGCCCAGTGTGTTGGCCGTACAGCTGCCACAGTCTGAGAAATGGATGCACTGCTCATCTTTACTCTCTGGAAGAGGAACACACACACACACACACACACACACGCACGCACGCACGCACGCACGCACGCACGCACGCACGCACGCACGCACGCACGCACGCACGCACGCACGCACGCACGCACGCACGCACGCACGCACGGACACGGGCACAAGCAAATAATTCATACTCTGCGTTGTTAGCTTGTAGATCAGCTGGCTTAAAGCAAGTGACACTGTTGTGCCATGCCATGGGAGTATAAAGCGAGCTTCAAGATTTAACAGATGTTTTTTTCCCAAGGATCGACAAGAATTATTATAGTCAAACTACAAGCTGCTGTTCTGCTATTATTCATGGACAGGTTTTTAAAAGAGTACGACATCAGCTTAACCACACGATCGTTCATCAAAACAATAAAAAAGGTAAACAGAATCTTGTTGCATACTGTAGTACTGTGCGTCTGTAGATAAGATGTTGTGGTCAAAGAGATTTGGTTTACAGGGATGAAGGAAAACAGTGGGCCTGGATTAGAACTTGAGAAAGTGTGGAAAAGCAAAACAGTGTTGCAGTACAGAGGTTTTCAACCAGTGGTTGAAACCAAATTAACCAAATTGGTTAACCAGATGAAAAGTTGGTCAACAAGATGTAACTGTTGAGAATGAAACCAAATGGACCCTTGCAGGTCCATTTGGTTTCATGTTTACGCTCTCAAGAGTTAGAATATTCATCATCTGAAGTCTACACAACTAGAAGATTAATGGCCATTTTGATCTGATGTTTGTCTGTTTCGTTTCCCAAATCCCAAATAGTTTTGGGCTCTGTGGGGCTAAAATGTCCTCAAAAGGTGGTCCGTAGCTCAAATGCTGAATAAATAGTGGGACCTGGTATCAAAAAGGTTGAAAACCTTTGTTGTACGTTGAATATACAAAGGAACAGATTTATATTGTGTGTAGACATTTACTATTTTTCTTCATCCTGGGTCTTATATTAGACCACTGGGGAACTGCAACCAGTGGAGTATAATAGGGATTAATTGGTTAAGTGTCTAACTCTCATTAGATAATGAAGGCGGTCAATCCACCTTGTCCTAATGTTCCACTAGAACTCGACTCAACTGTACTTTAATCACTATTACCATCTCCTTTCGTAAGCCGCTCCGCTCTGTCTAGTCTTACAGCAGCATACCTGAATAAACACTACATGTGGTTTAGTACAGGCGAGAATTGGAGATCCAATCGCTTTGTAATTAGTTTGGAATGAGCGGTTCTGACCCTTTGGTCCAGCAATTACGGTGCACAAACAAACTTCAGAGGCTGAGCCATTTGGAATAATTATTATTATTCTCAGATGACAAAACAAAAGGTTGTTGTCATAGAGGGTCAAGAATAACGGTGTGGTACATTCCTGAGCAAACACGGTGACATAACAGTAAAAAATAGTTTCGAGGTCGAGCGAATTCGGCTTGTGATCATGTTAAATGGTCTGTGGAAGACAGTCCTTTCTGACGAGGGCTAAGGTGTACAGTAGAATAGACAAACCAAAGATGGCAATTATGCATATTTGTTTTTCTTCTTGTCTGGAATTTCATTCCGTAATGGTAAAAAAAAATAACGCTTCAAAAATGTTTAAAAGTAAACAACATACAAAGACTATATGAAGGGCAGAGCTCTCTAGCAGCATTGTGCCCACATGTTCACACTCCTCTGGCCGAGACAAGAATCAATTATGTCCTTGTTGGCACAAACCAACCATCATTTTTGTAGCAAAGCAAGGGAGCAATTGCGTTTTAATAGTGCAAATGCAGCCTTAACCGGCCACGTATGTCTGCGCCACGGGTGTGTCACATAACTGGCCACGCATGTAACACAGGGTCTCACAGGCAAGTGTGTCGGTGCGTATGCATGCCTCCCATATACTGCAAAAAAATAATAATGGTAATGCGCAAGTAGTGATGATAATACATGCGATCATCAGAAAATAAATATTTAAGCGGGAAAAACGAAAGCTATGTGAGGATGAAAATATAAGTGGGAAAGGTACATACTGTAGGTTGCGCGCTGCCGCCGTCACAATAACCATAGTCTAATGCAGGGGTGGGCAATGATTTTTCCCAAGGGGCCAAATGAGATACATACAATATTGTGGAGGGCCAAGACTACAGGCTGAACTAAAGCCAGCGTAATATTAATTTAATTTTCAAGATAAAAGTAAGAGTAAGACCAACCATTTTGACACCAGGGCCACCAGGGACTACAGTACCCTTTCATGGGCTGGTCAGAGTCAGCCAAAGGGCAGCATTTGGCCCCCGGGCCGCATAATGCCCAGGTATGGTCTAATGTCTCCCCATGCCCAGAAGACGTGATATCTTGATGTATCAGTTCAATATTCACATGATCATCAGCAGATTACTTTTCTACATATGAAGTCATGAGACAATGCTTCTCTCGGTTATCTGCACGTGTCTGCAGAAAGGTCTGACATTCCAAATTTAGCCTGTGAATGACTTGTAATCATAAGATCTAATTTGCAACCGCAGAAAAACAAACTGAAAAATGAAATGAAAGGCAAAGGAAATGTATAGTGTGGCGCAGGCCCGGATGTAACGTTTCCCAATTGGGGGAGGGGGCAAGTGAAAATGGCATAACCCGTACGGTTTTCATCTAAATTCTTAAGTTCTGTGACCCACAAGGTTTATATCTTGTACAGGACATATATTAAGCAAGTAATCATCAATAATAACAGTTGTTATAGCAGTTGTTGTTGAAATTGCAACAGGCACGCAGCATGCATAAAGCTAAAGCTCTGACTTGTAGTTAGTTAGTAGCAGTAGTCAGGGGCGGATTGGCACATATTTTCCCACCGGGACAATTTTGCCTTTGCCAGGCCACCCTGGGGGGCCCCTGGCAGTAGTTGTGCTTCAAATCATTTTAAATATAAGCACTTTAATTTGAAATATCTTTGAAATGTGGGTTTGTTTGCAAGCCGTCATTTTGGTGGGGCAGTCTGGGCATTTTCCACCCCATTCCCATGCCTACATCCGGCCCTGGTGTGGCTCATATACCTGGTCTGGGCGGGCAGAAGGGTGCGGGTACAACGTGGTTGGCCATGTAGGGCTCCCAAGGTACACAGGCGCCATTGAACCAGCGGCAGCGGAACCCGGGACCGGCACCGGCACACCGGTCTGAATCAGTGAAGGCCTGGCAGGCAGGAGGGCTGTAGGCCAACACGTCGTTTAGAAGGAGACCGGAGAAACCTCCAAACACATACATGGACCTGGAGGAGACAAGAGATGCAGTGCTGTAGTGGGACTTTTAGAAGTGGGGGGGACGCCTCTTAAAGGGGAATTCCACCCATTTTATTTTATTTTTTCTGAGAGTTCTCAGAAAAAGTCATTAACATTGTTTAACACATCTTGATGATGTCATCAAGATGTATTTCACCATGCTAAGGATTTTTTTTCAGACCTCCATTTCTAAACACAGGGTGGGGGAACTTTTTTATCATGATCTCTAACGTATATTAACTCCTGTACTGCCGAAGTTGCGGTCGTCGTGTGCATCGTGCACGGTCCCATCCGCCCATAACGACGAAGGTGCAGAAAACGACAAAATGTAGATTTCATCCTTTAATCCAACTATTAGTCCGAGCGCATCGTCCGATAAAGATCCCGTTATTGACTTTCATTTCGGACAGAATTTCCGTGACAACTTTTCTTTTTTGTCCCGTTCGCACCCATTCAATCCAATGCATTCAAAAGCTTCTCCTGAGAATCTGCCCCTGAATGTCGTGGCCGCATGGGTAGATCAACTAGGGCTAGACGTCACTTCCTGACTTTTGACCCGGAACTTTTTGCTCAGATCGTCACACAGTCACACATAGTGTTCAATGAGTTTTCTCTGCTCTCTCGTTCAGAGTTGCTCTACTCTCTGGTGTTTTGGTTGAGATTCTGTAATCAATGGTTCGACAATAAACAACTTTTCCGGCATCAAATAATTAGTTTGTAGCCACGAACCCGTATCGTGCTACTGGGGAGCGGTGGACGGCCGGCGGGCTTAGGCCGGACGTCCTAAATCTCGGGGTTATATGAAATGGGACGCAATGTCCGGGGCGACCGATCCCACAGGATGTGAGTCGCGGATGCCTTTCTTAGTGACAACCAATGATGAGGTGTGCTGAACCTCTTGTAAAACCCTTCTTCCCAGGAACCCGCTCCGATCCACCAGGCCACGGGCTTTATGGCCTGGCGTTCGCCTTCGGGCGCATTATCATGACGTCACGCTGTCGCAGCGTCGCCCTCGGCAACACTCCCCCCTGAAGCCGGGCCCCGGCTTCACAGATCGTCCGTCAAGGGTGGCGTGCTGCAGCGTGTCTAGCCCTTCGGTTCGTCTTCTCTCCCGTGCTCTGGGAGGCTGGGGGTGGCCCGTCCGGCTCCCCCCGTAGCAGGCCGCTTTGGCGTTGTCACCGGTCACGGGCCTGTCCTGGCCCGCGTCGTGTCCTGGAGGTCCAGGGTCGGGGGGGGGCACGTCCGGCTCCCCCCGTGGGCCCCGTCTGCCTTGTGCAGCGGCGCGGCGATTCTGGTGAGCTCTGATGGCCCCGCTTGTATCCGAGGTCGGGGGGTAGCCCTTCTGGCTCCCCCCATGGGCGACCGGCTTGCATCGCTGGTCATGGCTGCGCTGCACTGGGCGCGCTTCACTTGGCAGAGCTGCTCACGCCCGGGGCGGTCCGCTCCCGAGGTGTGGCACGGTGGGCCGCTCGCGCCCGGGGCGATCCGCTCCCTGGGCGCGCTTGATGCGTGTCCATCTGCTCTTATCCTTTCTTATTGCTGGGCCTTGTCCTTGGCCCTCAGGGGTTGGCACCCATTAGTGGGGTGAAGACGCGTGGCTCCTTCCTGGCCGTCGGTCCCTCCCCCCATCAGCCGGTAGGCTGATGCTGATGCTGCTTGTGGGGGCTCGAGCGATGCCCCCTTGTAGCACGGCTGACGTAGCACAGCTGACGTAGCACGGCTGGTGCGGCTGGGCCGCTAGCGCCCGGGGCGGCACGCTCCCGAGGCATAGCAGCTGGCGCCCGGGGCGACACGCTCCCGAGGCATAGCACGGCTGGCGCTCGGGGCGACACGCTCCCGAGGCATAGCACGGCTGGCGCTCGGGGCGACGCGCTCCCGAGGCATAGCACGGCTGGCGCTCGGGGCGACACGCTCCCGAGGCATAGCACGGCCGGCGCTCGGGGCGACACGCTCCCGAGGCATAGCGCGGCTGGCGCTCGGGGCGACACGCTCCCGAGGCATAGCACGGCTGGCGCTCGGGGCGACACGCTCCCGAGGCATAGCGCGGCTGGCGCTCGGGGCGACACGCTCCCGAGGCATAGCGCGGCTGGCGCTCGGGGCGACACGCTCCCGAGGCATAGCACGGCTGGCGCTCGGGGCGACACGCTCCCGAGGCATAGCACGGCCGGCGCTCGGGGCGACACGCTCCCGAGGCATAGCGCGGCTGGCGCTCGGGGCGACACGCTCCCGAGGCATAGCGCGGCCGGCGCTCGGGGCGACACGCTCCCGAGGCATAGCGCGGCTGGCGCTCGGGGCGACACGCTCCCGAGGCATAGTACGGCTGGCGCTCGGGGCGACACGCTCCCGAGGCATAGCACGGCTGGCGCTCGGGGCGACACGCTCCCGAGCCATAGCGCGGCTGGCGCTCGGGGCGACGCGCTCCCGAGGCGTAGCACGGCTGGCGCTCGGGGCGACGCGCTCCCGAGGCATAGCACGGCTGGCGCTCGGGGCGACACGCTCCCGAGGCATAGTACGGCCGGCGCTCGGGGCGACACGCTCCCGAGGCATAGCGCGGCTGGCGCTCGGGGCGACACGCTCCCGAGGTATAGCACGGCTGGCCGCTAGCGCCCGGGGCGATCCGCTCCCGTGGCGCGACGGCTGGCGCGGCTTGGCCGAGCCGCTAGCACTCTCTGCTTCCGGGGAGACCAAGACATCATGGTCTCCCTTAGGCGCTGATGTGTCGCCGTAGGTCGTTGGTCTGCGTGGCCATGATTCCTGTCTGGCCACTGGCCAGTGCAGGTTGCTCACGTTCTGTGCTAGCTCTGTGATGGCCAGGGCTGTCGTGTCCTGGCATCTTGGTTCAGCTCGTGGAGAGCTGTCAGATGGTCTCCAGAGCACATGTCGCACGAGTTGGGGGTCAGGTCGCAGTCGGCGTAGGGGTGACCCTTGGCGCACTTCAAGCACGCGTTATTGCCCGTTATCCATTCTTGCTTCTGGGCACTGTCCATCTTCCGCAAGACGGGGCACCTGCCGGTAGAGTGGTCTTCTTGGGGACCTCCATGGCAGACAGCACAGTACCTTTTCCCTCTCTTGCAGGGGGTGTGGGCACGGGTCATTGACGCCTGGGGGTGTGGTCGAGGCTCAAGGGGGTTGGCTCCCCTGACGGCCACGTGGGTGATGGTGGCTTGTGGGGCTTGCCTGTGGTCCCTCCCCCCATCAGACCTATTGGGCTGATACCTGTTCGTTGGTCCGTATCTGGCCGCCTGGCCATTGCCGCGGCGGAAGTTGCCCGGCTGAGGCGGCTGTTGGTTCTGGGGACGAGGTGCATCGTGCAGCCTGTCCGTCTGTCCAAAATGCGGTCGTTGAGGGGGTGGGGGGGTGTCTGGGGCGGGAGGCGAAGTCTTCCAGATGGAGAGGGCCCGTCGCAGGTGCATGGCGAGATGCCGGAGCGTTACGGCTGCTGTGCCTTCGGGCATGTTCATGAGTGCGGAGTCCCAGGTGGCTCTGGTCGCTAGCGGAAGCTTCTGGGCGATCTTTCCCCCGATGGGGTTTAGGTGGTAGGTGGTGTCGCGGTTGTGATCCTCGAGCTTCGTGCACAGGTCTTCCAGCAATTCTACCAGGGGTTTGAGGGTCTTGTAGTCGGTTGGTGTGGGCGATTGTTCCAACCGAGCGAGCAGCGTCTCGATGACCCCTGGGCCGTCGTAGATGTCGTCGAGCTCCTGGAAGGCTCTGGTGTAGCCCTCTTCGCCCCTGATGGTGTCTAGGGTGTGTTCGATGGCGCGCTTCGCCTCGCCTCCTGTATGCTTGCGCAGGAGGTTGATACGCTCTGCCACTGGCCTGTCGCCGAAGAGGCGGTTAAACTCTTCTCTCCAAATAGGGTAGTAGGTGGGGCGGCGGCCATCGAAGGTCTCGAGGGTGGCTGAGTTGTCGTGGAGGGCTTTCCGTAGGTCTTCTACTCCTAACGCCTGGGGGGGCCATCGGGCCCCCACGGGTCGGTACGCGGCTGGCTCAGGCAGGTATTGAGCCTCGCGGTCAGGGGGTTTGCCGAGAATCTGGGCGGCGAGTCGCAGTCCATGCCGTTGGGGTGAGCTCGGGGGTTCTCGAGGTGTGCGAGGATGTCCCAGACAGCCCCCTCAATACCCGCGAGCTTGTTCTCGGCAGACTCTAGCCCGCCTTCGAGGGACTCAAGCCTGCCCTCGAAGGTCTTACGAACTTCGTTGACCACTGTCAGATGCAGGGTGGAGATGGTGCTGCAGAGCTGCATTGAGGTGTCGGTCAGCGCCTTGGCGTAATGCGCCTGATCTTTGGCGCGCTCTCTGGTGAGGCGCTCGATTTCGCTCTTGAGGGCCGATATGGCTTTGGCGTCCTCAGCGCGTTCTGCGGCGTGGCGCTCACGGTCGGCTTCACGATCCGCGGCGTACCTCTGGTTCTGCGCCTCAGCGGAGGACTGTATAGCTTTAAGGCAGTTGAAGACTTGTAGGACCTCGTTGTTCTCCTCGTAGCCAGCCATCTTAATTTTGTAGACGGGTGCTGAAGGGACTGTATAGGCAGTGTCCAGTCTAGGCACTGTGACTTAGGGGAGGTTCGACGTGCACAGTCAGGGCGCTCACTCGGATCCCGCGGCGTGCGAGTGGGTCCCTAGGCTGGCAAAGTCGTTTTCGAAGGACCAAAATGTAGCCACGAACCCGTATCGTGCTACTGGGGAGCGGTGGACGGCCGGCGGGCTTAGGCCGGACGTCCTAAATCTCGGGGTTATATGAAATGGGACGCAATGTCCGGGGCGACCGATCCCACAGGATGTGAGTCGCGGATGCCTTTCTTAGTGACAACCAATGATGAGGTGTGCTGAACCTCTTGTAAAACCCTTCTTCCCAGGAACCCGCTCCGATCCACCAGGCCACGGGCTTTATGGCCTGGCGTTCGCCTTCGGGCGCATTATCATGACGTCACGCTGTCGCAGCGTCGCCCTCGGCAACAGGGATGTTAACAATGCAATGAAGCGACTATCAATGAATTGCTAACAACAATTTATCAATTCTATTTTAGATTAAACAATTTACTGAGTTGCTTTCCATTATCTTTCTCTCTCTCTGTCTCCTTTTTATATAGCCAGAAAGAATCACATTAAGATTGATATCTCTTTTTCAAGTGGGTCCTACTTCATACTCAACGAATGCTCAGTTTTAGAAGCACTCAAACCCCAGATTATTGTTTTGGTGTTACAGTTGCTGTACTGTAAGGCTGCTTCGCTCAAGGCCAGTTATACCCAAGGCATGGCTAAAGCAGACAGGCAAACACAGACAAACTTCCAACAAGGTCTAGGAGGAGAAGGTTAAAGAATAAAGATACAAAACACAGCCGACATGTTTTCACAACTTGTTCACTAGAATGAATGCAGTAATGACGGATAACAATATTTGCCAGCATCTGATCTTCAGGAAATTGCGTTAAACTACTGTAGCTCAGGTTACTATGTAATGGGGAACAGGCCCAGATGTAACATTTCCCAATTGGGGGGGCAGGCGAAAATGGCATGAGGGCGGCTTCATCGCCCATGGCGCGAAGCGTCATAATCGTGAAGCCGACCTCATGCCGTTTTCACTTAATTTATTTAGTTCTGTGACTGACGAGATTTATGTCTTGTACAGGACTTATATTAGACAAGTAAGCATCAATAATAACATCAGTTGTTGTTGAAGTTGCAGCATGCATAAAGCCAAAGGTCTGACTCAGAGAGTTTTCTGTTTTGAATGAAGAAATGCTGTTGGTTTAGTGGTGCCACAACTGTAGCAGTAGTAGTGTTTCAAATCATTTTAAATACAAGCACTTTAATTTGAATTTGAGATTTGGGTTTGTTTGCATGCCATTACCCCCCCCCCGGCTCTGATGGAGGAAGACGTACCCGTTGCTGACCACTGCTGAATGCCCAAATCGGTTGACGTCCCTGTGAAGGTCCGGCCTGGGAAGGACTGTCCACTCATCACACGCTGCATGGTATGGAGAAAGACAAGACAAGGCACAATGTTACAGTCACAGTTCTCCTGTAGTTAATATATGTGAGTGAGTTTGCAGACAATCATTTCCTTTTAGTATCAAATCGATGTACAACATACAGCCATTTTGTTTTTTTTCCCACACGATGCAGGTAATCAGGAGGCGGCCTTAGGGTTCGCTGGGGGGGGGGGGGGGGGGGGGGGGGGGGGCTGCACATTGATCCGCGATGCAGGCTTGTGCTCGCTGCGTGCCTCGTCCCACATCACTAGTCATGGAAAACTACACTCAGACAGTGGGACAGTGGGACCGCGGTATCCAACATCTAAAATATCCTAGACACCGCCTAGGATACTCTAGTCGTCTTGATTCAGAGTTGACGCATGACGCCATACAGGGCAGGGAGACCCGGAGAAGTAACAGGCATTGTCCGTTGTGTTGGTGGGGAGACGGACAGATTGTTCACCGCACCGCGGTGCCGGCAACCCTTTTTTTTTCAATTGAAAGGGTTGAATGGGTTGAACGGAGGTACCTGTACTGTATATATCCAAACAGTAGTTGGAAATGTGAACATAAGCTGCCAGATTTAAAGGTAGGGGAAGTGATTTCACTTTTGTCAGCTATCACCCAAAAAAAATCTGTTAAAATGCTCTATTATAAGGTCTGCAGACCATTATGGAGTTTCCCCTCCCCCACGTTAGCAGAGGAGCTAATAAAAGTTCCCCAGGTGGAGGGTGAATTCTCCTCCAATCAGGATCGAACAGCAGGTTCACAAAATGTAGCTACTCTTGGGGGCCCCTAGTGCACCAGGCTGGTACTACACGATGAGTGTTAAAGGTAGGGTAAGTGATTTGAAATTCAAATCAGCTGCCCTACCTTTAACACTGGTTGAAATAACAAAACACAAATATGCCTCAGAGCTTGTTTTCTCACCAGCATTCCCCAGTATCAAGATCTGAAAATATATAGGCACATGGACTTTGAAAAGTTCCTGCATATGCATAGTATACCTCATACTTTCATTTGCCTCCTGTGCCACTGCGTGTCGAAGATGATTATATATTTTAAAATGTTAGACGTTCTCAATAATGGGCTATTAAAAGCCTACCCTCACTTGGTATCTGAATGTGTGTGTACTGTGAAATGATTTCGGAGCCGCATATTGCATTGCCTAGCGATGCAATCAAGATTAAAGACAACCAACTGTGAGAACCCACCACCCTCCACCTCCTCCCTCATTATTGTTGGGGGTTCTTATGTCTACGCCTTGTATTTTCTGCTTTAAAAGAGTAATCTACACCTGAGTGGTGTTCAGTGTTCATGTACATTCACATCCACCAGTAGATTATTATTTTTATTCCTTATTCCCATACAGTAGCTGTGGAGCTACTGTAGGGAACCTCCTGTTTCCTCCTAGCTTTGACAAAGTGTCCTTGAGCAGAGTAAAATGGAGCCTTGGCGTTGCGCACGTCTGCCGCCGGTATGTGTGTGTGAAAAATGGGTGTATGTTGTGAGTCAGACGGCGAACTGTGCTTTGAGAGGGTAAGAGACTGGAAAAATGAGTTTTGCTACAAACTGTAAATGCAGTCGATTTGCCTCAATAGAATATATACTGATTGTAGCTTACCGATGAATGGATCATTGGCCATACCTGATGAAAGGGCCTAGGAAAGAAACGCAACATGGACATGTAATCTGGATAGAATCTATAGTATTGTGTTTGTAAAAGTAAATGAGAATGCCCTGACCTCTCCACTAGCAACTAATGTACTATCAGGGGTTTCCAACAGATGGTCCTGGCAAAATTATGGAAAGTTGGTTAACGTAACTCTTTGAGAGCGTAAAAATGAAACCAAATGGACCCTTGCAGCTCCATTTGTTTTTAAGTTTACACTCTCAAGAGTTAAAATATTCAATATCTGAATTATCACAAGTCTAAACAACTAGAGAATGTAAAAGATTAATGGTCATTTTGATCTGCGTGTTTGAGTGTTTTGTTTTCCAAATGCAGCCTGGATTTGTGGACAAAAGCAAAAGAAATTTTTAGTTTTGTGGTCTATGGGGGATAAAATGTCATCAAATGGTGGTCCAAGGCTCAAATTCTGAATAAATACTGGGCCCTGGTATAAGTGAGAATGGTTTTACAGTACACTGGCACATTGTGGCTACAGTATGCGTCCTGCAGTAACAGGCTGTAGTTATTTGCCTGGGGGTGGTATGGGTATTTCAGAAGCACCACCAATTGTCTGTGCAGTAAGGTATGATTAAACCACATTAAGTACAACAATATACACTATCTCTAACTCTGTCTCTCCCTGCCCCCCAACACACATATTTCTCTTGGTCTCATTCCCATCTCTCTCTCTCTCTCTTGTCTAGCTATCAACACTGTATATTTTACCATTTGGGTTTTACAACTATGATGTTTTAATGACTCCCACGTGGCCCCATTATATTAATATGGAAATTAATGTGTGCACATGCGTGCCTGTTTTGGCATGTGTGGCTGCATGCATGTATATGTGTGCCGTGTGTGTGTGTGTGTGTGTGTTGTGTGTGTGTGTGTGTGTGTGTGTGTGTGTGTGTGTGTGTGTGTGTGTGTGTGTGTAAATGTGCCATTTACCGAGAAGAGTTCTCTCCGGTGTAAGCGGAGAGAGCCAGGGAATCGCGCTGTTGCACTAGGCGGCCAGGTTGCTAACGACCTCGTTAAGCGGCCTGCTAATTGGGAACGCTTGTTTTAAAAAGCCACTAAGCACTCTCCAATCGCTGCCCGGAGGGGGGTGCGGGGAGGGGAGCGACTGGCAGGGTGTAGGAGGGCCGGGGTCAAAGGCCAATCATATTATGGTGCCAATCAGAGTGACGCAGACACAGTCAATTGGGGGTGCAGACCTGAGGGTGTATGTGGTGGCAGCATGGTAACTGTAATGTCAGTGACCAACAGACCAAGCTTTAGTTGTTGTGTATCAGTGTTTGATTCAGGGCTGGGTAGATTTCGGGTAGATAGGCAGACTAGGCAGTTGCCTGGGGTGCCATGGGGGGACCCCAAGATTTTAATACATTTTGATAATGTACATAATGTCATTTGTGAAACCACGCAGACCATTTTTTGGAACTCTCTTCTGTGTAACTATATTATGAGAGCCCCCAAATAATCAAGATTTTCCCTGGAGCGGGTCCATTTGGTAAGGGCACCCGTTACTAAATGGACCCGTAAGGGACCCGTGAGGGCAACTTCATCGCTTGTGTCGCTTCGCGCCACGGGCGATGAAGCCGCACCCATACCATTTTTATTTAAATTCTTTAGTTCTGTGACCCACAAGATTCATATCTTGTACAGGAAGTTAAGCAAGTAAGCATCAATAATAAACTAAGGGTGTTGAAAATAGTTAATTAATGGGATTAAATTAATTTCTTGATTAATCTGATTAATTTTTTTTAACTCAGTTAACTCATATCCACACTGACTCAACCCATTGACCCATTTTCTCATTGAAAGGAATGGGTAGAGCACGGTTTTACGGAGACATAGCTGTGTGTCTTCCTGTAACCAGAGCCATAGAGTATAGCTGGAGGATCTACAAGCATTGAGGGCTTGTAGATCACCTATTTTGATAAATATTTTAAAGTAAATGGTTATTTTTTTCACAGATTCTGTTTCTTTTTTTAAATGTTGGAATCCTGAACAGGAAAACATTAAATTTTTGGACATAGTCCGAATGGTGATTAATCATGATTAAATTAATTTTGAATCTGTGATTAATTTGATTAATTTTTAATCATTCAACAGCCCTAATAATAACATCAGTTGTTGTTGAAGTTGCAACAGACACGCAGCATGCATGAAGTTAAAGGTGCCACAATTGTAATTACTTAGTAGAATAGTAGAAGTAGTAGTGTTTCAAATCATTTATTGAAATATATTTGAAATGTGAGTTGTTTTGCGTGCCATTATGTTTGGTGAGGCAGTCAGGAGAAAAAAAAGTATATTTGGCTCTGAGATGTGAGGTATTGGAAGTGCTGCAATTATGAAATACTCCAGTAGGTAAAGTGAAAGTACCATAAAGGTGTACATAATTACACAGTTCCAACCCCTGCAAATGCCTGCCTAAAGCCCAAACAAAGGGGAGTTACTGTGTTGCTCACCTTGAGGTATTTCTAATGCAATGAATTCTGGAATAGGTGCATGGCGAGAGATTAATGAGAACAAAAGACCTTTTGTAACATTTAATTACAATTCTTGTTCTAAAATAATAGGGATTTCAGCTGTCCACGTTTCAGACCGATGAAGGAACATGATAGAATTGTCGGGCTTGTATTAAAACCAAATTAAAAAAGGCTAAAATTGACCAGCCCTGCTCCACCCCAAATCGCAGCTCAATGGTGAAGTATTATGTTTTAATACATTAAATTATCACAATTAAATGGAGGTTGGTGGAGCAAGTCTACCATTATTCATTTGTATTGTCTAAATACAGTATGTTGATTCAAACATTAATTACTTTTTCAATGATTTTTTTGAATTGAGAAAGTCTGAACAGCTGGGTTCTCGGACCTATAGTTTATAATTATGAAAGGCTATTTCAATAAGCTGAAGTTAAAGGTTATTCTAAGCAAGTGATACCTCATTTTGCAGTGCTGATCTTCTATGTCAGTGGTTTTCAACCAGGGATCCGGGGACCACCAGTGGTCCATGAAAGGATTCCTGGTGGTCCCCACTAGCTAAATGACGGACAGTTGTGTAACCAAATGGACCCTTACAGATCTGCAAAAGCTCAAGAGTTAAATTATCTTTAAACATCTGAATTACTTGATTTTTCAGGAATGTACATATTTAGAAAATGTAGAAGGATTGTTATTTTGACCAATGTTTTGCCAGTTGTCTCCTAAATTGTGGAGCCGAAACTTGAAAATCCTTAGTTTTGGGTCAGAGAGACTGAACTCAAGAACAAATGGTGGTCCGTGGCTAAAATGCTGGAAAAGAAAAAAAGTCCATGGTATGAAAAAGGTTCAAAACCCCTGCTCTTTATTCCTACTGCTTCTTTACTGTATTTCATTATTATTTGCTTTTAGCATTTTGTTCTAAATATATTATTGTTATTTTCAATACAGGAATGTCTGAAATGTTGTACAGTAAGGGCAACGTAACCATAAAGCAAAGCCATTGAGTGTGCTCTGTAAAATTCAGCAAATTATTCCCTTTGGTTTGGAAGGCTGTAAGATATAAAAGCAATAGAGGTTTTCACCAGTGGTGCCAAATTGGCACATTTGTGTGCTATATTTAGCTTTTTTCCAGACCGCCCTAGCACCAAATGGACCCTTACAGGTCCATTTTGTTTCATTTTACGCTCTCAAGAGTTACAGATGGAGTGCCATGAATTTTTTTCTACCCTAATACATGATCATCAGGTATTATATTATATGAAAAGTAAGATTTTTTTTCGCAAAAAGTGTACAGTGTTTGTTAAACTGTCATTTTTATGATTCCACCCTACCGTTCATTAAGTATGCTGGTTTGCCTGGTGGGTGGTGATGGGTGGAGATCCACCTGAACTGAAGCCACACCACAGCTTTAGTTGAATGATAAAGGGGGAGGAGTTAGGGAGGAGCTGAACAGGTGATGTCACTATTATTGAAGTTTTTTTCATTGGCACGTTTGACTGGAAAGGTTCAGCCCCTAGAAAGAAACCCTAAATACAAAGGAAGACATCATTGCACATAAAACACACACAAAGGGATCTATTTAAATACTGTCACCTCTTAAACATGTACAAAATTGGAATAAAATACAAAAATCACGGCACCCTCTTTTAAATTATTTTGAATTACTTTCGAATTACCTTATTTTCAAAAATGTACACATTTAGAAAATGTAGAAGCATTGCTATTTTGACCAACATTTGCCAGTTATCTCTCCTAAATTAGTCCGAGAGACTAAACGCAACATTGAATGGTAGTCTGTGGCTAAAATGCAGAATAAATAGTGGGCCCTGGTATGAAAATGGTTGAAAACCACTGCTCTAGTGCATTCTAGTGCTTTTTTTATTCTAACAGTTGGCAACACTGATTTTCACTGTCTCCGGTGTTGGGTGGTCTTGTCAGAGAAAAAACCCTCCGTGATCCTGTGTTCGATAAGATTGCAACCAGCCCTGCTCTACACCTTCAGGCAGTGTTCAATGGTCCATTGAAGCCCATTCTGATGAGAAATCGAGGCCTGGTAGTTGCCCGGGGCTATACAGGGGTATAGCCTGGATTCTCAAACAGGAACCATGACTACTGCTGGAGCTGCTTCTGTCCTCGTTGGTGCATGCCACGGCCCACCCTCAAACTCCACTCTTTTACGTGCACGAAAAAAAAAAAAAAAAAAAAAAAAAAAAAACAGGCGCACATAAACATACAGATTTTTTTAATTTCCTTTCAGGATATGAGAAAAGTCGTGTTAATAATGCATGTTGGGGGGAGAAATCTGGAGTCCAGATCAAAGCAGACAGCCAGCCAGGCTGACTGACGCTCTGATCTGATCTGCACTAATGGAACAACTTAATGAAGAAACAGGGGTGGCAGGCATGGGGCGCTGTGTTGTGTGGTGTGTGTGTGTGTGTGTGTGTGTGTGGTGTGTGTGTGTGTGTGTGTGTGTGTGTGTGTGTGTGTGTGTGTGTGTTTGTGTGTGTTTGTGTGTGTGTGTGTGTGTGTGTGTAAGGGGGGTGGCGGGTTGCATTGTCTTCAGCCCAAATACAACAGGAAATCCACCCGCCCCCGACCAACCAGCAATGAGCCTTTCAGTGGTGTTGTGTGTGTGTGTGTGTGTGTGTGTGTGTGTGTGTTGTGTGTGTGTGTGTTGTGTGTGTGTGTGTGTGTGTGTGTGTGTGTTGTGTGGTATGCCGTGTGATACACACACGGGTAAGTGTCTCTTTTTGCCGCATAAAAGTGTATGTGGGTGGATGATGCGCACCCACCCACCCACCCACCCCCACAAGGCGGAGGGGTTGGAGAAGGCAACATTTTTAATTAGAGTTCACCCCCCTTCCACCCCGCCCCCACACCAAAATCTAATTAGAAGTATAAGGCCATGGATGAGGGGGGGGGCATGAGGGAAGGGGAACGAGAGAGAGAAAGAGAGAGAGGGGCTGGTGGTTCGTAGAATTAAAACCCAAATGAAAAGTGCCTTCTGTGTCGACCTGAATCTAATGCACGCCAGCAGGGGGAAGCTAATAAACACAGCGATCTCCCCCCTCCAAGGTTGGCGGCGGCAAAACAAAAACAAATTAGCGCTCAAAGACCTGAGCCGCTGCATGGCGGCGAGGCGAGGCAGGGAGGAGGCATGGAGGAGGCAGGGAGGGAACAGAGACAATGAACGGAGACAGACAAGAGACTGGAGAGATGGCGTTATGTGACTTCCAACAGGTGGATCTAATTAATTATCTCCTGGAGTGTTGGGAGAGGGGCTAGCATGGGGTGGGGGCGGTGGGGGGGTGGGGGTAGCACGAAGATGAACAGAACAAAAGTCAGAGAATGGTTAGCCTCGACATCCAGGCTTTCATTTTCGTCCCGCGTTGTGCTAAAACGCAAAGCCTGGTCTAATGTGTTACCCACAGTGGACTAGAACAGGGGGTTTCAACCGTTTTCATACCAGGGCCCACTATTCATTCAGAATTTGAGCCCCCGGACTACCATTTGAGGACATTTTAGCCCCCACAGGTCTCAAAACTGTTTTCTTTTTGTCCACAATTCCAGACTGGATTTTTGCAAACAACACAGGCTAACGACCATTAATTAATGACCATTAATCTTCTATATTCTTTAGTTGTGTAGACTAAGGCTAATTCACATGATGAATACCTGAACTCTTGAGAGTGAAAAGATGAAACCAAATGGACCCGCAAGGGTCCATTTGGTTTCATTTTTACGCTCTCAAATAGTTCATTCTGGTTAATCAACTTTCATATTTGGCTGGGGACCACCTGGAACTCTCTCAAGGGACACCTGCTGAAAAACCCATGATAGAGAGGGGAGCAGGAAATAGAAGAAAAGTTCAGGCCACAGTCAAATCTTCACTGATATTGAAGCAATTAATTCAACAGTTTTATTTGCAGTACGTTGAGTGTGCCCAATTTTATACTTCATGGCATGGATTTGGAGGATTAAAAGTATAGAGAATTGAAAAGCACACAACTGCCATTGTGTGTCTGCGTTGCCTTGGTGAAAATTATGTTTGGTGCAAAAAAAAGGAAAAAGAAAAATAATCCCATTATAATGTTGTGTTGTGTGCACTGTGCAGTCTATTTTAATACCACGCACACTACAGTAATAATCAGTGAGCAGCGGCTTCATCAGATCTCTCCACGGTTTTCACATAAAAACCAACAGGAAACATACTAGCAGATTTTAATACACCAGTTACAGTACAGTCTTAAAATACTGCCAAAAGGCAATAACCAAAAAGTGTCTGTATAGAAACCCGCCTATGACAGGAGAGTGGATAGCCATCATATGAAATGGAGAATCTGTGGGCATGCATAGATAAATTCTACAAGTACTGGTTGAAATAGATACTATACATCAGTGGTTTTCAACCTTTTTGATACCAGGGCCCACTATTTATCCAGCAATTGAGCCACGGACCACCATTTGAGGACATTTTAGCCTCCACAGACCCCCAAAACTAAAGCTTTCTTTTGCTTTTGTCCACAATTCCAGACTGGATTTTGGAGAAAACAAAACAGGCAAACATAGAGATCAAAATGGCCATTAATCTTCTACATCCTGTAGTTGTGTAGACTTGGGCTAATTCAGATGATGACTATTTTAACTTTTGAGAGTGTAAACCTGACCCTTGCGGTTCCATTTGGTTTCATGTTTACGCTCTATGAGCTGTCAAGACCTGCTATTTTTTGAGAAAATCGTGAAAAGCCCAGTGCAAATCTTTTATTATATGTTCTTTCAGAGCGAATGTTTTGTATAATCTACATGGTCAGGTCAAAATGGGATAAAAGGGTATTTAGATAAATATTTTTTGAAAAGACTACGTGGAAAATGAATGAGGATTTCAGTTCTGGTGGGGTGCAAGGGGGGCAGGACTGTGCTGCTCTATTTCGCCGTCATATTCACAGGGGGAATATCTATAAGTTTGTAAGTTTGTAATCAGGTATATATACCAGCAGTATATACCCTATAAAAGGCCTGGCGTATACTGCGGTTCCAAAATAGTTGTGCAATAAGGAAAATACAACAAACAAATGCATGTTCCATGGCATATTGTGCTTCGCTATAGCATTATCTTGCCAACAAATAGGGGCAATCTTAGTAATAACCTTTCCAAATCCATTACTCAGTGTAGATATTTTTTGCAGATGCATAGCTCATAGGAGAATATATGACACCATTGGGAATTGCAATATTTGTGCACCACTTAAAATAATAATAATATGGATTTCAGGTCATATGGCCCAGTCTTATTTTGACTTCATTGTTGGCTTTTATTTCCATGTTTAGACTTATGATTTTTTTTCTCTAACTTTGCCTACATTAAACAATACAGTGTCACACAGAAGCACCAAGTTGATCTGGAATAAGTGCTATTTTGAGCTTTGGATATTAGTATTCAACCAGTGCTTTAAAGGTTAAGCATGATTTAACTCTTTGACGGATGAGCAGAAAAGCTAGGCTTGCACCCATTAGGCTCAATAATAACAAAATAAATTATAGAAAATCCTCTGTTGTGAATTTGTGCAAATGAATGGCATCCAAAGACAGCTTATGGTGACTACTTTCGTTTTTTTTTTTTGTTTTGTTTTTTTGTAAATACATTTAATAAAACCGCATGTATTTGCCACACTTCCCTATTTCCAGGGATAAATGCATTTAAAGTTACATTATTTATCATTCATCAATTATAGTTGTAAAGTGTGTGAGGTGTTTTCTGGGTTTTGTAGTGCAATCACCACTTAAAGGACTTCATCAGGTGGTGTGCAGTGAGTTAATGAGCTAATGAGTTAAGTTCAAGGTATAGTAAGTGATTTCACTTAATTCAAATAGTATTGTTATTTTTATTTTATTTTTTGGATAATCCTCCCTACTATAGAGTGTGGTGACCATATAAGGAGTTCCCTTCCCTGTAAGACTCTAGCGTCAGAAAAAAAAAAAAAACTAGTTTCAATTTGCGCTTTGGGAGAACAGCCTTCCTCCAATCAGGATGAGAGTTGGCTTCCTCCAATCAGGGTCGAGTGGAGGGCATGATGGGCTGTTGGCCTATTACCACTTGTACTGTAGAGTGTGTGCATGTGGACATCCTTTTACTGGGAGAACTGTATTTTTTCTCCCCAAATCACTGAATGCTTGAGAGCTTGTGATTTTGCTCCTAAAAAGCTTTGGACATACAAGGTTTCCAGCTTGACAGCGAGACGCCACATGCTTTTTACTAAAGCGAGAAATGGCAGCCAGCATGCAGCTGTGATAAATCACAGCAGAGAGGAGACAGACGGGCTGAGAGGAGCAGAGTGATTGAAGGAGGGGAAGAGAGAGACGGAGAGATGGAAGGATATTAGGGAAGTATAAGAGCATTAAATAAACACTAAATGAATGGCAGAAAGAGAGAGAGAGAGAGAGAGAGAGAGAGAGAGAGTGAATGAGAGAGAGAAGAGAGAGAGAGAGAGGAGAGAGAGAGAGAGAGAGAGAGAGAATGGCAAAGATGGCAAAATGGCCATATCTAAAAAAAACAAAAAAACAATAATGCCCTGATAGGATAAAGGCAAACAATGAGCTTGTGAGTAAAAGGCCAAAATCAAAGGTAATAAATGATAAAGTGTTTGTTTATGGAGGCTTTTGCATCCTAATATGGCTGGAGATGCTGTGGTACTAAATGCCGGCAGTGTGTGTGTGTGCGTGCGTGTGTGTGTGTGTGTGTGTGTGTGTGTGTGTGTGTGATGTGTGTGTGTGTGTGTGTGTGTGTGTGTGTGTGTGTGTGTGTGTGTGTGTGTGTGTGTGTTTTGTGAGCCCCATAACAGCAAATGTGTGTATTTACATGGCCCCTTAACGCAGCACAACCCAAGCCCTCTTTCAACAAATATCATCATTTATTCATAAAGGCTCGTATCCACGATCTGCCTGGCTTTATGACCCACAAGACACCTCTCTCTGTCTCTCGCTCGCCGCAGTGACGGGAGGGAGAGACGGACAGATGAATGTACGGAGGGAAAGGGAGAGGTAGGGCGTGGTTGGTAGGAAACAGAGATGTGAGTGGAAAATTTGCGTTGTGTGAAGTTAAGAAGTTTGAAGCCTGTGCATCATTCTTGATGATACACAGTGTTTGCAGTTCGACTGAGGTCGAGGAACCCGGCTGATACCTCTCAGAGGACGTCATCCCACCAACACTAAAAAAAAACTCAACCCATACAGACAAAACTTGGCTTCTTCCCTGGGAAGTCTTTCACTCTGCATCATACTTCCATTTCCATCTACAACCAACCTTGCGACACCTGTGTCTGCTTTCCTTCAAGGCCACACACAGCAGTGCTTGTCTTGCTGTCTTTGTAGGTTTGCACTATGCAATAATCCTACTTCCAATCCCAGCCAACTTACTCCTTGCTCTCTTGAAACTCTACAACCCATCCGTTATAATGGTACAAAGCATCTCCATATTCTTTCTTGTCGTCGTCCTACCAGCAGACTGTACTGTACTCTATCAATGCATCCTGCACACTGTGATCGGTTAATCCAGGTGGCCAGGTCGTCTCTCTCCTCCCTACGGCAGCACGCCTCCCACAAGACTCTTCCCTTCCTTCCCGACTCCCAAACTGTAGAAAGACATCCTCCTTCTGTGATGACTGCAGAGTCATCACTTCATCTTCTGCAGCAGTACGAAAGCCCAGAGGAAGAGGCTCCACCTCCTTCTTGGCGTACCAGCTAATCCTTAGCCAGAATATCCAGTCATTCTTGCCAACCCTGTGCCCTTATGGCAACGTGTCCTTGGGCCTACATTTCCTTCTTGTTGGCTGTTTACAAGTAGACGCATGCATGGTACTGAAGGTGGCTAACTTCGTACTAGTTTGTAGGACACAGGGTTTCCAACTTTGGAACTGTTGTGTTTAGGGAGGGGTTTAACAGCATATAAAACAGCATATAAAACTTAACACACCCCATACAGAATGAGTTAAGTCAATTCGGTCTCATGACAACAAACACAATATTGTGGTCGGAGCAAATAATTACAAAACAACAACAACCAAAAAGTGTTGTAACATGGCGTTTTTCATTGACTTACAGTATGACCCATGTGGTCGTCACCTCGATGTTTATGTCTATGGTCAAGCAAGTGAGGTTTGGTCACCTAGATTTTCACTCTTTCACCCGCAACAGGGACAAACAACTACAAATAAATAAAAAGCCTTTGTTGGTAACAACTCTGAAAGTGAAAACAGCTAAATGAATCGTTGTGCGTTTCGTTATGACCTTCTCTATGCGTCCTTCGCTCTCCGTCTAGCCATCCTGATGAATGTGCTGTCTTTCTACACTCCGCACCTTAAACGTGACTTATCACGCGCCCAGACCTCCTCCCCGCTATCGGCCCGTCTTCACTGCGTCCCTCCGTCTATCACCGGCTCTCTCCCACAGAGGATCACCAACGGAGAGTTAGTGGACTCCCTCCTTCCTCTATCTCTCTCTCCCTCCGTCTATCTGTCTCCCTACGGAAGCTGTGCTGCTCTTAAGGCCGTGGTATCATGCTAATATCAACTTTTTCTCATTTTACTATGACAAAGTTGTGATAACATTCGAAAATGCAAACATATGGCTATATAAAGCCGTTTCTAGGCTGTATCGGGTCGGAGGACACTCTTCTGAAAAAACCCCTCCCACCAGCTCGGAAAGGCCCGAGCCAAAACAGCGCGTCACCAGTAGAACACGCTGACGTCACACCCTCTAGGAACACATAGGAACACATGTTAAAAACTCCTCGGAATTCCATTATTTTAGCGTCATGTTAATGAAGTAAATAAAAATCTTTTTTGGTTAGCATGGCCAGGGACCGCTATACTATGCACTCGAGATTTTTTGTAAATAATCCGCCAGCCGTTTTTGCATTATCTACGGGGAAACACGGCTGTGCACGGCTCGCATTTCTACACAGGCTTGGGGGGCGTGTCTTTCTTGAGTCACTGTATCCAACCTCCGGGCTGGTTCCAGCGGGCCACGCTTGCTAGCCTGCCATGAAGAGATTACGTCCTTGGGCAGGCTAGTGAGGTTTACTCGGTGTCGGTAGGGGGGAAATAGACAGAGTTGCGATATTGAGGGGGCAGAAAATAGTCTAGTTACGTGGTTCATGTACTTGCGCGAGCCCATAGACTCTAATGTATGTAGTAACTCCTTCCTGTTCTTCCCCAGCTAGTTATCTATATAACGTAATATAGGCTATAATATAAAAAATAGCTCTTTAATGTGAGCAAGGCGGGGAGTTATAATCAGTAATATTGTTATAACCAGAATTATTTCGACCAGATGTAAACCATATGGCATAATGACGGTCGTATTGCAGTATAAATAAAGCCTCTGTATAGCCTGGCTCAGCCCTGAATCAGCACCGTAAAAAATACTACCTTATTTTTCTTTGTGATTCAAGTAAATAATGAAAGTGAGACGAGTGAAACAGAATGGCAGTCCGTTTCACTTCATTGAGGTATAGCCTCTGTATTCAAAATGAGAACAATCAACCATTATTATTGAGCGTCATTCGGAATCTGAATATTAGAAGAACATTAGCTCCGTCGGAACCCCACTCTCTGCTCCGTCCCTCCGCTCCCATCTCTAGTCCAACTTCTTAGATACAAGAAATAATAATCACACCGCTGCCGTGGGATCGTCCAGTAATAATACTAGTAATAATAACAGAAAATAACTTTAACGCCAAACACATGGGTTTGGTCATTGCATCCACTGCTGCTGGACTGCCGTTATACATGTACCCGGACATGATGTAGCATTTTAGCTATCCCCCATATGCCAACACACATTTTCACTAAATATCCCCGGTAATTCACATCGATAATTAAAAATAATACTCTCTATGTTGGCCCGGGGGGCTAGAATTGTCCGCGTTGCCGGGAGAAGACCAAAAACAGTTTCAAAAAGGAAAAGAATAGATGCAATGATTCAGCCCGGTTGGAAGTCAAAGCTAGTTAGCTAGCTTCCTTGGGCTAATGCAACCAGCCCTGCACTGCCTGAGCTGGATAGCATAGCATAGCATAGCAGGCTATCATACTACTATACTATGCTATGCTACAGTGGATAACTTTAGCCGGAAGCTGAGCTGCAGGAAGGACCTGCTCGCCGGAGTTGGCCGAGTGTACCACTGCAGACGTCACGCAATGGCACGTTCGGCTCTTTTCCCGAATGCAACAGCTTTTCAGAGAAGCAGGGGGGGGCGCTCAACTTCTTTCTTCAACTCTGCCTATATATTGTATTTTTTCTGAAACGACTTTTTTCTGGACATCTTTAGGGGGTCATTGATAGATATGCGTCATTAGTTTTTAAAGGAAATATCCGTGATACCTACTCTTTAAGGCCGTCTCTGAGCATCTGCCGTGTTGATGCTGCTGGGTATGGATGCTTTACAGAAGTCCTTTATCATCTATATGTGATGTGCCTCTCGCCCTCTCCCCCTCCCCTCCCCTCCATGTCCCTTCTATCTTCCCCTCGCCCTCCTCCCTTTCCCTTTTTTTTTTACAATTCTCTTTCACTGTCCTTTCTCTCCTTTCGTGGCCCATTTGTTTGTTACTTTATTGCTCTCTCATGTTCTGCCACTCCACTGCTTTATCTTAGCCTGCACGAGCATTAAATTACCATGTGTTTTTTTTTGTGTGTGTGCGCGCGCGTGTGTGTGCCTGTTGCCCGTCCGCCCTCTTTCTTTCAAGTACATACCGTATGTGCGTTTCACTTTGATCATGTGTCTGCATCTGAAAGTCAATATTATTGATCACTACTTTCCAGGGGCTACACACGGTGTGTTTTGCCTATAGCCGTGTTCACAACTGGTAGCCGGCGTGCACGGAAATCGACCGACCGACCATCAGGATGACAATGACACCCTTAAAAATGGCAAAATCACTACATAGGCTGAAAAGTCAACAGTGCAATATGCTATGTATTGTTCAAGTGGATTCAATATGTCATAATGGACGTTTCAGTAAGCCCCTCCCCCAACCGCTATGTACCAATCACAGCTAAGAATAACGTGATAGACAAACCTCCTCAACCAATAGCTGTCCTATATGATAAAACATTATTTGAAAAAAATAAATGTCACGCACGCACGCACGCGCACACACACACACACACACACACACACACAACACACACACACACACAACCACACACACAACACACACCACACACACACACACACACAGTTCTACTGCATAGGGCATGCCTTGTTGATGGATTTGGAAGAGATTTTGAAGGTCAAAGATGAACCAGTATTTAATGTGCAAAGTCCATGATATTTACATTGGAATGAATGAGCCCGACTGGAAAGTGTCCTAGCCTTGGGTGGACACTGGGGAGAGGGCGGGGCTTACCTAAAGGTCTGTTGAAACTATTACTAGTCTGGTTCGTGACACATACAGTACATCGTTGTTATACGTCTGTAACTGTGCAATTCAGGGGTGCACTGGATGAAAAGGTTATTTACAGGGATGACAAGAGACCAGAACATTTTGAAAAGCACTGACGGAGAGTCTTGATATAAATGTTCCAAAGGCACATTTTGCAGCGTGCAGCGAACACAGTAGAGGAAGCTACTAGGGCCAATAATTGACCCATGGGGGACCGCGGTCAATAAAGTATATAGGGTTTAAGTGGAACATCTCTTCTCATGGAATTCTATGCTGCACAGTGAAGTTGTTGTGTATATTTCGTAGGCTATGTAGGCTAGCACCAGCAGTGTACTATAGCAGTGTTTTTCAACCTTTTTGATACCAGGGTCCACTATTTATTCAGCATGTGAGCTACGAACCACCATTTCATGACATTTTAACTCCACAGTCCACTATACCAGCCTGGATTTTTGCAAAAACAACAGTCAAACATACAGATCAAAATGTTCATCAATCTTCTACATTCTCTAGTTGTGTAGACTTGGGCTAATTCACAGGATGAATATTTTAACTATTGAGAGCGTAAAAATGAAACCAAATGGACCTGCAAGGGTCCATTTGGTTTCATTTTTACGCACGCAGTTACATCAGGTTAACCAACTCAGCTGGGGACCACCTGGAACGCTCTCAAGATCCACTGGTGGTCCCTGGACCACTGGTTGAAAATCTCTGTACTATAGCGTAGACATACTGTGGGTGTACATTCACAAACTCAGGTATGCACTCGTTGTTTATGAATCCGCATTTAATTCTCATGTGATCGCAGACATTTTCTTATCTTTTTTTATTTTCATTGTTATCTCATGCTGTGCCTTTTTGATTCTTCAACTGATACACTTTTGTTATCTCCTGCTGTGCTTTATGGATGAACGTACTTTATTGTATTTTGTGCGTTTTATGGCCCATGCTGTCTTTTATGTCTTCTGTTAAGCGCTTCGTGACTGGTTCTTAAACAGTGATGCACAAATAAAGCTTTATTATTTATTTATTTATTTTTATCATTGTATGCGTCCTGACGATGTAACACAACAAGGCCAGCAGCAACAGTGAGATGCAGACCATTCTGCTAGTCTGGGTTAGAAAATGTTGCCGTAAATCTGAGTGCATCGTTGTCTTTCCCCACCCTCTCCCCAGTCTCCATCCAAGGGCAGGACACGTTCCAGTCGGGCTCATTCATTCATTCCAATGTAAATATCATGGACATTACACATTTAATACTGCTTCAATTTTTGAACCAGACCTTCGAAATCTCTTCCAAATCCATCAACAAGGCATGCCCTATGCAGTGGAAGAATGTGTGTGACATTTATTTTTTTAAAAACAATGTTCTATCATATAGGAAAGCTATTGGTGGAGAGGTTTGTCTATCACATGTTATGCTTAGCTCTGATTAGTAGTTTCGGGAGGGGCTTAATGAACGGCCTATTCTATGTTGATTGGGGACATCACATTGAGAAGAATATTGGTGCGTGTGCGTGTGCGTGCGCGCGTGGTGTGTGTGTGTGCGTGTGCGTGTGTGTGTCTGAAGAACATTGGTGTGCGTGCGTACGTGTGTGTGTGTGTGTGTGTGTGTGTGTGTGTGTGTGTGTGTGTGTGTGTGTGTGTGTGTGTGTGTGTGTGTGTGTGTGTGCGTGTGTGTAATTTTAGTCAAGGTTGTCCATAGTATCTGTATTATCTGGAGGAGAGGAGTAGATATCATTTAGGCCAGAGGTTTTCAACCAGTGGTCCGGGTACCACCACTGGTATCTGAGTGGATTCCAGCTGGTCCCCAGCTAAATAATGGCACAGTTGGTGACCAAATGGGCCCTTATAGATCTGTAACTCTAGAGATTGTAAAATGAAACCAAATTCTGTAACTCTAAAGATTGTAAAATTAAACCAAATGGACCCTTACAGGTTCCAGTTTACACTCTCAAGAGTATGATTATATTTAGTAGCATTTGAATTACTATAATTTTCAAGAATCTACACAATTAAAAAAATGTAGAGGTATTGTTATTCTGACCAACTTTTTTTTTTGAAAACCACTTGTTTAGGCAGGCCATAGCCTGGCCTAACCTGAAATCATTTTGGGTCTGGGGGGGCAGGATGTCGTCAGATTCTGGACGGCAGATGAGTTGATCTGATTTGATCTCACCAACGTGTCGTCATCCCCCGGCCCATCCACTGCTGTGCTACGTCACACCATTTGGAGCAACGCCCACCCCGAAAGGTTGACTCACCCACCTCTAGGCCACCGTGGGTAACAAATTAGTCCAGGCATTCAGTTTTATGCGCAGCGGGGACAAAAATGAAAAGCCTGGGTGTGGAGGCTATCAAGGCCATAAACCTGTGTGCATGTCCTCTATGCTGGGGGGTTGGTCAGGGGCGGATTGGCACATATTTTCCCACCGGGACAATTTTGCCTTTGCCAGGCCACCCTGGGGGGGCAGCTGGTTAACCAGATGTAACTCTTTGAGAGCGTAAAAATGAAACCATTTGGTTTCATCTTTACACCCTCAAGAGTTAAAATATTCATCATGTGAATTAGCCCAACTTAGTCTACACAACTAGAGAATGTAGAAGATTAATGGTCAGTTTGATCTGTATGTTCCAGGCGAGCATCTAGCGCATTCTAGTGCATTTTGGAAGTGCCACTAGTGCATTTTGGATCTTGTCCAGGCCACTAGGTCACTAGGTCAGGCCACCGGGAAAACTCCCTGTACTCCAGATGGCCAATCCACCCCTGGGGTTGGTCCTTACCGATATCATAGGCTGAGAAGTCGGCCGAGTAGCACTTGGCTCCGTTGCTTAGCGACGTGTCGTTGTGAGTGTTACCTCCAAACACCAGCAGAGTCCCACTGAGCAGCACCACCGAGTGGAGATACCTGGACGAACCGCTGTCACGGAGGATCATCCTACACGCACGCGCACACACGCACGCACGCACACGCACGCGCACGCACACGCACACACACACACACACACACACACACACACACACACACACACAGAGGGAGCAGCGGTATGCACACACGCAGGGAGAGACAGACGACAGAGTAATTCAAGAGAGTGAAATATCAGGAAAGTGCTAATGTGTCACTTATGTGTGTGACAGCATGTCTGTGCACATGTCCATGTGCGTGTGTGTGTGCGTGTGTGTGCGTGTGTGTGTGTGTGAGCACCTGTGTCTCTGGTGCCACTATATTAATGGTGACAGTCTGGGTATTTGACCTAGCCTGCCGTGACTGCCCTTCGTGCCAACTGGACATTCACACACGCACGCGCACGCGCACAACACACACACACACACACACACACACACACCACACACACACACACACACACACACACACACACACACACACACACACAGTCTGGGGCCTGGTGTGTGTGTGAGGGGCAGAGGTCAACACATTGCAAACCAACTGTGCTCGCCACCCACCCACAGCGTCTCCATTTCAACCACAGCACCGTCAGCCACTCTGAGGCACTAGTCTCCTGCTGTTCCTCCAACACCACCGTCTCCACTATACCTCCAACAGACATATTATTAGTCTTTCCACTACGTCAGGGGTTTTCAACCTTTTTCATCTCAGGGACCACCATTTATTCAGAATTTGAGCCACGGACCACAATTTGAGAATATTTTAGCCCCCCCAGACCCCAAAAACTAAAGTTTTATTTTGATTTGTCCACGATTCCAGGCTGGATTTGGAGAAACCAAACAAGCAAAACATACATTCCAAAATGGCTAATTAACATGATGAATGTTTTAACTCTTGAGAGCGTAAAAATAAAACCAAATGGACCCGCAGGAGTCCATTTGGTTTCATTTTTACGCTCTCAAGAGTTACATCTGGTTAACCAACTTAGCTGAGGACCACCTGGAACCCTCTCAAGGACCACTGGTGGTCCCCGGACCACTGGTTGAAAACCCCTGCACTACGTAGCACCACCAGCCATATTAGCCTTTCTCTTTACACTATACGTACCACCAGCAGCTATATTAGTCTTCCTACCACTCCCCAAACAAGCTGGTCAGACCGTTACTTGGCCTTGCTCCCCGATCCCACCTCACCCCTGCCCATTTTTTGACAGACTGGGTTGGCTTAGGATTGATGACAGAGTACAGTATCTGGCAATGTGACATGTATACAAGATCCGAAATACTACCAAAATGCCTGTCTTATTACTTCCTTAAGCCTTTTGTGTACTGAACGCGTTTTGGTGTTTTTAAGCTGTTGAAAAATAGCAGATCTACAAGCTCATATCGCGCCACCGAGTGGCGCGATATGAGCTTGTAGTTCTGCTATTTTTGAAAAAATTGTGAAAAGCATCAGAAACTAGAATCTGATCAGGACACAATGGGTTCATTGGCGTCAGTGAAGTCCACTCTCATAACACCAGGTGGAGTCCAACAAACCATGTGCCACGCAGATACTGCACAAACACAGGGTTAAGTAAAGATATCACTCTCCTAAATAATATTGCCCGACACCGTTAATGTACTGCAGGTGGATCAACAGAATGGGCAGAAGATACTCCAGAAGTTTTAGGGGTCGGACGTTCAAATTGTCCATGAGCTGTTTAGAATGTTTAAGGGCTTCAGAGGAACTGTTTGAGACGGCCTATCATCAACATGCCACAGCAGACACCTGATCCACCGCAGCACGGTCCATTCTGGAGAGAGAGAGTGACAGACAGTCACAGACAGCAGGGGCGGATGTAACATTTCCCAATTGGGGGGGGGGGGGGGGGGGGGCTCACCCATACCACTTTCAGTTGCAGGACTTTTATTAGGCAAGTAAAGCATCAATAACAACATCAGTTGTTGTTGAAGTTGCAACAGACACGCAGCATGCATAAAGCTAAAGGTCTGACTCAGAGAGTTTTCTGTTTTCAATGATGAAATGCTGTTGGTTTAATGTGGTGCCACAACTGTAGTTAGTTAGTAGCAGTAGTAGCACTTCAAATCCTTTTAAAAGGATCCCTGTCTAATGAGGCAAATATGGATACATACATTATACTTGCCCTCTATAACTAGAATTGAACATTTAAAACACAGAATAAGCTCTTTAGTTAAAAAATAGTTAATGTTTTTATCCCATGGGGGCCGCCATTTTACTGTGCCTGTCACATGGTCCCACAGTGATGACATCACAGAAGTAGTAGTATAGTGCAGCTAATGGAACGTTCCATGATTACCCAGTAATGCAACATAAAACATCAATGTATATACACTGTTCTGTTTGTTATGACAATGGCGCCCCCCACTGGTGACGTGAAAGACTGTAAAACAGAGGGGATGAATTATTAGGTCGGCATAATATGTATATGTTTGCTACATTCCCATTACTTCTACTGCGGAGAGATCTACTGTGACGTCATCACTGTGAGACCATGTGACAGGCACAGTAAAATGGCGGCCCCCATGGGATAAAAACATGAACTATTTTTAAACAAAAGAGCTTATACTATGTGTTTTAAATGTTCAATTCTAGTTATAGAGGGCAAGTATAATGTATTTATCCATATTTGCCTCATTAGACAGGGATCCTTTTAAATATAAGCGTAACAAACCAAATATCTTGCGTTGTTTTGCATGCCATCATGTTTGGTGTGGCAGTCTGGTTCATTTAGGGGGGGCATTGCCTCCCCATACCCATGCCTAGATCCGCCCCTGACAGACAGACACATTGAGTTGTGTGTCAGAGCAGTTACTCTGATAGAAGAGTGACTGAATCATATACACCTGTACTGTACTGTATGTCCACCCAGTGCAGGGAAGTGCAAAGTGACCATTAGTCTTGGGCAATATACCGGTATTACCGTTTATCGCGATATTGGAAATCAATACCGAGTAATATCGTTGGGTCTGTGAAAAATATCGAATACCGAATATCGTCAAATACCGACATTATACTGTATTCTATTAAAATATGAGCAGTGAGACTTAATTGTAACTATACAAACAATTTTTATGTTACACACATGCCTAAACTAGCCCTTATTTGGGCTAGGCTTTTTGGAAACAATGTATTTCCAACTCCAGTTTTTCCCTATTTAGGCTGCTTTAACAGCAGAGCGCTCAGTTTCTGACCCCTCAAAGTCGCAAATTCTGAGAACTAGGTGACTGGTGGAGCGTTCCAACTCTGATTGCCGTCAATACGGTAATATCGAATATCGAGCTAATTAAGACATTATCAATACCGATATTTAAAAAATCAATACCGCCCAAGACTAGTGGCGTTAAAAGCAAAGTTATCATTTTCATTTTGGTCCGGTGAATTTTCACTAACATCTAGACATCTAGAATCTTCATCGGCTTTACCCATCATCTAAACCAGGGGTTTTCAACCTTTTTCATATCAGGGGCCCACTATTTATTCTGCATTTTAGCCAAGGACCACCACTTGATGTTGAGTTGAGTCACTCAGACCAATACCACATTTTTGTGTGTTTTTATAGTTATTATAGAGCTAGAGAAATGATAAGACATTTATACAGCTATAAATTCCATTCTTAAAGGCCAACTTTGTTTGGTTTTGTTTTTCCACCAGGGTTCATGTTATACTGTAGGTCGTTATTTGACAAAATAAAAGATGGGTGTTACTTGTTCTACATCTTCTGCTTCCTTTGAATCTTTATTTAGTCTGCTTTCGTTTAAAAAATAATTATTTCCTGTGCGTTTGGTTTTGTCTCCTGTTGAAGCGTATTAAAGAATGGTGTTAACAATAGGCAGCGATCAATACCATTGTTTACTGCTTACAGCCAGCATAATCAATGGACTCAAAGCCTCTCACTCGCACGCGCGCGCACACACACACGCAACACGCACACGCACAGGTCTGCACATCAGCCCAAGCATAAGTGAAAGAAACGTCATTGATATCGCATTAAAGTTACAAATGGTGCTGTGGATGTGATAAAATGCTGAGCGTCAGTTCCCCGAGGCGGGCTGAAAGGTGGTGGAACATCGCTGATGTTATCTGCTCTGTCTCTAATTCTGAAATAGTAGCAGTTATGGAATATACAGTAACCACTTTTATACTTGAATTAGATCCTATCCATGCAGTGCAGTGTTAGATGCTGTAAGAGGTCTGTGCATGTAATGTTTGCCATGGTGCTGGAAAAGTTCACTATGCAAGAAGTGCATGCAGTCTGGGAAAAAGGGGTGAAGAGCATTCCTACCGTATGCATCCTAAAATGGCCTGAAGCAGGGGTTTTCAACAGGTGGTCCGGGAACCACCAGTTGTTCCTGAGAGGATTCCAGGTGGTCCCCAGGCTAAAGGATGGACTGGTAGATAAGCAAATCGACCCTTATATACTGTATCTGTAACTCTTCTGTAACTCACATGGACACTCACAGGTCCATTTGGTTTAATTTTACGCTCTTAAATTATTTTTTATATTTAAATAACTGAATTTCTTAATTTCCAAGAATCTACACAAATAGAAAACGCACACAGCATTTTGGAAAGAACCTGCATGGGTCCCTTCTCTGTTTTCTTCACAGGTGTTACCAGTTTACCCCTGATTCCATTATGGTCAAACACCTAAAATTAAAGAATTCTTCTGGTTTCGTCCACAATTCCAGGCTGTATTTTGCCAGCAAAACAGTGTAAACCTCTTAATTAAGGTGGTGCTAATTCAGATGATGAATATTTTAACTCTTGAGAGTGTGAAAATGAAACCAAATGGACCCGCAAGGGTCCATTTGGTTTCATTTTCACACTCTCAAGAGTTACATCTGGTTAACCAACTTTCCATCATATAGCCTGGGGACCACCTGGAACCTTCTCAAGGACCACTGGTGGTCCCCGGACCACCTGTTGAAAACCCCTGATATACACCATGTTAACGATTTTTTTTAGGAGAGACAGAGAGAGCTGACATGCTGGTAATAGATAGATGGGTTGTGAGGCGTGTTGAAAACAGTTTGCTTTGCTGCCATGACAAACACAGTGCAGCTAGAGAGGAGTGTGTGCCCACATGCAATTACATAACACACATGCATGCACTCACACACACACGCGCGCGCACGCACGCACACTGCGTGTGCGTACCAACCTAGTCTCATGAGGTTTAGGCGAATATGCACGGAGGTGCCAATCCGTCCATACTAGCCTAGAATAGGCAAAAATCTGTGCATATTCACCTACAATAAATCCGTGCATATTATACTTGCATATACTCCACTGAAAATGACGAAGCGGCGCCGTCTCTGCCGACCATGAGCATTGTGAAGCGCCACTGATCGAGGCGCTAGCCGAGCGAATTGCTGAGCTGAGCATTGCGATGGTCAGCAGAGCCGACTCAGCTCCGTCCGAGTTGCGATGTGTTAGGGACAGAATAGTAAATATTATAAAACCCAAACTGCCCCACCCCCAACTAGCCACTTCCGTGTTTGTCAAAAACACGCCCAAGTACATATTCACAGATTTTTGCTTTAACTAGTAGTGTATGCACGCAATTCGTAGGTGGCATTCCGTGCATAGTGTTAGTACTATCTGTGAGACCGGGCTGGTGTGTACGGGGGGTGTGTGTGTGTGTGTGTGTGTGTGTGTGTGTGTGTGTGTGTGTGTGTGTGTGTGTGTGTGTGTGTGTGTGTGTGTGTGTGTGTGTGTGTGTGTGTGTGTGTGTGTGTGGTGTAGTGGTGCTCACCATGTGCGTGTGTGGACATGGTATCTGTACAGGTGGTCCACCAGGCCGTATTTGTTGCCGTTCAGAGCCTTGTATCCTCCGTGGAGGAAGACACAGCCGCTGGCCTGGTCGTACACGCTGCCATGACCGTAGCCTCCCTGGACCACCGCTCCACCAGTCTGGACCACCTGCCAGGAGTTGGACCCTGACATGGAGAGAAAAACATGTTCCAAAACAATTAGATTTACAAATGTATTTCCATGATTGACAAATGTCTTTTCAGGATTCACAAATGTGTATTGTATTTTTACAAAAAAATATTAGATTTGTGTGTATGTGTGTGTGTGTGTGTGTGTGTGTGTGTGTGTGTGTGTGTGTGTGTGTGTGTGTGTGTGTGTGTGTGTGTTAATCCTAAAAAAAAAACATTTGTAAATCCTCAAATCGGCTTGTGAATTGTAAATCTGCATTTGTCATTCCCTTTTCTCGTTGAATAATTTTGACACATACAGTACGTCACGCTCGTTTATGATAATCTTCACAAATGTATTGTAATTGTTGTGCGATTTACTTATGTGTTTCCAAAATTTACAAATGTGTCCACAATTTAGGAGAGATAA
>CM076974.1:33996398-34018898 GCA_039105355.1 Benthosema pterotum
ACACAAGACGAGAGAGAGAGAGAGAGAGAGAGAGAGAGAGAGAGAGAGAGAGAGAGAGAGAGAGAGAGAGAACAGGGAGGGAAGAGGGAGGAAGAGGAGGACAGGAGAGAGGAGAGAAAGAAAACAGAGAAAAGATACAAAAACATGGACACAACAAAGAGACCCAGAGAGAGAGAGAGAGAGAGAAGAGAGAGAGAGAGAGAGAGAGAGAGAGGTAGGAGTAGGCAAAAGAGAGGCGGTAGTAGTAGAAAAAACTTCCAAGAAAACTTGCAAGATTAAGTGAGAGAAAGAGATAGAGGGAGAGGGGGGGGGCAGATACCGTTGAAATGGTGAAACGACGAGAGTAAAGAGGTCGGCCCTTATGTGGCTAGCGGGAGTTGTCTCTGTAGGCTAATTGCTAGGAAAGTCGCACAGCGGAGCAGCCATTAAGACCCTTTTATATTCCCAACTTTACACTCTCCTTCATCTCTTTCCGTCATTCATTTAACCACTCTCTCTCTCTCTCGCTCGCACGCACACGCACGCGCACACACACACACACACACACACACACACACACACACTACAGTATACCTGCTCTCATCCTGTAGCAGCACCTGCTGCCTAATGACGCTAGCCATAGAATGATCCCATGACAATGTCATCCCCTCTGTCTCTACATCACAGAAAACAGAGGGATGAGAGAGGATAGAGGGATGCTGGAGGGAGGGAGAGAGAGAAAGAACTGAGGAAAAGGTGGGTGAAGGGGTGGTGGGCATTGTGAGGAAGAAATTGATATGTACGGATAAGGACAGAGAGAGAGGAGAGAGAGAGAGAGAGAGAGAGAGAGAGAGAGAGAGAGAGAGAGAGAGAGAGAGAGAGAGAGGAGAGAGAGAGAGAGAGAGAGGTGGGGGTGAGTGCAATGCATTGAAAGGACAGGGAGGGACAGGAGGGTTAAAGGGAAAAATGATGGAATAAAAGAGATGGAAATGAGAAGGAACGATAGCATGCGTGTGTGTAGGTGTTTGTGCGCGTGTGCACGTGCACACATGCCCCCACACACACACACACACACACACACACACACACACACACACACACACACACACACACACACACGCATGAAAGAGTGTGAGAGAGATAGGAGAGGGAGGTGGGAGAGTGAGAGAACTCAGTGGATTCATTAATCATTGTCCTTGCCCAGACACTCTGGCCTAGGTGCCATCTCTTCTTAATGACCACACTGTGTGTGTGTGTGTGTGTGTTGTGTGTGTGTGTGTGTGTGTGTGTGTGTGTGTGTGTGTGTGTGTGTGTGTGTGGTGTGTGTGTGTGTGTGTGTGTGTGTGTGTGCGTGTTTCATCCAGTGCCACTGACTACTACCAAAGCTGTCCTGCAGTGACATCTACTGGTTATCTACATTAGTACAACATACACCAGGAGAGGAAGATACAAGAAATGTTTTATGACAATATATATACTATAATCATCACATAGTGCAGTGGTTTTCAGAGGTCTGGGGACCAACAGTGGTCCTTGAAATGGTTCCAGGTGGTCCACACTTAAGTTAGTTAACCAGCTAAAAAATGGTTAACCAGATGCAACTCCATGCAGTCCATTTGATTTCATGTTTACACTCTCGAGAGTTAAAATATTCATCATCTGAATTAGTTTACATCAGTAGAAGATTAATTGTCATTTTGATCTGCCTGTCGGCGGGGCTAAAATGTCCTCAAATGGTGGTCCGTGGCTCAAATGCTGAATAAATAACAGCCCTGATACGATTGCTTGGGCCCTAACACAGCCCTCATCTAATTGGCTGGGTCGTAAACCAGCCCTCATCTAATTGGCTGGGTCTTAAACCAGCCTTCATCTGACTGGCTAGACCATAAACCAGGTATCATCTGATTGGCTGAGCTTCAAACCATCCCTGATCGGATTTGGCTGGGCTCTAACTAAACTGTCAATCTGTGTCCTCACCTTCGTCATTGTTATACAATGTTTGCGTTTGTGTCAATATAGACACCTCAAAATGTGTTTACCCACTGAAAATGGCCACTTTCTTCCTGATCACAGGCATTCTGATCGTATGTCAATGTGTATGCATGATACACAACACCACAGTACATCTCTCCATTTCAAAACGGAGAAGGAACATTGTATGCCACGGTACAGACACGCTCCGGTGAAACAGAATAGCACGGCTCAATGTGGACTTAAGAGAAATGTTGTTTGAGCTTCGAGACGCGGCTTCATTTCACAGTAGTGCTACCAATTCCTTGGTCAAAAATATAATGAAGTCCCAGGAAAAATCACCCTTCATGCCTTCACTCTGCAAAGTCACTCTCACAATTCATTGTTTCCAGTTGGAAGTGTTGAAAGTGTCTCTCGAGTTTTAGAAGGCCCTTTCTTTTTTTTTTTTTACAATGATAGACTACCTGAACAATCAAAATGTCTTAGAATATCATCTCACTTTTCCACCTGCCTTGTTGTCAAATGATTAAAAAGCCATGCATTTGTGGAAATGGCTTGCACACATGGCTTAGAATATGATGTGAACCCCCACTCTTTAACCAAACACACAGGGTTCACAAACTGGCATCAACTGCCGTGATAACAGTGATAAATGCAGTTATAATAATACATTATATTATAGTTATAATAATATATATTATAATGTTTGTGATGCAAGAAAATCCTTTCAGCCCCTTGTCAAGCTTTAATTCAACAAGAAGTATCCTGTAGCCTGAAGTGTTTCGATTTTGAGTCTGATTCAAGGCTACTGTAGGTCAATTTTAACTGTATCAGTAGCCACATTTCCATAAAACCTTTGCGAAAATATATATTTTTACTTTTGAAGTTATTTTAGGCTTTACACACAGACTGCCTGCTTTATTCCTATTGAACTATAGATCCGTTGTGCTGTGCAGAGGCTGTTCTGGCTCCGCTGTAGCAAAAAAAATAATTAATATAGCCTACAATCCTAATACATAATCTACACAACTCACTGTTTTCCTGAACCGGAGCGGTGTGAGACTCGGTAGCCTACTGATTTGGTGTATGCCTACTTTGTGATATTGTAGACTACACCATGTCATCTGCAGCGCGAAACGTGCGAGGGGAAAAGGTTTGAACTTTATTAACAGAATAATATCTATAATATCAGAACTCTTCAAATGCGCTATCATGCGTGTCCAGTGCTTTCCAATAGAAAGTCTTTTCGCAAGCTGTTTCTATACCTCACTTGCGCATTAGACTCTTTCGATACGCTCCAAAATACGGCACCTTTCAGCGAGAAAGTATTTTTGCGCAAAATGGAAACTTATTCGCATGTTGAAGTGTTTCCATTCAACATTCTCTTCGCAAGAGCCGTTTTTGCGCAAAAATAGGGTTTATGGAAACGTGCCTAATGAAAATGAAGAGAGAGAGAGAGAGGGAGCGAAAGAGAGAGAGAGAGCACAATAATTGAAATCCACTGCAGCATGTTTCTTGTCTACTTACTGATGTAGTACTCGTGGACTTTGCTGCTGTAGCTGTAGATGGGCGAGTATCCAAAGAACACCAGCATGGCCGGCTCGCCGTTGGCCAGCTCCACCATGTGGGCGGAGTGGCCCTCCAGCGCGTAGGGCGGAGGTGGGGATGGGGAGCGCTTGGACCAGGTGCGTTGGGGGATACTGAAGACCCACAGCTCATCGGTCACGTTGGAAACTCCTGCCTCCAGTTTGCCCCCGAACATGTACATGTCATCCTGTGAAGCAGAGTGTGGTGGACAGGTGAGTGAGTGAGTGAGTGAGTGAGTGAGTGAGTGAGTGAGTGAGTGAGTGAGTGAGTGAGTGAGTGAGTGAGTGAGTGAGTGAGTGAGTGAGTGAGTGAGTGAGTGAGTGAGTGAGTGAGTGAGTGAGTCAGTCAGTCAGTCAGTGAGTGAGTGAGTGAGTGAGTGAGTGAGTGAGTGAGTGAGTGAGTCAGTGAGTGAGTGAGTGAGTGAGTGAGTGAGTGAGTGAGTGAGTGAGTGAGTGAGTGAGTGAGTGAGTGAGCAATGATGTCCTGAGCAAATTGGCTTTCTACCTACTAAGTACTGAACAGACCACATTTACACACTCGACACCCTAATTCAGTCGTTTTCAACCAGGGGTCCTTGAGAGTTCCAGGTGGTCCCCAGCTAAATGATGGAAAGTTGGTTACCAGGTCTAACTCTTTGAGAGTGTAAAAATGAAACCAAATGGACTTTTTACACCCTCAAGAGTTAAAATACTCATGATGTGAATTAGCCCCAAGTCTACACAACTACAGAATGTAGAAGATTAATGGTCATTTTGATATATTGTTTGACTGTTTTGTTTCACAAATCCAGCCTGGAATTGTGAACAAAAACAAAATAAATCTTTAGTTTTGGGTCTGTGGGGCTAAAATGTCATCAAATGGTGGTCCGTGGCTCAATTTCTGAATATATACTTGGCCCTGGTATCAAAAAAGGTTCAAAACCACTGCCCTAATTGACAACCAAATAACCAAAAACAAAATTAAGTTATTCTGATGACCTTCTGCTGCTGTCTCCAACCAAGGAAGGACTACAGCAGCAACCAAGACATCAGATACAGTACACAAATTTCCCACCAATTACAATCACATACAGTTTTCAAGAACATGACTGAAGCACACACACATGCGCACATACCCACATAGTCAAGTGGCTTCGAGTATTCATGGAAATTGTCGTTATACACGGACCCACGTTTATTTTTAACTGCATGATGCATGATAATATAATACTGGAAATGGAAAATTCTGTGTTTTTTTTTTCCTAACATACAGGTTTGATGTCAACAAATGCTAATGACGCGCTTTCTGCCCACGTACAAACTGCAGGGGATCAGCACAGCTGCACCGCAACCAATGCGTAGTGATAGGCCAAGGAGGAAAAAAAAGGTTTATAAACACAAACTGTAAATGAGTATTTAAGTGATTCACCATTACCATAGTTTTTCATACAGAACTGTACAGTATATGTACCACACGCACGCACACCCACGGATTCACGGATTCAGACTCGCTGAAAGCAATATGTACAATACGTACATTGACACCAGACACAGTAATAGACACACATAGATACAGTACATGTACAGTACATGCACACACACACACACACACACACACACACACACCACACACACACACACACACACACACACACACACACACACACACACACACACACACACACACACACACACACACGCACACACACGGGGGGGGGGGGGGGGGGGGGTGCCTATAGATGTGTTTACAGATTTCACACATATGCATACATGCAGTGACTGCACTTGGATGTTTGACCCAGGAAAACAAACTATTTGAAAGCACCGTTCCATCTAGACTGCTTTCATCCCCACCCAGTCCTTTACTGTACCAGAGGTTAAACACCTCGTAGCCAGCCCAGCGCTCATTTATATGGTAATAACACATCCTAACCAAAGGGTGAAGGAGGAGAGTAGAGGAGAACGGAGGGGAGGAGAGGAGAAGAGAAGAGAGGAGGAACCAGGGCCTTATAGTGGGATACTTGCGATGTTCATGTACCCGAAACCAGAGTGGAGCAGCCCGGTGACGTGGTTCATTACGTGACTATACAGAATCTCTTTAGTCCTAACTACAGTTGGGAATGCATTGTTGTTTTCAACGAGAACGGCGTGAATAAGAGCTATTTTAGGGAGGTATGCAAAATGACCTCTGTTTTAAAATGTTGTTCAGTCGTGACTACCATCTCTGTAATGTTTATGTTGTACTATTATTATAGAACAACTAAAATAAAGGGTTTTAAAGTTATTAAAGCTGGGTTAAAAACCTGAGTCCTACTGCTACTACTACCCCAGCTTCAGCCTATACTCCAGCCTCGCAGACAGTCTTGCGAGACTGTGAGTTGTTAACAGTTTGTGAATGGGGTGCTATTGGCTCCATGATCCACCAGCAGTGCGAGTGCAGGGGTTGACACTAAGGTCTCCGAGGCACTTGCCCATCAGGCAAGTGCAAGTCAGGTTCCCCAGTTAAGTTGGTTCCAGGTGGTCCCCAGTTAAGTTAGTTAACCAGATGTAACTCTTGAGAATGTAAAAATGAAACCAAATGGACCCTTGCGGGTCCATTTGGTTTCATTTTTACACTCTCAAGAGTTAAAATTCATCATCTTAATTAGCCCAGGCCTACACAACTAGAGAATGTAGAAGATTAATGGTCATTTTGATGTGTATGATAATTTGCCTGTTTTGTTTCCCAAATCCAGCCTGGAATTGTGGATAGCTAGAAAGCAGGGAAAGACACAGAGGCAGAGTGCAATGACTGCCTTCAAGACAAATATATATTGTGTTGTGTTATAGTGCACTAAGTTGCACACTTGCCCGATCGGGCAACCAGGTAGCAGTCTTCACTTGCCCCACCATTTTTTTTTACTTGCCCCGGGCAAGCGGGCAAGTGTTAGTGTCAAGCCCTGGAGCGCCAGGGGACATAGGAGTGAACGGGAAATATCGCAACTCTCCCACTATAAGGCTTTGGAGAGGAACACTCCAGACGACCTCTGTGAGACAAAGTGCATAGTGTCTGCCAGTAGGTTGACATAATGGAGAACTCACAACATACATCTCCTCCGTATGAGACACAGCAAGCTGCTACCAGCTGTCTGAATGCACGGGCGCACGCACACACACACACACACACACACACACACACACACACACACACACACACACACACACACACACACACACACACACACACACACACACACACACACACACACACACACACACACACACACACACACACACACACACACACACACACACACACACACACACACACACACACGTTCATCACCTAGACATAAATTAGGTCTACAATACTTTCAAATAGCTACTACCAATGGGCCTTTGTTACTAGTATGAGAGAAATATGGGATTAACACTGATGTTCTGAGCCTGTTTAATTCAAACTATTCCCAAATACGGTTACCTGCTGGCCATGATTCAAATTGGCTGAGATTCAATAGCGCACAAGGGAACCGTAACTGTGAATCACTCCTAAATGTGATTTAATCATTGACTGTCGCATAAAGCACAAGTACACACACACATTTACACTTTACACACACTTATTATTCTACATGCAATGACTTTATACAGCTGCTGCAAGTACCAACAGACACGGCTGTCAGAAGGTGTAAAGTTTTGTAAACAACAGCTTACTTAGGAAGGATTAGATTTCTGACCATGAGGTCAGCCGGCACGACAATACCTTAAATAAATAACACAATGTTCCTGTTCTCTTACAGTAGTAGAAATGTTTCGCCACTCGCTATTAGGGGTTTGCAAAGACTGACAGGTCTGGACGTTTAGCCCGACTGGTCATTTGTCACAGTTCTATAACCACTTTCACCTTGGCAACCCCATTGTAGGCATGTCAGTCAAGGGCAAAGAAAAACATTTCACACACAAAATCACAAAAATAGCCAATCTACCCTATACAAGCTTACAACCTGTTGCCTCCATGAGCTCGTAGAATAGCTGCCACCTGGAACCCTCTCAAGGACCACCAGTGTTCCAGGTGGTCCCCAGGCTAAATAATGGAAATTCCATTAACCAGATTTAACTCTTTGAGAGTGTAAAATTAAACCCAAATGGTTTCATTTTGCACACTCGAGAGTGTAAAATATTCATCATGTCAATTAGTTTTGTTTCTCAAACCCATTCTGGCATTGTGGACAAAGGTAAAATAAATATTTAGTTTTGCGGTCTGTGAGGCTAAAAAGTCCTCAGATGGTGGTCCGTGGTTCAAATTCTGAATTAATAGTGGGCCTGGGATCAAAATGTTGAAAGCCACTGCTCTAAGAGAAAGTGGGTCTGTGAATATTACTGTGATAGTGGCAAGCTCACATTTCATACCACACAGAATATACAGTATAGCTAAAAAAAAAAAAGAAAGAATTATTTCACAGACCCTGTGTACCCTGGTATAGCATAGCAGTGTTCCCTTAGTGGACTGAACGCGTTTTGGTGTTCTAAGCATTATGTTTTAACTATTGAAAAATAGCAGATCTACAAGCTCATAGCGCGCCACCGAGTGGCGCGCTATGAGCTTGTATCTCTGCTATTTTTGAAAAATCGTGAAAACGTGGTGCAAATCTTTGAATATTATGTTATTCAGAAACTAGAAATCTACACAGGACACAATGCGTTAACAATATTTCTGCTATCTCTGCTATTCATCATCAAACGCACAGTTCACATCTCAGTGATGGCGGTGAGCCGGTGATATTATGTGACTGCACAATGCATATTTATTTATTTATTGTTTGTCTGATTGTGTTCACTACCATGAATCATATCATCATCATACAAACCATAATAGAATTTCTACCAATTTCTACATCTCTTCTCTCCCTGGAAAACACAAATACTTACCTCAAACGGTTGTCAGTAGTGCCAATTAAACCTCAATTGTCGCATCTAACCCCACAAGATGTTATTTTGTGGTTGTATTGTAGACCGTATGAAGCCCAATTTGGTCAGTGAATAAAGTCCATGGACATGATGGGGTCCAGTGAGTTCACACAAACTCAAAGTGGACTGTGAGTGGAAGTGTCCATACAATATCCACTCTATCATTCATTTTTGGGTCCGTTGTGACATGTCCATGACACTTTTGCTTATAAAGTAAAGTACGCTCAACTATGAAAGGCGCACAGTCCACTGGATCATTTTCCCTCTCATTTTCCATCCAGTAATGCACTGCATCTGGTAATATATTATGTAATGTATTAAGTTACATAGTCATGTGCACATGTCCCAACACTGACAGTGATAACATCATCAGTGAGGAGCCAGTCAGTATACTAGGGTCAACCTGCGGGAGTGAAGGGTCAAAACAGTCTGCTCATCACTAGGCCTCCCACCTAGATGATCTCCATGGCTGATCTCTGCTTGGATAAAAAATAACACACGCTCATATAGCCACAAAGGAAGCTGTGCGAAATGTGTGTGCGACTGTGCGTGTGTGTGTGTGCGTGTGTGTGTGCGTGCGTGTGCATTGCGTACATGTAGTAATAGGTGTCATGTGAGAGCACAAGACTAACCCTGTCTTTACTGAGTGTGTTTACGTACAGTAATAATTCTAAATGCTCAAGTAAACACCTTGCCTGTGGTATAAGCTTAACCATTGCAAGATTCTAGCCCAAACCCTTTGTTTAATCTACATCTAAACACCACTGACAGATTCCTTTCAGTTTTCTCTGGGAAAAAAAAAATACGAATGACCAAACCCACTATTTACTCAACATTTGAGCCACGGACCACCATTGGATGTTGAGTTTAGTCTATCAGACCATGTAGGAGATAACTGGCAAAGTGTTGGTTAAAATAACAATTCTTCTAATATGTCTAAATGTGTACATTCTTAAAAATTATTTAATTCAGAAGTTTACTGTATAAATTATAAAATTATTATATTATAAAAAATCATAAATTAACTCTAGAGTGTATAAAATGATTTTACGATCAGATCATTTTATGATCTCAGGAGTTAGATACAGTATCTATAAGGGTCCATTTGGTTACCAACTCTCCATCATGCTGGGGACCAAAAAGGTTGAAAACCACTGATCTAGAGAATAGCTTAAATAGTCTGACATTGATATTTGTAGACTAGCGGTGTGTGTACACTACAGAGCCTACAGTATAATGTAAACAGGGATTAAAGTAAAAAAAAATCTTGAGACTGAAAATGATCTTTTGCAAATAAGCACTGAGCTAATTAAATGACCCCTGTGAAATCCTCAGGACTGAAATCAGTACCCAGTACTGAGAACTTTAATCCCTGTGTAAACCATATGCAGACCAAGCCAAGCTCCTTCTACTGTATACACTGCTACAGCACATGGAGAATAAACCAAATATCTGCAGATGTCGGCATGATGATGAAATTCTAACAGGAAACAGAGGCCAGAGAAGTCTGAAAGGAGTTGGCTAGGATCCCTTGGGAGAGGTAAATCTAAGTCTTTGAGACATAACACTCATTCTCTGTAGAGTAAGTAAACATCTTAAAAGCCACTCATTTTTGTGTGTCAGTAGTACTACTAGTCTCCTGTAAGCAAATGAAATCTTAAGAGAATTGATGGTGATGATGTTTAAGATTCAACCTTAGCTTTCTGTCAGACATGTTTTTGAGGCAGTTTAAAGTTTGAGTACTTCAACGGGAGGCACTAAGAAATCAGTAAACGGTAAATCATGCATTTTTATAGCGATTTTATCCAAGGCGCTTTACATAGGTTGTAGATCCCATTCACACACCTACGGTGGTAGAAACCATGCAGGGTACTGACCAGCACACCGGGAGCAATTAGGGGTTATTAAGTGTCTTGCTCAGGGACACACCGACATCAACTCGGGTTCCTGGGAACCTGGGTTCAAACCGGCAACCTTGCGGGTAACCATGCCCTGAGCCACTGCCGCCCTCAGTAGTTCTTAACCTTCTGCCACCTCACTTTCTTAAGGTGCCACTTAAAGTGCGGTGCAAAGATAGAAAACAAAACACTGGAGATAATTCTAAAACAGTGATTTTCAACCTTTTTCATACCAGGGCCCACAATTTATTCAGCATTTTAGCCATGGCAGCACCTTTGATGTTGAGTTTAATCTCTCTCTCTTTGTCCACAGTGTAGGAGAGATAACTGGAAAAATGTAGGTCAAAATAACAATTCTTCTACATTTTCTAATTGTGTAGATTCTTGAAAATTAAGTCATCCAGATGATAATTTAAGTCTTGAGAGCGCAAAAATTGAACCAAATGGACTCTCACAGGTCCATTTGGTTCCATTTTTGCGCTCTCAAGAGTTCCCATTTTAACACTCTCAACAGTTACATATCTATAAAGGGTTCATTTGGTTAACCAACTGTCCATCATTTTAGACTGGGGACCACCTGGAATTCTGTCAGGGACCACTGGTGGTCCACGGACCACCTCTTCATCCTGTACATTTGATTCTACAAGTGCAGAGATAGAACAACAGACATGCATGCACACGCATGCGAGTTCACATGTACAGGTGAAACCTCTTCATTTCAACTGTTTTGTAAGCAGGTCAACTAGTCATCATCCCTAAGAAATTTGGGGACCTCTAAAGGACAAGCTCATGCATGTGTGCATTTGTGCACGTGCACACATGCGCGTGGGAGTGCGCACGCACGCACACACACATGCAAACGCACACAGATCTGAATGCGGTCAGAGGTGAGAACATCAATCATTCTTCCATGTCCTCATCCCAGCCCCTCTCACCCACAAAAGCGTGTGTGTGAGTGCGCACGTGCGTGCGTGCGTGTGTGTGCGCGCGTGCACATGTACGTGTAATTACAGGCTAGCTATTTATCTATAAAGGTGCATACAGACTTGGGTGGTTAAAGCGGTGTGATTACCCACAAAGTCAAAGCAAAGACAAGAAGCTGCGTGAAAGGGCATGGCACGAACGGGGCGACCCGAGACGTCTTGGGTGAACGAGCAGGTCCATTTGTTTAAGCTCTCCATGTTAAATGACTGTGTCTACAGCCAATCTGCAAGTGATGTGAGCAAAAATAGACTTTTTGTCTAACCAAAATTGAAAAATAACTCTGTAAGACTCTATAGCGTGGTTACTTTAAGAGTTATTTTTCCCAACAACGGAATTCCTCACAACAAATGTTGTCGTAAAATTTTGTTTACTTTGTCTAGGTCAGTGGTTTTCAACCAGTGGTCCGTTGCGGGTCCATTTGGTTTCATGTTTACGTTCTCAAGAGTTGAAATATTCATCATCTGAATTAGCCCATCCTCCTCTGCATATATTTTTCATGCAAAGGTACAGAAAAGTAGATGCAGAATGTGTGTCCTTTCGTCTCCTCTTGTTCGCACACAACATATCTTTTGGGGTATTTTGTTAATAATGATACTATTAGGACACAATTGGTGAGGGTATGTCAGATTTATATTATAATATTCACAAACAACCCAAAAGTAGCTTAAATGTTTAGTCAGACATTTTAATGTGATGTGACAGTCATATTAACCCATTCTGTGCAGAGTGTTTTAAGTTTTATTGAAACCTGAACACCTCCTATTTTTGAGGAAATTGTGAAATTAAGTAAATTAAGTCACACAATGGTACTTCTAGCTCAGAGTGTACAGAATGTTAATGTCAAAGTACCTGTATATGGACTCCCTAATGGAAGGACAGTGTGTGTCAGGGAGGACAGTGTGTGTGTGTGTGTGTGTGTGTGTGTGTGTGTGTGTGTGTGTGTGTGTGTGTGTGTGTGTGTGTGTGTGTGTGTGTGTGTGTGTGTGTGTGTGTGTGTGTGTGTGTGTACCTGGTACAGTGCCAGAGAGTGTCCATATCTGTACAGAGGACCGTTGGTGACAGGCACCACGTCCCAGGTGGTTGTTTCCAGGTTGTAGCTGGAAGAAACAAGAAGAGAAAGGGTGGGTGAGAGAGAGTAGTAGTAGTAGTAGTAGTACACATGTTACCTATGGTCACAGTTACAGTATCTGCCTAAAGTTAAGAAATGGTTTGCTTTACTCTGACTCCTAAAATAAAATATTGGCTGGTATTGTCGAAGGCTATTGTGTAGCCAGGTATAGTGTAAGTCTGCTGCATTGCAGCAAATCAGGTCTGGGGCCTTGTGGAAGGCCAACAGCCTGTACGACCAGACCTGGGCCTGGGCTTACCAAATATTTACTCATAATGATTAAGCCATCAAGGGCTTCAACTTGTGATGAAGAAAGCAGGGGAGTACAGTAACATTTTTAATTAGAGGGGTCAGGTGATTTCTGAACTTTTTGAATTGCAGGTTTTTATTATGGATAATTAATTGGTAAGTCCAGGCCCAGGTCTGGTAGCTTACATGGTGTGTGGCTTTTGGCCTGGACACCAGGCCCCAGAGCTGATTGGCTGCCATGCACCCAATGAGAAGCTTTACACTATACTGTACGTGGATACACTATAACGTTCGAGAATACCAGCGATTGGCACTTTGGGCACCAGCGTATGCGTGTGGCCACATCCTTGTCTCTTGAAGATTACTTTTTATACACACTAAATGGATCACAGGACACAAGGATTCAAATATAGCCCATCTACATGAGGTTCAAGTTCATTGTTATTGTATTGTCCATGTACACACTCACAGTCTTACCTGTCTGTTGTTTATATTATATGGTTTGGCATGTATTATCTACCATAAGCACCTACTTTATATTCTTGTAAAGTGACCTTGGGTCTATATAAGAAAGGCGCTGTATGAATAAAAAGGTATCATTACTTGAGGAGCATGTGGTAGTTGGAGTAGTTGAAGGAATATCCGCCCACCACCCACATCAGGCCAGAGTGCATCAGTGCTCTGTGGGACGCCCGGCCCAGAGACTGGGCTGACGGCTTGACGCTAGGCAGCATCCAGAACGCCTCCGTGGAAGGAACCGACAGAGAACAATCAGGGCCTGGAGGACAGACGGAGAGAGAGAAAGAGATTAAAGAAAGAGAAAACACAGTAAAATTATATAGTATTAATTTCACTCAGTGAACAATTGGAAACGTGAAGGTTCAATTATAGTTCCATTTGTACACTGTGAAGTGAAAACTGATTACTTTTACTGTGTAGGACTGGACAGTGAAATATCCAATGTGCGTGACATAGCCTACATGTTAAAGGTAGGGCAAGTGACTTTCTTTGTTTAAACAAGTGTTTAATGTCTCTAACATCACATCATATTAAGGTTGGGATCAGATCTATCAAGTCAGGAAAGAGCACAGAGACTAAATAAAAATTAAAAGAGTAGAAATGAAAGTCATGACAGGAATAAATGAGCAGAGAGATTATTGGAAATGGAACACAAGAAATAAGATGATACATGGAAAACTTTCTCCTGAATTAAGCTGTCGACTTGAAATTTAATTTCTGTTTAAAGAGTGCCTGGAGAGATATAGAGCTTCAACCCTTTTTTACCAATAAATATCACTTATCCTACATGTCATTATGTGTATAGTTATTACACTCAACAACATACAATCTAAGTTCAGATTTTATGAATATGGCATTAGACAAGAGAAGGACTGAACCACACTGCCATCTGGTGGCTTTGGCAAGTGGCATGCTGACTATTTGTTTTATCTAGCAGAGTGGGTGGTCCACTCCCCTGTAGCAGGAAGACATTGGTGGCATTTTCTAGATCAGGGGTTTTCAACGGGGGTCCGGGGACTACCAGTGGTCCTTGAGATGGTTCCAAGTGGTCCACAGGATAAATAACAGTTGGTTAACCAGATGTAACTGGTCAACAGTTACAATATTCATCATCTGAATTAGACCAATTAGTCTACCCAACTAGAGAATGTAGAAGATTAATGGACATTTTGATCTGCATGTTTGACTGTTTTGTTTTCTCCAAAATCCAGCCTGGAATTGAAATGAAAATGGTATGAAAAAGGTTGAAAGCCACTGCTCCAGATCAACTTGGAGCATTTGTAAAAGGAGCGATGTGGTCTTATAGTCATTAGACCCTCGAAGATATTATTAAGATACCAGAAAACATCTTATGGCAGTTGCTAGATGGAAGCCATACATTTACATCACACAAACGTTTCATGAGCTGCTATTTGTCCTACCCCAAACAAGCCTAAACCAAAGGTGACCTGACCTGGGTCTCCCACTAAACATCATCTATTGAGTGGGTTTAAAAATAGTGACAAAATGTGCTTATATTATACTATTTTTAAAGACATACCTATTTTTTAAATGGTTTGGTTTCATTTCACACTCTCAAGAGTTAAAATATTCATCATCTGAATTAGCCCAAATCTACATAACAAGAGAATGTAGAAGAATCATTTTTGATCTGTATGTTTGCCTGTGTTGTTTCCCAAATCCAGCCTGGTATTGTGGACAAAAGTAAAAGAAATCTTTAGTTTTGGGATCTTTGGGGCTAAAATCTCCTTAATTGATGGGCTAAAATGCTGAACAAATAGTGGGCCCTGGTATCAAAGGTTGAAAACCACTGGTGTAGATGTCAAGTGACATGGAAGGCAGAGGTGAATCAAGGGGGACATCTAGTGGGAATTGACAGAATGAAATGTTAACCAGTTGTACTTCACTGGACAAGTGGGACCCCTTTGCACCTGGGCTGGGAACCGCTTCGGTTCAGAACCTGTTTTTAGTCCATGAACCAAACCTTCAAAATGTAATTATGAATTTGTCCTGCAAAGAAAATCCTATATTAAATTGTTCATAATGGTCAATATAAGTAAATTAATATATCAAAAATTAATGATATATGGTAAGCCTTTCACAGTAGTTTTTTTCTTCCATATTTAATATTGTTTTAATATTTTCCTAATTTGCATATTTAAAAATGTAAGATTTGTAATACAGCGAATAAGCCTTTATGTATTAGAGCTGTTAGATGATTTAAAAAAATAATCAAATTAATCACAGCTTCAAAATGAAGGTAATCATGATTAATCACCATTCGAACTATGTCCAAAACATGCCATGTTTCCCTATACAGGATTTGTACATTTAAAAAAAGAAAATGAAACTGGGAAAAAATCTGATATTTATCAAAATAGGTGATCTACAAGCCCCTAATGCTTGTAGATCCTCCAGCTTCTGGTTACAGGGAGACACACAGCTATAAGTCTCCGTAAAACTATGCTCTACCATTTTTTTTTCCAATGAGAAAATGCGCAGTGGGTTGAGTCAGTGTGTGCATGAGTTAACTGTGTTATTTGTTTAATCAGATTAATCAACAAAACAAAAGTAATTTAATTAATTAACTTGTTATTTTCAACCGCCTTAGTAAGTATAAACTGCAGAAGTTTAACAGAGTGATAATGTTGGTATGGTTTTACACACCAATTAAAATGCCAGTTTTGGAGGTTCTGGATCGTGGACTAACAACCAAAAAGAACCAGAGCGGTCCAACCCTGGTGGAAACAAACGAGGCCTGGGTGATTACTGATTACACATCAAAGGGAAGTCAACATCATTAGATCTTTCAGCTAGACTGGTTTGCCTTACATTAATGCTGGTTAATCTGGATTTAGCGCTCTAGACTTGTTTCTGATCCTATGTGACCCTGTAGGGGGTTTACATATCAATTCCTATATTCCTGCGTGGCAGCGGTATAATCTCACACACTGCAAAGCTGACAGGGCCATCTGGCCATGCATATTCAACTCTATCAATCCATCGTTATGTATTCATGATAAGACAGAAAACATTTGGACAATGTGATGAAGTCATGTAGGCACTGTGTGTGTGTTAGAGCAGTAGGAGTTCATCTCTATTTGAAGTCTGCTCTGATACGTTTGAAATGTAAACCAAATGTGTCAAGTTGGAACTGCACAGAGTACTGGACGTAAATATAATCCCCCCCCTCTCTCTCTCTCCCTCTCCCTCTCCCTGTCACTCTCTCTCTCTCTCTCTCCCCCCTCCCTCGACTTGGGCTAATTCACATGATGAGTATTTTAACTCAAAGAGTTACATCTGGTTAACCAACTGTCCATCATTTAGCCTGGGGACCACCTGGTTGAAAATCACTGTCATAGGAGGAGAAATGGTGAAAAACTAGGGTTTTATCTCTGGCGCCTGATTGGCACTAGATTTTCCAGATTTCCAGCCAGGAGCTTTTCACTAATTTTGGCACTAGGGGGTATGAAAAAAAGATAAATATAGCATTAATATATATAGCAAAACCATTTTGAAATTAGATGTCTTATCTTCCAGAAGCTGTGTTTAGAATGAACTTCTTTGAACTGAGTGATTAAGTTGTTAAAATGATGCCAAACAGAACCTACTTGAAATGATTGATTCTATTTGAATGCTGTTCACGAATTAATCTTGCATTCTTCTATGTTCCCTAGTTGTGTAGACTAGGGACGAATATTTCCATGTGGTTTCATTTTTACGCTCTCTCTCAAAGACATCTGGTTAACCAACTTTCCATCATTTAGCCTGGGGACCACCTGGAATCCTCTCAGGGACCATTGGTGGTCCCCGGACCACCTGTTGAAAGCCCCTGAGTTGGACCATGCTTAGGGTGAGTAAATCCCTGTAAAGCCTGGGTTTTCAACCGATGGTCTGAGGACCCCTGGTGGTCCACGGAGGTATTGCAGGTGGTCCCTGGGGATATACACCCCCCCCCCCCCCCCCATTTATGAACTTTGAACATCTTCAGTTTAAAAGTGCTTTATTCATGAATGTCTCTTAAATAAAGCACTACATAATTAAATCTATCCTGCTGTCTAGACCTCTAGAAATCTAGACCTACTGTATCTACACAACAGCTTTAACAAAAGCCATGTAGGCCTCAATTCTTTTCCCATATCTTTGATTGGAGGCCTGCAGGACAGTAGTGCTATTTGGGAACAGTCCCACAGGATAAGCGACAGTCCTAGTCAGCCTACGGGACACGATAGTGTAGTGGTGGTCGCTGGAGGAAAAAAACGTTGAAAACCCTGCTATGAAGAACCTAATAAAGAAATGCGTCTATGCCAGAGGTTTTCAACCAGTGGCCGGGGGACCACCAGTGGTCCCTGAGAGGGTTCCAGGTGGTCTCCAGCTAAATGATGAACAGTTGGCAACCAAATGGACATTTATAGACTGGGGTGTAGTGGAGGGGGGACGCGGGGGGACGGAGTCCCCCCACTTCTCTCACATCTAAAATATTTTTGGGGGCAAAAATTGTTTTTTTAACTTGTCATTTACTTTTATGGATACAATTAAGCATTGTAAACCATCTTTCTCAATATACCTGTACTGTTCAATATGCATGTTTTAATAGTATGTCTGTCTGCGTTGTGCAGGTGCACGCGAATGCACATGCATGTGTGCATGCACGTGTCTTAAGTGGCGTCCCCCCACTTCTAAAAGTACCACTACAACACTGTTTATAGATCTGTAACTCTTGCGAGCGTACATCTGAATGACTTAATTTTCAAGTATAAGGTAACTGGCAAAATGTTTCAAGAAACGTTTTGCCAGTTATCTCTCCTAAATTGTACACAAAAACTTGAAAATCCTTAGTTTTGGGTATGAGAGACTAAACTCAACATCAAATGGTGGTACGTGGCTAAAATGCAGAATAACCCTTTGTGTACTGAACGCGTTTTGGTGTTTTTAAGCTGTTGAAAAATAGCAGATCTACAAGGTCATATCGCGCCACCGAGTGGCGCGATATGAGCTTGTAGTTCTGCTATTTTTGAGAAAATTGTGAAAAGCATCAGAAACTAGAATCTGATCAGGACACAATGTGGGATAAATAGTGGGCCCTGGTATGAACAAGGTTGAAAACCGCTGCTCTATGCTGTTTGTACTCCAGCGTCCAACCAGGAGGGGGCAGTGCTACACCATCTAGCAATAGCAGCTCACAGCCAGCTGCAACAGCTGCTGAGTTTAGCTTAGATCAGTGGTGAACACAAGGACTCAATACCAAGTAAAAGTATCACTCAAAATAAAACTCAAAATATACGAATATACTATTTGTACAAAAGTCGTGGAATCAAACTGTACTTAAATTACCCAAACATTTCCAAATACTTCTAAAGGCATATGAAAAGTCTGAACTTGAGCATCTTAGATAGCATTTACTGTACTGTATATGTAAACTGCTGAGATAGCAGTGTATGTACGCCATGTAGTAACTAAGCATAGCAGTGGATCCATATTGGCATTGCAGCTCACAGAACGTGATGGCCACTTGACTTAATTCCTGTGTCTCGCGCGCGCACACACACACACACACACACACACACACACACACACACACACACACACACACACACACACACACACACACACACACACACACACACACACACACACACACACACACACACACACACACACACACACACACACACACACACACACACAGTATGCCTAAATGGAAACATTAAATCAGGGGTTTTCAACAGGTGGTCGGGGAACCCGAGGCTAAATGATGGAAAGTTGATTAACCAGATGCAACTCATTGAGAGCGTAAAGATGAAACCAAATGGATCAGGCAGGGGTCCATTTGGTTTTATTTTTACACTCTCAAGAGTTAAAATAGCCTATTCATCATCTGAATTAGCCCAAGTCTACAGCACTAGAAAATGGAGAAGATTAATGGTCATTTTGGTCTGTATGTTTGACTGTTTTGTTTTTTTTTTCCAGCCTGGTATTGTGGACAAAAGCAAAAGCATTTTTTAGTTTTGGGGTCTGTGGGGCTAAAATGTCATCAAATGTTGGTCCGTGGCTCAAATTCTGAATAAATGGTGGGGCCTGGAATGAAAAAGGTTGAAAACCACTGCATTAAATGATGAAAAACCACGCCCCCTCCGGGGCGGGGGGGGGGGGGGGGGGGGTGGGGGGGGGGGGGGGGGGGGGTCACATAAGCCTAAGGAATATGTATAATTTTGAGAATCACTGATAAAATACATACTGTTTGGGTACAATCAGTCTTTATCGAAATTGGGCTGAAAAACATCCATCAGGTTGGATTGGATGTTTCATCCATCACCTAGTTAACCAACTTTCCATCATTTAGCCTGAGGACCAGCTGAGGACCACCTGTTGAAAATCACTGCTCTAGCGGAGTTTGCCATATTTCTCTGGATTGCTAAGTGTTGGTGTAGCGGTGCTACCGACACTGGTAGAAAGACAATAAATAACTGATGATCACCTGCTGTGCTACTCTTTCAGAACTCACTTTGTATTTGGGTTGTGCAGACGATCCCAAAAACGTGCAGAGAACGACAAACAGAGAAGACGGCGAACATGTGTGAGAGAAGAGGATGAACACAGCAGACAGAGACAAACACATGCACACATTTGTGATGTCTTTGCTACAATGTGGACATGTAATCGGATGGAAGTATCAGAAAGACGCCCAATATGGTCCAGTGCAGGCCCGGTGGGGGAGTCTTGTTGAAGTTGCAACAGACAGCTAAAGGTCTGACTCAGAGAGTTTTCTGTTTTGAATGATGAAATGGTGTTGGCTTAGTGGTGCCAGAATTCTAGTTAGTTAGTGGTATCAGTAGTGTTTCAAATGTGTTTAATTAGAAGCACTTAATTTGAAATACATCTTTGAAATTTGGGTTGTTTTGCGTGCCATCATGTTTGGTGGGGCAGTCAGGGCATTTAGGGCCCCCTCCCAAAGCCCATGCCTATATCCGGCCCTGGATGACAGTATCAATAAGATGCCCAACATGGCCCAGTGTGTGGCCCCCATTAAGCCGTCTCCCTCTCAGCTTCCCTAATATTGTCTGTCCCCATAAACCCTTGTTGGCAGCAGACTTACTATTCAGGGGAAACAATATTCCCCTCCAGCAAGCAGTCCCTGGTGTGTGTGTGTGTGTGTGTGTGTACTTCAAGGACATTGTACAGAGTTGGGGCCAAAAAAGCCCCACAGGTTCTATCAATAACGGTGGCTTTTATCCCTATCTGTGCGTGTAATCTCCCTGATTGAATTCTGTCCGCCGGTCCATAATTCCCACTTAACCCTGCGGCCGCCGCTGCCGTCCGTATACCTTGCCAGCTGTCGTTGCAGACGCAGAGCTTCTCCCCGGTGAGGTCGCAGTAGCCGTGGTCGGGGCTGCCACAGTTGTCCCGGCAGTAAGGGACGTCGCAGGCCTCGCCCTTCCAGTAGTCGTCACACTCGCAGTACACACGTGCGCCCCCCGCCGCCGCGTTGTTGGCGCCGCTGCTGCTGCTGCATCTTCCATGCCCCGAGCAGTTGTTAGGACATGAGTTTACCCTGGGACAAGAGCCAGAGGCAAGGAGGAGAACAAGGAATTAGGGGAGAGAGAGAGAGAGAGAGAGAGAGAGAGAGAGAGAGAGAGAGAGAGAGAGAGAGAGAGAGAGAGAGAGAGAGAATAAGGAGCATTTCCATAAAGACTATGCATTGCTATGGGCATTTCTGCTCCAGTGGAGAGACAACATTCAGGGCTTGATTGGCAGGGTTGCAGGGATAGAAACACCAGGGGTGGCAGGAACCTGACTTGAACACACAATGCTGTGTCAGTGTTGCCAACTGCCAAAATCTAAAATGCACTAGTAGTGGCACTTCCAAAATGCCCTAGAATGCACTAGATGCTTGCCTGGAAGGGAATATCACATGATGAATATTTTTTGTTTAACTCTTGAGAGTGTAAAAATGAAACCACATGGTCCAAAAATAATTATAGCAAAGTCCCTTTTCCATGTTGCTCCAGTGCAGTGGTTTTTAACCTTTTTGATACCAGGGCCCACTATTTATTCAGATTTTGAGCCAGGGATCACCATTTGATGACATTTTAGCCCCACAGACCCCAAAAACTAAAGATTTATTTTTGCTTTTGTCCACAATTCCAGGCTGGATTTGGGGAAACAAAACAGCCAAACATACAGATCAAAATGACCATTAATCTTCTACATTCTCTAGTTGTATAGACTTGGGGCTAATTCACATGATGAACATTTTAACTCTTGCGAGTGTGAAAAATGAGGATTTTATCTCTGGCGCCTGTCAATCAATTTCGCCCCAACTCACCAGCGAAAAAGCACTAGATTTTTCCGCCAGGAGCTTTTCACAAATTTGGGGGCTAGGGAAGGGGGTCTGAAAAAAAGCTAAATATAGTGACAAATGCGCCAAGTTGGCAACACTGTGTTGTATTTACATAGTAAAGCCTTCAGGCGGCTATTGCTGGGATGGCCCCGGGCAATGTGAGAATGAGTGTACCGCCGCGTGCGCGTGTGTATGTGTGATAGGAAGAGAGGCTAATTATCAATGGTTAGAGGATAGCCAAGTCACAAATGGTAGAGTCTGCCAATTTCCACACAACCGTGGAAGGAATTTGAAGCTATTTTCACATATAGTGTGGAAAAAAGGAAATAAAAGGCAAATTAGTTGCATTTCTATCCCGCCTGATCTAGAGAGATATGCAATCTCACAATGCAACGCGTTGTGGGTTTGTAGACTGGTTATTTTCGGTGTGTGTGACACCACAATTCCACTGGCCTATTTAAAGGGGAATGACACTTTTTTATGAGTTTTTATTATGAGCATAGAAGATTAATGATAATTTTGATCTGTATGTTTGACTTTTTTTTTTTCATTAATGTATTATTAATATACCTTAGAGATGTTGTGTGGAAATAATAAAACGTCCCCCATTCTGTGTTTTCTAGAAATGGAGGTCTGAAAAGAATCATTAACATGGTGAAACACATTTTGATGACACCATCAAGATTTGTTTCACCAAGTTAATATTTCTTTCAGATGTTTTTTTTTTCTGAGGAAAAAAATCTCCCAGAAAAATGTTGAAAATGGATGGAATTCCCCTTTAATGAAGCACTTTAAGATTCACATGAAACGTTGCCGTTAGCTGTCAAATGAAGATGGAAGAAGACAGATAAAAAATAAGTTAGCTTTGAAGAAACAATGATTACCAGGGGAGACCAATTATTGCTGACAGTAGGTTGACATTAGAGGCAGAGGCGTATT
>CM076974.1:34023898-34111398 GCA_039105355.1 Benthosema pterotum
CTGTGGCAAAGTGATTGAAGCGAAGCCGAAGTAGCGCGTTAGGGCTAGGAGAGAGGGGAGACAGAGACAGCATACTGTTCACGGCATGTGGCAGTGGTATATAGACAACGACTGACATTGATGCACCCCTGCACACTTTATTTTATTTACTGTGTGTGTGTGAAATCACTGTTTGTGTTCTGTTTTGCAAACAACAGATGTTTGCAGTTACAGAGTCAAGTGGGGCCCAGCCAAAAGTATCACTTCGTTCTCCTTGAAGGAAACCGTATATGTAAAATTGCTTCAGAGATACTCACTATCCCTCTATCAGCCAGGTACACTTGGTCTTGTACTTATAGTTGATTGGGCCATCTGTCAGAGAGCCTGACAGCTCCGTTAACCTAGAGAGAGAGAGAGAGAGAGAGAGAGAGAGAGAGAGAGAGAGAGAGAGAGAGAGAGAGAGAGAGAGAGAGAGAGAGAGAGAGAGAGAGAGAGAGAGAGAGAGAGAGAGAGAGAGAGAGAGAGAGAGAGAGAGAGAGAGAGAGAGAGAGAGAGAGAGAGAGAGAGAGAGAGAGAGAGAGAGAGAGAGAGAGAGAGAGAGAGAGAGAGAGAGAGAGAGAGAGAGAGAGAGAGATGATGGGGGATTATTGGTATATTCAGTGACAGGGCTTACCCTTGGTCTAAGCTTGGTGGCAGGGACAGGCCCGTAAACAAGCCCCACAATTATTTGGGGATGACACATGACATTGAGCTTGACATCTCAGGTGTGCGTTCTCATCAAAGATTATTTATGCATGGCATCACTGCCACCAGCCACAAATGGAATGCAGTTACTGTCAGTGCTGAATTGGGACAAAAATTTGTCCCGGTCTTTTTTTGCGTGGATTTGGCCCAGACCGGCCCACCACAACCAGCGTGCATAAACTCTGCAAACCCTCTGCTCTGTCAGCTCACGCACAAACAAACATGCCCTAATACCACCACTTTTACACCAACCACAACATCAATAATATAAGCCTATTAGACACACAAACCTTTGTTGCTCACAAGAATGATGCTGGCAAAACTATCCAAGATAGAAGATGGTTGATTTGCTACAATACAGGCCTGCCAAAAAGGGGGCACCTTTTTAAGCACCCTATAGCGTAACAGGAAGTTCCGGCCCAAATAATACCTGGCCCTGAGTGTAGACAGAGTTACGCTGTTGCAAACTTTGTTCACTTCATGTCCAATGGCAGCTCTACCGTCGAGTTGTGTTTCACCATGTTAATGATTTCTCTTTTAGGACTTATTTTTCTGAGTGTACAAATGGAATCAAGTTCACATTCGCACTCTCTCAGGAAAACTTTGGAAATGTCCCTCTTTTCCCTCTTCCAGGCTGCAACAGCTCTCCTGAGAGGTCAGTTTTCTGACTCCTCAATGTCGCCACATTCAGGCTGGTCAGAGTATTATTTGGTCCGGGCCTTCATGTATTCCCCTATAGCAGCCCCCTACGATCACAGCCCTAATGAGAGAGCTCCTGGTACTAGTCTTGGGCTGTATTGATTTTCTAATATCGGTATTGATAACGTGTTAATTAGCTCGATAATCGGTATTATCGGTATTGACGACTAGATGGCAATGGTGTGCAATCAGAGTCAGACACGTCCCACCAGTCACCTAGTTCTCAGAATTGCGACATTGAGGGGTCAGAAACTGAGTGCTCTGCTGTTCAAGCAGCCTAAACAGGGAAAAACTGAGTTTAGAAATACATTGTTTCCAAAAGGCCTAGCCCAAATAAGGGCTATTTTAGGCATGTGTGTAACATGAAAATTGTTTGTTTGTATAGTTACAATTAAAGGTGTCATTGCTCACATGATATGATAGAATATCATGATAGAATGATAGAATACAGTATAATGTTCACATTGGTGACTAAATGTTGACGGTCTGTTGTCCAGCACTGTCTGGTGTGGGGCTTGATTTACCTCCTGGTCCGGCTGTGTGTTAGCCAAATCATGGGCGAAACACCTCTTTCACAGAGGAACTTCCAGTAGCAATGAAGGCCACATACATTCCGCACTTTCACACTTTACAGGCCGAGATAATGATCTTTAGCGGCGAATGAGGTGTCTAGGTTTTTATATCTATGCTGGTAACATCCCCCCTGGGGTATGTAGGAGTGGCTCAATTAAGCAAGACATTTAATTTAATTAACCTACAAGTCATGATACAAGGCTGGGGTTGGTGAGGAAGGCGTTGTGTGTAGCAGGGATTGAGTGTTAGGAGGGAGTGTAGGAAGAGGCTCCACTTGAATGGAACCACCTTGTTATGAAAATGGGTTTTGTGATTGAAGGAGTGTAATAATGCAGCTCTGATGGAAACACTTATACAATCAGCAGACTGACAGACAGTACAGCTGGAAAGAATGACTTCCGTACCCTCATGAAGGAACTAAAGTGATGATGATTGCTCAATGAAGGAATAATAAATCAGTACCCGTCGTCAGAGTACTCTGTATGTTCGTCTATAACGGTGGTTTTCAAGCTTTTTCATACAAGGGCCCACTATTTATTTATAATTTGAGTCACAGGCCACCATTTGAGGACATTTTAGCCCCACAGGCCCCAAAAAAGCTACAGATTTATTTTGCTTTTGCCCAAAATATGGAGTTGGGAAACAAAACAGGCAAATATACAGATCAAAATCTAGTTGTGTAGACTTAGGCTAATTCAGATGATGAATATTTAACTCTTGAGAGTGTAAACATGGAACATGAAACGCATGCGGGGTCATTTGCTTTCATTTTTACACTCTCAAAGAGTTACATCCGGTTAACGAACTCTCTGGTGGTCCCCGGACGACTGGTTGAAAAATCACTGTTCTACTGCATTACTTTTAATATTGTACTGTTGACCCATCTACTTAATTCAATTCAATTCGAATGGCTTTATTGGCATGAGAATACGTTTACATTGCCAAAGCAAGAACATTAACAACAAGAAATACAAGCAAAAACAATATAACAGAAACAGGGAAGCATAATACAACAGTACAACAATGTATCAATACAAAAGTAAAGAATATGGAGGTCGTAGTCTTCGGGAAAAAAATCTATATGCTTAGATCATCGATGTAGGGCAGGGGTTTTCAACAAGTGATCCGGGGACCACCAGTGGTCCCTGAGAAGGTTCCAGGTGGTCCCCAGGCTAAATGATGGAAATTTGGTTAGGCAGATGTAACTCTTGAGAATGTAAAAATGAAACCAAATGGACCCTTGCTGGTCCATCTGAATTAGCACATTCATCATCTGAATTAGCACTGTTTAATTAAGAAGTTTACACTGTTATGTTTGCAAAGTCCAGCCTGGAATTGCGGACAAAACCAAAAGAAATCTTTAGTTTTAGGTCTTTGGGGCTAAAATGTAATCCAGTGGTGGTCCGTGGCTCAAATGCTGAATAAGTGGTGGTCCCTGGAGTCAAAAAGGTTGAAAACCCCTGATGTAGGGTGTAAGAGTGCAATACAATGTACTAGTGTTTCATTTGAACCATGACACACACACAGCCAACATCTCTAATTTGGTTGGTTGAATAAATAAACTGTGGTCACACTAGTCATTTTATTATTTAACACAATGAATCAAATAAAAACTATACATTTTGACTTAGAAGATGACATGGTGTTTTTCTAGAATAGCTAGTTGTACCACAAACACTGGTGTCAGCAGATCAAACAGTGCTGACTGATGATCTGCTGCTGACGCTGGTAACGACGGCAGCTTGTATACATTCTACAAGCTCAGTGGAAAGTGATGTGATGATACCTCCTTGTCACTGATATTACCACAAAGTGTTTACAAAGTCCTCTAATTATGCCATGAAGTGCTTATCTGGGCATTTTTCATTTCTATCAGTGGTTTTCAACCTTTTTGATCCCAGAGACCACTATTTATTCCTTGTGCTTTCATCCCCAATACCAAGGAATTTCAGAAACAAAATAGGCAAACATACAGATCAAATTGACCATTAATCTTCTACATTTTCTAATTGTGTAGACTTGGATAATTCAGATGATGAATATTATTTTAACTCTTGAGAGTGTAAACAAAAAAAAAAAAAAAAAACGATCTCAAAGAGTTACATCTGGTTAACCAACTTTCCGTCGTTTAGCCTGGGGACCACCTGGAACCCTCTCAAAGATCAATCGAGTTAACAAGACAATATAATACTCAACGTAGACTTTAGAGATATCAATTCATGACCTCAAGAGATACTTTATCCAAAATGAATAATTATGGTAGATGTCCATTTTGTGGGCAATGACTGAATGGACTGAAGAGAAAAATGGCAATACTCATCATAGCATTCATAGTCAGTACAACGTATCATTATACTGCTGCAAAAACAGACGACACCCGTCACTTTATCTTGTGGTAGTAATAACAGGTGTGGTGTGTGCATGCGTGCGTGCGTGTGTTGTCATTGTTGGGTAAATTCATGTTGACTATCTCTTATAAGCCAAATATTATTCTCAACACACACGCACACACGCACACACACACACACACACACACACACACACACACACACACACACACACACACACACACACACACACACACACACACACACACACACACACACACACACACACACACACACACACACACACACACACAGTAATAGTCTGTGCTACCCGAGATAGGATGCGATGTCTTCTTGGGCCGTGATGTTTGACTTGGTGAGAAACAAAAAGTCTGTGTGTGTGTGTGTGTGTGTGTGTGTGTGTGTGTGTGTGTGTGTGTGTGTGTGTGTGTGTGTGTGTGTGTGCATTGTTGTGCATGAGTCCCGTATCCTAGCCTGTAGTACTATCAGTGGGGGCTCTGTGCTCTGTGGCAAAAAGCCAGAGGAGAACATGAGAGTGCAAGTACATTTGAGAGAGAGAGAGAGAGAGAGAGAGAGAGAGAGAGAGAGAGAGAGAGAGAGAGAGAGAGAGAGAGAGAGAACATGAGAGTGAGAGTACAGAGAGAGAGAGAATAATTTGCATTTCCTGCCTTGGGTCCAAAACAAGGCAGTTAGTCTGCGATTATACATTATACACATGGTACAAAAAAAAACACTCAAATTCACAAAGTGGACATTAGGAGGCTGCCATCACGACGCAGCAAAGTGAGCAAACATAATAAGCAGTGAGTCCATTGGCTGGCTGGGGGACACACGCTCACACTGCAGGCGCACACACACATGAATATGTGAGATTAAGAGCACATGGGGCCAACCATGCCGTCTCTGGGATGAGAGAAAACAGCACAGACAGATTGCTGCACAGCCGGAGTCAGGACACAGTAAAAAGCCATAATCCCGCCAATATCACATGCCCATGCACACGCGCGCACACACTCACGGCTCTCTGCATAAAGTTGCACTGGACCCTATAAACACTGACATGTCGAAATGAGAGAGAAATGGAGAGAGAGAGAGAGAGAGAGAGAGACAGACAGACAGAGAGACAGACAGACAGACAGACAGACAGACAGACAGACAGACAGACAGACAGACAGACAGACAGACAGACAGACAGACAGACAGACAGACAGACAGACAGACAGACAGACAGACAGAGACTGTTTCAATCACTACCTGCCCTTAGACAGTATGTCTCTTCCTGCACAGGAAGGATGCACATTAGGAACCAAGTCCATCTGTACCGTCACAAATGTTATCAACTGAAAGTGTAACTTACAAATCAGGCCTCACGTTTTTTAGTATAGTTCTTGCATACAGTGTTGGGCAATATTACTTAGGAGAGTAATATCCAGTGGCGTCCCTGGACCAGTGGTTGAAAACCACTGCTTTACACAGTACATATGCGTACACACAAACACACGATGCTGCACAACATAGTCTACATATACACCAGCACTCTACTGTATGTACTGTATTATTATCTGAAGGAAGACCCTGTAGTACTGCTACTTCTCTCCTGCAGGTGTAACTACGACTACCTCATAGTTCTCATAGCTTAGCTGTTAATATAGTAGTACTTAGTTGTAGTATGTTTAACTGCAGTAGTTGTACTATATACAGTATATGTCCTGTCTAGTTCCTGTCTAGCTGTATTGCCTTAGTCTGTTGCACTACCGTCACTTGTTGTTTCTTGTCTTTGCATTTGACCTTTTTCTGATTGCACTGTATGTGTCTTATTGCACTGTGGAACAATGGAAACGCTATTTCAACCCTGTATATGTCCTGACATACACTGGCGTGACAAATAAAGAGCCTTGAACCTTGATATTAATAGCACCATTGCGACTACAGTGGTGATGGTACTGTATATGCAGAACTGGGGTAGAGGTAAATTAGAACTCTGGAGCATTACCGTTACTTAAAAGAGTGTGCACCCTAGCGGTGCTTATCAAGGACACAGAGACGAAAAGATTCCTATATGTGGTGTCTGAAAAAGAACAGTCAGAGCCCTGCAGGACGACATGACAGCGCAAACGCCGTGCTTTGATGGAAGAGCCCCCCCCCCAGCCAACAGGCTGATGTAGTGCAAATCGTTGTTAGAATTATAACCATTTTCTGTTACAGGACTTATATTAGACAAGTAAACATCAATAATAACATCAGTGGTTGAAGTTGCAACAGACGCAGCATGCATAGAGCTAAAGATCTGACTCAGAGAGTTTTCTGTTTTGAATGATGAAATGGTGTTGTAGTAGTAGTAGTAGTAGTAGTAGTAGTAGTAGTAGTAGTAGTAGTAGTAGTAGTAGTAGTGTTTCAAATCATTTTAAATACAAGCACTTTTTTGCACAAGCACAATTTGAAACACCTTTGAAATGTAGGTTGTTTTTCTTGCCATCATGTGCCATGCCCGTGCCTAGATCTGGCCCTGTGAGATACCAGGCTGGGCTAGACTTTACTTCATTCATAATGAGGAGCTGTCTGGAAAGGCCCTGCCCTGTCTGTCTGTCTGTCTGTCTGTCTGTCTGTCTGTCTGTCTGTCTGTCTGTCTGTCTGTCTGTCTGTCTGTCTGTCTGTCTGTCTGTCTGTCTGTCTGTCTGTCTGTCTGTCATCCATTTCCCACCAGCAATACTGAAAAGCAAAACAGGTGCACACACACACTGTATGTACACACACACACACACACACACACACACACACACACACACACACACACACACACACACAGAGAACAACACGGCAGGGAGGCTGAAGGAATGAGGTATGTTCCTACACAGTGTAGGAACCCACTGCATGAGGTCCAAAAACACTTCCTATTTAGACAGAGAGGGGCCACACACACACACACACACACACACACACACACACACACACACACACACACACACACACACACACACACACACACACACACACACACACACACACACACACACACACACACACACACACACACACACACACACACACACACACACAGAACAACACGGCAGGGAGGCTGAAGGAATGAGGTATGGGAGAGGTTGAAAGGAAGAGCAATGAGAGAGAGAGAGAGAGAGAGAGAGAGAGAGAGAGAGAGAGAGAGAGAGAGAGAGAGAGAGAGAGAGAGAGAGAGAGAGAGAGAGAGAGAGAGAGAGAGAGAGAGAAGGAGAGAGGGAGAGAGAGAGAGGGAGAGGGAGAGAGAGATCAAACAATGACAGTGGAGAGTGGAGGTATGGAGCAAGGGGAGTCCAACAGCCTTTGAAATATTCATCTTGCTCAGGGGTGAATAATTGATGCCCTATAGAAGACGGAAGCATGAAAGATAGACAGATGAATAGAAAGAGATAGAGAGAGCAGGGGAGGGATAGAGAGACCACATGGGAGAGGAGGATCCCACAGTGTGTCGGACGGTATTTATTTAGTGGATGCAAAGTAACCTCAAGGCAAGCACTTTCCTCCTGTTCTGCCGTTTGGAGGGTGACTAATCCTCCCAGGACACTGCAGAGAAGGCTTTGTCATGCCAAAAATAGCTGTATTTTATATAGGTAAGCTATGGGCCTGCAGCCTAGCAGTTGCCTAGGAGTGTTCATTTAATTGAAGTGTAAACACAAGGTTTATTACACATTTAGACTTAACATATCCCTCAGGTTTTTTTTGAATACATACATTTTAAGTGTACAGCTGTGGGTGTCATCCAGACGCTGACACCCACACTGCAAATGTTGTGTTCACGCAGCACAGTCAAGAATTCATGGTTAATGGATGCCAGCAACATGGCGTTACCAAAGCACAGCAATGCATGGAGAGCATCAGGTTTTGTCCAGTCAGTAATGCAAAAGTAGACCAATCGAATGCAATAGAGGAAATAGAACAGCCTCCTGGTCATGAATGAACACAGCAAGGAGCAGTCCACAGCTGTAAGCTAAAACATTGCAGTAGGGAATAAGGCATTACCCCAGGTGAAGGAGTTTAACCACCTCAGGGTCTTGTTCATGAGTGAGGGGAGGATGGAGGAGAGCAGCCGGAGAATCTGGGCAGCAGGGGCGGTATTGCAGTCGCTATACCGCACTGTTGTGATGAAAAGAGAGTTAAGACAGAAGGCAAAGCTCTGTCTACCAAGCTATCTTCATCCCTACCCTCACCTATGGCCATGAAGTGTGGGTCATGACCGAAAGAACAAGGTCGCGATACAAGCGGCTGAAATGAGTTTTCTCTGGCGCGTGACTGGCATCTCCCTTAGAGAGATGAGGTCACGTAGGAAGTTCAGTCACTCAGAAGAGACTAGGAGTAGAGCCACTGCTCCTTCACCTGGAAAGGAGCCAGCTGAGGTGGTTCGGGCATCTGGTTATGATGCCTCTCGAGCGTCTCCCCAGGGAGGTCCTCGAGGCACGTCCCACTGGGAGGAGACCTCGGGGCAGACCAAGGACCAGGTAGAGGGATTACATCCACTCTCTGGCCTTGGATCGCCTCGGGATCCCACAGGAGGAGGTTGCCAATGTTTCTTGGGGCAGGGAAGTCTGGAGCTCTCTGGTGTAGCTGTTGTCCCCACGACCCGACCTCAGATAAGTGGATGAAGATGGATGGCTACTTTACAGTAGTAGTGCACCCCCACACTTCCTCTGTTGAGGAGGACAACAACAGCGTTGTTGTCCTCCTGACTATCAAAGCCATAACCATTGCTTCATTTGTCATCAGATTTGATTGCTTATTTAATTAAATATTTCCTTATTTCCCCTCCATTAAGCCTCTGGAAGTAACCCAACATTATTCATTATGCAAAAACTTAATAAGTTCTTCTCAGGAGACGATCCAAATGACCTAGCAGACACACTATAAGCAGCGGGGCTCACAGTGCCGTGTGACAAACAATTTTGATTTGTTTTTGTTTTGAATGGTCAAGGTTATAATTTATTTACATGACGTCCTTGAAGTCATTGTGCAGGCCAATTGTAGCAAATTACTCTCAGCAGGACCACTCATAGTACGCATCTACGGGAAGACAACACAGCAGTGAATGACAAGAGGGCTTGTTTGGCTGAATCAAATACTAGTGTTGTAGTCAAGACCACATACTGTACATCGAGACCAGGATTAGACAAGACAATCATGGACTTGGTCAAGGCGAGACTAGCACCTAGAGGGGTTGAGAACAAGACTGAGGCCAAGACCTAGAGCCAATGATTGATTGTTCTGTAGTAATAGTACAACATAATGCATTACAGAGTTGCAACTGTACAATACTAACTGTCGGTTTGCAAACTGCTAGCGATATGCACATCATCTAGTGCTTTGCTCTGTATAAGACAGCTGTCTTTATGAATGCACTCCTCGGTACTAGGGATGTTAATCGACATATTCGGAATTTCGACATATCGAGGCCCAATGTCGACATATCTTCGATTTTTTTATTATTTTTTAGCCCGCGCCACCCGCAGAACCCAACGCAAAATGTTGCCCTACGGTGCACAACACAGCCGTGTTCATGTGTTCTGAGAGAATCGATGTTAAATTAGGCTACTGTCACTGTGTACCTTTTGCAGTATTTTATCAAAGATATAATCCATAACGCAAGGGTCGAGGGAGGGGAAAGAGCGTCCGCGATCGCCTTCTTTCTTGCTTTCTTTTACTCTTTTTTTGGGTCGCGTTTGCAGAGCTGGATAAAAGGCTGTGTTTTGTGTGGCCGTAAACACGTGACGACAATCAAGTCGATTTTCTGACTTTTTTCACATCCCTACTTGGTACACAAAATGGATATAGCAGATTTCCTTTACATTGTCTCGTCTCAAGTGGTCTAGGTGGCTAAAGAGAACCGAGACATTTGCTCCGAGATCGAGACAACGAAACTTTGTCTTGAGACTGGCCTCGAGAAGAGGCAATGTCTCGAGAACTACAACACTACCCCTATATAATACACTATGGCTTCTCTACTATCAGTGAATAAGTAAAAAATGCTGCCAGGCTGGCTCTATCCCGAATTTGGTACTTCAGCCATTTAGTGAATGGAGGGGAACCTTTTTGGCTGACGGACCATCATAGCCCAGCCGAGCGTTGCCTAGCAACGGAGAGCTATCCACAGCAGGGGTGGAGAGCAATATCATAGGGAGTCAATCAAAAAGGTGCTTTTTGGGCATTCAAGAAAAAGCTGATGAATGAGTTTAATAGCCTGGCATTTGCTAGACTCATACAGTTTATTGGCCAATGCCGTTTATTGGTCGGGCTCACATACCCATAGAGTAAAATATGGAGGCTTAACTGGAGCGATAGTCCCGCCCCCTTGCCGTTCATTTCCATAGAAGTTGCTCAGTGGCTTTGAAGCAACCAGAAGAAGCGTCTACTTTATTATAATGAACTTTCCATCATTTAGCTGGGGACCACCTGGAACTCTCTCAAGGACCACTGGTTGAAAACCACTGTTTTAGAGCATCTGTAACGGGGGGGAGTAGCGACACTCCCGTTGACTCCAATGCTACCTCTGAAAAGAGATGGCTATTGGCTGAAAAGCACATTGACACCAGGCGCGAAGTGCAAGATCAAAGCGTGTCGCCACTCTCTTTTTTACAGTTACTCTACATCAGTTGACCCCATTGGGCCAGTGGGAGCCAGTCTAGAGACCTGGATCACTGCAAGTACTACCCTATGGGGACACGAGGAGAACATGCACTTTTCACCAAGCCCGACACCAGCACTCGCAGCATCCCCAGCGGAAATGGAGCTTCTAGCTGTGAGGTAACACTAGCACCACCAGTTGTGTCATTGTCCCTCCTTAGAGTGGAATCTTAAAGCATGAGGCCAGGTCTAGCGCCCTGGGACGACATCAGCTTTTTGCAAATTGGCTGATCACTGGAGGCGTCAGTGAGTCCACGCTATGCGTCTGCCAGCCTACTCATTCATAGCACTGCACGCACATTGATATTCCTTGCGGAATGAAAATGCAGCTTGAAAAAGAGAAAATACGAAGACAATTTAGGACCGTGGTCAGTGGAATGAGTAATACCTCATCACAATGCAACAACACAACCATCTTTGACAGAGCATAGGGCTCTGTCATAGAGCATCATTAACAAAAAATGAAGGAAAACAGAAATCCCCAATGATTATGCATTTTTCTGCTAAAGCAGCTAGCACTATTGAACTGAACTCCCAGCCTTAACCCATCTATTCAACAGTTTTTGAATACCATAGTCTGGAACTACACCTCCAGAAATCAGTGGACTAAGCAATTTGTAGTATAATGTATTTATCCATATGAGGCTTATTATTCTGGGATCCACCACATGTAACTATTTGAGAGCATAAAAAATGTACACCCTCAAGAGTTAAAATATTTATTGTTTGATTAATGGTCATTTGATCTGTATGCTTGACTGTATTGTTTCAAAAATCCAGCCTGAAATTGTGTAAATCTTTAGTTTTGGCGTCTTTGTGGCTAAAAAGACAAAAAAGGTTGAAAACCACTGCTCCAGAGTATGACGGGAGGCTTGCAACACTGATTGTGCCCAGATAGACACTACAGCAGAATCATTGGAAATGACAGACCTTGATTTTCGATTCCTTCCCATTTCTAATTGAACCACTCTGTACCCATTGTCTCACTCTTTTCACCTGCTTGGCTCCAGACACAATGCAAGCCAAACCGTGGGGCAGATATTATCACATTCCAACGGCGTGATGAATGTGTCAGCTCCTCGCATTAAACATGCTTTTTATTGTCCAAAGAAGACACCCAGAGCAGAATCAAATGCTTGAACAGACTTGTTTAAAAGACAATGTATTAATCGTGTGTCAACGCTGGAGGGAATGAAAACAGCCTCACTGTTCTATATCTATTGTCTTCTTCTCCTCCGCCACCACAACAAGTCAGAAGACATGCTCTAAATCCACAGTGACACATTCACACGCCGTGTGTGTGTGTGTGTGTGTGTGTGTGTGTGTGTGTGTGTGTGTGTGTGTGTGTGTGTGTGTGTGTGTGTGTGTGTGTGTGTGTGTGTGTGTGTGTGTGTGTGTTTGTGTGTGTGTGTGTGTGTGTGTGTGTTGAGACTGAGCCAAGTACACAAAAGCTTCCAGTGACTGCGGCCTGTCAGCTGAGGGTGACATCACTGAAAGTGAAAATCCAAAACACAGGCTTGGTAAAGTCATTGTTTTGGAGGCGTAAATAAATAGCACCGCTTGTATCAATTACTGTATGTCAAAGTAAAAGCATGCCCCCCTCACATACTTTTCTGATAACTGACAATATCAGTTATCAGAAAATAATTCTGTTTTTGATTAATCTAATCACTGTCAAAAAATTGAGTTTTATGCTATAATCTGTTTGTATAGGAAGGAGTATTGAACTGAGTAACTGTTTTTGAGTAACTGTAAGCTGTTTTTTGGAAAGTGAAATATGCTTTTAAATGTGAATTCCACAGACAATAGAGCATGCACACCCAGAATGTGTAATGACAGAAATATGCAAGTTAGACTTCTGTTTATGAGCCATCTGGGTAAACACTGCGGGGCAGATATTGGGCTAAACGTTATTGAAAAATGTTGACTGTTGAGAATACTAATCAAGTTGCTGTTGAGGTTATACCTGACATACAGGAGAGTCCAGCTAAACAACAAGGACACTCTCCAAGCATACAGCAGGCACCCTGACATCCAGACATATGCCAAATGACAGCAATACGCTAATTACTTTTTCCAAAGGTGAGAAGTTATCCACAGGGAAGCCATGGCATTCTTAGACCTTGACTTATTGTGTACGAACAGGACTCTAGGAGGTCAAGAATCCCTCATTCGGGCCAACAAAATGCCAACTCACGTTAGTAAGTACTATCTAAAGTTTAGCACAACACCATTTTTCAGTATGCAGTTTGCAATCAGTGTGGTTGGCACAGCAAACTATAGTAATTGCCCAACTTTAATATGTATTTATTCTGTTCGAGCCTTGTTGCGTCTCTATGTGACATGTGGGTCACTATATCATTACCATACTGTACTTTGTTAAATTGTTGTTGCAACCACATTTCCCAGAATTGTGTCTTACAAATAAGTTTGTTTAAATAAGTATTACCTCTGTATCTTGACAAAAAAGCACAGCCACAATTTACTTTGGTTCTGATGTGTAGATAGTCTGCTTTAGACCAGTGGTTTTCAACGACTGGTCTAAGGACCACTGGCAGTCTGGGGACCGCTAGTGGGAGGGCCTGGAACCCTCCTTGGGAGGGTTCCAGGTGAGCCCCAGCTAAATGATGGATCGTTATAGTTCTGTAACTCTTGAGATCATAAAATGATTTTATGATCTCAATTTATGCTCCTAAGAGTTAAATTATGTTTAAGCATCCAAATTACTTAATTTTCAAGATTGTACACCTTTAGAAAATGTAGAAGAATTGTTATTTTGACCAACGTTTTGCCAGTTTTCTCTCCTTAATTGTGGACACAAACGTGAAAATCCTTAGGTTTCGGTCAGAGACTAAACTCAACATCAAGCGGTGGTCCATAGCTAAATGCAGAATAGATAGTGGGCCCTGGAATGAAAGGTTGAAAACCACTGCTTTGGACCACTGGTAGACAACCTTAGGCACGGGTGCCAACATTGGCACTTCAGAGGGTGATTGCTGGCACAAGTGTAACATTCACCAAACTCTGACTGGGGAAACAGTGGAAATAATAATAATTGAGAATAAAAGAAAACATAAAGGTTGCTGTGCGTATGTACAACCAAAATATATAGTGTTGACATGGCAGTCGCACCGACTCTCAAGAAAGTAAAGACACAGCACTGCACCTCGAAAAGGTTGCCTACCCCTGCTTTAGACCAGGGGTTTTCAACAGGTGGTCCGGGGACCACCAGTGGTCCCTGAGAGGGTTCCAGGTGGTCCCCAGTTAAGTTGGTTAACCAGATGTAACTCTTAAGAGTGTAAAAATGAAACCAAATGGACCCGCAAGGGTCCATTTGGTTTCATTTTTACACTCTCAAGAGTTCAAATATTCATCATCTGAATTAGCCCCAAGTCTACACAACTTGAAGATGGACAAAAGCAAAAGAAATCTTTAGTTTTGGGGTCTGTGGGGCTAAAATGTTCCCAAATGGTCGTCCGTTGGTGAAATGCTGAATAAATGGTGGTCCCTGGAGTCAAAAAGGTTGAAAACCACTGCTTTAGACCATGATATTGCAAAACAGATCGAAGCTGTATCATGCACACCTCAGCAAATTATACAAATAGGACCCAGGTACCCAGGAACATATGAGAGTCTCATCAAGGACAATACATTTAGCACTGTTTCAAACCATAGGACACTTGGAGGACTGCCATTAATCCATGTATTAAGCATCAACAACCAAGCATCAGAGAGAAAATATCTTAATAGATATTGATTTCATTTTGTTAATGAGATATACATGTCTTGCCCTATGTTTGATTTTTTTTTTACTCAACATCAAAATGTTAAAATATGTTTGCAACTGTACGACTATTATGAACCATCACTAAAACAGGGTCACAAAGTGGTTAATACACACATTAAGTTAATGTGAGATAGCTGCAGAGCTTCATCAGGACAGTGACAGATGTCTAGACAGTGCAGAGATGACGGCCGCATTGCTCACACGTGCACGCACACACACACACACACACACACACGCACGCACATGGGCGCGCGCACACACACACACACACACACACACACGCACATGTGCGCGCGCACACACACACACACACACACACACACACACACACGCATGGAAGTTCACACGGAGGACCAGAGGTCCCTCGTGGAGGCTAGGTTAGTGAAGATTGAGAGATCGGATGATTGCACTGGTGTGTGTGTGTGTGTGTGTGTGTGTGTGTGTGTGTGTGTGTGTGTGTGTGTGTGTGTGTGTGTGTGTGTGTGTGTGTGTGTGTGTGTGTGTGTGTGTGTGTGTGGAGTGTGTGTGTGCGGGTAGAACGGAAAAAGGAGATGAATGACCAACAATTGAATAACCTTGACCTTCTCTACAGATATCCTTTATTAAAAATCAAGAAAAGACGTTCTACGGGGAATAGCGGGCTGCGCGCGCGCGTGTGTGTGTGTGTGTGTGTGTGTGTGTGTGTGTGTGTGTGTGTGTGTGTGTGTGTGTGTGTGTGTGTGTGTGTGTGTGATTGATGGCACTGGGTCTCTATATCACCTACAGTATAGTCATGGTCCAGTAGCTTTCACACCAGCGCATCCTTCTTTGCTCTTTCTTTTTCTTTGGCCATTTCTCTCTTTTCTGCTTTCCGCTTTCACACATACAGTATGTACTTTATACAGTACGTAACATGGAGCCTGCACACCTAATAATATAGACCTGTAACCGTAAGGGTCCATTTGTGCACATTCTGAGTAACAAAATGATTACATGCGTCCTCATACAGTATATAAAAACTATTTCACACACCTACAGTACAGAACCCAATCAACCAGTGGTGTTTCTAAGCAATTTGGAGCCCCAGGCAAAATATTTCTCTGGAGCCCTGGAATCCCTGGATTTTCCCTGACAGGCACATTAAAATGGCGTCCCCCAAGGTATGAATATCTTAACTATTTTTAAACTAAAGAACATATTATGTGTTTTAAATGCATTCATCCATATGAGGCTTATTAGCCTGTGGTCCTTTTAAAGCACGTCAGGTGGTCGCCCCGGTGCCGCCCGCCCTGACCTCATGGCACCCCAGGCAACTAGACTGCCTAGTCTGCCTAATGGCAAAAAAGCCCCTGCAATCAACACATTCAAAGCTTTACCACTTTCAACGTGTCTTATGTCGCTTCGTCATGTCATCATAGGTGGAAAAAAACTATAAGAAATCCAGGAAGAAAATTAGATGGTTGTACGCGTGTGTGCGTGCATGCGTAAGCATGTGTGTGCGTGCATGTGCGTGTGCGTGTGCGAGAGCGTGCGTGTATGTCCGAGAACAGAAATAGAGCCTTTATTACAGTTTGACAAGAGGCCACTGTATTATTACAGTGAATTTGCACCCCAGCTAGGCCACAGAGGCACACACTGATTATATACCCTGCTCTATACACAACAGAGGTGTGTGTGTGTGTGTGTGTGTGTGTGTGTGTGTGTGTGTGTGTGTGTGTGTGTGTGTGTGTGTGTGTGTGTGTGTGTGTGTGTGTGTGTGTGTGTGTGTTTCCTCGCAGTGGGCCCCATCACATGTGGTGTGCATTAAAACGCCATTGTGTATAACAGAGCTGCAACGCGTTGCCATGCCAACTGAAATCACTATCCCCTGTCGTCAGCCTCGTCCTATTATGGGATGCTTTCCTATACTCACAAAATCTCTCTCTCTATGTCTGTCTCTTACTCTCCCCCTCTCTCTCTCTCCCTCTCTCCCTATCTCTCTCTCTCTCCCTCTCTCACACACACACACGCTCACACACAGACCAATGTGCACCCCAATTCCCTGAACCACACCCAACACAAACTTACAGAAGTCTGCCTACATTCCATCAGAATCTGCCTAGCGTCACACCACTGCACACACTGCAAAGTGGGACAGCACAGAACGAAAGTTACGTATGTAACTACGGTTCTATGAATCCTGGAATGACCGCCAGAGGCGGTGCTTAAAGCACTGAATAGTCCGTCGCGCATGCGCAGTCGAGTACTATACCAACAACGTCACATTGTGACCCCATGATGACCCGGAGGAGTCTATATCTTCCGGAGGTCAGCATGGGCTCAGTCTCTACAGAACGTTCTCGCGAAACCACGAGGATTCTGAGTGACCGAGCGCTCTGGCGGTCATTCCAGGATTCATAGAACCGTAGTTACATACGTAACTTTCGTTCTATTTCATCCTTCCATGACCGCCAGAGGCGGTGCTTAAAGCACTGAATGACTTATACCAGCAAAGTCACGAGGAATCCTGATTACAAACACTAGGGAGAATCAGAGGATTCAGACAAGAAAGCCACAAACGGATGGGGAGTGGCTAATCCAGGCCAGTGAAACCCGAAGACGTAGTCGGCACAGACGTAGTCCGGAGGTACACACAACAAGGCATCCCATGACGTGGGGATGTGTCCGGTAAGAGGGGCACCCTACACCAGATGGCAGGGTACAACCACTTGCCCCATTAACAAGGTTGTGGGGCAGGCGCCGTCCGGAGGGAGCACAACGGCAAGGGCCATCATTGCCATGAAACAACCATCCCGACTGCCGAAGGCATGCGGCATGTCTAACAAGAGGGTCTCAGGGCCTGCACTGGGCCCGCCAGTACCTGCTCGCCAAACCCCTCTCCCACTGGAGGGCGATACTGTCCTAGCCTCACAGGCCAGGTGAGGCGTAAGAGCACCTTCAGGAGGAACACTGCTTGACCAAAGAAACACTCAAGCCGCCAGAGCTCTGCCACAGACGCGAGGCATCGACAAAGAACCTCAAGGCCGAAACTATCGTCCGGTCACTTGAACGGATAACGTCAAACGACCCCCAGGACCAAAACCCTTCCTCAGGATTGGAGGAGGGCGTGTAGCTCATCCACACTCTGCTAAATCAGCAGCCAGGAGCAACACCTTTGCCATGACAGTCCAAACACAACCTGTGCCAAGGCCTTGAAGGGAGGACCACAAAGACGATCCCGCACCAGGAACGAACTGGAGGGGAGGTACCGGGCCTTGGAGGACGCAACCTCAGAGCCCCCAGCAGTAAGGGGGACACGGAAGCGGTTCCCCACCATGACCGTGTGAGCAATGATCGACACGATAATGCCACCACTCATGCTTTCAGAGCAGGAGGTCATCCCCCGCCCCCGAGGGACCACGGAAGACCCAAAAAACTGCCATAAAGCAGTGCACCAGGCCTCTACCCAGACACTGACATAGACAGGCTGGAATTAGAGTGCATCAGCCATTTCAGCAAAGACCAATGGGCAACATGGTACCCTGTAGCCAGGGTGACATGGGTTGGGCTCTCTGCAACATCCTGCGACTCACTCCGTGCAGCAGGGAAAAGAACAAGTGCGCCCCACCCAGTGGAGGCCACAACAATATCGTGTGATGCTCCGAATGGACGCCCTGAAGCAACATGTACATCAGAGTAGTAGTACAAAGGCACATGCAGTGCCCCTGGCCAGTGCACATTCAAAAGGAAAAAAACCCCGTGGGCGGTGGCCAACTCACGACAACGTGCAGCAGGCACGATGCAAAGTACTCCATTCACATCGGCTATGCAGCACAAAGGCTGGTGCGCCAACAGCCAATTGTGGTTACCCAGGCAGGGAGAAACCACCGGACCACTTCATCCTGGTCCGCAGGGCTGGTTGTCCAATAGGGAGAACCAGAGGCCAGTGAGACAGCGACCAAGGCGAAGAGGTCACCCTCGGCCCTGCCGAAGACCCGCGTAGGGGAGAGCCTGCCATGTAACCTGCACTCCCCGTAGAGAACTTGACCATAAGCCGAGCAGGCGGGGCCTAGTCAAGTCAGGGGGTCAACAAGACACCCGCAGGTGCCCGGCAGACACGGTTTCACCCAACGGTGTACAGAACACACGTCGACGTTTTGCATGACCAAGCAATAATGTGCCGCCAGGTCAGATATGTGCCACGACAAAAGCGCCGCATACACCACCAGACAACGGTGTCAACGTGGGATGCCAAGGAACACGCTATCAACGGCGCGTGTCGGCCGTAGTACGTGGTCCAGGGGACAGGCAAAAGGACCCCTCTAGCTGTTGAAGCACAGCTGGCCTAGAGGACATGCAGTGTGCCATAAACTTCCAAGCTGAAGGCACGTCCGCCCCAGTCAAATGATTTGTCCAAGTGAGTAATGCACAACTGGACAACACACTGCCGCCGGCTCCACAAGGAGACTACAGAGAGCTCCCCAAAATGTCACAGTCAAGCAGGACTGAAAGCCAGCCTCAGCGATGGGCCAGGAACAATGCACATCCGCCATCTGAGCCCGGAGGACACAAGGCCAGTGACACACCAAAGGAGATTGAGTCAGCATTCGCGTTTGGTGATTGATTAAGCATTGCCTCGAGTAAATTGAGGGGGCAAGCATAAGGTGTGACAAGGAGCTATGGGCCACGCCAGAACGGTCTCCCATGCCACAAAATGCGAAGAGCAAATAGTGCTCCAACACCAGGACCGAGGTCACTTGGCAACTCGCCTCAGAGCCTCGTTGGGTAACATAGCATGTAACAACAGGCTTGATGGCTGGCATGCAACTGGTCAGCCTGTATGGCTTCGCAAGCTCAACATCTTCACATCCATTCAAGCGTCAAACTGCAAGAAGTTGCCCCAAGACACTTCCCAGGTAGAGCATGGGTGCCCGGGTCCGACCAACAGTGAGACATGGGCGAGGAAGTCACACCCATGTGAAGCAAGTGGCGGTACAGTGGTGCCATGCCACTTATGCAGCCTCTGGTGCTGCAGAAGACATCCACAAATTGTCACTTCACGAAGTGCTTACACCACACCACCAAATGTATAACATAATCATCCGCCCAGCAGGCCTGTAGCCACCTCAGGTACAGGCATGAGAAACAGGAACAGCCAGGAAGTCGGGGTGTAGTATGCAACCGACAGGGCCTGTAGCGGAGCTGGTTGTGCCTGCTGCAGTATAGCTATGTTCCATGTCCATCTGCATGAAGGTGTGCATGGAGCCACCTCAGCCAGAAATTAGATCACAGGGCCGGCCCCGACACTAGGGAGGGCACCGCCTTCTGCATCTTACGCAGTGATAAAAGTGCACGGCTGGGCTGTCAGGGAGAGCACATCGACCGAGACCACCGCGGTATTGTAGGGGAAGAGACTTGTGTACCCTCCGCAATGCATTATCCATGTCATCCCAGGCAGTGAGTGGTCCGTAAAAAACAGACCACATGTGAGTCAGTTCCACAGATCACTGATATGCTGTGGACCGCAGTACGAGCCTTTCCGCCTGGGACACAGGGCAGGACAGAGGGTGGCTCACTGCTGAAGGGGAGCCTCACACATGAGGTGCCACGGTGGGAACTTCCATTGCGCCGGCACCAGTACCAACCAATGCGCACCAGTCCCAACTAGCCCAGGGCGCGGACGCTACTGGGTGCTAGTCTGTATTGGCCATACGCTGAAGGGAGGAAGCGCGCACGCAGCCTGTACCAGCATAGGCATCGTATTCAGAGTCCAGGCAGCTGTTCCAGCCGGTGTTCCCTACCAGAGCGCGAACGCCACTGTTAGATTGAATGCAGCTGTTAGCTGGACCGTCCAACCTGTCATGGCGGTGGGAGGGGCGCATATGCGGCCTATGCCACCAGCAGGAGAGGTATACTTATAATAAAGTAGTCTAGTACAAGGCTCAAATGCTGCCATCCACGGAGCAGTTGTCATGCTTCTCCTGCAAACGTACAATGAAGCACTCTGAGATATATCCTGATTACAAGTGCACCATTATATACACTAGCCAAGCACAAACCACCACACACTCATGCCGGAGTGAAGGACAAGCACTAATGCTACCTACACCAGCTAAAGGGGTGATACATAACACAAGCATTAAGCGGCAGCTACTGATATCTCCACCGCCAGGGGCCATGTGCTGAAGGAAGGGAGCGCGTACGCAGCCTGTGTCAGCAGGGGCCAGTAACACAGCACAAGCTATACACAAATAGCTGTTAGGAAATGCTTAAACTAGAAACTAGTACCACAGTGTAGTAGTAACATCCACTAGAAGCCAGAGGCTGGGCCATGTGCTGAAGGAAGGAAGCGCGTACGCAGCCTGTATCAGCAGGGGCCAACGACAAAAACAACACAAGCTATGTGTACACAATAGCTGTGAAATTACTTAACTAGGAACTAGTACTTCGTACTGGACGTAACACCAACGAGAGGCCAGAGGCCAGGCCACGTGCTGAAGGAAGGAAGCGCGTACACAGCCTATATCAGCAGGGGCCAATAACAAAAACAACACAAGCCATGTATACACAAACAGCTGTTAAATGGTTTAGCTAGAAACTAGTACTTTGTACTAGTCGTACCATCAACAAGAGGCCAGAGGCCAGGCCATGTGCTGTAGGAAGGAAGCGCGTACGCAGCCTATATCAGCAGGGGCCAATAACAAAAACAACAGAAGCCATGTATACACAAACAGCTGTTAAATGGTTTAGCTAGAAACTAGTACTTTGTACTAGTCGTACCATCAACAAGAGGCCAGAGGCCAGGCCATGTGCTGTAGGAAGGAAGCGCGTACGCAGCCTATATCAAAACACAGGGGCCAATAACAAAACAACACAAGCTATATACTGTATACACAAATAGCTGTCAAATAGCTGTCAAGAAATGCCTCGACCAGCAACTAGTACTTTGTACTAGTAGTACCATCAACAAGAGGCAAGAGGCTGCACCTCTACGGCCTTATATCACAACAAGTGAGCGTGCCACACACAAGTGCTGCAATAATACAATATATAATAATTATATAATATATTATATTCAATAATATTATATATTAAGGATATAATATATAATTAACAAAACGCCCGAGTTATCTTACAGGTAGTGTCAGTTAATGACCCAATGCTGGAATACAGCCATATGCTATATGCTATAGCCTATATAAATAGTTGTTCGCCAACGCTCACGGTTTAGTTTAGAGCTTGTAGCAGCCATAGGCTACGCTGGCAGCGGCGCCAGCCTACGGAAATGGGCCAATAAGGCTACCACAAAAAACGCGGCAATAACCGCTTCAGGCTTTAACCACTGGCATCAGTGTCAAATGAAAGCCCCACGCTGAGAATCCGCCTGGGTTATAACCAGACAAACTATGCACCCAAATAGCGTTGGTCTGTTCATGAACGCGTCGGTGACATCAACAACAGCTCCTCTCCAAGAGGACGCCATCACCACAATACCAAGCAGAAAAGCTGCGACAATGAGGGGTCAGAAAACTGAGCGTTCAAGCGCTAGTGTCCATGCAGGCTCAAACGCTGTTCGTACAGCTTGAACAGGGACAAGCTGGAGTCGGGCATACATTGTTTCCAACGAGGGCTAGCCCGCCATTGGGCTGGTCTCATGAAGTGAACGGAGTTAGCATAACTCTACACTCTATCAGCCCGGCAGCAACAACACCAAGGCACGCCAAACATGACTTGAACGCTGCCAATGCGTTCGTGCAGTACAAGTCGCATATGGCTTTAAACAGAAAGACATATCCGAACAGAGAAACGTTAGTCAACAATAACCAACTTAAATTATAACACGAGAATTACTAGCCATGCACCGCATGACGCTCGTACTTCACGTCACAATAATGGCAGGCATGTTTCAAGGCCAGTGAATTACATGCTATGCTGGAGGGGGGGAGCGCTAACGCTAGTACGCTACCATCACCAGAGCTTGTAAATCAGCCTATTTATCAAACGAAGGCAACGTGACCATATTCGTATCCTTCGACAACACGGTCGCTTATAATAGCTTATTAATCAGCAGCAGCACCGTACACAGCGGGGCAAACCTGCAGGCTGAGCAGGGAGGCTACGCTAATGCAGCCTTTACCAGCGAGAGGTTATTCCGTGATACAAGTTGATATAATCCGAACGTTGGTCCAGTGCGGATAGCACCGCACTATACAGTAACGTACCTTTCATCCAGGAAGGGTGTTGATAACCCCCATATCAACCGGTGAAAGAAGGTGGACCGGCGTCCACGTAAATCCCAAACAAATCCACTCATAGAGGAGATAAAGCCTTAGATGCAGTTCCTGGAGGGCGGACAACCGCTGCTCCGACCGAAACGGCCACGGAACTACCAGCAACTCTAAGGTAGGCATCATAGACTGCAGATTGTATTGCATATAGCAATACATAGCAGGTTGATGCAAACACAACATACACGCATAGCGAGAACGAAAAAGAGACTGAGCCCATGCTGACCTCCGGAAGATATAGACTCCTCCGGGTCATCATGGGGTCACAATGTGACGTTGTTGGTATAGTACTCGACTGCGCATGCGCGACGGACTATTCAGTGCTTTAAGCACCGCCTCTGGCGGTCATGGAAGGATGAAATAGAACTACTTTGTAGTCAGTGTGATCAAGAAGCCACAACCTGAGACAACCTTTATAATGGCCAGGGCAAATAACACACATGTCCTCTAAGGCGTGACGCTGTGTGCGTCAGAGTTGCCAACTGCCAAAATCCGAAATGCACGAGTGGCACTTCCCGAAATGCACTAGAATGCGCTAGACCAGGGGTGCCCAAAACGTAGATCGTGATCTACTAGTAGACAGACTGTGCAGGTAGATCACGGCACTCTCAAGAATCCATGCAATTAGAAAATGGAGAATAATTGTTATTTTGACCAATGTTTTGCCAGTTCCTCCTTCCCAGTTGGGGACAAAAGCGTGACAGTTCTTAGTTTGGGGTGCAGGAGACTAAATTCAACATTACAAACTGTCAACTCAAACCCCAAATTCTGTTCTCAAACTTTAGTAGTAGCATATACAAGAAAACCTTCCAATTCTCTCCCTCTATTTTTCATTTTAAGCGCATTATTCTTAAACACTAACAGTAAGTAACACCATCACCACTATTTCAAAGCTCAAACTTTCTAGGGGGCTTTGAAATGGATTTTCAGTAATGGAATAATCACATTTTTGATGTGTAGATCTTGTTGAGCCGATCATTTTGAAAGTAGCTCTCAAGTCAAAAAAAAGTGTGGGCACCCTTGCGCTAGACGTTTGCCTGGATCATTGCCTGCCTTACATACATTCTCTAGTTGTGTAGACCTGGGCTAATTCACATGATGAATAATTTATGTTTTGCGACTTTGTGTCATAATTACAGTGAACCTCCAGTTTACACTCCACTACATCCTCCCCACAGGTGTTGATACTGCTTTGCAGACATTGGGAAGATGGCGTCCGCGGTGGTGGTGCGTCTGGTAGTGTCAGAGCGTTCTCCGGAATTAAACCGGAGATATTCACAACTATTGAGGGCAAAGTCATCGTAGAAGATGAACTATTAAACTTTATTGTGGTCAAGATGAGATCCCTGAGCCATGCTGATATAGTTCTGCTGATAACAAACAGCTTCAGTTCTGAAAGGATGGAATCCTCCAAGAAGGTACTGTTTGAGGTGTGCCCCAAGACCTCCCAGCGATGTGTTAAACACAGTGGAGCACTAAAGGACATTAACCGTGTGAAGTTGTGCTTGAAAGTTCTAAATAAGTGCGGAGAGGACATTCCGAGATTTGCCTCGCACTTTTTAGCAGAGCCACCGCCCGTCTCATTTAATCATAGATGTATCAGCCCTGCTGGGGAAGCACTCTAGAATCTCAAACGACTGCCTGTGACAACTTGCAGGCGGTGACAACTGCTCTGGATGTCCGGCTCTCTGTGGTAGAGACGCCGCCTAGCTCTGCTGCTACCCCGGGTCTCGGCAACAGCGGGGACAGCAGGATGAGCGTTGCGCGGGGGCTTAGTGCACGTCCAGCTACCGGTGAATCTACTACGCCGGTCCCAACACCGCTGAGCCAAACACAGCCTGAGCCGCCCGAATGGAGTGAAGTGGTGAGAAGAGGACGCTGGCCAAAGGCAGTGGCTGATCATTCTAACACTCAACATAAACATTGAGTAGGGAAAACAACGGATAAGCGGGAGCAAAAGAACGTCATTGTTGGGACCAGCACGGCTAGTAAAATAGAGTAAAGGCTGTCAAAAGAAAGATGGTGAGCATCTTTGCAACAAAGTTCGACTTGATCCTGGATGTCAACACACTAGGCGCATATCTGAAAGAGAAGCTGGAACAGGATGTAAGGGTTCGGAAAATCGAGTCTGTAAATAGTAGCGGAGATGTATGACCCGCAGTTGTGGCCAGCTGGGTCTTTTATATGGCGCTACTATGAACCTTGTTGCACTAGAGCTGCTACCATGGGTGGACTCGAGGGTTTTCTACGCTCTCAGAGCAATGTGTAGGCTCACAATTATGCCAAGTCTGTGTACGGTGGCCATTAGACCCCAGCGGGGTGCAAATTAAAATGTACAATAAACAACACACTGCGAGTCATATCTTACAATGCTTGCGTGTGGGGCACACTGCCGTGGATATAGCAAGACGGCTGGCGGTTGACACTTCTGTGCCGATAGTGAAATCCTCTGCATTCAAGAGACTTGGCTTGCACTACAGGACCTTGATAAACTGAACACAATGCACAACAATTTCCATGGTGCTGGTGAGTCCATTACTGACCTCAGCACAAAAATTGTACAGGGTAGAATAGCAGGTGGAGATGCTATCCTGTGGAATATCAAATATGACCCCCTGGTGAAGGTGATAAGGCATAATGTTGATTGGGCCATGGGGTTGGAAAGGTCAGAAGGTAATAATAATAAATGTGTACACACCCTGTGGTTCCTACTTAAATGAGGATGCATTTGTAAACAGGTTAGCCTTTATTAATTCTTCTATTGAGGACAATGATTTCACTTGTATGTTATGCCATTGGAGATTATAATGCTGATTTATGATAATTGGTAATTCTCTATTTGGAAAACATTTGATAAGAGTTCTGTAAATTAATTTAATTTAAGCTTATCCAGTGAGGCCCTCTTGCCTAATAACAGCTTTACTTATGTAAGTGAAGCATGGCATACCACCTCCTGGTTGGAGCATTTTGTCTCTACAGCAGATGCTCATGCCTCCCTGGGTAAAATAGAAATCATGTATGGGTTAGCCACAACTGAACACATACCAATTGCTATGTGTATCAATGTTGAGAGTGAGTCACTTGCAACACAGTGAACACAGGGAGCTTGAGTGGTCAAAATTAGCGGAAGAGGACATTGATAGATACTCTATCTCAACAGATAATCTCTTAACACTAGAATGCCTGAGAGGTCATTTCGATCGTTTTTGAGATTTTGAAGTGGATTTTCTCTGCCTGTGATGGTCTGAAAAGGTCCCCCTTGCATGACTTTTCCTAAATATGCAATTCAAGTCATCTATGTTTTTCTTTTCGTTTGTAATAATTTCTAAATATGAATTTTGATGCGGAACTTCCTACAAAGACGGGCATTCGCGGTCAAATTTGACCGTCCTCACCCTCTTCCCCCTCCTCCCCCGCTACTCCTCACAGAAGGATTTTTCGCACCAGTCTAATGGGTAATTTACATTTCAATTGTTGTCGCGTCGGGTGCGGCCTCTCTCTCTCTGTCTCTCTCTCAGCACTAAAGCTAACTAAACTTCGTCTTTGTAACTTTTCCACATTTTCAACTGTTTTTATTAGACCCGCAAAAGGTTTTTAGTCCATTTAGTCATTTCATTTTATCACGTGCAGCTGCGATGCGGCAACGCGGCCTAAGCACGCAGCAGACACATGCATGAGTAGCCTATTCTCAAACGATTAGGCTATAGATCTTATTTTCAAACAATAATACCTCGGTCAATTCTCAATCATTTCTTACCATTCAACATGTTATGTTGAAAAAAATGTTCCTTGTTTTTTTTGCTGTATGTGGCGTGCATTTATCCCAAGTCTGCGAAATGTTATAAAGTAAATGGCAAAAAAGTCGGGCATTTGCGGCAAAAAATATATGTTTTTTGATCATTCATTTCTCGGTCAATTCTGGACCATTTTTTACATTTCAAAGTGCAGCGTGATGGGAAAAGCCTTCTCTCTCAGATGCTGTATAGTATATGTGGGTAGGTGTTCTCTACGATGCGGGATCGAGCAAAATGTAAGGGTCGGGATTTCGGTGGAAACGTCCCTTCTTTCTTGCTTCTTGCTTTTTTGCGTATTTGCAGAGCCGGCTAAAAGGCTGTGCACAGGGGGGGGAATGCCCCCCTAAACGCCCCAAATACGTTGTATAACGCATAAGGTTTTCGCCCCCCAATTGTGAAACTTTATATCGGGGCCTGACAAAAGCCGCCAGAGAGAGAGAGAGAGAGATGCTTCTTCGTGTGGGGATTCGGTGTGTGTGTGTGCTTGAGAGAGAGAGAGAGAGAGAGTCAGAGAGAGAGAGAGAGAGACTGACTCCAACATGCCAAATGATTGTCTGTTGTTGCTCAGTCATTATTGGTTAGATTAGTACAAGCTAAGCGTGAGTGTGAATGCAGCAACATTTCCCAATTGGGGGGACAGGAGAGAATGGTATGAGTGCGGTTTCATCGCGTCACGGGTGATGAAGCTGCAAATGTAAGTGTCGGGATTTCGGTGGAAACGTCCACCGAATCCCCACACGAAGAAGCATCTCTCTCTCTCTCTCTCTCTCTCTCTGGCGGCTTTTGTCAGGCCCCGATATAAAGTTTCACAATTGGGGGGCGAAAACCTTATGCGTTATACAACGTATTTGGGGCGTTTAGGGGGGCATTCCCCCCCCCTGTGCACAGCCTTTTAGCCGGCTCTGCAAATACGCAAAAAAGCAAGAAGCAAGAAAGAAGGGACGTTTCCACCGAAATCCCGACCCTTACATTTTGCTCGATCCCGCATCGTAGAGAACACCTACCCACATATACTATACAGCATCTGAGAGAGAAGGCTTTTCCCATCACGCTGCACTTTGAAATGTAAAAAATGGTCCAGAATTGACCGAGAAATGAATGATCAAAAAACATATATTTTTTGCCGCAAATGCCCGACTTTTTTGCCATTTACTTTATAACATTTCGCAGACTTGGGATAAATGCACGCCACATACAGCAAAAAAAACAAGGAACATTTTTTTCAACATAACATGTTGAATGGTAAGAAATGATTGAGAATTGACCGAGGTATTATTGTTTGAAAATAAGATCTATAGCCTAATCGTTTGAGAATAGGCTACTCATGCATGTGTCTGCTGCGTGCTTAGGCCGCGTTGCCGCATCGCAGCTGCACGTGATAAAATGAAATGACTAAATGGACTAAAAACCTTTTGCGGGTCTAATAAAAACAGTTGAAAATGTGGAAAAGTTACAAAGACGAAGTTTAGTTAGCTTTAGTGCTGAGAGAGAGACAGAGAGAGAGAGGCCGCACCCGACGCGACAACAATTGAAATGTAAATTACCCATTAGACTGGTGCGAAAAATCCTTCTGTGAGGAGTAGCGGGGGAGGAGGGGGGAAGAGGGTGAGGACGGTCAAATTTGACCGCGAATGCCCCGTCTTTTAAGGTATAACTGCTACCCCAGTCATTCTTGTGTTAAAGAATATAATCTAGGGGCTAGGGCAGGGGTGTCAAACTCATTTTGGGGTGGGGGCCGCATTGGACTTAATGTGACATCATGGGGGCCGGAGCACCGCGGTGCCAGTCATGCCGCGGTGCCAGTCACAGACCAGTCACAGACTGCAAGCATGCACACGCATGTTTACGTACACAGCCGTAACCCTACGCTACCCATTCAAGTTTATTATTAAGAGTAGCTATTAACCCACCCCCTGCTGTCCACGTGGACTCGTGATCTTCTCTGTCCGCCCCCCCCGCCAATCACGACGATCAGCCCAATCACGACGATAACCATTTCCCCCATTATACATTAGATTAAACCCTTGTGCATCCACCCTGTGGATATCAAACGTCTACATCAAAGGACAACACCACAGCAGACGATCACAGCACACCATGCACAGACAGAGTAGCGAATTGTATCTAAAAATCAACTGAAATATAACTTGCTGTGCCCACCGCATGGCAGCAGCAGCAGAGAGAGAGAGAGAGAGAGAGCAGACGGCTGCACACACACACACACACACACACACACACACACACACACACACACACACACACACCACACACACACACACACACACACACACACACACACACACACACACACACACACACCAGTAGTCCGGGGACCACCAGTGGTCCCTGAGAGCATGAGGTCCATTTGGTTTCATTTTTCTGATCTCAAGAGTTACAGACCCATAAGGGTCCGTTTGGTTACAAAGGATCCATCATTTAGCTGGATCTAACTAGCTCAAACAATCAGTGCCGCCATTACAAAAAAAAAACAAAAAAAAAAAACAGCAACCAAGGCTTTTTTTTAAACCTTACCTTGTCTCCAAATAACAGGTCAACCACCAAAGATCAGGGAAAAGATCGCTATTAGATCCAAAAGTCAATAAATCCAAGCTCCTTCAGTGTACAGATCCATAAGGCTCCCTCTACTACACTCTCTCGTCTCTCTGTTTGTTGTGTGGTTGCTATGGAAACCCGTAGCTGACACATGTGGCTCTCCTGCCACGTGGCAGGGAGAGCCACGTGGGTGAGGATGAGAACCCTGTAGACTCAACTACATGCAACACATCTCTCTCTCTCTCTCTCTCTCTCTCTCTCTCTCTCTCTCTCTCTCTCTCTCTCTCTCTCTCTCTCTCTCTCTCTCTCTCTCTCTCTCTCTCTCTCTCTCTCTCTCTCTCTTCCTACAGTGTTGCCAGGTTGTCGGAGAGAAATAAGTAACCAGGTCTCAAAATAATACTACTTTACACATGAAATAGTTCAAATCCATCAGGCATTGAACATGGCAGTTCTTCAAGCTCGTTGTGATGTGTTGTGGAAGTAAATGAAAAAAAAGTTGTTTGAGGTTGGCATGATTTTATTTATAATATTATTTTGATGTATTTATATGGTTATGGGTATTGTATAGTACATTTTGGTATGGTGCCGTTCAAGTTTAGTACAGTACATCACAGTGTGTGATGTGGATGTGAGTGTGGTATATTTCCCTAACTGTGCTATATCATAAACTGATTTCTGCAAGAAAATGCAGCCACAGAACATCATCTGTGGGGACTACATGAACATGCCATATCTCTAATGAAAGGTTATGATGTCCTCTTGAATACAAAAGAAAAAGTTTCTAGCATGTACCATTTTGGAGTTATCAGTGATCAAAAACAGATTGATGTCACATAATTCAGTCACTATTGAGTAACAATGCTGCTTTCCAAGGCTGATATTTACATAACGGTAGATGCTATTTTATTATTTATTTTTTTAGATTCAAGCAGGCATCATGAGGTTTAATTTGATATATGGCATGGATGTGTAGCAGTAATATTACCTAATGTTAAATGCTAAATAAAACTTTGAATTGAGTTATTGAAAATGGCCTCTGGCCTGCTGCATCATCTGCCATTATAACACACTGTATTCAATTGCTAATATCTACAAAACAGAACATGTTATCAACTCACATTTTTTTTTCCATGAAAGCAAAGAGATGGAGGATTTTTTAAGGTATTCCGTGTCTCGAACGGCCCACCATAGATTTTTCCATAATTGTCTAAAAGTCAGGTATTTCTGGCAGTGACACTTACTGTCCCCCTTTCTTGCAGCAGCGGGTGGGTTAATAGTTATTAATGACTTTCATTATTGGTTTTATATTTGTAGCCTAGATTACGACATTTGCTATGGGAGATGCTATTTTTATTTACAGTACCCCAATAAACCATTCAAAAATACAAAAAATTAAATTTCAAATAGTGTCTTAGCTGAAATTTGGAAATGGCTACACAACCCATGGAATTATGCAGACCTGCTTTTTATTGAAGTGATGGATCATCGAATTAAAAAATAATGATGAATAACAATAACTAATGCTTCTAAAATGCAGTATATTTTTTTAAACTCTGAATTGGATTATTATTATTACCCGTATTTATATTTAAATAGACAAGTTGTGATCTGAATGATCCCTCAGTTATAGACCCTTATACTGGTGAAGTAACTTGACTCCGCCAGATGGGGCAGCAGAGAGAGGAGAAGGGAATACTCTTCTCTCTGCTGCCCCATCTGGCGGAGTAAAGTTACTTCACCAAGAACTATACCTGAAGTATAGTTCTCACTTTGCAGCGCCAGTACACCCCCCCCCCCTCCTCCCTCGCCCCTCCACTGCGAGTCAACATTCCAATCAATTAAGCACTCTCAGCTGTGAAGCTACCAGACTAGTGCTCAGAGGAGAGAACTCGGAAGCATTTCTTTAAACGACCATAACTTTTGATAGGAACGTGCTAGAGACTTACTTTTTTTTATAGACTCAGACATTTTTGCTCTACAAGCCTGGGGCTGGATTAAATCGGGCCGCATCCGGCCCGCGGGCCGTATGTTTGACACCAGTGGGCTAGGGGCTCTTTAATGTGCTTAGATATGAACTATACAGACCCACCTCATGCGACAAACTTGTGTGCCATGTATGATTATTATATTGTGTCAGCATTACTTGCCTCTAGTAGGCCATTCTGTAAAATTAAAAACAAGGTTTTCAATATAAACCTGGGTGGAAAGAGTATGTTTCTGTGCATCATGCTGAAGCGAGGGAGGCTTTTAAACTGTAGTCTGAAGCAGGTAAGACGAGACGATGTGTGCTACTTGAACGCAAAAAGCAAACGAATGCTAAATTTAAGCATGCTGTTTGTTTTATTAAGAAAAATGAGAACACTGAGATCTGATTCACTTGCAAGAAAGCTGCAAAAAAGTAATTATGATGACTTTTGGAAAGAGGTAAAAAAGCTAAATATAAAATATAAATATAAAACTAAATATAGCGACAAATGCGCCAAGTTGACAACACTGACCAGGGCAAATAAGACATGTCCTCTAAGGTGTGACGCTGTGTGTGTGTGTGTGTCATTAGCATGCCTTAGAAAAGTGGCCAGAATTAGCATTTGCTTAATTCGTATTCAGATTTTTTTTTTTTTTTTCAGATGACCAAAATTTCTGAGATGATAGAATTGTGATAGATGATGATGGTCATGGAAGGAGAACCTTCTGAAAGTGTCATGGGCAAAGATAAACTTTAAAATATCCAAAACAAATGGTCAGAATGACCTCTCAGGCATGTTAAAGCCAAATATATTCAGTGTTGGTGAGTAAATCATTACTTAAACTAGTAATGTTATTAACCTTTTCCAGTAACAACTAAAACAACAACAAGTAAAACAACTTTCATATTTGGATAATAATACTATATTTACCATTTTCCAACAACTAAAGCATTCTTTACTGTACTAGTGGTGTTTTAACTTTCATTGAAAAATAGCAGGTGTTCACGTCTCATAGTGCGCCAATCTGTGTTTCTGCTATTTTGGGGGGAGAATGTGAGAATATCAGCACAAATCTTTCAGTATTTTCTTTCAGAGCGAATGTTTTGTAGAATCAGCGTCAGGACTAAAATGGGTTAGTAAGATAATTAATAAATCAATTAATACATTTCACAAGCCATGGTTGAGTGTGTATAGTGGTTGATATGGAGTTGCTTTGCAGACTGCTGAACCGGTCTAGATCTATAGCATGAGAGCGGATACAGAAACAAACTGGCAAACTAGGCTCAAATGCTTTGGAAATTATGCCTGCTGATTTAAGCTGAATATGAATATTAATGTACTGTTTACATATTTCTCAAATGTGTCACTGAATGTTGTCCTGGAATCCGCATGTGTGTGGCTCCAAGTAAACTAAGATTAAATATTGATAGCACTCTTGAAGTTGATACAGCTCTAATTCGATTCATGGCTTTAATGTTAAAATGACATTCAAGTTGATTCGAGTTTGCATGATTCAGGGTAATATCATTAACTGTCTTGGTAAGTGCTGTTCTTGTATACCCATAAAGCTGTGTTTTGTTTTGTTTTTTGTTTTTCTAATACTCACTGATGTCGGCAGCATAGCATGCTGCTTCCAACAACAACAAAAAAAGAAAAATCAGCAAAACCGAGGGCATGCCCACTTCATAACCCCTGAAAAAATGTTCCCAAAACAACAATATATACTGTATGTCAGCTGTGGATCTAGGCATGGGCATGGAGGGGCAATGCCCGTCAAATGCCCTGACTGCCCCACCAAACATGATGGCATGCAAAAGAACTCAAATTTCAAAGATATTTTAAATTAAAGTGCTTAGAATTAAATCAATTTGAAACACTACTACTGCTAACTAACTACGATTGTGGCACCACTAAACCAACACCGTTAAACATTGAAAACAAACATTTTTACCGATATTCTGTACACGTCCAAACCATCTCAGTATGGCCTCTCTGGCTTTATCTCCAAGCCATATAACATGTACTGTCCCAGCAGTTAACACATGGGCACATCCAACGCCCCATTAAATGTACAGTACAGTATATAAATAGAAAGTCCTGTAAAGGATTCCTTTGTGAGTGCTGATGTTCTCTCTCTTTATAAAGTTACTCCTAGAAATAACCTCAACATTTTAGTCTCTGCTACCTCCAGCTTGGCTTCTTGTCTTGTCTCTCTGTATTCCATTTCTTTCCGCTAAGTGTGACACAGTGTCCAGGTGATACTGTGAAGGCTGTGCCAAATGGCATCAGGCCATAGAGAACCACCTGGCAACAGAAAGACAGAGTTAAGAGCGAGAGAGGAGAGAGAGTTTGCCTCAGGGTGGGTGGGGGATTTGGAAAGATGGAGAATGAGGGTGCGTGTGACTGGGTGTGTGTGTGTGGCTGCCTGTGTCCACAGTTGTGTGTGTGCATGTGTGTGCGTGTGTGTGTGTGCTTGCAGAGGTGGGATAAACAGAGAGTGGGCAAAAGTGCCATGCCACCTGGCACATAGTGACAGCCTGAGACAAAATGACCTGTTCCCCTTGGAGCGAGACAACCACTTGTTTTGTGTGTGCGTGTGCTTGTGCTTGTGCGTGTGTGTGTGTGGCGAGAGTGTAAGGACTGGGAACCATTGCACCACCAACTCCAAAAAACACGCCGCAAAAGGCTGGGTTATCCAAGACAACCAGGAAAACAAACATATTCTCCCGTCCACAAACACGCACAAATGCATGCAGTGGTGCGTGCACACACATACACACACACACACATACACGCACGCACACACACACAGTATATGCACACAAATATGCGCAACAGTTGCATAACGTGCATCCGTCTGTGTGTGTGTGCGTGCGAGGGAGAGTGCATTTAGAGTACCCAAAGAATCTATGGGGATAAAGAAAGTTTAAAGATACAAACCATATACTGTACAGTGTGGTGTATGTATTGTTGGGGTTGATGGCCAGATTTCCAAAACACCAGTGTTGGGCAATATTACTTAGGAGAGTAAAATCTTTACTTTACTTATGACCCCTTAGAAAAATAATATTACTTTAACTATTAGTTGAATGAAAGAATAATATACTATACTATATTAATTTCCCAAGTCCCCCATCCCACCCGCAAAGGTATAGAGATGTACAACACAATCTGTTTAGTGACAACTTGTGACAACTGTGATAACTTGTATTGTAGGTCATGTGTGCAGAATGCTGTGGTGGATTAGATCTATAAACTGCAGTGCATTTCTGTTGTTATCTGTTGATAGCTTGTAAATCTGTTTTATAGCATGTAGCATTACTTATTACACATTTTAGCAGAGTAATATATTTACTTTTTCTGGAGTAGGTAATATTACAGTAATATGTAATATTTAATTAGTTAATGTCCAAAATTATGTGTTTACTGTAAACACATAATTCACCGCCATTCTCTCTCTCTCTCCCTTCCTCTCCCTCTCTTTCTTTCGATTTGTCCCAATTTGTCTTTTCCGCTGTCCTTCCGTCCTGCCAGGCAGTCCCTGCTCAGTGCTCTCCTTTGTGTACACATATTTTCACTCGCTCACTTGAGCACACATTCGCTCCCTATAGCCCTGTCATTCAGAGAGATGTTCAGACTGGGACCAAACAGAGAGGAGTCAGAGAGATGTTCAGACTGGGACCAAACAGAGAGGAGTCGGAGAGATGTTCAGACTGGGTGCAAACTGAGTGCCAGAGTCAGAGAGATGTTCAGACTGGGTGCAAACTGAGTGCCAGAGTCAGAGAGATGTTCAGAATGGGTGCAAACTGAGTGCCAGAGTCAGAGAGATGCTCTCAGACTGGGACCAAACAGAGTGCCAGAGTCAGAGAGATGTTCAGACTGGGTGCAAACTGAGTGCCAGAGTCAGAGAGATGTTCAGACTGGGTGCAAACAGAGTCAGAAATATACTCTCAGACTGGGTGTAAACAGAGTCAGAGAGATGCTCTTAGACTGGGTGTAAACAGAGTCAGAGAGATGCTCTTAGACTGGGTGTAATCAGAGTGCCACCTGTTGAAAGCCCTGGCATAAGGCATGCCTTGTTGATTGATTTGGAAGAGATTTTGAATGCCCATGAATATAAGACGACTCCATTTTTTGGGATATTTCATTTGGGAAAGAAAAGTAGTCTTATATTCAGGCCAATAGGGTAAGTCATTTATCTACTGAACTACAATTTGGGACAAACAGTGCATACTTTTTTTCTGTATGATCGGGTTGGTCTTAACCGGCTGTAAATATAAAGCATACTATAGTAGGGGAAAGGTCATGGCCGGCATTTCGAGTCATTTCTTGATTCACCCAGTTGTAATCCCAAATTAAGTGTCACTGGCATATTTGTGATGAAATCACAAATAGAGCACAACCAAATTTCTGGAATCACTACGGCCTCAAGAAAGCAGTAGAGATTTCATGTGTGACACCCATTCAAGAGTGTGCGTTTGTTTTTGTGTCATTTCCTTGCTTTCTCTCTAATCATTGCAGACAGACTGATGACTCGCAACAGAAAGAGCACAGTGTTTTCCCTTTATTTTTTTGCTCATAGGTTCCCAGATTGCTGCAGGATTAACTCGCAGTGCACAGATGGCCTTCTAGTGCTCCTCCCTTCTCACTCCTTTCTACCCAGGCTCTCTCTCTCTCCCTCTCTCTCTCTCACACACACACACACACACACACACACACACACACACACACACACACACACACACACACACACACACACACACACACACACACACACACACACACACACACACACACACACACACACACACACACACACAAAGTACTGTATAGTGGCAACTTCAGTTCACATAAGCTGTGTCATCAACACTGCACATTGCCTAGAGCTTAAAATCACATTATCACCATGCACACGCACACATGGACATGCACGCACGCACTCAACGTGACCCATATCAGGCAGTCTTGCACACAATCAACTAACTCTGAACGGTCGCAAAGGTAGTGTGATATATTTGGATCATTTTTTAAACAATCTCCCATATTATTATTCATCAATAATCGAGGACTCCCTGTCTGGACAGCTCTGATGCTAGTTTTATTTGATACCAATCTCATTAATCAGGAGAGCTAAAGAATTCCTACAAAATTCAACAAAAACAATTGGAAATGCAGCACTATAAAAATGAAGTGCTCCATTTCCAGGCTGTCCCTGACATTGTTATAGAGCCTCACCAATGCAAGGACCAAAGCCAATGTAGCCTAGTGCAGTCAGTCCTACAGTATGTGTACTTGCTGAACGAGAATACTGATTTTAAAACAAGTAATAATGTTCTGCATGATTTTTGCTCCCTACTGAAGTTTCACACCATGTTGACATGTGTCTATGGATTGAAAGATCAATCTTTCTCCTTTCTCTCTCCATACTTATGTGATGGGTGCCATTCTTCACTATGCACGCCATGCTCTGCCACATGCAGGCCCTGATGTAACATTTCCCGTTTGGGGGAGGGCAGGAGAAAAAGGTAATCATTTTTGGTGGGGCAATCAAGGCCATGCCATGCCTAGATTCGGCCCTGGCCACATGTACAGTTAGTTAGTACACCTATACTAGTTTCATGAATTATTTAGCACCTGTCACACCTTCCCTGCCAGTGGGGTAAAACATCAGCGGAAACACAGACATCTACAGGGGGGATGAATTGGCAGGATGACAAAATAGGAAGGAAGAAAATACAGAGAACAACAATGTGCAAGAGAGAGGTGCATGTGGTCCAATTGGGTAACGGTTTGACGGCCATGAGTTCGGCTCTCTACCCCCAACAGTTGAGTCTTAACCAGCCATGCATGTTGTCAGACTGTTGCGTGCAGTGTTGCCAACTTGGCACATTTAACGCTATATTCAGCTTTTTTCCAGACCCCCCTAGCACCAACATTAGTAAAAAACTCTTTTTTTGCTGCTAAGTTGGGCCAAAATTGATTGCCAGGCACCAGAGATAAAACCTTCGTTTTTCACTATTTTCCTCCTATTCTGCATTTTAGCCACAGAGGACCACCAGTTGATGTTGAGTTTAGTCTCTCGGATTAATGTAGGAGAAATAACTGGCAAAATGTTGGTCAAAATAGCAATTCTTCTAGATTTTCTAAATGTGTAGTTTCTTGAAAATTAAAAATTGGGTAATTCAGATGTTTAAATACAATTTAACTCTTGAGAGCGTAAAATGAGGGTCCATTTGGTTTCATTTATAGATCTATGAAAGTCCATTTGGTTACCAATGGTCCTTTCTAGGAAGGAAGGAGGACTCTATCATAGAGGACAAATGGTGAAAAATTTATCTCTGGCGCATGTCAACCAATTTCGGCCCAACTCACCTGCGTTAACTAATTTTGACACTAGAGGGGTTTGTAAAAAAGCTAAATATAGTGACAAATGCGTCAAGTTGGCAACACTGACTGCAGCACCTCAAGAGCACTGAAAACAAGGCTACAAACCTCCCAAAACAAACTGGTCAGGCTGTTACTTGGCCTCACTCCCCAACCCCACAGACTGGCTGTGCTCAGGGCTGACGAGTACAACATCTTCCAAAGGTTTTGGTCCACAAGCCTCGATACTTTCCCAAAATACCCATACATCTGTCCGAATATGTACACAAAGTCCAGAGGGAGTTTAACCAACCATGTGTAATGCAGATACGGCACAAACAAGGGACTTAATTGTTTTCACTCCTACACCACCAAAAGCTGGTATGCCTTACCATTATTAAGACATGCCCTTGACTCCTTCAAAACCTCTCTCATAGGGCACTGACCGACGGCTGCAATTCAAAATTGGCCTGCGTAAAAATAAGATCCCCCATCGCCCCTCTCTTTCTCTGCCAATTGTATATTCCTTTTGTCCACCTCCACTGTGATCTGCTGCTTCTCACTTCATGGAAGTGTATATTTGTATCTCTTTAAATGTTTGACGAAATGAACAGGGTGGCTACCTTCGTAAACAAGTGTGTTCTTAACTGGTTTGTCCTTTCACAGTTATCAGCTGTTCAACAGTAGGGGATTCTTAAGCGATACACAGGTTGGTGCCTTGTTATGGTTTCCTTCCTGTGTTTGTGGGTGAATGTAATGCACAATCTAATATCTAAAGCACTTTGGATGAAAGCGCTATATAGATAGCACCATTTACCAACCTCAAAGTCAGTTTCAAAGACCCATACGGTTATCAGAGAGGGAACAAGCAATCTCACAGTTCCATTCCTCTAAGCCCACTTCAACACCTTCTCCACAAAGCCCAGGAGAATAATGCGTTTGATCAGTGTGTTGCACAAGAAGGATCATCTGTTCCAGCTGTTTGTTTGACACATCACACACAAATAAAGGGATGAACATACTTCCCAGTAGTTTTAACCAGTTTAAGGGATAGAATACAAAACAAATTGGCTTTTATTTAGCCATCAGGATGCTGTTCAAAGCTCAAGAGTTCCTGTTTCTTCAACAGCACAACATGAATATAATCATCAAGGACTGCTCACTGTTAAAGCAATTTGCCCCCAACTACATTTAGAACAATCACTGCTTTAATGGCAGAAGAATCTGTGCCTATGAATAAATCAAAGTCACCACTGCCTCAGATATGGCGTTTAGTATTTTCAGTATGTACATAGCCAGTAACATCAATGCTGGAAAAAATAAGACTTTTGCTTTTCTGCCACTAATAATTCATTATGATGACAGTATCACCGCTTATTGTATGCAGAAAAAAAGGCAAAAACCGTTATGCCTTGCCACAAGGACATAGCAATTTAGCTTCCATGTGTTATTATGTGTTCCCATATATGCTATTATTTTTTCAGTCTGACAGGTTTTTATTTTTTTCTATTACAGTTTGTGAATAACATATTTATTTTATTTGTTTTAAAAGAACAGTATTGCTTGATTTCAATGTGGGTTCTGACGTCTCACCTTGACAATCGATGACCAAAAAAGAGCATTAGTTGCCATGCAGACATAAAGTGACAACAAATTGTGGTATGATATATGGCTATGGTGTTTGACAAGGATATATCTGCCACTTTGTCAAGAATGGCATAACTGATGATGTTTCAAAGGAGATGTCTTCCCAAGAGCAAGTCAGCTGTTTGTTTGATTTATTGAATGCTGTATTAATAAAATGTCTGAAACAGAGTGGAGGTACAACAACTTAACAAAACTATGGACTTGTTTCCATGGTATCCCGCACCAGCAATTCAAAAGTATTCAAGACAAGTAGTTATACTTTCATTCACGGCATGGTCATTCAAGTCAGAGGTTAAACAGCTACCACCTAACACCAAAACAGCAGTCAGTTTGCATTCTGCACACCAACTAATTATGTTTTCGATTAGGGAAGTGTGTCCAAAATGAAAATCAATTACTATCAGTCAATATCAATTCATCTAATCAACAAAAGTTTCACTTTGACTAAATATATATAATGCTCTTCATCCACATAAATGTTGCCTCAACCAGACTAATGATAACCTAATACAGTGGTTTTCAACCTTTTTGATAACAGGGCCCACAATGTAATCAGAATTTGAGCCACGGACCACCATTTGAGGACATTTTAGCCCCACAGACCAAAAACTAAAGATTAAAGATTATTTTTGCTTTTGTCCAATTCTAGGCTTGATTTGGGAAACAAAACAGGCAAACATACATATCAAAATGACCATTAATCTTCTACATTCTCTAGTTGTGTAGACTTGGGCTAATTCAGATGAGGAATATTTTAACTTTTGAGAGTGAAAACATGAAACCAAATAGAGCCGCAAGTGTCCATTTGGTTTCATGTTTACACTCTCAATGTGTTACGCCTGGTTAACCAACTTTTCATCATTTAGCTGGGGACCACCTGGACCTGTCTCAAGGACCACTAATGGTCCCCGGACCACTGGTTGAAAGCCACTGGGCTAATATATTTGAATGTATTGTATGTACAGTAGGTATTCATGTTTGGGTCGGCATTAGGCTAAATTTAGGAATATACTGTATATTTTTTATAACACAACAGATGTTGAAACAGGTCTAAATCCTAAAATATGACCCTTAGTTTCATTCAAGTTCACCTTTGGTTGCCTTACTCGGCCATACAGAAGTTCTGTCCAGCCAACACATTAATCCTAGAAGTAGAAGTACATATCAAAAACCACATTTTACACTGGGACACAAGATATCTCAAATCTAATGGGCACATTGCCATCTAACTTGCCGACAGCGTTCATACTCCCCAGAGGATGGACTCTCCTCATTTTGGTGATCTCATGGCCTTTCCTTTAGCACTGCCCTCAGGCCAAAATTTCCACAATTTGCGCATTTGGCATACTGCCATGTAATTTGCCAATGAATACGCAACCCATGCTCTTCTATAAGGAAGAGCTATTTTGATTTTGGCTTATATACATAGACCCAAAGAACAGCGGTAGACAACAGCCACTATTCCATCTATCTCCAAATACTACAGAGTCTGGAGCAATCCTTAACCTGAAATCGGAAGCTGTCATTACCATACAAAAATATACTTTTAATTGTTTTGGCTTTTTTGTATTGAACAGTAGTGAAGAGAAAGAACAAACAAAAACTAAAAATAATAAATACAACAGTGTATACAACAAATCCACACAGATAGGTTGAATTAACATTTCATTCATAAAAGAAAAGCTCTGCGATGTTAAGAATGGAATATTTGATATGATATGATATGATATGATATGATATGATATGATTTAATAAGATATGATACGAGATATGATATGATACAATATGATACGATATGATGTAACTTTTGAGGAGGGGGATCCTTCTTTTTTTCCATCATAGCAGTAATGGATAGTGGGAATAGTTATTTTCTCCAATTAAAATGTCTTGGCAAGAAAAAGTTCTGTGAGTGCACACACATACAAAACCTCTGATATATCGAAGGACCAATAATCAAAGTAATAGTTTTTGTACTCTAGTGGCAAATGTAGTACAGTGCGGTAGCAGTGAGAGCGGTGTCTTGAGCATACAGGGTTTGTTGAGGTCAGATCAACACATGGAAATAATTCTTATTGTCCATGGAGCGTGTCATGAAGCATACTCAGGCAGGGACAGATTGACATTTTGCATGTTTGAAAACGCAGTAAACTGCGACCTATGGTCACAATGAATTATGAACTGTTGAAGCTTCACTTAGCATCGGTACTAGCCATGCATTGCATGGATTGCATGCATGTGCATACATCAACTTAATTCAGCGGATCGCTACATTTACATTCAAAACATGTACATAAACATTCCGATTTCAAATAAGTTTACCAAATTTACTCCAACCCAGAAAAGTAGCCCGAGGAGCTCGGATAAAAATGCTTTTTATTAAACAACGCGGCACACTGCAATCTTAATTTGTGGCGCAACAACTGTCCATCACCCATAGAAATATGTGAGTATTTTATATTTGAAGTTTTGAATGTAAACCTAGCGATCCGCAAAAAATCCATTAAGTCACTGCATGACTTATGTCACTGCATGTTTCAGGGCTACATCGGTACATGAATGTGTTGTACAATTGCATTAGATTTGGTGGAACTAAGCATCTGGTGGCTCAATGAATGGGCCATGTCTTTGTTAATATGCCAGACACTACGTGGAACTCTTTACTGTTTGGCAGCTTGTCATGGTGAGAAAGTGAAGATTCTTTTCAGGTACAGTAAATCATCAACCGCAAGCAGCAGGGTAAGTTAACTTTAATTGAAACAGGGACAACTGAGAGGATTCCAGGTGGTCCTCAGCTAACCATATGGACCCTTATAGATCTGTAACTCTTGAAATCATAAAATGAAACCGTTTAGCGCTTTGGGTATTTAGAAAGGCGCTATATAAGTCCAAGCTATTATTATTATTATTATTATTATTATTATTAATTTTATGCTCTCAAGAGTTCAATTACATTTGAACATCTGAATTACTTAATTTTCAAGAATCTACACAATTAGCAAATGTAGAAGAATTGTTAATTTGACCAATGTTTTGCCAGTTGTCTCTACTAAATTGTGGACACAATCTTGAAAAATCTTAGTTTTGGGTCCAAGAGACTACACTCAACTTCAAATGGTGGTCCCTGGCTAAAATGCAGAATTAATAGTGGGCCCTTGTATGAAAAAGGCTGAAAACCACTGTAATAGGCTATGTGAGGTTTTATGCCCCGTGTTGTGACGGAGGATGATACAGTTATTACAGTGTATATTGAGTCAGACAACATGAATACCTGTACACACAGACAGACACAAACTACTGATCTGGCAAACACAAGCTAGCCTAACAACTGGTCTATATCACTGGGCTCAAACAGTGAATCCTCCATTCACTAGAACAATACAGACAGAGCAAGTCATGCAAAAGCAAACATAAAAGAAATACTGCAAATAACCAAGTTTGCTCTTGCTCTGGTGTGTGTGTGTGTGTCTGTGTGTGTGTGTTGTGTATGCGTGCATGTGTGCATGTGCGCATGTGTGTGCGTGTGTGTGTGTGTGTGTGTGTGTGTGTGTGTGTGTGTGTGTGTGTGTGTGTGTGTGTGTGTGCATGCATAATTGTGCTGGACAGAGCCAGATGTAATCTGACCTGTCTAACTTAAGAGAAGAGAATGAATCCCAGAACAAAACCTTGAGACAAACAGAGAACTGGAAGAACAGAGAGAGAGACAGAGAAAGTAGAAGGAAAACAAAGAAAGGCACTGCAGCCCAATAAAACTACCCAGCACAGCGCTTAAATCAATAGACGAGCACAACCAAGTCCCTATTTCTCCTTTATTGAATCTGCCTGGGTTGCTGGGAGATGGGGATGTGTGTTGTTGTAGTGTGTGTGTGTGTGTGTGTGTGTGTGTGTGTGTGTGTGTGTGTGTGTGTGTGTGTGTGTGTGTGTGTGTGTGTGTGTGTGTGTGTGTGTGTGTGCGCGCGCGCGCGCTTGCGGCGTGCAGGACTCAATCGAATGATCAGTATTGAGTATTTTTTTAGGAGCCAGCACCTAGTTCTTCCTCTGCTAAACAGCTCTCTTCCTCTCTAGAGATTCTACTTGCATCAACACAGTGAAAGTGAGTCTGACATGTACGTTTTCAGACTTGATAAATTAACATGTCTGAAACAAACTGGCCTAGCTGTGGCCCCTGGCCACATGGTCCTCAAACTTCTCCTCAGGTTATGTGAAGTGCACCGTTTCCTCTCAGAAGTGCAGCTGGCTCTCAACCAGTGATGGCTCAAAACCTTATATAGACCACTATGTCTGGAGTCAGGGCCAGATCTAGGCATGGCCAGGGGGGAAATGCCCCCCTAAGTGCCCTGACTGCCCCACCAAACATGATGGCCTGCAAACAACCCAAATGTCAAAGATATTTAAAATTAAAGTGCTTACAGTATATTTAAAATGATTTGAGACACTACTAATGCTACTAACTAACTACATCTGTCGCACCACTAAACCAACAGCATTTCATCATTGAAAACAGAAAACTTTCTGAGTCAGACCTTTAGCTTTATGCATGCTGCGTGTCTGTTGCAACAACAACTGAAGTTACCATTGATGCTTACTCGCCTAATAAAGTCTTGTACATGATATAAGTCTTGTGGGTCACAGAACTAAAGAATTTAAATGAAAATGGTATGGGGGCACCTGCCCCCCCCCAATTGGGGGGGCAGTCAGGGGGGTCATTGCCATGCTGGCTTGTGGTGGACATTTTGGACAATTTCTTTTCTTTTTTTTTTCTCTTTTTTTAGAACTATGACCAGACATGTCCCAAGCATTTAGCAACAATGGCTTATAGTTCTACAAAATCAAGCTCAACTGCACATCAATAATAATACCAGAAGATGGCCCTGAATGACCAGAACAGATCTGTAACTCGCAAATAAACTGTTTGAGAACCTCTACTATTGGACTCCTAAAGTGACTGCCATAGGGTTGGAGCGGCTGTGGCTCAGTAGAATAGGTCATCCATTGAGCCAAGGGTTGGTGATTCGGCGGTTTGAAACCGGCTCTCCTGTCTACCAGTCCAAGTGTCCTTGGGAAAGACACTGAACCCTACATTGTGGGAAGTGAGAATGCTGGCATCGACTGTTTGTCGCTTCACCTCCTAATGTTGAATATAAGTCCATGTAAATGGACCATTGTAAAGCGCTTTGCATGCAGCGAATAGCAAATGCAATCCAGTATCATTATTATTATAGTAAACCAGAGTTAATGGTTGAAGAAATCCAAGAGACAATTGGGACTCATGATCAAAAAACAATAATCACAATCACAATATAGCCTATGACACAGACACAACTGACTCTACGTGAACCAGAAACACATGGGGGCCATAGACGGATCTAGAAATGATGGGCCCCTGGGTCTCCACCAGCTAAAGTGCTTCCCTACACCAGCGGATGTTTCTTCCCGACACGGTGCATAGTGTCTACGCACACACACGCATATTAATTAAAGCAAGGGATTGCTTTAAAAATAATACACAAAATAAAGCCAGATAAATGCTCTTGCAGTAATGTCATATAACATATCATGATGGTTTAGGACTTTTGGGTTCAAGTTATTGATAAAATAAATATGCGCCTTGTAAATAACACAATTATTCACCATTACCCTATTTTTTATGTTTTATTATTATTTGTATTTATTTATAAATATATGGGGCCCCCCTAGCTCAGCCTGGACCCAATGTGCCCGTTGGATAATCTTCCCCTGATGGGGGCAAACAAGGGCACTGAGTCTAGCATGCGTAGATAGATCATAGGTAGATCAGACTCATGTCTAGTTGTCTACAGTTATTCTATCTTCTTTGAATGAGTGTAAAAGTGCACCAGTTTGTTCGGTGACCTGCTCCTTCCCTCGTTCCTTCCTGTCTCTCTCTGTGCATCTGGAAGTCAGTCGACAGCCATGAGGGTAATTATATCACAGGTGCCATTTGCAACTCAGCTAATCATTACTAACAATTACTGCAATTATTAGGATACAACAGGTCGGAGGCTGGGATGGAGTGATGGAGGTTTTCAACAGGTGGTCTGGCGACCACCAGTGGTCCCTGAGAGGATTCCAGCTGGTCCCCCCCAGGGTAAATGATGGAAAGTTAAGCAGATGTAACTCTTTGAGAGACGTAAAACATAATTCATGTTTACACTCTCAAAAGTTAAAATATATGTTAAAATATCTGGATTAGCCCAAGGTCTACACAACTAGAGAATGTAGAAGGTTAATGGTCATTTTTGATCTGTATGCTTGACTGTTTTGTAATCCAGCCTGGAATTGTGGCCAAAAACAAAGGAAATCTTTATTTTTTGTGGTCTGTGGGGCTAAAATGTCCTCAAATGGTGGCCCATGGCTCAAATCCTGAATAAATAGTGGGCCCTGGTATGAAAAAGGTTGAAAATCACTGTCTGTGTTAATAATCCAAATCAAGGTATTGCCTTATGGAGTGGAATACCAATGCCAATACCAGTGGTTTCATGTTTATGCTCTCAAGAGTTAAATCTGGCCAATAAACCAACTTTTCATCTGGTTAACAAACTTAGCTAGGGACCACCTGGTGGAAGCCTCTCAAGGACCACTGGTGGTCCCCGGACCACTGGTTGAAAAGCACTGCTGTGCAGAAGCATAACACCAGGCTAACTTACTTGAATCTTCCCTGACAGTGCTGACACCGGTCCCCGACCCATCCATGGTCGCAGACGCAGGTCCCATTGACGCACTTGCCCGAGTAGCAGCTTTTATCGCAGGCTGCCTTGGATAGCGATGCTTCCGTATGAAGCACCAGGTGAAGCAAAATAATAATCCCAAAATAGGTTTTCATTGCGTCCGTTTTGGAGCTCTTGGAGGTCCACGTGCACGCACAATGCACCGGTCCATCATCTTCCATTGTGTTCAGTTAGAGTTCCTTTTAGACGAAAAAAGGAGGCTGCCTCCCGCAGCCCAGCTCCCCCCGTTGGAATAACACAACGGTTGTGTTGTCCTTTTCGTGTGTGTTCTTATTGAACGTCAACCATAAATCAACGCTACTGTTGAAGTCTTTTTCCATGGAACGCCTGTGGAAACGCGCACAGAGCCGTCATTACGCGCCGATCGACGCCGTCAAATCTCGCCCGCGATGTCATCAGTCAGACGCCAGATAACTGGCAGAGCGAAAGCATAATACAACTTTATAGAACTGGGGAATGCAGTCCTAAACGTCTTGATCTAAACGCCTAGATTAACACGCCGTCTTTGAGCAGCAAGGAAAAAACATAAACCCACCTCCATAGTCCTCAAAAAAAGTCTTATTAAGAAGTTCCGGTGGACTCATCCAATGTAAACAATACAGACGACCGACCGTGGTCGGTAGTCTTACCTCCACACTCACTAGTGCAGTGAGAACCAGAACGAATGGGATCTTTACCATCCATGAAAACACAATCCCCGTTTAACAGCAGCTCGTTGGCCTAGTGCATTCTACTGTCCCGCTGTCTCCTGTGTGTACACGAGGTGAAAATCGCGTCATCTCTCTTCCCCAGAATGCGACAGTGACAGCTGACAACAGCGCTCCGCTGGTGCGATGCTTCTCCCTCCCTCTCTCCTCCCCTCTTGGGTCCACACAGCTGGCTCCTGACGGGGGGAAACTCCTGCACAAAGCCCCGAGCATGAGCAGTATAGGACTACACATTTAAAGGGACAGTTCCTGGCCATTCAAGACGATTCTGACTGTCACACAGAGGCTCACTCAGACGTCTGTCTGTGGCTTCTTTGTCTAGTAGTAGCCTAGTAGTAGCCTTGGATGTACATCAGGGCTTTTTCATACCAGGGCCCACTATTTATTCAGAATTCAGAATTTGAGCCATGGGACCACCATTTGATTACATTTTAGCCCCACATATCTCAAAACTAAAGATTTATTTTTCTTTTGTCCACAACTAGGTTGGATTTGGGAAACAATACAGTCAAACACACAGATAAAAAATACCATTATTCTTCTACATTCTCTAGTTAGACTTGGGCTAATTCAGTTGATGAATATTTTAACTCTTGATAGTGAAAAAAAACTTGATTAGTGGGAAAAAATACGCTCCCAAACAGTTACACCTGGTTAACCAACCTTCCATCATTTAGCTGGGGACCACCTGGAACTCTCTCAAGGACCAATGGTGGTCCCCGGACCACTGGTTGAAAACCGCTGTGTACAGTTAACATGCACACACAGTTTATGCAGTGTGAAATCAATGCCATTTAGTACTTTGATATATGTCGTAGAAGTTAAATTGCCTTTCACCCTCCACAATATTTTCTGTATCACTTTTGGCCCCTTAGGGAAAATAATTACCCGCCCCAGACCTAGATCCAAATCAGAAATGTGAAATTGTGAGTTCCACAAACAAGCCAAACCATGCAATATACAGTATGGTCATACAGAGGGGTCCAGGGGCTTGCTCAGGGACATGTCAAGGCTAAGACAGAGATGCAGGAAGCTTTTGGTTCCTAGGTGGGCACTCTGTCCTGACTGAGCCATTCAGTATGAGTCCCATCCTACTACAGATTGTTTGATACCAGGGCCCACCATTTATTCAGGATTTAGGCCACGGACCACCATTTGATGATAATCTAGCCTCACAGACCCCAAAACTAATGATTTCTTTTGTTTTTGTCCACAATTCCAGGCTGAATTTTGGAAACAAAACAGTCAAACATACAGATCAAAATGACCATTAATCTACATTCTCTAGTTGTGTAGACTTGGGCCAATTCACATGATGGATATTTTAACTCTTGAGAGTGTTTCATGTTTACGCTCTCAAAGAGTTATATCTGGTTACTAACTCTCAATCATTTAGCCTGGAACCCTCTCAAGGACCATTGGTGGTCCCCGGACCACTGGTTGGAAACCACTCTATTACAGTCTATCCATCCATTAATCTATTCTGTGTCTGAAAAGCCACTTCCACAACAAAAAAATAAATAAAACAACTGGATGAATAAGAAGTGTTACGAACCTAAATACTGTATTCAAACTAATCTCTGTTGTTTTTGCAGCTACGTATCTCAGCTTTTATGGCATTAAGAGCATGAAGAGCAAGAGCACCATCGGGGAAGTTTATCAAAACGAACACATTCTATGAATATAGATGCATATAATCAGATTAATTATACCCCCCGATGTTGTGAGTAAATGCCATCTTGGATATCTCAGTAATCCTTGCTCATCCCCAGTTCCACAGTCGCAGTTCATTATTCCACCATTAAATTACAAACAAACTGTCAAAAATCAATATTATTTTTTTATTTTATTTTTTCATTTTCCCTCAGAGTGGGCTCTTTGTGTAAGCCAATCAATATTTCTGCCTCGGCCCCTCAGGGGAAGATTAAAAACGATCTTTTATATAGGATTTAACTCGAGCAGGAGGAATAACAATAAGCCATAGCAATTTCCATGAAGCCACCACCACCAAGACTCACTTTCTTCTGTCCCTGCTTGGAGCCTTTTCACGTGCACATTTCCATACATGAGCCAGGCAACCTGTATGTTCACCAAGCTTCTCCCATGTGGCAGTGAGAATGGGCAGCCAGGTGGCTATGTGCAGGAATTACTTGCAATGTAATGTAAGGGTTTTCATTGATGCTGTATAGCAGTGGTTTTCAACCTTTTTGATTCCAGGGCCCACTATTTATTCAGCATTTGAGCCACGGACCATCATTTGATGAAATCTTCAACCCACAGACCCAAAACTAAAGATTTCTTTTGGTTTTGTCCACAATTCGAGGGTGGATTTTTGCAAACAAAACGGGCAAACATAGAGATCAAAATGACATTCTCTAATTCAGATGATGAAAATTTTGTGTAGGCTAATTCACATGATGAATATTTTAACTCTGATGGTCCCCAGACCACTGGTTGAAAACCACAGGTATGTAGAACCATGACAACAGTGTGATCGAATCAGTGGAAAGTAGAGATGACCAAAATCGCTTTTCTAGCCTTCATACAATATAAGATTTTTGCTGACTGACAAACATAATATTTTTGGCCTCAAAAACATTACAAGCTCTAGTGTTCATATAAATGTGTTGTGTATTTTCACCGAATAATGCAATATCATTCCACGTCCTACCCTTGAACGAAACATTGTTATCTGTGACCTGTGAGGCTAAGCAGAAAGTGTCTCGATGTCCCAACTGCAAGACATTTGATAAATACTTTTTGCTATTTTGGAGAGCGAGGCAGATGGTCTTGCTGCCTGCCGTGGGTTAGATCTTGGGAAATTGGGCCAAAGAAAGAAAGAAAGAAAGAAGCATGTGTCAGCAATGCATTGCACGGCACAGAGAAGTACTAGCGAGTGTAATGAAGTGTACTCCGTCTCCCAATCCCCGAGGTACAAAAGAAAAGCCCAGCCTGCAGTAAGGCAGCTGTTTCCTCAAGCGGTGGCTGTCTGCCAACCTACCTGCTGTAGCGCTGTGTGCAACAGAAGTAAAGTTACTGCCTGCGTGAATTATTTATCCCTCAACATTGAATATTTCTGCTGAAATATTTAGCAAAGCTGGAAAAATGCTGCTAGAATATGCTTCCACTATATAAATCGAGTTGAACAACAAAGTCATGAAAAATTATGGAATCATCAGCAATGTCATTTTGGAACGATTTGGCAGTTAAGTGAGTTAAACCAGACTAGTTAAAAGCATTGCTAGTGTGCTAACGCGTCATTCTTCCGAGGCATTACTAACCATAGCCACACATGGAAGCCATGGGCTGGGTCTGAAACCTGCCATGTAGTCAGACTAATGTGCACTTACTTAAATACATGTCAGAATCAGAGTCACCTGTCCATATCCGAGTCAATGTACAAGCTGGATTCGAGACAGGGCCAGATCTAGGCATGGACATGGGGGGGGGGCAATGCCCCCCTAAATGCCCTGACTGCTCGACCAAACATGATGGCATGCAAACAACCGAAGGTATTTCAAATTAAAGTGCTTATATTTAAAATGTTTTGAAACACTAGTACTGCTACAAACTAACTACAATTCTGTCACCACGAAACCAACAGCATTTCATCATTCAAAACGGAAAACTCGGAGTCAGACCATTAGTTTTATATGCATGCTGCGTGCCTGTTGCAACTTCAACAACAACTGATATTATTGATGCTTACTTGCTTATAAGTCCTGTACACGATATGAAACTTGTGGGACACAGAACTAAATAATTTAAATGAAAATGGTATGGGGCTTTATCACGCACACGGAGTGACACAGGCGATGAAGCCACCCTCATGCAATTTTCGCCTGCCCCCCCATTGGGAAATGTTACATCGAAGCCTGATTCCAGGCAGTGCTATACCCTGTCAGCCCAAACCCTGCACTGTGGTAACACAGCAATGTATTCAAGTTTGATAAGATGGCCTGTGTTGTTGTGTTTGTGACAGAGTGTGTGTACTAGTGACAAGGTGTCACACAAAAACATCCCAAACAGTGTCTGCTGAACTGACTCACTGAATGAATGATGCTTAGTGACAGCAGTCATACACAACCATTTAGAAACCTTCCTTAATGTTCAAATCAAGCGTCAGGGCAAACCTATGCAAACGCCTTCATATGGTGTTACCAAAAAACATTGACAAGCTCTAACATAATCTATTCCCGTGGTTCCAGGGCCCACTGTTTATTCAAAATTTGGGCCACAGACCACCATTTGATGACAGTTTAGTCCCACAGGCCACCATTTGAGGACATACCCCAAAACTAAAGATTTATTTTGCTTTTGACCACAATACCAGGCTGGATTTGGGAAACAAAACAGGCAAACATACAGAACAAAATGACCATCCATCTTTTACATTCTCTAGTTGTGTAGACTTGGGCTAATTCAGATGGTGGAGATTTTAACTCTTGAGAGTGTTACGCTCTTAGAGAGTTACATCTGGTTAACCAACTCTCAGGGACCACTGGTGGTCCCTGGACCACCTGTTGAAAACCCGTCATCTATTCCATCCAGCAACAACTAATTTAAAATTAAAATCACTCCTAACCACACATGCCAATGGTTGACTGAGACTGTTCCTTTTTACTGTAGTTCAGCCAAAAGCTGAATGTTACATTTAAGTCATATAAGGATATTATAGCTGATCTAGATACCATATGCAAAATCTATGTTGAGGATGGCTATAATAGAATCACAATTCCTTGCAGTGTGTGTGTGTGTGTGTGTGTGTGTGTGTGTGTGTGTGTGTGTGTGTGTGTGTGTGTGTGTGTGTGTGTGTGTGTGTGTGTGTGTGTGTGTGTGTGTGTGTGTGTGTGTGTGAGAGAGGGGGGGGGGGGGGGGTACAGGCATGCTGAAGTTGCAGTCATTGCAATTTTCTATAGTATATTCAATAGACATTCACAATTACAATTTAGGAATATCCTCTAAATCCAGATAGATTAACAGTAAAGCAAGAACAGCATACAGTATAAAATAAATAAAGAATATTTGTCATGATGATATGTTGAACTTGAATTGTCACTTTTTCTGAAAACAAATATTTATAAATGCACCGCAAAATAGGTTATAGCTTAGCTACTTCTTAGCTAAGACAAAGTAAGCAACTACCACCCTATTTCCACTTTAAGCCCCATCTCAAAGATGGTGGAAACATTGCAAAAAAATGCATGAACAGCAGTCTGGCTCCAGAACATCCCACTCCACTGACAGATGTGTCCTCTATTTGAGTGAGAACATTAAGCACAAAGTGGATGCTGGCAAATATTGTGGCATGGTCATGCTGGACCTCCAAAAGGTTTGGCTAAAGCTAAAGTCAACTGGTTTTGATAACATATCAGTGAGCTGGATGCAATCTCTCCTAGAGAGAGAGCACATAGTGGATGTGAACAGAACAGAAAGACGAAATCCTGAAGTCCAATTTTTCCAGTGGAAAAAATGGCCACCATCGCAATCAAAAGGGTCAATCAAAGAAACAAGTTTCTGTACAGGATCTCCACAATGAAGACCCTTACCGCAGCCCTTCTACAAGATTTCCTCGACTATGCTTGTACCCCTTGGTACCACGGCACTTTGAAAAGACCTCCAAAAAACGTCAGGCTTCACTCCCCAAACCCACCTCATCCGGGTTGGCTTAGGGTTGCCGACAAATACAACAATGGGTATGGTCCACAAGACTACCCATGTACCTGTCCAAATACTTCCTTAAAGGGGAACTCCTTCCATTTTCAACATTTTAATGTCATTAATATACCTTAGAGATGTTGTGTGGACATGATGAAAAATTCCCCCAATTCTGTACTCCCTAAAAATGGAGGTCTGAAAAAATCATTAACATGGTGAAATGCATCTGATGACATCAAGATGTATTTCACCATGTTAATGATTTTTCTTTCAGACCCCTTTTTCCTGAGAGGGTACAAATGGAACCAAATGGACCCGCTAGGGTCCATTTGGTTCACATTTGTATCCTCTCAGGAAATTTTTGAAAATGGATGGACTTCCCCATTAATGTCAATACAATGAAGTCCACTCACACAACACCAGAGGATGTTCAACAAACCATGTGCAACCCAGCACAAAAATGGACTTGGAATGGAATTCCTTTTGCTCCTATGAATGGAATTCCTTTTGCTCCTATGTCACCAAAGTGTGGAATGCCCTACTAACAGTAATTAAGACATGCAAATCCCTTGACTCCTTCAAAACCACTCTCAGTGGGCATGTGGGGATGCTGCAATTCAAAACTGGCCTCCGCCTTCTTTGTATATATTTCTTTTCCATTTTATCATCTTTTATTGTAGGGTAATCCTTAACTGGCACTGTGCATACTCAGTTATTGGTCTTGTATTGAGTTGTTCTTGAATTGTACTGCGAATATTCAAGGTCTTAATATAAAATGTTAATTCATTCATTCATTCACTCATTCAGGCAGGTGAGCCACTGGCAAACAAACTGCCAAAATCAGAGGTCATTAAAAGCTTGTGTTTTGGCGCCATCTGCTGTTTAGAAGATCATAAGGATGATCTGCAAAAAACATCAATCTGAATGACAACAGTAATATATTACCACCGAAATGTATGAAAGGCAACTTGTGTGAAAGGTGCTGCTTTCAAGAGTTCACATATATGACATTTGTATAAGGTTTTCCATATGGGTAGGGTAGTGTCTATTTTAAACAGATGTTTTTATTGATTGACTGGGGAGTCATAATTCCACCAGGACAGTCAGACCTTTTTTTATTTAACTCTGTTATTGACATGAATGACTAAGCAAATGTCACTGGTGGTCTGCTGTAAATGTCTTTATGTTATGCTGCTATGGGTATGGGTTGTGTCTATTTTAAACAGATGTTTTTATTGATTGACTGGGGAGTCATAATTCCACCAGGACAGTCAGACCTTTTTTTATTTTAAATTAACTCTGTTATTGACATGAATGACTAAGCAAATGTCACTGGTGGTCTGCTGTAAATGTCTTTATTTTATGCTGCTCTTCCTGCCAAAGTGGGCAGCATTCCATCAACCGGTCTGGAGGAAATGGTGAAGTGTGTCATATTGTAGACCTAGTCACAGATTTGTAGTTGACAAGCAGGAAACTCAAGGTAGAATCAGTATTATGAATGGAGTAAGTAGTAATTAGTATTAGCTTTGGTTCGTAAGGTGATTTCGGAACAGAGGGCAGGCATTCCGCCAAGTGGAAGCTTGGTGAAGCATGGTGGTTTGGTATCATGCTAGCATTCAATGGCATGAACCCACACTGACTGACACCAACAACAAAGAAACGTGCATATAAGGACAATTACCTTATAAGGAGGACTGCATAGGTTGACTCATACTTCATCGTGATGTATAAAGAGTAGTAACTCACAACTTGTTTTATAACTGCCACCTTCAGAGATATTTTCCATTACCTCAAGTTTTGGGGTTGTCAATAGGGTTTTTATATCGATAAAAATAAATCACTAATTAAGAGTAATTACAGTTTTGTATGAGAGTGATGACACTTTAATCAAACTAGACTACTAGAGCCTTGAATGTGTCAGCTACAACCAATCAACAGATTGTTTGTGAAAGCAGTGTTTGTTTGTTTCATGCCTACCTTGTCAGTTAGGATGTCCAGAAGTTGATGTGCAAGACCCGATGATGTGGGAAGCAACTGAAAAGGTAAACGTCAGAAATTAATTAATTAGAACAGTGGTTTTCAACATTTTTCACTCCAGGGACCACCATTTATTCAGCATTTGAGCCACGGACCACCATTTGATTACATATTCACACCAAGGACTTAAAATTAAAGAATTATATTTTGGTTTTGTCCACAATTCCAGACTATATTTTGCCAACAAAACAGTGTAAACTTCTTAATTAAGTGATGAATATTTTAACTCTTGAGAGTGTAAAAATGAAATTTTTACCTTCTCAAGAGTTACATCTGGTTAAACAACTTAGCTGGGGACCACCTGGAACCCTCTCAGGGACCACTGGTGGTCCCCGGACCACCTGTTGAAAACCCCTGAATTAGAATGTCAAAACTAAGCACAATATTTAACTACTTTGTAGTGCTTTGAGCACACTGTATGGTTCTCAGGAAAGTGGTTCCTTACATGTCTGGAAATTGATTGACGTCTATATAATTTCTCTAAGGGTAGAGGACGGGCTCCAGGTCAGATCTCAATTAGGTCTCATATCTAACAATATGTACAAATGCAAAATATAAGGTGCATGCTTACACTGATGCCACAAATGGTAGACAGGCCTATGGCGTGCAAATTGTACTAGTCCGTAGTATTCAGTAAAGTGTGTTTTAATGTGTTTTAATCCTGTTATGGCCTAACACTCCCAGCTTTTTTCCAAACCCACCTATAGCACCAAAATTTGTGGAAAAACTCCTGGCAGGAAATCAACTCACCAGTTTGCTGGTGAGTTGGGGTGAAATTGGTTGACAGGCGTCAGAAATAAAGCCCTCGTTTTTCACCATTTTTCCTCCTATGACAGAGTCCGCCTTTCTTCCTAGAAAGGACCATTGGTAACTAAATGGACCCCTATAGATCTGTAACTCTTGAGATTGTAAAATGAAACCTCTCAAGAGTTAAATTACATTTAATTAATTCTGAACTACCTAATTTTCAAGAATCTACACATTTAGAAAATAGTATAAAAAATGTTATTTTGACCAACATTTTGCCAGTTACCTCTCCTAAGTTAGTCTGAGAGACTAAACTCAACATCAAATGGTGGTCCTCTGTGGCTAAAATGCAGAATAAATAGTGGGCCCTGGTATGAAAATGCTTTAGTGCATTCTAGTGCATTTTGGAAGTGCCACAAGTGCATTTTGGATTTTGGCAGTTGGCAACACTGCACAAATGTTCAAGGCCTATGGGGTTCCTATGCAAATTGTATTAGTCTGTAGTATTCAATATATTAATCCTGTATTAATCCTATTATGGCCTAATGCCCCCACTTACCTCAACAGCCCCTCGGCTTGGTACATTGGTGACAGTAGAGTTCCGTACTGATGCTCTTTTATTCAGGTGAGAGACGCCATAAAAACACTGTGAAACTGCAGGGAAGAAGTTGACAAAAAAACAATCAGCATTAATCCAAAAAATACAATGAAGTCATAAAACTTAAAGCAGTATTGACAAAAAGAAATATTATTTAGTACAAGCCATCACTAGAAAATGACATTAGAACAAAATAATTGCACCTTCTTGCAAACAAATAAATGCCAAAACACGCCTGTATAGGCTACTGTACAAATGGTGTATTCAACCAGTAGTCCCTGGGAGGTTTCCAGGTGGTCCCCAGCGAAATGATGGAGAGTTGGCAACCAAATGGACCCTTATAGATCTGTAACTCTTGATTGTTAAAATGAAACCAAATCATTCTCAAGAATCTACACAATTAGAAAATGTAGAAGAATTGTTATTTTGACCAACGTTTGCCAGTTCTCTCTTAAATTGTGTACAAACACTTGAAGATCCTTGCTTTTGGGTCCAAGAGATTAAACTCAACATCAAAGGTGGCCCGTGGCTAAAATACTGAATAAATGGTGGGCCCTGGTATGAAAAAGGTTAAAACCCACTGTAGTATGGCAATAAAGTGTTTACATTTAAATAATGACGATAATTAAAAATAATAATAATAATCTGTGTGACTATACTTAGTATGAACACGAACTCTTGGTAATATGAAATCTTCAATAGATCTGTTAAATAGGACTAGGTGTTGATATCCCTCAAATAGTCGATCCCTCAATAGATAAGTCTCTTTCCACCTTCCAAGGGATGTTAAACATGAAACAAACGTATTTATTTGTAACAAAGTTGATAAAAGTTCTTTTTGATCTGGCGGCAGCGCCATCTTGGTTTCCTGAATGAACTCTCACCTCTGCTTACCTTCTGCTCTGAGCGCCCAGAGGGCATGCAGGGCAACAATTCTGCCACCCAGTGGACATTTTTAGAGCACACTCAACCCAAAACTGCTTAGAACAGTGGTTTTCAACCTTTTTCATACCGGGAGGGGGGGGGGGGGCATCATTTATTCGGCATTTCAGCCACGGGCCACTATTCGATGCTGAGTTTAATCTCTCTGACCCAAAAGCAAGGACTTTCAAGTTATAGTCTTTGCCCACAATTTAGGAGAGATCACTGGCAAAAGTCGTTGGTCAAGATAACAATTCTTCTACATTTTCTAATTGCGTGGACTCTTTAAAATTCAGACGTTTAAATATTGGTTTAACTCTTGAGACAGTAAAATGAAAACAAATGGACGTGTGACGGTCCATTTGAATGTATAAACCACAGTATAGGATTATAACAAATGGAGAAGAGTGAAAATAAATAGCAATCAACAAGCAATCATAATAAACAACCATAATGTCTTAAAGGAGCAATAACTGTCCCTGGTTGGTGGTCATTTACAGTAGGCCCTAGGCCTATGTAGTCAAGTAAGCTTGTCTGTAGACAGTCTCGTCTGTAGCCCTATATATAACACATTGGCCTATGTCAGTCAAACTCAAGGCCTGCCAAGTCAGGTCCACAAATGAATTATCTTCGGCCCATGGGATGATATTTATTCACTATTAGAACTGGCCCTCTGGGGCTATATAACAATATGTAGCATGCACTATATGGAACTAATTGATTTACTTTCTTAACTCAATTGGTTTGATTTCCCATTTTACTGCGAAAGTGGTGCTTGGTGAGGATCATAGAGCAGGAAACAGAGCTTTAATAATGACATGAGTGTTTAATGCATGTAGTTTCGTCTTTGCATTTATCTTGCCATTAAGGGACATTCATGTTTTTAAGGAAAATTACGCCCTCGACTTGTACCAATTGTTCTATTTTTATCCAACGGGCACGTTGGGTCCAGGCCCAGCCCAGGGGCCCTTGAACCACGTTCCGGACTCCGGACACAATTCGAAACTGGCCTCCACAAAAAAAAGGAGGGAAAAAAGAAAAAGAACTCTATATGCTGATTCTGGCTTTACAGAAGTAAATATAGCCTAAATGTCTGACTGTAAATGTTGTATCTACGTACATATGATGAACTTGAATTTTACTTAAATCACCAAGCAGTTCTTCCCCATTCATTCATTCATTCATTCATTCATTCATTCATTCATTCATTCATTCATTCATTCATTCATTCATTCATTCATTCATTCATTCATTCATTCATGCCCCAGGTCCAGGCTCCCAAGACAACTTGAAGTTCAGATTAATCACCACTAGAGAGCACTGACTGTCAAGAATTGAAAACGCAGAGACCCATGTAGTTTAATACTCCACCAAATAGCAATCAATCATTACTGCTTGATCACTATAAGGGGCTATTTTATTGTCTCTTTTGCTTTTTCGTAAACAGAAAATACACGTAGCCTAATATTTACATGTTTAGTCATAGGTATGCCTATAGGCTTACTGAAATTGACAACATTAACCCTACCTGAAAATTACTGTTCGTTACAGAGCTCACTGAATAAACTCCCTCCCTCCAAACTTATAAGCATATTTTAAAAAGGCTGAATTAACTTTTCTAAGATGATTCTCGTCTTCTCCTTTATAGTACTATAGCTCCATTATATAGTAGCCTAGTTTTACTCGCATATAAAATCCATTAGAGCCTCTGATTTTAATTGAAATGTCAATGTAACTGTAGCATGCTGCGTGCCTGGGGTCAGGGTGTGTGTGTGTGTGTGGGGGGGGGGGGGGGGGGTGCGTGCACGCGCGCCCGAGCGTGCGTGCCGCAGTGTGCCCAGCAGGTCTTCTATTTGCTCTGTGATAAGGGCATCACAGACGGGGAGTCTGAAACGCACGCATTATCGCGGCGATTCCACCGTGACACTCAGGCTGTTGACAGACGAGGATCTAAGAGGAATACAACGCGGGCGTGTGCACAAAACGAGCACGCGCGCAATAAACAACACTGGACGCCGTCGTGTGATAACGCCCCCGGCGTCACACGCTTGCTTTATCGCACGCCGTTTTCTGAGCACAAAACGCCGTTCCAGTTGAAAATGAATTAGAAGATGCGAATTATTACTCCCCGTCTGTACCCAATATCAGAGGGCTGCGTCTACCAACTCATCCGTCTGTCACAAAGCTGGATGCGAGCAGGCTCCCACAAAACTGACGTGTTTTGCGCATTTCCTGCACCAAACAGAGAGAGAGAGAGAGAGAGAGAGAGAGAGAGAGAGAGAGAGAGAGAGAGAGAGAGAGAGAGAGAGAGAGAGAGAGAGAGAGAGAGAGAGAGAGAGAGAGAGAGAGAGAGAGAGAGAGAGAGAGAGAGAGAGAGAGAGAGAAGAGAGAGAGAGAGAGAGGAGAGAGGGAGAGAGAGAGAGAGAGGAGGAGAGTGAGAGTACAGAGGGAGTGGAGAAACGGGAGAACGGAGAAGAAGAAACGAACGAGGAGACCAAGGAACGCACCAGAGACCCAACGAACAACGCCACCATCAACACTGTATACGGCTGTTCTCCCCCGGTCCGTCCGTTGTACCATAAACCGCTTCATCCGCAGTGCAGGCGGCCAGCGCGGGCTTTACTTTGCAGAAACATCCCGAATGCGGCGCGGCGGAGCGGAGCGGAGCCTCCCACTCTCTCTCCCACCCAGCCAGGGCCGGATCTAGGCATGTGCGTTGGGGGGATGCCCCCTTAAATGCCCAGACTGTCCCACCAAACATGTAGAACCCAAATTTCCCAAAGATATAAGCGCTTATAATTACAATGATTTGAAACACTATGCCACTAACTGAATTGCCGCACCACATAACCAACACCTCATCATTCAAAACAGAAAACTCAGAGAAAAACTCTCTTGTGTGCCTGTTGCAAATTCAACAACTGATCATTATTGATTATTAATTGTCTAATAAAAGTCCTGTACGCGAAAGTGGTATGCGTGCGGCTTCATCGCGCGAAGTGACACGGGCGAGAAAGCCGCCCCTATACCATTTTCCCTGCCCCCCCCCCCAATGGGAAACTGTATATCCGGGCCTGCACCCAGCCAGACCCAGGCCAGCCAGCGGTGCAGAAGAACAGCAGTGCAGAGACCTAGAACTAACGGGAGTTGTTTTTTGCTGCTTCATTCGGGGGGTCAAAACTATGACACACCGATTTTGTTTGGGGGTGTTTTTATTATTGGATATTTTCTTATGACAAGCTGTTGACTTGCTGCATGCATACTCTGTTTCGTTTCTTTGATGCATTTCCCAATCCAGAGCTCAGGCAGGAGGCTTGTTACAGGGCTGGCATAATTTTACTGTTTTATTTCGTGCTGCGTTCGTGGTCTGACTGAAAATGAAATATGACTTTAAATTATAATACGATAGCGTGACGTGTAGAAGACAAGGCCATCAAAGAAGCATCGCCTGGTCTGGAGTTACGTTTCTAATTGCTGGTGTGACTTATTGGTGCAACTGTGGGACCGCGTTTTGGGTCATTCCGATTAAAAAAAAACTGGAAGGATTTAACCGCACGGCGTTCCGTTCTATCCGGACAGCTGTGTCCGCATCACCACCACCGCCATGGTGGTGTTCAACGGGCTGCTGAAGATCAAGATCTGCGAGGCACTGGACCTGAAGCCCACGGCCTGGTCCCTGCGACACGCCGTCGGTCCGAAGACGTCGCAGACCTTCCTGCTGGACACGTACATCGCCCTGAACGTGGACGACTCGCGGGTGGGCCAGACGTCCACCAAGCAGAGGACCAACAGCCCGGCGTGGAACGACGAGTTCACCGCGGAGGTCCACGACGGGAGGAGGATCGAGCTGTCCGTGTTCCACGACGCGCCCATCGGCTACGATGACTTCGTGGCCAACTGCATCATCCAGTTTGAGGAGATCCTGCACAACGGCAGCAAACACTTCGAGGACTGGGTAAGCTAAGCAGTGGTAAATAATAGACTTATGACTGTGTCAGGACTGTCTGGATGGATGCTGTCACTACACTCACTACCGACCGGCCACCACAATTCTATTTCTGGTACACATCTAATAATTTCCAAATAGGCCTATTGTGCAGTGGTTTTCAACCTTTTTGATACCAGGGACCACTATTGATTCAGCATTTGAGCCACGGACCACCATTTGATGACATTTTAGCCCCCAATAAAGACCACAAAACTAAAGATGTACTATGCTGTTGCCCACAATTTCAGGCTGGATTTGGGGAAACAAAACAGTCAAACAACACATATCATAAATGACCATTACCATTCTAGATTTGGGCTAATTCAGATGATGAATAGGCTTACTCTTGGTTTCATATTACGCTCTCAAAGAGTTACAACCAACTTTCCATCATTTAGCCTGGGGACCACCTGGACCACCACTCTCTCAAGGACCACTGTTTGAAAACCACTGGCCTACTGACACACACACACACACACACACACACACACACACACACACACACACACACACACACACACACACACACACACACACACACACACACACACACACACACACACAGTGAGAGGAGGATGTCATAGGCGAGAAATGGATGATCATCGTTCCATGGTAAACTGAAAGATGGGGAAATGTGTGTCGGTGTGCAAGAATGTGCCTGTCCACACTTGCACAATCACATACAGTAGACACACTGTATACAGAAAGTAGTGTATTCCTACTGCTGCAACTACATGTGCATGGCCTCTATGCCTCCTCCAGCACACTTGGTAATGAAAGCTGCACATTTCAATGGAGGCACAATTTCACGTGCAGCCAAACGTAAATTCAACTGACTATGATGTGGGAGGATTTAGCTGCATATCGAGTTTGCCCTTTAGGATGCCATGATGCCCATGCAGTGGTTTGATGTACAAGAACATCCCCCTGGCCATGATGTACAAGTACACACTCAGGAAATGACACTAGTAGGCTATGTTCAGGGGAGGATTATCCAATGGGCGCGTTGGGCCCAGAGCTAGGGGGACCCTGAGGTGAGTGTCTGTGTGATCGCTAAGAGGCTCGTGCTCAGGGAACCTCAAAAAAGGGGTAGCAGGTGAATAGCAGGTGAATATCACTGTTATTTACAATGGGCTTATTCATTTTGTGTCAATAAAATCATGCTGCAATTGTTTGCATTTATTTGGCTTAGTTATTTTGGCTGTCGATATGGGTATGTTGCTGGGACTTACCTAGCTCTGGTCCAGAGCTCCACTGCTTCTGAGTCTGACCTGCATTGGAGCTCTGTTGGTCTCCATGCATTCGGCCATTACTGCACCCGAGCCTCTCTTCTCTAGTGGATTTATAAAGAACGTTTTACCTACTCACAAAATAAACACGTCTTGTGTCATTAGAAAGCCTACTTACCTTGGTGGTCACACTCGTAGCCCACCACACGGATAAATTGGACTTTTTGGCCAGAACGCGATCGTTTTTCACTGAAGGAAAAATATTTCCTATGGAACTTTTCTATTGGCAATATCGGTAGAGGGCGCAAATCCTGTTGTTTTTCCGGTGAAAAACGATCGCGTTCTGGCCAAAAAGTCCAATTTATCCGTGTGGTGGGGGGCTAAGAGTGTGACCACCAAGGTAAGTAGGCTTTCTAATGACACAAGACGTGTTTATTTTGGTGAGTAGGTAAAACGTTCTTTATATATCCACTAGAGAAGAGAGGCTGGTCGGGTGCAGTAATGGCCGAATGCACGGAGACCAACAGAGCTCCAATGCAAGTCAGACTCAAGCAGTGGAGCTCTGGACCAGAGCTAGACTTACCCACAATCCCTTAGGGTTACCAAGTACCAAGTCAAGAGGCCGATTTCTCCCATCCAAGTAAGCTACTATCCGGGTGTGTTATGGCTATAAGCACTTCAAAAATCAAAGACCACTCCCACCGTGCTAGTTGTCCAATTGACCATGGAGTATGGATCCTTTTATTGCAGTGTTTTTTGTTCCAAGGCCAACTATTTATTCAGCATTTGAGCCACCGACCACCAGCCACCATTTGAGGACATTTTAGCCCCACAGACCCCAAAACTAAAGATTTCTTTTGCTTTTGTCCACAATACCAGGCTAGATACAAAGCAGTCAAACATACAGATCAAAATGACCATTAATCATCTACATTCTCTAGTTGTGTAGACTTAGCTAATTCAGATGATGAATATTTTAACTCTTGATTAGTGTAAACATGAAACCAAATGGAACCACAAGGGTCCATTTTGCTTCATTTTCACACTCTCAGAGTTACATCTGGTTGAACCAACTTTCCTTTAGCACCTGGAACCCTCTCAAGGACCACTGGTTGAATACCACTGTTTTATTGTATAGCCTTACTGCATGTCATGGTGGCACCATGGCAGTACCGTAAATCTATACAGTTACAAAAAAATATACGTGGCAGGTATGCAGGCATTGTAACTACCAATACCTGGGAACGATATAAGTAATGCAGTAAAGTTAATTTTGTAGGATTACATATTAGAAGCAAGTGCTTAATCTATGCATTTATATGTTCACTTTCACTCCCAACTCAAATCGATCAGATGACTTCCTCAAAAATCAAAATACTCCAGGTCAGATATAAAAACAGGTCAGACTAAAAACGACTAACGTTATGGTCCTTGAGAATTGGCATCATACCGTACGTTCGACAGTAGCCACCAGGTCCCTCTGTTCTCAGAGGATTATACAATGATTTATGTTTCTTTCTATATACTATTGTATAGGCCTACAGGTGCATATAGGACTTTGCTGACACCACATTCTTAGGCCCACTATAGAAAGAGAGCAGTCTCTATTAAAAGATAGGGCAATGTTGGTTCAATCATTTTGATCAGTTTGGCTGTAAGGACAAATTGAGCTCCTACTCCTATGAATTATCTGTTTTCATTTGACCCACCTTTTTAGCCTTTCAGATGTACTGACTTTGTTACTGCGAGTCAATGTGCTGCTGATAAACATCAGCATCAGCTACATACTCTGGGCATAGACATTTAAAGGGGAATTCCACCCATTTTCAAAATTCTCCTGAAAGGATACAAATGTGAACCCTCTCAGGTAAAAGGGGTCTGAAAGAAAAATCATTAACATGGTGAAATATGTCATCAGATGTATTTCACGTTTCATGTTAATGATTTTTTCAGAACTCCATTTTTAGGAAGTACAGAATTGGGGGAACTTCTTTATCATGTCCATGTCCACAGTCCACACAACATCACACAAGGTATATTAATGACATATTAAAATGTTGAAAATGGGTGGAATTCCCCTTTAACTAGCATACCGGTGTGTCATTGGCAGACAGTAAAGGAAACAAATGCTGTTTGCTTCCCATATACTGTATGTCGTACCAAGTGACACACGTAGACACGCATGCACAGAAATTTCTACCTGGCTTAGTAATATCTCTCACTGCGTTCACAATAACCAATCGATACAGACAATAGTGTTGTCATTACTAGCCACAAATGGTTGAGATATAATTCATGAATTAGCAGTCACATTTGAAAGCAGCTCATGCCATTAATACATTATTGATGATGCCATTAACGATAGAGGGGATTATAAGACTAAAATGGTGGCTGGGCGGAAGGTAGGGCAGCATGTGAGGGTTGTTGAACTTGTTGTAGTAGGACCTGTACATTTTTCTAATGTTATACATCAACCCCAAGTTCCAACTCCCACTCTCAAACACCAACATTCCACAGCAATTTGGGGGCCTTTAACTTAGCCATGCATGAACATCGGCTTCAGCAGCTGTCATTGTATTTGGCACTTGAGAATTCAGTACATTTCAGACCTACACAGAAGATGGATGTCAGAAATTATAGCCAATAATTGTATTGGCTACAACAACTTAAATTTCTGTTAGTTCAAAATTACTGGCATACCACCACCTGAGATTACTACTCCCGGAAGTTGTTGTCATGCTTTAATGAAAACAGCTGATTTCCACAGCATTTTGATTCATGACGTTGCATCAAATACCAAGTTGTGAATGAGGGAGAGAATATGAGAGAAGAAAAGGGCAGATACCAGTGTGTTTCCTTGCCATAAATCTGTCAAGACTGCACTGTGGGATATTCTTGGGCTTGTTATGGTAGCAAAGACAGGCATGTCTGGACTTTGATTGTTTTGCAAGTCTGTTTATGTTGTGTATTCTATTCTTGACCACTGATTATCGGGATGAAGCTAAAAGTTTTAAAAAAGGAAACTCAGGTGATTCCAAGTTGTTTTGTGATTTTCAGTGTTATCGTATATGACTTGGCATGTGTTGCCTTTTTGTTTAAGCCTGCAATCCAGCTGCTGTAAGTGATGGAATTTTCAGGAGCAGGAAAACACTTGTATCTCATATCATGTTGTGCATACAGTCAGTCCCTCTGATGTTGTAGTAGACACTCATCATGTTATGGTTATCAGTATGCTTGTGCAGATAAATGTGTACTAGTCACTGAGGCAGGCAGTCGAGACCATACATCATTGCAATTATATAGGCATTACATGATTATGATGAGGATGTGTCTGCATATTGCTAGGCTGAATCAGTACTTCCCATACATTATGGATGTCACATTGCACACTATGCACAGTGATCTCTCTACACACACACACACACACACACACACACACACACACACACACACACACACACACACACACACACACACACACACACACACACACACACACACACACACACACACACACACACACACACACAAAATCTGCAGTAGACAAAGTCTCACTCATGTCTATATTATATGCATATTCATGTGGGGGTCATCATCATAAACAACTGCATACATAGCTTCATAGCTAGCAGAGGTGGGCATGCCATTAGTAAGATACTGTTTAGTGGAAGCTGGAAGTCTCAATATAGTCCATCCACAACAGCATTGCATTTGTGTCCAAATGTATAGTGCTGAAAAACGACAACAAGCCGGCCGAATAGACAAATATAATCCCTGTAAAGAAACAGTACCCACCCTTTCTACTTGGCACCAATGGGTGTTGGATGATTGGACTGTAAACAGAGTTAAGATGCATACAATACCAGCGTGAATACTTTCAAGGCGCATTGGAGAAATCATTCAAAAATGCATATTTGGATAAACAGACCGCAAAATAAACACAAATCCAATTTATCTTTAATCCATATAGGCCCTAATAATGCAAAGAACCTAGGAAGAAAATACTAACATTTATTATTATGTCAATATTATTTCATTAGCCAGATGAAAGTATTTTTTGAGTGGAGATGACAGACAGACCGCATAGGCAGTTGAGGGTCCAGTCACAGTTAATTGTGGCCATGAATTTTCATACCAGCCATCAATATAGATAACACCTTGACAGTTTGCATAGACTAGACAGGTAGGACACATGTCAGTGCAATGTTTAAAACTTCAAACTATTGGTTGGCACTCAAAATTTGCCTAGGTTATTAATGCAAACCCAAGGTAATAGCATAATAAAACTCTATATTCAAATTCAAAGCCTGACTTAAACCAGTCTCACCTGCACTGTTCTATGTACTCTTGGTGCTGTTCCTATACTGTGCAATTGTGCATAGAATCATTTGTTCAGTGTGTGTGTGTGTGTGTGTGTGTGTGTGTGTGTGTGTGTGTGTGTGTGTGTGTGTGTGTGTGTGTGTGTGTGTGTGTGTGTGTGGTGTGTGTGTGTGTGTGTTGTGTGTGTGTGTGTGTGTGTGTGTGTGTGCATGCCGGGTTGACTGTTCTTGCGTGAAGAGTTTGACTGGCTAGGCCGGTATAATGTTCTAGTGTTGTAAGTGATGACTTAACAGGCCCTGTATGGGCATGTACAATGTTGTCAGCTTTCTCTGCAATATCCACACAGGATAGAAACTAATGGTACGGGGGTTGAGATAGCAGCCCCAATTTCATCATCTCACTGCTGTGTCAGCACGAGCAGAGCTTAGTTTTGGAACTGGCAACTGCATAGGGTTGGATGTACATCTATTCATACACAAGACATTTGATGCATGATGTTTTCAGAGAAATAGGAATGCATATTTTGTTTTTTAATGTCTAGAGCAGTGGTTTCCACCAGTGGTCTGGGGACCACTAGTGGTCCTTGAGATGGTTCCAGGTGGTCCCCAGCTAAGTTCATTAAGCAGATGAAAAGTTGGGTAAACAGATGTAACTCTTGAGAGCGTAAACATGAAACCAAATGGACCCTTACAGGTCCATTTGGTTTCATTTTACACTCTCGTGTTAAAATATTCACCATCTGAATTAGCCCAGGTCTGCACAACTAGAGAATGTAGAAGATTAATGGTCATTTTGGTCTGCGTGTTTGGCTGTTTTGTTTCCCAAATCCAGCCTGGAATTGTGGACAAAAGCAAAACAAAGCTTTAGTTTAGCTTTGGGGTCTGTGAAGTGAAAATGTCCTCAAATGGTGGTCCGTGGCTCAAATGCTGAATAAATACTGGGCCCTGGTATCAAAAAGGTTGAAAACCACAGCTGTATGTGATCTGTGATCAATATTGATGCTGCTTGGTTGCACCTCTAAGACAGGCTACAGACTTGGCCAGCGCCCAAATACCTGTGTAAGGCTTATTATCATGTGAACACATGGGAGTCTGTGCCAGTTACAATGTGCTAAACCCCTGGGAGATAGAATTCTTGAGGTGAACACCACACCACACCTTCCCTCGGCTCTCCCACGCTGTATACTTTACCGCACAACCTGGCACCTGCCACACTGTATGTGGGTCTCAAATTGGGATCTAGGCATGGATATGCCCATGCCTAGATCCGGCCCTGTTATTTCAAATTAAAGTGCTTTACAGTATATTTAAAATGATTTGAGACACGACTACTGCTACTAACTAACTAACTACAATTGTGGCAACACTAAACCAACAGCATTTCATCATTCAAAACAGAAAACTCTGAATCAGACTTTTAGCTTCATGCATGCTGCGTGCCTATTGCAACTTCAATAACAACTGATGTTATTATTGATGCTCACCTGCTTAATACACTGTAAGTCCTGTACAAGATATAAATCCCCCCCCCCCCCCCCCCCCCCCCCCCCCCCCCCCCCCCCCCCCCCCCCCCCAATTGGGAAACGTTAAATCCAAGCCTGGCCTCAAGGAATAACAGGCATGTTTCATTTTCATCATCATTATATACAACAAATACAATGATAAAAAAGTGCAAAATGTATGGCATATGTCAAGATTATCTGATTATCTGCCAACAGAGGCTTCATTCTGGCCTTGTTAGAACTTGCCATCAGAGATAGGGGAGAGACAGAGAGCGAGAGAAAGACAGAGCAGAGATTGACAGAGAGTGGGATTGTTTGTCTTGGCGCAACACTTCAAGGAGATGTAGTCTCAGAGAGGATGAGGGTGTGTGAGTGAGGGAGAGGGTCTGACTGACTGATTTCCTCAGTTGAATGAGTGAAGCAGAGGGAGAGAGTTTCAGAGCAGCCACACGTGGTGTCAAGTCACTTTACAGTCAGAATGATGGCCTAGTGGCCTACTAGGGATGTAAATCGACACATATTTGGAATTTTGACATGTCGAGGCCCAATGTCAACATGTCGTCGATTTTTTTATTTTTATTTTATTGCCCGCGGCGCCCGCGGGACCCAACGCAAAATGTTGCCCTACGGTGCACAACACAGCAGTGTGCATGAGTTCTGAGAGAATCGATGTTAAATTAGGCTACTGTCACTGTGTACCTTTTGCAGTATTTTATCAAAGATATAATCCATAACGCAAGGGTCGAGGGAGGGGAAAGAGCGTCCGTGATCGCCTTCTTTCTTGCTTTCTTTTTTTCTTTTTTTGGGTCGCGTTTGCAGAGCCGGATAAAAGGCTGTGCACAGGGGGGGGGGATGCCCCCCTAAACACCCTAAATATAACCGAGCTGCCGCATAAAGTTTTCGCCTGCACCCCAATTGTGAAATTTTATTTCCGGGCCTGACAAAAGCCAGCAAAGAGAGAGAGAGAAAAAAAACATCTTCAAGTTTGAGCGCACGCCCCGCTCGAAAGACTCGAGCTTTGGAGCTCGAGAATTCACAAGAAAGCAGTGACATGTTCACGAACGGCTGCTCTCATCACGTCGGTGGTGAACTTTAGGTGTTTGTGCCGTGGTTCCAAAAAATAAGCAAATAAGCGATCATAGCCGTTTCTTTGAGACAGACTGTGGGGGGAAGGAGGGGGAGGAGGAGGAGGAGGAGGCAGCACAGACACGCACAGCACAGACATGTCCTCAGTACAGTGATAGTAATACCCGAAATAAGCAATTCTCTTCCCTTGAAAACATTAACGTTTTGAACAAGAAATTACAAAGAATACAAAATAAAAATTATTAATATAAAAAAAGGAAAAAAAAGAGGCGATTTGTCGACCCTTACTTTTTTGTGTCGCCGTAAACACGTGTCGACAAGTCGTTTTTCACATCCCTATGAACTACAATAGCAATCTTTTACAGCTACTGCACACTTAACTTTGATGAAAAGGTTTAAAGCCAGTGTTGTTGCCAGTGTTGTCAAGCCTGACTATAACTAAAATGACTTTGTCTTAGTCCTTTGTCAGGACTAAGACTAATGTTGACAAGCTAAAAAAAAATAGCCTTTTCAGGATGTGGGGCAATGCCCCCCTATATGCCCTGATTGCCCCACCAAAGACGATGGCATGCAAAACAACCCAAATTTCAAAGATATGCCAAATTAAAGTGATTAGAAAATTAAAATTATTTGAAACACTACGACTGCTACTAACTAACTACGAATGTGGCAACACTAAACCAACAGCAATTCATCATTGAACAGAAAACTCTCTGAGTCAGATCTTTAGCTTTGTCAACAGAACTAGAATTTAAAAAATCATAAATAGAAATTACTAAAAATGTGATGAAAATGCTTAAGCATTTCGTTCAAAAGACTAAGACTGAAAAACCTAAACCTAAAAAAGAAATGCCTGAAAAAACAACAACTTTTGTGAGTAAAAATAATCAACCAGGTTTAGCCTTAAAATACTAAATGTACCTTAAATATGCTGTACCTAGTTATTGTGCTTCATTAATTAGTTTAAATACGTTTAATCACTATATTTCTTTTACTAAAAATAGGAATAAAGGTCTGTTGAAACCTCTTTGAGTTTCCGTCAAACTAAAACTAGACTAAACTATACTATCAGGGATATAAACGACAACATGTGATTAAGGATTTTTTCCAAATGACTAAGACTAAAACAAATAAGCATTTTGTCTTAATCTACAAAACACATGCCAAAAACAACAAGGCCAGTCAACACAGCCTGAGGGGTTCCATATGATCTGACTTTGTTTTTTTTAGTAATTGGGGAAAAAGGGTAGCAATTAGTTGCAGATTTGATTAGGTAATTAGTTGGCTAATAGTTGAATAATTGATTAGATTTGTATTACAGTTAAAGGTATTCTGTGATTTCACTTAATTCAAATATCCCCTTTCTACATAGAGGCAGATGTAACATTTCCCAATTGGGGGGTCAGGAGAAAATGGTATGGTGGCGGCTTCATCGCCCATGTCGCACCCATACCATTTTCAGTTATAGGACTTTTATTGGGCAAGTAAAGCATCAATAATAACATCAGCTGTTGTTTTAGTTGCAACAGACACGCAGCATGCATAACGCTAAAGGTCTGACTCAGAGAGTTTTCTGTTTTCAATGATAAAATGGTTTAGTGGTGAGACGATTGTAGTAAGTTAGTAGCAGCAGTAGTGTTTCAAATACTTTTATATATAAGCACTGAAATATCTTGGGTTGTTGTTTTGCATGCCATCATGTTTGGTGGGGCAGTCTGAGCATTTAGGGGGGCATTGCCCCCTCCCAATGCCCATGCCTAGATCCGCCCCTGCTGCTGGCCTGAACATGTAGCCTAAGTTCCTCCTCCCCATCCCAAAGGAACTGCAAGGGTAAAAAAAAAAAACAGTTTCAGCTTTGGCGGTGGGTGGGAAAGACTGCACCCAAAACAACCCAAGATATTCCAGTGCTTATATTTAAAAGTATTTGAAACACTACTGAAAATGGTATGTCGCTTCGTGCCACGGGCGATGAAGCCGCCCCTTACCATTTTCTTCTGCCCCCCCAATTGGGAAATGTTTCATCCGCCCATGGTATCAGTGTGTGTGTGTGTGTGTGTGTGTGTGTGTGTGTGTGTGTGTGTGTGTGTGTGTGTGTGTGTGTGTGTGTGTGTGTGTGTGTGTGTGTATTAAACCAGGGACATTGAAGGGTTGACAGGGACATGTTGCACAAACACAACAACACAATAACTAATAATACTGGGTGTGGGTGTAATGAGAGAAAAATGAAATAATACATTGAAAGGATACAAAAATCAAATACAGCGTCTAAGAACAGCAGGTATAATAAAATCCTGGTAAAACCACTGGTTGAACTCCAGTGATTAGTTGCCAATCCAATGAATTGATGACTAAATCTGTGACAACTAATGGAATTATTGATTTGATTACAATTAATTGTTGCGGCCCTACTAGCATCAATTCGTTCAATGCACAATCTTATTATACGCTTTAGTTTTACACATTTTTAATCCAACAGGTTGAGATGACAGTAGCAGGTGGACTATCCACTTCACAGGTTTAACAACAGGCAGTGGCCAATGTCAGAGTTGCTGAGCACCACTCAGCATAATCACCTCCACTTATGGCCAATGGACAGGGCAAAGTGCACAGCACTGTAAAATCGCTACTGTATTTGTGCACCCTCAAGTGTTAAACAAATGAATTACAGAGGCTTTGACTAATGCGCAGGCATTAATAAACATCCATACTATAATCCACGAAATGTCTGTTCGTCTGAAAGAATGAATGTCTGGTCACCACCAATCGCTGTAAGTTTTCACACAGCCGTTCACCATAATATCATGAAGAGGGTGACGAAGCGTTTTTGCCAAATTAACACATCGTTGATTAATAATGAATTTATTTGTGCACAACAATTTCCCCATTAGTTTATATGGGGAAAGTGCCCCCGCCCCTATCATTACACACGTCACAAGTGACCGGCTGCCACATACGCCCATCTCTCTCTCCAGGGAAGGATTATCCAATGAACTAGGGGGGCCCATGAGGTTGAGTGTCCGAGTGATTGCGAAGAGGCTCAAGCTCAGCCCCCCACAAAAAAGGGGTAAAAGTGAATAATAGTGGTGCACACGGCCCTTATTAACAATGGGTCTACTAATTTTGTGTCACTAAAATAGTCCGAAAAGTCCTAAACCATCATGCCATCGCGCCGGGCAGAAAAATCCTCCGGTGTAGGGGGCCCTAAGTGTTGCGGCGTTCGACACCAACATGGAATATAACGATATAATCCACCATGATTATAAGAGAGGGGAACAACGCTGACTCTCGCATAGACACGAGTGAGACATACGACGAACCGCGACGTGTCGGCTGTGCGAGTGCTGTTACACAATAGTAGGAACGTGGATAATGGCTTAAAACAGTGGTTTTCAACCAGTGATCCGCGTTGTCCTTGAGAGGATTCCAGGTGGTCCCCAGGCTAAATGATGGACAGTTGCTTGAGAGGATTGCAGCTGGTCCCCAGACTAAATTTTGGAAAGTTGCTTAACCACATTTTTTGGCAGGTTGACGTTTTGTTTCCGAAATTCATTAAGTAAATCGTTTGGCTTTTCTTTTCAATCAAGAAAAAAAAACATAGCCTCGATTATCTGCCTCGCAGCGTGTCGGTTTTCAACCAGTTCGATTTAACGGATGGCACAGCATCCATTTGCTGCTGGCTCAGGCTGCGGGTTGGAAGTTAATTCACCCGCTTTATCCACACTGAATATACTTCTGATAGACTTTACTCGCCACGGTGTTGGAGGAGCAGCAGGACGCGGCCATGGGATTTATGCTACGTGAAGGGAGCGACAGACACCCACTTAATGTACAGATCCAGGCTATAGTCTTCTTGGGAACTGTTGAACTGAACATGTGTTCGAACTGGAAGATATTAGTTTGTTTTCACCGTCACTTTTTACCCGCACGTATCCAACAATGTCCAACTTCGATCCGCCCGCATGGAGTTTTCTGCCCTCGCTGGGCGCAGACCGCGGTGGTATAGCATTGATATAAAAGTGTACACATTAAAAGGTACCTAGGAAGGATCAGGACCCCTTAGAGACTGTTCCATTTGGTGGTCTCTGGAAACACAAGCACATAGCGTGCGACACTGACGGTGTGTGTGTGTGGCATGGGCACAATAACAGTAAAAAGAAAATGAAAATAAATTCATGGTGTTGGTTGGTTTTCCCTACCAGGTCAGTCCTTGCATGTTTTGGCCCACCTCAGGTTTTCCTACTGTAACGTGTCAGTGTGAACTCCTCTACGTGTACGACTGAGGAAGAAACGCTGGACTCCTCTTGACCCCGTTTCCCTGCGGGCCGTGCTGGAGGGGCGCACCACATGTCCTCCCTACGGACCCGAAGGAAACAGGGGCAGGGCAGGGCGGTGTGTGTGAGAGAGAGAGAGAGGGAGAGAGTGTGCATCAGGGGCGGATCTAGGCATGGGCATAGGGGGGCAATGCCCCCCGAAATGCCCAATCTGCCCCACCAAACACAATGGTGCTGAGTTGAAACACTACTGCTGCTACTAACTACAGGTGTGTCACCACTAAACCAACAACATTTCATCATTGAAAACAGAAAGCTCTCTGAGTCAGACCTTTAGCTTTATGCATGCTGCGTGTCTGTTGCAACTCCAACAACAACTGATGTTATTATTGATGCTTTACTTGACTAATAAAAGTCCTGTAACCGAAAATGGTATGGGTGCGGCGAAGCCACCCCCCCCCCCCCCCCAATTGGGAAATGTTACATCTGCCCCTGGTGTGTGTGTGTGTGTGTGTGTGTGTGTGTGTGTGTGTGTGTGTGTGTGTGTGTGTGTGTGTGTGTGTGTGTGTGTGTGTGTGTGTGTGTGTGTGTGTGTGTGCGTGTCTAAAAATAGGGGCGGCGTGTTTGAGTCACACGGTAGGCCCAACTTCCTGTTTTCACTCTCCCAAGTTGACTTCCCAGAGAAGGACAACGACGGGAGGGAAGAGGGATAAAGAACAGGGGCAGCAGATCACCCCCTGCCTCTATAGGTGCCCACCGACCGCCGCTCGTGTTTTCATTCACCACCGCGCCCCCCCTCCCCACCGTCCTGTCCTGCCCAGGCCGCCCCGTGTCGTGGTTAGAGTTATTTAAGGAATGTCTGATGAAGCGCTGCCAGCGGGTGGGGGGGGGGGAGTAAAAAAAAGAGCTGCCCTCCCTCCCCTCCTTGCTCTTCTTATCAGTATCAGCTCAGTAGAAACAAGGCGTTGTCATATAGCCCCACCATGTGAAAGAGAATTAAATTCACTCCCAGGACATTGTGATTATGTGGTCAGCAGTTCAGTGGTTGTGCTCTCTCTCTCTCTCTCTCTCTCTCTCTCTCTCTCTCTCTCTCTCTCTCTCTCTCTCTCTCTCTCTCTCTCTCTCTCTCTCTCTCTCTCTCTCTCGGCCAGGTCCTCTTGTGTAGTATTAAGGGCTATATCTTTAATGGAGCTCCTCATGTTCCCTCCCATTATTTCCTGCGTTGTCCTAATCAGATCTAAGCTGCACGCGGACCGCTGTAACAAGTTGATGCTGTTTCACAAACGTTAGTTAAACAAAAGGTAAACTGTAGCTAGAAGATAAGAAAGGTAACTTGTATAACTAGATAACCACAAAACCACAAAATAATATTATCATAATTTGTGGTTACATTTTGTCACCCGCATGTACAGCCTTGACTGCAACGGTAATTTTATTGTTTTTGACCCATTCCTTTACGATGGACGAAGAATGCAATCACAAAAGTAGATCAAAATTCAAATCATGAGTATAATCCTCATTGGTATGCAGCTGTGTCCTCATTAGGCTGATGTGGTTCAAGTGGAGCTCCATTGGGTCAGAGGTGCCGGTGTGGGGGACTGATCTAAGTACCGAAATCCACTATCAGCTGCGACGTGCTTGTGGTTATGGTGAGGATGAGGGTTAGAGAAGGGTTTAGGCATGTTTGTAGCAAAACCCTACCCTTCTCCAACCGTAACCCTAAGAGCCTAACCCTCACGGTCTGTGAGGTGGTTGAGGGTCGGGGGTTAGGCTTAGGGTTACGGTTGGAGAAGTGTAGGTTTTTGTGTCTCGTAGTTTCGGAACAATGGGAGGTCGCAACAATGACATGGCACCCCGGTGTGTGCCCAGTTGTATACTTCATTTGTGCATAACAAGATTCCTGATATTGTCCTGATATTGTCCTGATATTGAAAGGAGGTGGGCACTGGGCACACAGATTGGTGAACCAATAGTTGTGTTTACATACATAATTTTCAAAAAAGGCTATGAGGAAAATGAATGGGGAATCCATTTCTGGAACAAGGGCAACGTCACAAAGGGGGCGGGACTGCTCAGCTCTATTCCCATGCACTATATCCCCAGCTAAGTTGGTTAACCAGATGAAAAGTCGGTTAACCAAATGGACCCGGAAGGGTCCATTTGGTTTCATGTTTACGCTCTCAAGAGTTAAAATATTCATAAAATATTCATTCATCTGAATTAGCCCAAGTCTACAAACTAGAGAATGTAGAAGATTAATGGTCCTTTTTTTTCAAATCCAGCCTGGTATTGTGGACAAAAAGAACAAAAGAAATCTTTAGTTTCTGGGTCTGTGGGGCTATAATGACATCAAATGGTGGTTCGGGGATCAAATTCTGAATAAATAGTGGGCCCTGGTATCAAAAAGGTTGAAAACCACTGATCTACATGAACAAAGGCATCACTGAACAGAATACTGGCCTTGTTTGCAGGATTCTAGCCGTATATAAGACGGTGTGTGTGTGTGTGTGTGTGTGTGTGTGTGTGTGTGCGTGTGTGTGTGTGTGTGTGTGTGTGTGTGTGTGTGTGTGTGTCAGCTTGTGTGCATGCGTGCGTGTGTGTGTAGGCGTGTTTGCATCCAAACACCGCACTGATGGATTCATGGTGAATAGTGATATAATAAATGATGTCTGATGTCATGGGTGTCTGACGTCAGTGTCCACATGGAGTGTGAGATCTCTGCTGGAGCCACGCCATTCATTCCCATGTGGGTACAGAAATGATTCATATGATTTGATTTGTCTGATCGGCCTGCATGCATACATACTACTAATAGCTGCTGCACTACATACAGTACAGTATGTGTTCACTTTCATTGCATCAACACTGTCTGGCTATTTCAGCTTCATGACATGCATATACTGTATGTTGTTTCTTGCTATCCTGTGAGCTATGCCGTTGTGTGTGCATGATCTGTTGTGTTTTCTTTCTTGTGTGTGTGCGTATGCGTTTGCGTGTGTGTGTGTGTGTGTGTGTGCGCGCGCGAGCGTGTGTGTGTGTGTGTGTGTGTGTGTGTGTGTGTGTGTGTGTGTGTGTGTGTGTGTGTGTGTGTGTGTGTGTGTGTGAACCAGAGAGTCGTAGCTTAAAGGTGTCTTCGGGGGAAGATACTGTAGGTCGCAGCATGCAGGCACATGACTCCAGTTTGACTTAGCCTCATGTGATACTGTAACAGCTCTTGGACACACACACACACACACACACACACACACACACACACACACACACACACACACACACACACACACACACACACACACACACACACACACACACAACCACAAACACAAACACAAACACATACACACACCACCACAAACACAAACACACAACGTGCTGTTTCTCTGTGGGTCTGTGTGTGTGAGTGTACATGGTCGTCTGTGTGTGTGTGTGTGTGTGTGTGTGTGTGTGTGTGTGTGTGTGTGTGTGTGTGTGTGTGTGTGTGTGGGTGTGTATGTGACCTTTGCGTGTGTGTGCGCGCGCGCGCGTGTGTGTGTGTGTGCATGCGTGCGTGCAGGCGCGTGTTTCCTAAGGAATGTTTCCCAGCTGTTGCTGCTGTATGATTAGGTTAAAATGAAGCTGAGTTTGTTAAGCTGGAGCATCATGTGATATTAATGTTTCCAATTGCTCCGACTCCTTTCATACGGTGTTTGGATAGACATTTATGGATGAAAGGAGAGCTATAGCTGACATCAGGCCCTCCTGGCATAGACGGATCTAGAAATGATGGCCCCCTGGCCTGGGCCACTGCCAGCCAAGGGCCGCCCCTACAGTGCAGCTTTTTCTTCCCATCGTGGCACATGCTGTCTGCACACACGCATATACAGGGCAAATTATGACATATAGGCCTGCGATATTCACCTGCATTTCAAATAAACAGCCAAAACAACTAAGTCAAATAAATGCAAACTGTTTTAACAATGTGCTGTTTCATGATGGCTTTTTGGGTTATTTTAAGCCATCATTGTTAAAGTTGGAGTGCCATGATTTTTTTCTACCCTAAAACATGATCATCAGGTATTAATGTTACCCAGCCAGTTCATTAAGTATGCCTGGTTTGCCTGGTGGGTGGTGATGGGTGGAGATCCACCTGAACTGAAGCCACACCCACAGCTTTAGTTGCATGATAAAGGGGGAGGAGTTAGGGGAGGGGCTGAGCATGTGATGTCACTGTATTGATTTTTTTTCATTGGCACATTTGTCTGGAAAGGTTCAGCCCCTAGGAAGAAACCCTAAATACAAAGGGAAGACATCATTGCACATAAAAAAATCATTGCACATAAAAAAAACAACATTTGCATACTGTCACCTCTTAAACATGTACAAAATTGGAAAAATTGGGGGGAGCACTCCCTCTTTAATAACAGTCATAAGGATGGTGTGCACCACTGTTATTCACTGTCACCCCTTTATGGGAGGGGGCCCTGAACCCCGAGCCTCGTAGCGGCCATGTACTCAAGCTCAGGGACCCCGTACCTCAAGGGCCCCGTAACTCAGGGACCACTGAGCCTGGGCCCAACATGCCTGTTGGATAATCCTCCCCTGCCTCCTGGAGCCGAGAGAACACACAGCCAGGTTATGATGTTGTCCTTGGTCTTTGATGGCGACAATGCCGGGATGAGTCACAGGCTGCCTGGTCCCGACTCTGTATTGTCCTCCTAAAGCAGTATGTCACCCGGGGATAATGCTATGTATCACACATACCAGCGTATAGAGTGTCACCGACATTTCAGTCACTAATAATACCTGCCTTTTCACAGATAGAATGTCCCACCACAGGGCACATGCATGTGGACGCAGTGTCAATGTCACCATGCAGCGCCCATTACCCTATACAGTAGGTGGGGTTGGCGAAAGGGCCTTTCTGTGGGCAGTGTTGCCAACTTGGCACATTTGTCGCTATAGCTTTTTTTTCTTCAGAGCACCCCCACCCCCAACCCCCACGGCCAAAATTAGTGAAAATAGCTCCTAGCGTGAAATCTATTGCTTTTTGGCTGGTGAGTGTTGGGCCAAAATTGGTTGACAGGCGCCAGAGATAAAACCCTCAGTTTTCACCTTTTTTTCCCCCTCCTATGACAGTGGTTTTCACCCAGTGGTCCCCGGGCTAAATGATGGACAGTTGGTTAACCAGATGTAACTCTTTGAGAGCGTAAAAATGGAACCTAATGGACGCTCGCGGGTCCGTTTGGTTTCACACTCTCAAGAGTTAAAATATTCATCACGTGAATTAGCCCAAGTCTACACAACTAGAGAATGTAGAAGATTAATGGTCATTTTGGATTTTGGCAGTTGGCAACACTGTCTGTGGGGGAGCTTGCACGCTCTGCGACCCCTGCCCAAAAACGGCACCACCGCCGTAAATGTGGTTCCATTTGTCCACCTGACGGACGCCCAGGGGGGGTGAGAGCACGCCAGCGATTGAGCGTGCACGTTATATATGTGTTTCATAGCTGGTTCTCTTGACAATGCTTTGCAACATCATTTATTCAACTGGGACAAATTAGGCAGAGAAAGACACAGAACGACAGGCAGGAATATGTGTGTGTGTGTGTGTGTGTGTGTGTGTGTGTGTGTGTGTGTGTGTGTGTGTGTGTGTGTGTGTGTGTGTTGTGTGTGTGTGTGTGTGTGTGTGTGTGTGTGTGTGTGTGTGTGCGTGCATGTGTGCGTTGCCTGGTTTGTTTGAAGTAGGGCCAGTGCATTAGCAGCAGGAGTCAGGCCAGCTGTAAAGCTATTCTCTAGGGCTGTGAATGTGTTTCTGTGTGTGAATGTCTCTTGCGTTTTCCATGCTCGACTTTTGGCGTGCGTGCGCGGCTGCGCGTGCGTGTGGTTGTGTGTGTGCGTGCGCGTGATCTCTTTTAATGGCCATCTTGGAGTCCACTACACATAGCCTCAAGTGCACGCTTGGAAATCACTTCTTGGGTGTGTGTGTGTGTGTGTGTGTGTGTGTGTGTGTGTGTGTGTGTGTGTGTGTGTGTGTGTGTGTGTGTGTGTGTGTGTGTGTGTGTGTGTGTGTGTGTGTGTGTCTGTGTAGAAGGCTCTGGTGTCTGTCACTCCACAGACGCTGTGTGCTCTGTGTCACTGAGCAGAGATAAAGCACAATGCTCCTGCTGTTCTCCACATTTCTCTCCTTCTCTTTGTGTCTCTATCGTTCTGTCACTTCTCTCTCTCATTCTCACTTACTCTGTTTTGCTCTCTCTCTCTCTTTTCCTCCCATCTCTCCTCTCTCTCTCTCTCTCTCTCTCTCTCTCTCTCTCTCTCTCTCTCTCTCTCTCTCTCTCTCTCTCTCTCTCTCTCTCTCTCTCTCTCTCTCTCTCTCTCTCTCTCTCTCTCTCTCTCTCTCTCTCTCTCTCTCTCTCTCTCTCTCTCTCTCTCTCGTCTTTCCCCTCGCCTCACCCTCCTTGCTTTTCTCTTGCATAGTTCAGACAGGGTTGAGTTTTTTTTTTACTCAGTTTGCATATAATGTATACAGTTGTAGCAGTGGTTTTCAACAGGTGGTCCGGCGACCACCCGTGATCCCTGAGGGGATCCTCAGGTGGTCCGCAGGTAAATGATGGACAGTTGGTAACCAAATGGACCCACTTGTACATCTGTAACTCTTGAGATTGTAAAATGATGATAAAATTGGTTTCATGTTTACGCTCTCAAAGAGTTACACCACAACCAACTTTCCATCATTTAGCCTGGGGGGACCACCTGGAACCCTCTCAAGGAACACTGGTGGTCCCCGGACCACTGCTTGAAAACCACTGCTATAGACAGCCGGACAGGAGATTGCGTGCATGCATTGCAAGTTGAGCCAATTCTGTCATGTGCCTTCACTTTGGTTCTTATGGTCGTGCGTGTGTGCGCACGTGTGTGTGTGTGGGTGTGTGTGTGTGCGTGCGTGCGTGCGTGCGTGTGTGTGTGTGTGTGTGTGTGTGTGTGTGTGTGTGTGTCAGGGGCAGATGTAACATTTCCCAATTGGGGGGGGGGGGGGGGGGGGGGGGCAGGAGAAAATGGTAAGGGGGCGACTTCATCGCCATGCCATTTTCAGTTACAGGACTTTTATTAGGCAAGTAAAGCATCAATAATAGCATCAGTTGTTGTTGAAGTTGCAACAGACACGCAGCATGCATAAAGCTAAAGGTCTGACTCAGAGAGTTTTCGATGATGAAATGCTGTTGGTTTAGTGGTGACACAGCTGTAGTTAGTCAGTAGCAATAGTAGTGTTTCAAATCATTTTAAATATACACTTTAATTTGAAATGTCTTGGGTTATTTTGCATGCCATCATGTTTGGTGGGGCAGACTGGGCATTTAGGGGGCCATTGCCCCCCTATGCCCATGTCTAGATCCGCCCCTGTGTGTGTGTGTGTGTGTGTGTGTGCGTGCGTGCGTGCGTGCGTGCGTGCGTGCGTGCGTGCGTGCGTGCGTGCGTGCGTGCGTGTGTGTGTGTGTGTGTGGCTGAGGGACCTTTAGTGTTTGGGCCAGTGGAGTGAGCAGACTGTGGTCTGTCTAAACACAGATTATTCCATGGCTCCGTCTTGTGTTGATGGCACAACACACAGTGTGGAGTATGAGTGCTTTCAACACCTGTAGCCTGTGATTAGCAACAAGATTCACTCACAGTTTTTACCCCAAACATTTTTGGTTGCTAACCAGAGCGTCTCCCACACAGGGCCATCTAGGCTGCCTGACTGCCCCACCAAACATGATGGCATGCAAAACAACCCAAATTTCAAACCGCAAATTAATGATGATGAAGCTACCCCTCATGCCATCTTCGCAATTTGGGAAATGTTACATCCGGGCCTGCTCCCAGATATGCTGTAGCATTGGCCAGGAGGGGCGAACTCATTTTGCGACCGTGACCGCAGTCGCGAATCCAGAGGCAACCCATTGTCCAAGTGGTCCAGGCGAATGACACATATAGGCCTCGGCTTGACAAGCATGTTGCGTGTTATAGTACCGTTCATGACGATCTTTGCTGCATGCCTCTCACCCTTTTCTCCTTCCCACTTCACGTCTATCTTCGCTAATGACTATCAATAAAAGGCACAAAAATCCAAAAACAAATCTCTGAAAAAGAAAACCACGTGAGACTGACTTACATGGCCAGTTAAGACCGAGGTTTAATAGCACCAAACACACTAAACTCAGACAATGGTTGGCAACAACATCAGTATGTGGAAATGTCCATACTGGCTATATTGAATGGTGTTGATAACGCCTGATTACGGACATTAAATACAGAGAGATAACATCCGAAACCACGGGTGGAGTTCCAATTTGCCCCAATGTTATAATAAGACACGTAGCACTGCTGTCATCCCTGCTCCACCATTAACACACACACACGCACGCACGCACGCACACACACACACACACACACACACACACACACACACACACACACACACACACACACACACACACACACACACACACACACACACACACACACACACACAATTAGTAATGGGTTTTGTCAACAGGCTACAAAAGCATTAGGAGGACACAGGAGGCCGGATAGAGAGAAAACGGCTCAATTGAATTAAGGGCTTCAATTTAATTTTCTGTGTGTGTGTGTGTGTGTGTGTGTGTGTGTGTGTGTGTGTGTGTGTGTGTGTGTGTGTGTGTGTGTGTGTGTGTGTGTGTGTGTGTGTGTCAGGGAGAGAGAGAGACTATTGTATGCATGAATATAAATATGCACACAATGTGCCCGACAAAGACAGGCAGGTTTGGGTTTAACCCTCTCCACATACAGAGGCGTACACAGACTCAAAAGGCAGATACACACTAACGGGATGAAGACCATGTGACCTTTAAAATGGTTAACTAGGAGTAGCTTAACCATAATATCCATACAGAATGGTATATGGAAGCAGCTGCATATGTACTAGGCATTGGAATTTTGGTTAGCATGTAGATGGACTAGTGATATTTTAGCTGCACAGACCCCAAAAACTTTTATTATTATTATAAAAAAGATTTATTTTGCCTTTGTCCACAATACCAGGCTGGATTTCGGAACATAGATCAAAATGATCATTAATCTTCTACATCCTGGAATTATGTGGACTATGTGGCTAATTCAGATAATGATGATATTTGATATGATATGATATTTTAACTCTTTGAGAGTGTAAACATTGCAGGTCCATTTGGTTTTGTTTTTACGCTCTCAAAGAGTTACATCTGGTTACCCAACTTTCCATCATTTAGCTGAGGATGACCTGGAACACTATCAAGGACCCCTGGTGGTCCCCGGACCACTGGTTGAAAGCCACTGCCGTGTAGAGCTCTACTTGATACTCCTGATGTCGGTTAATGAAGCCATGTTGCCTGCAGGACCATAGCAAGGAATACAATGTGGGAGATATTTTGGCGCGTTCACAAAAGAAGTAGTACCATGATGCACACCGCATGAGTCACATACTAGTGTGGTGTACACACTAGTGTTGTAGTTCTGGAGACATTGTCTCGTCTTGAGCCCGGTCTCAAGACAATTTTTCGTTGTCTCTGTCTTGTTTTTGTCTCGCCCCCTCAATTGTCGCGGTTTTGTCTCGGTCTTGTTTTTGTCTCGCCCCCTCAATTGTCTCGGTTTTGTCTCTGTCTTGTTTTTGTCTCGCCCCCTCAATTGTCTCGGTTTTGTCTCGGTCTCGCCGCTCTGCACTTAATTTGTTTCGTGGTCTTGTCTTGGTCTCACCCTCAATTTGTCTTGTTGTCACGATCTCGGAGCAAATGTCTCGGGGTCTCTTTCACCACCAAGACCACTCGAGACGAGACAATGCAAAGGAAATGTTCTATATCAGGGGTTTTCAACTGGTGGTCCGGGGACCACCAGTGGTCCTTGAGAGGGTTCCAGGTGGTCCCCAGCTAAGTTGTTTAACCAGATGTAACTCTTGAGGGTGTGAAAATTAAACATTTCATGAATGAAACATTTCATTTTAAAATATTTAAAATATTCATCATGTGAATTAGTCCTGATCTACACAGCTACACAGCTACACAGTTTGGGGGGGGGGGGGGGGGGGGGGGGGTCTGTGGAGCTAAAAATGTCCTTAAATGGTCGTCCATGGCTCAAATGCTGAATAAATGGTGGGCCCTGGGATGAAAAAGGTTGAAAACGTATTGTACAGTAACAACTGAAGTCTTTTTTTATGATTTACTATTATTACTAGGTCTCTCTAGGTCTTGGTCTTGGCCTCTGTCTCAACCCCTCTAGGTCAGGGATTGTCAACAGGTGGTCCGGGGACCACCTGTTGACCTGTAAAAATCATTTTCACACTCTCAAGAGTTAAAATATTCAACATCTGAATTAGCACTATATTTAACTAAGACGTCTAGACGTCTACACTGTTTTGTTTTGCAAAATCCAGCCTGGAGTTGAGAACACAAGCAAAAGAATTCTTTAGTTTTAGATCGTTGGGGCTAAAATGTCATCAAATGGTGGTCCGTGGCTCAAATGCTGAATAAATAGTGGGCCTCGGAACGGGGGGGGTCCATTTGGTTTCATTTTTACACCCTCAAGAGTTAAAATATTCATCATGTGAATTAGCCCAACTTAGTCTACACAACTAGAGAATGTAGAAGATTAATGGTCATTTTGATCTGTATGTTCCAGGCGAGCATCTAGCACATTCTATAGTGCATTTTGGAAGTGCCACTAGTGCATTTTGGATCTTGTCCAGGCCACTAGGTGGCGCAGGCCACCGGGAAAACTCCCTGTACTCCAGATGGCCAATCCGCCCCTGCCTCAGAATGAAAAAGGTTGAAAACCCTGGTCTAGGTGCTAGTCCCGTCTTGACCAAGTACCGTGATTGTCTCGGTCTCGTTTTGGTCTCGACCCCCTAGGTCTTGTTTCTACTGGCACGCACGCACACACACACACACACACACGCACGCACGCACGCACGCACGCTAGCACGCACGCACGCACACACACACACACACACACACACACACACAGAGGGGCCTTTTCCTTCCTTAGCTCGCTCTATATTTAGTGACAACTGCACCTGCATGTCTGAGCACGCTCACAAAGCAGCTGATGAATGGTGGGCCTGTGACCTTAGAGGAAGGGAGGTGGTGTGTGTGTGTGTGTGTGTGTGTGTGTGTGTGTGTGTGTGTGTGTGTGTGTGTGTGTGTGTGTGTGTGTGTGTGTGTGTGTGTGTGTGTGTGTGTGTGTGTGTGTGTGTGACCCCCATAGCTAGCCAGCACGTCATAATGGCTTCTACTGATCTCAATGACATCATGATTACAATCACAATGGGGCTTGACGTCAATTAGGTCTTTGTTATTAGTAGTAATTATATTATTACAGTTTTGATTACACCAGTGGTTTTCAAACTTTTCCTTCATACCAGGGTCCACTGTTTATTCAGAATTTTTAGCCATGGACCAGCTTTGATGTTGAGTTTTATCTCTCTGACTTGTTTGGATAACGCATCAGCCAACGTTGTGACGCGGTGGTAATAGAAGAATTAATCTCTCTGATCCAAAGTTCTTGTCCACCATTTAGGAGAGATAACTGGCAAAACATTGGTCAAAATAACAATTATTATACATTTTCTGATTCAGATGTTTAAATATAATTTAAATCTTGAGCGATGGACCCGGGAGGGTCCATTTAGTTTCATTTTACGCTCCCAAGAGTTACAGATCTGTATAAGGGTCCATTTGGTTACCAACTGTCCATCAGGGACCACCTGGAATGCTGATGGTCCCCGCACAACCTGAAAACCCCTGGATTACACAATTTAATAATTAGATAGAAAAAACAACTAAGGAACTGTATTATTCCACATAGATCTTTAGGTATGGGCACACTTGCAAAGCATGAACTTGAAAAATGGTCATCAATGGGAATTCAAGCACGGCTCAGCTTGCGCTAAGACAAGCTTATCCATGCACCTGGCCGTTCATTGTGGGATTCTCAAGCTGGGGGTACCTTAATTCCCGCCCAACACCAGCCAAAAAAAAACACCACATCGAGTGTGAGATTGTTCACGCTTTGCAAGTGTGCCAGCATCCAGACATGCTAAGTTACAGTTAGGGATGTCCCAATACTGTATTGGTATCGTAAAAAGTATTGCAACGGCCCTTTTCTTGTCATATTGGTATTGGCAAATAGACCTGCGCAGTGACGTCACCAGCCCTGTTCCACTAGAGGATTCCTCATTCATTTTCCTCATAGACTAAACAAACACAATATCGTCATATAATATATAATTAAGAAGAAGTACAAAACAGCACGATACAAGACTTTTTGTTTCGTTTTTCATCTTAGAAACGATTTGATTGTCCCAAAAGTCGTCACGACTCGAGTTGGCTTTGTCCGCGGCGTAATTGTCTTTATATAAATTATTTTCGAAAAGTCTATGAAAAAAATGAATGGGGAATCCATTTCTGGAACAGGGGCGGTGACGTGAAGGTCTATACTGTGTGGGTGTCGGAAAAGTACCTATCAGTATTGCCCTTATTTGTCATTATTCGGTCATTAGTATTGGCAGATTATTGGGTCATTATTGGTATTGGCAGATATGGCAGTCTAAAACAGATCTGAACACAGGGGTACGGGGTTGATAACCTGACTCTGCCAGATTGCGGTAGTAGTATAGTTTACAAGTTCCCTCCTCCTACCTTGATCTGGGAACTCTCAAACCGAAACTATGTGGGACAACAGCAGAACAAAAATATTCCTACATACAGTACATAATATATTTACAGTATATTATTCTCTGGTATTTGCAGTATATTATACTGGTATCGGTATCGGCTAACACAGAAATTGTGGTACTGGGATCGTATTGGAAATGAAAAAAGCGGCATTGGGACATCACTAGTTACATTGTAGGGATTTATTTCCGTCCATGAACCCAGCTCAGCAAAATAGTAATAATAGTGATAATAAAATGTAATAATACGTTTGTAATAATAAGGGTAATAATAATAATAAACTGGGTTCGGGGTGTTTAAAGTTTTATTCAAAAACAGCTCATAGCACCCACAGAGTGGTGCACTATGAGCCGTGAACACCTGTTTTGGGGGAAATCGTGAAAACGCAGTGCAAATCTTTGAATATTACATGTTCTTTCAGAGCGAACGTTTTGTACAATCTATATGTTGCATCAGGAACCAGTATTTTGCTAAGTCATACATGAGACTCAATGGCGATGTAGATTCTGCGTCATTGCAGGCGATTGTATCATGGTGTTCAGCAGTAACCTTTACATTATCATCATTATAATCATCATTTACGTTATGACATGCTGCTGTCCTGCCTCTGTGGATTATGTGATAAGTAATCCTTGTGGACATGATGGCTCCGTCGCTGGAAGGTGGTGTATGAGGGCTGGTGTTGTGGATGTCCGTGTCGTGTGTGGTTATACGAGTTTCCAGCTCAATTCTAAACAGAGATGCGACCATTAACATGTCTTTGTACGCAGTACCTACTGCCCCAACAAATACGATGGCACCCAAACAACCCAAATTTCAAAGATATTTCAAATTTAAGTACGTGTATTTAAAATAATTTGAAACACTACTACTGCTACTACAACTACAATTGTGGCACCACTAAACCAACAGCATTTCATCATTGAAAACAAGTGCAAGATATAAATATTGTAGGTCACAGTTAAAGCATTTAAATGAAGATGGTTTGCTTGTGCCATTTTTGCCTGCCGCCCCCCCCCCCGTACCCCCCCCCCCCCCCCCGCCCCCCTCAATCAGGAAATGTTATATCCGGACCTGTAGCCTGCTATTACTCTTTTTAGGTACTGTTATTCAAGTAATACTAGATGTAGCTGTGTGTATGAAAAATTGAAAAGTGTATTTAAAGAAAATGCTTCGGTATGGGCAAATATTAGTGAAACAAATCCTTGAGCACATCCTTGACATGTGGTTCTTTCTTGGATTTTCCTCCCATATCTAGTCTATAGTGTAACTCTATGCTGTCTCCCTCTCAGCTGTTCTACTGCCCGTCTTTTCTACACAGTCTCCTTCTCAGCTTTCTGAAAGCAGCAAATAATTAGATGAGAGAGAAGTAATTACATTTGAGAAATAATTAGACGATCCATTCTCCTGAAAACACACATGCACGCACACATGCACACACGCACACACACAAATGCACAGGCATGCGTGCGCACACGCTCACATGCACACACACACACACACACGCACACGCACAGGGTCAGACTCATTTCATAAAGCTACAGTGCACAATTTAGCAAGGACAAGGACAAATGGAGACAGTAAGCTGTTTTTCTTTCCAAACAAGCTCTCCCCTTCCAATGCAGCACCTTTT